>JALGPY010000012.1:0-1200000 GCA_023055425.1 Linanthus parryae
CTTCGGGACAAAATTGCTGTAGTCAAGAAGAATTCCTTCAACGCGAGAAAGAAGTATGCTGAATACTTCAACAAGGTATGCTTTGATATTTTTCTATCCTTCTTAAATGCAACAAATGGTGCAGCATCTAACATGCCTTTACGTGTCAGTGCTGCTTGAGGCGTTTCGCATCGGGGGATCGCAGCACGGGCTTTGTTGACTCACTTCGCGCGAAGAAGAAGCCCGGCGTCCCCCTCACCACAGACATGGGGATGGATCCAGGAGTTCAGGACCTGATCTTGAACACGCTTGAGACCTTCCTTGCAACATTCATCAAGAATGCCAAGAAGAATAAAGCTTCTTGCGAGCCTGCACCGTTCGTGATTCGGCAACTAAAGCCTCCAAGAAGCGACCCTGCTTCCAAATAAAGTGTGGCACCCAGAGCAAGAAGCCAAGATTAGCCTTCGTCTGCAAAGAAAGTGGCGAACATGCGACAAAGCAACGTTGAGGACTTTGTGGAGTTCAATCCAAATGCCGCAGACACCACGTTTTCCACGAGAGAAGGTATATAAATAGTATTTCATATGTGGTTATGATGAGTTGTTTTGTCATAACACATTCTCACCTTCGTTGAAGATAGAGAAGGTTCAGTTGAAGAATTGGAAGGCCTTACTGAAGAAGGGGCGATCGCAGAATCTAGGGCCATGGCTGAACAAAATGAAAGAGACGCGAAGCTGCGAGAGGAGCACAACACTCAGGTGGCCATGAAAAATAGCCTCGAAGAGCAGGCGCGGCGCGCGCAGTCTGTCGTTGGTCAGATGGAGCGGGCCCAGCAAGATTTCCAAGAGATTGTAGGCGACGAAGATGAGGAAGGTACTATATACCTATTTGCCTTATCTCGTCAAGATATTATCTTTGAAGATTTAAGACGTGGGGTATCTAAGAGCGACATTCGCCGTTGGTAAGTGGACCAATGCGACGAAGCGTCAGGTAAACAATTCCTTAGAACGGCTATAGTCAATTGCATCTTTTCCAAACAATAATGATAACAAACTTCGCGCGTAACCAGGTCATGCAATGTTAAAAGGAATTGATGATAATCAGAAACGTAATAGTTATCCAGATATCCCATGTGAATATGGTGATGCGATTCCATATGAATGTGGAGGTTTTCACCATGAGCCCTTCAAACTTTCGGTAGTGTGATTCCTTGAACTCAGATTTAACTATGAATTCTGATTTTGACAGATCCAGGGCCATTGATAAGGAGACCTCATAGGCTTCTTAGTGATGTGGTTTGCGTCTCTGAGACTGTTCACGATGCTCCTAATGCGATAATTGAAGAGCCAACTAGTCAAGTACCTGATGCTCGAACAGTCGAGGACAGAGCTAGCGTCGAAGATGAACGAATCGAATTCATTGTTGAGCAGGAGCAAGAAGAAGAGAATCTGCAACGGGAGCATGAGAAAGTAGGAGCTGAAGGGGCTAATCCAAACATAGCTCTAAAAGAAGTAAATGCTAATCTTTCGGAAGTTGATTCGCGCGTTGGTCGTTGGACTTCACAGAGAATCGACGCCCCTGCTGAAACTGTTGAGCAAATTGAGACTCAAACGGAAGTAGATGCTGCTCCTTCTGAGGTTCCATCGAGTTTCACTCCTGCAGCTGTCTTGCCAACAGAAACCCCTCTTGGATAAATTGATCAGACTGAGGCTCATCAAGGAGTGGCAGTTTCAGCTCTCGCGTCCCAAGACATGTCGGAGGTGCCTGAAGACAATCAAGCAAGTATTGATCCCGAGGGCACTGTTCCAGCCAATGAAGGAAGAATCGAGCATGAGTCATATGCGAGCAGCGGCGCGTCAGATCAGGACATGGAAGATGCTCAGCCGCCAAAAGCTCCTGAAACTCTCGCTGTTGTGGTTCATGCAACACAACTTAATGTCTCACTTGAGAATGTGCTAGAAGTTCCAGAGTCCACGTCAAGTTTGCTCGAGGCAAGAGATGGAAGTGGCAGAAACGTAATCATGGGTGCACTGCCACAAAATTCAACCTCAAGAGCAAACACCCTGGTGGCCGCTACTGAAGGTGTCAGCACAAGGACTTCAAGTACGAACTTGTCCATATTTGGCATGCTGAGCGAGGAATCTCATGATGATAATCAGGCGGTGCCCGCTCTGAACTTAGAGGTAATCTTTGCACAGAATCCTTGGGCGGCATGGGCGAAACAAGCATTCGAATCAGCTGAGATTGAAATGAGCTATGTCACCCCTGATGAATACTTTGTGCGTGAGACCATTGCAGATCAAAAGTTGGCTGAAGCATCGTCCTCTGGTGATCAAACAATGGCGACTCCAATTCACTCACTTCGACAGATAGTCGAAGGGACCGGTAAGACTAATTTTGATTTGAGCATCCACGTGTTATAAATACCCGAATTCGTCTTTGTTTCTGAATGATCCAATTGTCTTGAAATTGTAGGCGTAAATTAACCCTGCTTGGCATGGCTTATGAGGATTCACATTGCATATCCGGAGACATTCGCAAAAGTCTTGGAAATAGCCCCAAAGGACAGAGGAGACCTTCTCACTGAGATGACAGACTTATTGGAGCGAATTAACAAAATAATTCCAGCAAGCACCTCTCTTTCAAATTCTCAGTGTTTCCTAACGAGTGCTCATGGCATCCAACACGTTTCGAAGGACAAGCTGAACCTTGATTTCCTCATACAGAGGTTGGTGAAGATCAATAATTATGTGAAACTCAAGTTTCGCTATATGAAGTATAATCTGGAGAATGCCAAGCTTCGAGCTCAAAAGGAGGCAATTGAAAAGGCTATCCAGGAGTACACAGAGGCAAACAAGGAGCACCAGAACCATAAACAGTTGTTGGATGAGTGGGCTCAAAACACCATAAAGTTGGCAGCTCAGGACTCCCTTCTCAAAGGTTTCCTCGAAGATCAGTAGTATTTCCATGTAACCATTTTAAAGTTTTTGATCATGTAATATGAACATCAGTTCCAACTTTTTCAGTTTAGATATTTGTAATGCGAACGTGTTTGGGTTTTAGCCTATGAAAAGTGCCCATTTTGGCTTTGCAAATGTTGAGAATATTTTTGCTTTCTTGATAAGCTTCCATGTCTGATGTCTTTAAACATTGCTGATCATTGAGTTAGATAAACTTTCAATCGCGTATTATTGCTGCCTAAAGAGGTAGGCTCAATCACAGTAATTTTGTCTGAACATAGATTTAAGCTTGCGTATTGTACCATCTCAAGTAAGTACTACCATCTAAATAGGCAGACTTGAACTTGCACATTGATGCTATCTAAAGAGATAGACTTCATGTTGCTATCTTCAAATAGATAGGCTTGTACGGATTTTTTTTGCTATTTGGCCAGATAGGCTTGAGTTTGCATGTTGGTGCTATCTATAAAGATAGGCTTGCGTTTGCTTGTTGCTGCTATCTAGACAGATAGGCTTAAGTTCGCATATTGCTGCTATCTAGACAAATAGGCTTAGTCAAAGAGAATTTCTATCTAGGCAGGTAGGCTTAGTCAAAGAGGATTGCTATCTAGACAGATAGACTTAGTTATCGCGCATTAGTACTATCTAGGCAGATAGGCTTAATTTTTTTGCTGCTATCTAGATAGATAGGCTTAAGATTCGAAGGCAAGAAATCAAATGTAAGTAAGCAACATAACTTAAGTAAACAACCATGCAAAGTTTGATAAGTGATATCTCATATGGGAGAGTCATTATCATTAAAATGGAGTCCTCATATGGGAGGATCATAAAGGAGTACATCATTTAAGGGAATTAAAAGCTCCAAGGATAATAATTTTTGAGCCATCGCATGTTAACCGGACTAGGAGTTGTAGCAGTACCATGGCATCTCAAGATTTTGCAATAACCGCTATCAAAAATTTCTTTTACCTCAAATGGGCCTTCCCAGTTAGCGGTAAATTTAGGATGAGCTGCTTCACACATGAAGTGATCAGAAGCTCGCAGATCTAGATCCCCAACAACAAAATCTTGGTACTGAACAGTCTTGTTGTATGCTCGAGCGATCTTTTCCTTGTACTTTTCATTCGTTCTCTTTTCTTGCTCGCGCTCCTCTTCAAGTAAAATTAGATCATGGTCGCATTGGTTCTCATATAAAGCACTAAATTATAGCCTTGCATAATTAACTTTAACTTCAGCCGGAACAACAGCCTCAGATCCATAGCAAAGCAGAAATGGAGAAGTCCATGTAGGAGGTCTCGGTGATGTGCGATACGCCCATAATGCCATACTCAGAGAATATGCCCGTTTCTTGTGATCATCTGCGACCATCTTACTTAGGATCCTGATAAGTGTTTTGTTCGTAGCTTCTGCTTGCCCATTCCCTTTTGGATAGAAAGGCGTCGATCATACTTGCCTCACACTGTACTCCATTAGCTTCATGGCAACTTGGCTATTGACGAAGGGATTTCCATTATCAGACAAGATTGTATTAGGAATTCCAAACCGGTAAATGATGTCCTCTTGGATGAATATGACAACTGCCAAGGCATTTGCTATTTTGAGAGGGACTGCTTCTACCCACTTCGTGAACTGCTCGGTTCCAGTCAAAATGAACAGGTTCCCGTGCAATGCTGGACGGATGGGGCCAATAAAGTCCAGGGACCAAGTATGGAACGGCCTAAGGGTCCCTAATGCGTGCAAATCAAGTGCGGGAGCGTGCACCAGGTTCTCATTGAATTGACACTGTTGACACCTTTTGACCTTCGTGCAACAATCAACTTCCATGGTTGGACAAAAGTAGCCAACAGTCAAAAGTTTTCTGCAAAGCTTACTTGATGCTCCACTTGATGTGACAACTCCATAACTTCTTGTATTTCTTGACCATTGGGGCAAATAAGTAAATTCCCCACGTGTCCTTTTCTCCATAATAGATTCTCCTTCAGCACATATCGAGTTAACTTCCTCTTAAGCTTCTCAGCCTCCTTCTTGTCGCTTGGTAGAATTTCATCTTGCAGATAGTCAATCAGGGGCTTCCTCCAATCGACCAGCAATTTCCAAAGAATCCTTCACCAACGCACACTTGTGAATTATGAGGCCAATAAATCCCATACCTATGAGCTTTCCTGTAAATGGAGACTTCAGTTTCTCCACAAGAATCCTTGTGAATTTCGTCTAGTAGAGCTTGGCCTTATTCTTCTACAACGCATTGCATTAGGATCCCACCAGGTCCTTTATAGTAAAGCAAATTGTTGTGTATGCAAAATCCTTTTGTAGAGACCCAAATTTCATTGCTTGTTCTTTATGCAATTGCACGCTTAACAGGCTTCCTCCAATCTTCGAATTCTATAGACTCGTCTTCGCTCAAGTATTTCATTAGGGAAGGGGTAGTCTTGATCTAAATGGAAATCTTTGCTGGACACTTGCCTGCGTTAATATTTGATCCGAGAGTGGCTAGCGCATCAGCATGTCAATTGTCAGCTTTTGGAGTGTGCTCATACTTGATTGAGTTGAACTTCTGAACCAGAATCTGCACAATAGACCTATAACTTAACAAATTGATCTCCTTTAGGCCATGCTCGCCTGAAGCATGGTTCACGACCAACTTCGAATCCCCCATGACAATTAAGTTCTGAACTTCTAAGGCTTTGGCCGCGAGGAGACCTGCGATCAAAGCCTCATATTCAGCTTCATTATTAGTTACCGCGAAGTCCAGCTTGCTTGACATTTGAATGACCTCCCCATAAGGTTTGGTGAGGACAATCCCAGTTCCCCCTCCAGCTTTTGTTGATGATCCGTCAAAGTAAAGCATCTAATAGAGCGATTCTATCGCGTATACCTCAGGTTCTTGGGGCTCCCCTTCTATCATAGGCTCAAAATTTTCATCCGAGAATTGAGCTAACAAATCTGCAACTGATTGGGACTTAACGACTTTTGGACATGCGCACGTGATGTCGTACTGCGATATGGTCATATACCATTTCGCCAATCTTTCACAAGGAGCCGAATGCCGCAAAGAGTACCGAATAGGGTCACTTTTGGTTATCACAGCCATTTTATGAGAAACGAAGTAGTGCTTCAATTTCCCAATAACAAAGAATAGAGCAGACAGTGCCGCTCAATATCTGTGTACCTAGATTCAGCAGATTGTACCACGAGCGAGATGTAGTAGATGTGTCTTTCCTGGCCTTCAAATTCCTATGCCAGCAGCGCTCCAATGGATTTCTTCGTTGAAGTAAGGTACAGGAGCAGAGCCGATCCAAGTTGAGGCCCGATCATAACTCGTGGGGATATCAGTAATTACTTCATCTTCTCAAACATTGCTTGATTCTCCTCCGTCCAAGTATATGTTGCATTCTTCTTAAGCAAATTACTGAAACAGAAGGTCAGTTCTGCAATTGCCGGTATGAACCTCCTTAAGTATGAGAGTTTCCCCAGAAACGTCTTCAACGCACTTTGGGTCTGCAGTGCAGGCAAGCTGGTGATGGCTGAGACCTTCGCGGGATCAGGCTCAATCCCGTGCCGGTGGATCACGCATCCCAAGAATTTCCCCGTGGTTACCCCAAATGAGCATTTCATGGGGTTCATCTTCAGCTAGAATCTTCTGCATCTCTCAAAAACTTTCCTCAAGTCTTTCAAATGATCTTCTTTCTACCTTGACTTGATGACCAAATCATCCACGTAGAATTCTACCTCCTGATGCATCATATCATGAAAAAGAGCCATCATCGCGCGCGGATTAGATTAGGGCCGGAAAAAGGGGTGTTGACACGACAACCCGACACGAACACAAAACGAAGTTACAGGGTTTGGGTTTAGTCATATGGGTCTAGGTCATAAACGGGTCGACACAATTAGACACGATGATTAACACGTCGGGTTTGGGTTTACTCGCGAAACCATTTACAACCCGTGTACCCAGAATTTTTAATCAAGTCACCCGTTTAACATTTAAACCCAACATGACACATTTTAACCCGTATTTAAAACCTAATTTATGTTTTTATATATTACTAATATGCTAGATATTTGAGCCTAACCCACTAAAAAGTTACCCAATTTTTTCTCAAAATATTTACCCTTGTTTATTCCTTATTAAAAGTTTACTGCTGTTCTACAGATCTTCATCCTCTCACGATCCTTTTTGTCTGACCTTACTCACTTCCTCCCTCAGGGCCTTGGCTCGTTGCACATTGCGAAATTCTGATTTCAGCTTCATCCTTGCCTTCATGGAAGCCTGACTAAGGGGAACCTTGTAGTTTATGCATTTTAATAACCTCGCAGGATGCTGATTTGGTAGGATTTATGATGATCAACAAATCATAGTTGTTTCCGACACAACTTATATGGATTGATTGTTTGTGTAAGTTCTTTAGTATGTAGTAATTTTTTTAGTTCCAAAGAAAAGTAATTTTTTGTGACTATGTCAAATAAACGGGTTATTTAGGTCGGGTTAGGGTTCATAGTACCGGACAAGTTTAATATATGGGTAGGGTTGGGGTTTACCCCATATGTATCTCGACACGAATCTGAACCGACAAGAAAACGACCCGTGACACGAATTGCCTCCCCTAGCGCTGATAAGTCGCACCAGCATTCTTCAAGCCGAAGGGCATGACTGTGTAATGGAACACTCCCACAGGTGTGATGAATGTCGTCTTCCTCGGATATTCTGGGTCCATCTTGATCTGGTTGTAGCCACTGAATTCATCCATGAAGCTAAACATCTGGTGGCCTACGGTAGAATCAATCAGCAAGTTTATATTTGGTAAAGGGAAGTTATCCTCGGGAGAAAATCCGTTCAAATCCCTGAAGTCAACACAAATGCGAAGTTTTCCATTCTTTTTCAGGACCGACACGATGTTAGCCAGCCAGGTGGGATGGTGCTAAGGCTTGATGAACTTTGCATTTAGTAACTTTACTATCTTCTCTTTTATCTTCACATTGATCTGTGGGCGGAAACTCCTTGTACTCTGATTTACTGGCTTTGACCCTGGGATGACATCTAATCTGTGCGTGTAGACCTCTGTATCCAAGCCGAGAGTTTCATCATATTCCCACGTGAAGACATCCTTGTATTCCGTCAGCAGACTCGACAAACCCTGCTCTTCTCCAGCATCAAGATCCGCGCTTAAGAATATCGGCCTTTTCTTCTCCTCTGCCGGGCTCAAGAACACTTCTTTTAGCTCCTGCTTTTTAGGTTTTGCCTTGTCTTCCATGCATTCAGGTGCCTCTTTCAATTTCTCCATTGATGTCCCACTCATGTCTTCATCTGGCAATTTCTCTGCTATCTCATTAATTTTCTCACGGACACCTTCTATAGGTGGGTTCGAAGATGGCCCCGTGCACCTTCAGATGCGATGGCACTTCTTTCCATTTGCATAAAGGCTGTCTATATCCTTGCCCTCATCATTTTGTTTGACAACCATTTTGAGGGTGTAAACGTTCTTCTTCTGGTATGCTACATTCGACACCACTTCCTGTGAAGGCTGCTCCTCCTTCTGAGATTCTCTCATCACCATTACTCCTGCTGGTGATTGGTCTTTGATGTCCTCCCACTTAGGAAGAGGAGTTGGCTTCAATTGTGCTGCCATCTATTTGCATGCCATCTCAGTGAACTAAACTACTTCTGTCAGGTGAGCCTCATTCATATTGAATGGATTTATCGAGGCTGGTATGTCCACCCCCGATCTTTACAAATTGCCTTCATCATCTGGTGCGACGTGGATGGCACAACATCAAAGCGGTGGATCCATGTGCATCCGATTATCATGTGGTAGGTGGTACTGGAATTGATGACATGAAACTTGGCGGAGCACTTGATTTTTCCAATCTGGATCCATAAGAGAATCCATCCAACAGTCATCCGCGAATCGCTCCCGAAGCCTATCAGAGGCGACGGCCGCTTGACAATCTTGCTTTCTGAGATACCTGCCAGCTCACGAGTGTTGAGTGGTATCACATTTACTGCTGCTCCTTCATCAACGAAGGCCCTCTTGAACTCGACCCCCTTGACTACTGCTGTCACATAGAGTGGTATTGGGTTGTTAGCATCTGTCTTCTTATCTGCTTGTGCGAAGGTAATTTTCAATCCAGTCGACCGTGTGGATCTGATAACTTCTCTATTTGAGACCAGCAGTTCCTCTCCGAAGTCTTCAGCCACCCTTAGGATCGCTTTCGTCATCCCTTGGCGGCACGCGCTCGAGAAGTTCATGTCATAAAAGAATTCTCAAAATTGTGCGAGCCTTTCATTCGTTCGGCTCGGGAGTCTTTTGTGTCCACGGCGTATTCTTCATCTTCTCAGATTTCAGCTACAACCGGAATGCCTTCATCTGCGAATTCCTCGTAATCACAGATCAATATCATTGCTATCTCCTTTCCCTTAGGTTCATGCTATGAGTGGGATGGCAATGGGTTGCTGCGCACGTCTTTAGTTGGCTTGTCGATGACCAAGTGCCCTTCCTTTATTTTCTTGTCTACCAACCACCTCAGTTTCCTGCATTCCTTGGTTGGGTGCATGACTTGACCATGGCATTCACACCATCTAGGATCTCGCAGCTGCTCCCCAGTGGGTTTAAGCTCCACTGCTGGTAGGATCCCATCTGACCGCCACTGCTTGCATAAAGTTGTTATTTCTCCAATCGAACATGGAAACGGGGGCGCCTCCTTTGGCAGAGGTCATTGCTTCTTCTGAAACGAGACCGCGTTTGATTATTCTTCGCGCCCACGTATGTAGCTAAACCTTCCAACCTTGAAACCAGAGCTTGTTGGCGCGCGATCATGCGAGAACTTCTTCCTTTACTTCTCCACAATGGGCTCAATGTTCCAGGTACAATCAATTAACTTGGAGAAAGTAGGAATCTGCAAGTTAATGAGCATACCTCTGTATTCATCTCGCATGCCCTGCAAACAGATTTCAACCGGGCGACTCTCTAGCACCTCATCCATGCATTCCAACGACTTGGTTCTGAAATTCTTGATGAACGTGACGCCTTCCTCGTCACGTTTCTGGTTAATGCGGGACAGGTGGATCGTCGTGACTTTCTCCTCAACTTGGAAGAATCTGGTGTAAAACTTATTGACCATGTCTTCCCACGTTTTGATTGAGCCAGCCTCCAGAGTTCTGTACCATTTATATGCCACATGTCCCAAAGATTTTGGGAATTTCGCGCATTAGCAACCGCAGATCAACTACGTGTGGACCCATCATGTCAACAAACCTCATCACTTGCTCATGTATGTTTCCACTGACTTCATCGAACTTCTCCCACTTAGGCGCCTTGTACCTGGTAGGGTTAGGCATCAAGTATATATCGCGCGGGATCGGCGGAGCACTATCAACCTTCGGGATGACAGTGTCCGCGAGATATTGATTCGCGATGAGCCTGTCTAAACGCTGCTTCAGGGCTATCACATTGGGAGGCGCGCTTCCTCTTGGGGTCGACGATGGAGTTGCAGCAAGCCCAGGAATGTAAGGCATGCTGGGGTCATAGGGAGGTGGGGTGTGTAGCTAGCTTTGACCCCAGTCACGTATGATGGCAAAGCTGGGTATGAGGATGGATTCCCAGAAGATGCACACTCTGGTTGATAACTAGGCACGAGAGGGGACTCTGAGGACAATCTTGGTTGGGGCGCATACCCATTGGGAAGGGATGATTGGGGTTTTTGTGGGACACGTGTGTGTCGTGGGTGCCATAGTAGATCCAGGTGGTGCTAAGGCTCCCTGGGTAGCACTTTGTGCGAGCCCTCCCAGAATTTCCATGATCTGGGCTATCTGGGCAGATTGGGCCTACATAGCTCGGGCTTGGTAGTGGATCGAGGCGTTCAGCATATCCAAGGAAGGATTTCTCACATAAGTTCTCTGGGCCTGGCCATTGGTGTTGGTGGTGATATTGAGTGGGTTCTCCTCCCTTGAGATTTCTTCCCTTGATGGAGACTGAGTGCGTTCACGGGGGTTAGCTTCATGAGACATGATTGCAGAGCTCTTGAAGATTTTGAAGGTAGTGTTCACGGTGGGGTTCACCATAATGTGTACAGAGGATCGTGCTAGGAAGATCCAAGTGTACACCTGTAACAGATAAAGATAAAAAGAACAAGAAGAGAGAACAGCGAGTGAGAGTAAGGGCGTAGGGGAAGAGTAAGCTCTTGTCATCTCATTGTGAGAAGAGACAGTCTAATTATTATCAAGAAATTCTAGAGTTTCTAAGGAAGGTCAACGCTCCTATATATAGGGTGTAGGAGTGTCGTTACGAGGGGTTAATGCGACCGTAACGGGTGGCGAGATAAACGCCTCGTTCACAGCACGTTACTTGTATCTATATGGAATGTTACACGATCGTTCCGTGTTTGTAGGGCACGTCCCAACGGTTATCCATGTATGTAGGACATGTGTTCATCAGATCTATCAGACAATTGACAAGGGACGCGCGTAAATGTTGATGTTCGCACACGACGTGCCTTACTCTAGCCTCCAAGCCACTTGAACCCTATAGCTCCTGCGTGGTTAGTATCGCGGGCGACCCTGTTCCACAACCCTCATATGGATAAGTGTGAATACAAGGAAAGTGATTGAGTGGTGCTGGAGTACCATCGAGCCTCCTCGATGGCTGCCACGTGGATGGTGATTGGTCTGTCTGTAGTGCACTATCTACAGCCAGTGTCTGAAGAATTCCAGATGACCCCGTGCCTCCCACAACTCCAATCGACTAGTCCCAGCCTCAGCACCTCCCAAGTCACCAGAGACTTCGAGCCACAACCACCTCTGTCGTCAAAATCACCACCACCACAACTAGAGCTCGAAAAACCGGTCGACCCATCACCTGATTCCCTCCGACGACCCCCAAACGGCCACAACCTACCTCCAAAGGTCCCAGACGAATGTCGGCAAGTCCCCCGAGCGATTCCACCTTGGCCTAATAGGACACGGTTCAGATTAGCCATCAGGTTAGAACAGGCTAAGTGTCGACTTGATTTAGCAAATCACTGGCATTCGACTCACTTCAAGCCATCAGATCCCACGTCGGCTTCCGTTCGTCTTGCGGTCGGCTCCACGGAAGCCATCAGCCACTTTGTTGCTCATGTTAGCGAACTACTACATTTTTTGATCAGCGAGTTGTTTTCTAGGGTTTTTTTGCTGGGTTTTGACGTAGGTAACACAACGGAATAACAAAAAATTTCCTACTCAAAGCCCACCAAGGATCACAGGAAGAGACCATCATAACATGATGAGAGAATAGAAGATGTGTCCCTTGGTTTGGAAGATCACACGAAGAACAGTGTCTTCGTCTCTATGAATATCCACACCTTGGATCTTGATTGGAATCCTTCTCACCGGAATGTGCTAGAAACGGAAGAAGAAAGAGGATGATCACGCAAAACGGAGCACCAAGGCCTCGCCTTGGTGTGGACGACGGCAAGGGGGACGGACGGGGTAGAGGGCTTCGGCCTTCTTTCTTGTCTCTCTCTCTTGCTTTGTTAAGTTCTCTCGAATAATGACTTGTATTGAGAATTAACAAGCTATAGTTCCTTTATATAGTCATAACTCTTTATTAACTACATAAAGGCCCCTATACTAATCATGTCCATACATGGATTAGTACACATGCAAATTAGTCCTACTAAGTTTTCTTGTGGTTGCGTTATGATCCTTTTATCAATTATTCTAACTAATTAATACCTACATCCAATTTAATCCATCCGGTGTGTGACCCATAAGTTTCTACTTAGTTGGTAGTAACTCATTACTAACATGGAGCAGTGTCTAGCAACACATCCATGCCACCCAACTAATAGAAATAAGTCAGCGATCCCGACAAACCTTGTGCCTAATATCACATATTGTATTATCCCTTTGTCTCCATATCCGGATTGGACACGAGACATAATAGTCACACTCGTATATCCAATCCATAGTTTCTCGATCCTTAGAATATGCTTATGCAAGCAGATAATATCTCCATATTGATTTATCTGAGTCTGGACAGACATTCAATAAGCATCATCCCTCGAGTGGCCATGGATATTTGCTCCCATTATGTGAGAGGGACGAATCCTCTCTACGTCACTACGATCTCTAAGCTTGCTTCCTATCATGCCCGATAGCTATCTTTATAGTTGCCCGTTTAAGGCACAACGTTGGGTAACATCAAAGCATGATAATACACGACTAGAGTATCTTCAAGTCTAAGGATTACAACATTATTAGCACTACGAGAAGCAGTTGTGACTTTGACATAATCTAATGTATCCTTCTCGTCGTGGGTCAATCGAGTATGCCATTACTCCTAATGCATACCCATGTGTTAGACTTGATATCTCCATATCAATCTACACACATACTAGTCTATATTTGATCGTCCTATTAACCAATATAATGGACTAGGGATATTTAAGATAAACAACACATTATATCTAAGGACTTCATTATATTAAATATCACAATAATTAATAAATGAATATTCTAGCCAAGACATCGTTCATACTAAATATAAATTGCCTCTAGGGCACCTATTCCAACAGTCTCCCACTTGCACTAGAGCCAATCTGGTGCATCTCGTATGCCTATAGATCTAGTGTGCCCTTCATGCTTTCGCTGCGCAAGAGGTTTTGTGAGCGGATTTGAAAGATTGTCATCCGTTGGAATCTTGCATATCACGCATAAAATTGAATCTATTAAGTACATGTTTTGATTTTTGGTGTGATCTTGGTTCCTTGGCTTGTGCGATCGCCCCGGAGTTGTCACAGTACAACTCCATGGGATCCACGATGCTGGGGACCACACCGAGCTCAGTGATAAACTTCTTCATCCAAACTACCTCTTTTGCTGCTTCCACAGCAGCAATGTACTCAGCTTCTGTTGTAGAATCAGCAACTGTCCCTTTCTTGGAACTCTTCCAGCTCACAGCTCGTCCATTCAGGCAAAACACGTATCCCGACTGCGATCTGTAGTCATCTTTGTCGGTTTGGAATCTTGCATCAATTTTACCAATTACACTAAACTCTTCCGTACCTCCAAATATTAAGAACGCATCCTTAGTTCTTCTCTAGTAATTTTGGATGTTCTTGATAGCAATCTAGTGACTCTCACCCGGATTGGACTGATATCTGCTTACCATACTCAATGCGTATGATACGTCTGGTTTAGTACACAACATGACGTACATGATGGATCCTATGGCCGATGCATAGGGTATCCTACTCATGCGGTCCTTATCAATCTCATTGGAAGGACAGTCAGTCTTAGAGAGAGTGACTCCATGCGACATGGGCAATAATTCCTTCTTGGAATCTTGCATGTTGAACCTTTTCAACACCTTGTCAATATATGTACTTTGACTTAGTCCTAGAATCTTTCTAGATCTATCCCTTTAGATCTTGATACCTAGTATATAAGCTGCATCTCTTAAGTCCTTCATTGCGAAACACTTTCCTAGCCAATCTTTGACAGATTGCAAGGTAGGAATGTCATTTCTAATGAGTAGTATGTCATCCACATACAAGACCAGAAACACAACAGAGCTCCCACTAACCTTCTTGTAAACAAAGGTATCATCTTTTTCTTGATGAAGCCAAACTCTTTGACTGCGTCATCAAAACGTCGATTCCAGCTCCTAGAAGCTTGCTTTAATCCATAAATGGATCTTTGCAGCTTACATACTTTATTGGCATTATCAGGATCCGCAAAACCCTCCGGTTTTTTCATGTACACATCCTCGGGGAGGTTCCCATAAAGGGACGCTGTTCTGACATCCATTTGCCGAATCTCGTAGTCATAGTATGCTGCAATAGCAAGTAGGATTCGAATGGATTTAGTCATGGCGACTGGTGAAAAGGTCTCATCATAGTCAATACCATGAATCTGTCTATACCCTTTAGCCACGAATCGCTCCTTGTAGGAAATAAACTTGCCATCCATGTCGGTCTTCTTCTTGAAGACCCACTTGCACCCTATGGGCCGAGCCCCTTCAGGTGGTTCCACCAAAGTCCATACTTTGTTGGTGTACATGGAATCCATTTCGGATCTCATGGCTTCTAGCCACTTCTTGGAATCTGGGCCTTTCATGGCCTCCCCATAGGTTGCAGGTTCATCATCCATGAGTGGTATGTCATCGGGCTTACTCATAAGATGCCCATACCTCTCTGGCTCATGACGTACCCTTCCTGACCTACGGAGTTCCTGTGTCACCTGAACATGTTCTTCCACAACGGTTTGCGGTTCCTGTTCATGCTCCATCATCGGTTCAGTGGTTTGTGGTTCTTGAATTTCTCCAAGTTCTACCGTCCTCCCACTTGCTTCTTTAGAGACTATCTCTCTTTCTAGAAACGCGCGGGTTTGAGCTAGAAACACTTTGTTCTCGGTTGGATTGTAGAAATAATATCCTTTCGTTTCCTTAGGATATCCCACAAACTTACACTTATCCGCTTTGGGCCCGAGCTTGTCTGTTTGTAAACGCTTTACATACAAGTTGCAGCCCCAAATCTTCATAAACGACACAATGGGACGCTTTCCAGTCCATATATCATATGGTGTCTTCATGACTTATTTGGATGGAACACGGTTAATGGTAAAAGCTGCAGTCATTAGTGTTGGAATAGATGCCCAAGAGGAAATCTAGTTTAGTATGAACTTATTTTTTGCTAGAATATTCGTTGTATTATTTATTGGATATTTAATATAATGAAGTCCTTAGATTTACAATTGTGTTGTTATCTTAAATATCCCTAGTCCATTATAATGATTAAATGGGACAATCATCTATAGACTAGTATGGGGTTGGATTGATATAGAGATATCATGATCCAGCACATGGGTATGCATTAAGAGTAATGGCATACTGGATTGACCCATATCCTACAAGGATACATACATGTTATGTAAAGTCACAAGCGCTTCTCGTGGTGACAGCGGTATTGTCATCCTTAGACTTGAAGTCATTAGATTATCTAATTGTGCATTATTGTGGTTTTGGTAGCGTTAAACGCTATACCGTGACTGGGTAGCCATAAAGGCGCGTACCAGATACAATAAGGAGAAAGCTTAAAAATCGTAGTAGACGTAGATAGAATTTTTCCCTCCCACATAACAAGAGGATATATCCGAGGCCACTCGAGGTATAGTGCTTATGGAATGTCTGGCCAGACTCAAATAAATCAATATGGGATATTGATGTTATTTGCACGAATAAGGCTATTCCCAGGATCGAGAAACTATGGATTGGATATACGAGTGTGACTTGTATGTCTCGTGTCCAATACGGATATAGAGACAAAGGGATGTGACAATAACTTGCACAAGGTTTGTCGGATGACTATTCTATTAGTTGGCTAGAATGGATGTCTTGCTAGAGACCGCTCCATATTAGCAAATTGTTTCTACCAACTAGATAGAACCTATGGGGTCACACGCTACATAGGGTTGAACTTGATTTGGGAATTAATTAATGTGATTAATTAATTAGAAGGATCACTTTGCAACACCTTGCAAACTTAGTAGGACTAATATGCAAGGAAGGGACTAATCCAAACTCATGTATGATTAGGAAGGGCCTTTAGGTAGCTGACAAGGAGTTGTTGGACTATATAAAGGATACTCCTACCTTCCTTCCCACAATAATGCTCATAACATAAGTTTAGTGGGAGAGAACAAAGGAGAGAGAGCAAGACAAGCTAGAGGCCGGCCGCCCCCTACCCGTCGGCCACAAAGAGAGGCCGAAGCCCTCTGTTTGATCCTCGTTGCGTGATTTCTTCTTCCTCTTCCTCCGGTCCAATCTAGTAAAAAGGAGTAGGAAGATCAGACATCAAATCTAGGCGTGGATCAACGGTAGAGACGTGACACAATTCACATTACAAGTCATCACAGGAGATCCCTAAGTGTGTTGTTTCTTCTTCACCATCGTTATTATTCTCTTCTAGTGATCCTTGGATGGTCTTGAATGGGTAATTTATCTTTCTGCTGCGTATCCATGATCAAAACCCTACAGTGGTATCAGAGCCACAGGTCGTAGAACATAGATGTGGTTTATGTGTTACGTTTTGATTGTTTTAAATTTTAAATTTGTTGTTTATCGCGTAAAGTGGACAAATCAAGCATATGATGCAATTTGTCACTAATCAAATAAAAGAAGACCTAGGTTTTGCATTGGATGCATGAATTAGTGAGTTTGAGAAATTTTAGGATCTTAGATCTAGGGTTTGGGCACCAATTTGGAAACTAGCTTCAAATTGAGAAACTTTTTGGACTTGGAGAACAAGGAAGGAGTTGTTTTGGAAACAACAAGGAGGTTCGGCCCCTAGGGACCGCCCCTCTCCTTCTTTACCGCCCAAGCAACCTAGGTCGAGGGCCTAGGCGGTCGGCCAACCCCACGGGTTGGGCCGACCGTCCTAGGCTCGGCCCAGGGCGGCTCCAAGGTGGTTCGGCCATATGATGGTGGCCCCCTTGGACCATTTTAACCCTAGTAACCCTAAAATCAATTAAAAATTGACCAAGCGCGTTAAAAATTTGATTTTAACAGTTTATTTGCAAATCGCATGGTGGTTGGATATGGCCTTCAGATGTGGTTTGGTGTGATTGTTTAATTTTGTGATTTGTTTTACGGCCTTCGAGCTGACCAATTAATGTAATAGTTAATTAGGGTTTTACGGCCTGCGAGCCGACTTTTTTCTCAACTTGTGAGATTTATTTTACTTAGTATAGTTATTAGCTAGTGCTAGATAGAATAGATTGTTAGTCAAGATTGGAGAAAAGAAGCCCGAAGCCAAAGAAGCCACAAAAGATGGAGCATGGAGCATTCCACATGACTATGAAGGATGGACCAAAAGATGGAGGCGCATGGAGATGTGTTTGCTATTTAGGGTTCATAGATATTCCCATTGACTTGGGAATATCTTAGTCTAGAAAAGGCCATATCAATATTAATTTTTTTTTTTAAAAAAAAAAATTGTTGTTGTTTATTTTTCTCTCTTATTATTTTGTGATTGGTGTATGGATGATGCATGCAATTAGGATAATAAGATAATTAACAACCCGGATATATTATTTAGAGTTGTGCCCAAACTAAAAATAGATAGATCAGTTGATATGGATCAACAAAACAATTAAAATTGAATTTTAAAAATCCCTCAAAATTCAAATATTGTGTTCTTGCCTTCTCATTATTTAAACACTCATCATCATCATGATTTATCAAGCTCGTGCATGCCAAAACAAGGCGACTTGGTTCATAATGATGTGGTGCGATGGCACATGCAAGTAATGTGCAATTGTTTAAATAAGAGGTTGGAAACGACTTGGTTATTAATATGATTAAAACCTGGAGGCACTCAATTGGAATTATCCATGCGGATGGATAAATAAGGAGTTATTTGCCCAATTTGAATCAATAGTTGAATATGATGCAATTGGAATTGTTCCTACCTAAAGTAGTCAAACTTTGGGTGACTTGCCAAAGCAAGCTCAAAAGGAGATGAAACATGGATCTTGGCCCACTAGAAAATATAAAGATATTTTCCGCATTAATATCTTGAGGGTTATTAATCAGTAGAAAAATAGTGGGAGCTATGTTCAATAACCTAGTGTAGATACTGCTTTCTGACATGGCTAATCTTAGCCACGTGGCGACCATCCAGCACACCATATTGTGCTCCACACACACAGGATCACCAGCCGAGCTGATCCATGTGGGGGCTGCGAGACAGAGCCCTCGCATACCACTGCACGGGACTTGTAGGGATTTGTGGTTTGGAGGCTAGGGTAAGCCCTGTCGCGTGCGAGCCAAGCCCGCGCGCGACCTTTAGTAACTGTTTTGAGAGATCTATGGCACGAGCTCCCTAGACCCGGTCAATCCGGTCAAACCCGGTCAACCTCGTAACGGTTCCGGTACTCGCGCACCACGTGCTCTAACGGTTCCTATATACTCGGACGAACGTGCCGTTACGGTTAAGCTAATTAAGCCGCCATTAATGGGCGCATTAACTACACTACAACGGCCACGTTCTCCAGTATATATATATCGTTACTCTTTCCATACAAAGAGAACAACACTGCCATACGCGGAAGCTCTGCCAAACCTCTGTCTCTCTCTCAGACATTGCTATTGACTTACTCTCTCCCTACACACACCCCTATTCTTCCTGTGCGATCCCTGATCCACTACATACGGTGTACACGGAGGTCTCCCTGCCGGAATCTCTTGTGCACATTTTGGTGAACCCGACGTGAACTTACCAGCAAAAGCAACCATGTCTCAGGAGGACGATGTCAGCAACCGATCGCCTTCCGCCGAAACTCCCTCAGGAGAAGAAGTCCGCCGTACTCCGACGACACCCGGCGAGGCACCGACTTTAGAGTCTTTGGACGCCACTGTCCAAAGTCAGGCAAAAGCTCTCAAGTCTCAATCTGCGCAATTGGAACGGATTTTGGCCGTTCTGAACACCCTTGCACCAAATCCTCCACCGGTTACCGCTATCCCTCAGGGAGGAGGTACCCCTACCGCTCCAGGATTGGGAGTATCGGCCACGCCCCCCAATCCTCATCTGCAGACTCCACCGTCGGCCACGCAGCTGCCTTCGGTCCAAGGGTCAACGGCGCAGATGCTACCCCCTGCTGCTCACGCCTCTCAGCCCACGGCTTTGGCGTCCAACCCAACTTTGCAATACACTCTGCCTCCACCAGCAACGATCTGGGGAAACGCGGGCAGTCAATACACTCCCAATCCTCCGGCGGCATATGTGTCGCCACCGCCTACGGCAACCCCTCCGCCAGCTACAGAGGGGAGCATTCCAGAATGCATGACGTCTTTGCAGAAGCGCGTGGACTCCATCTTGGCTCATCAGTCGCTCGCGGATACCATCATCCCGAAGCTAGACAACGATCCGCCCATTCCACGGGAGATCTATCTCATGCCCAACCCAGTGGGGTACAAGGCTCCTAAATGGGATAAGTTCGAGGACGTCAATGGAAACGCCCATGAGCATGTCATGCGTTTCATTGATGTCATGGGTCCGTATGGAGCTGATCCCAAACTGCTGATGCGAGAATTCCCAAAGACTCTTGGGAATGTAGCATACAAATGGTACCGAACACTGGAGGCCGGATCCGTGAAGACCTGGGACGACATGGTCCAGAAGTTCTACACTAAGTTCTTCCAGATGGAGGAGAAGGTGACGATGATCCATCTCTCGCGGATGTATCAGAAACGCGAGGAGGATGGGATCACTTTCATCAAGAAATTCAGAGCGAAATCTCTGGAGTGCAAGGATCCCATGCTCGAAAGCCGACTCGTAGAGATATGCCTGCAGTGCATGCGAGATGAGTACAAGAGCATGCTAATCAATTTGCAGACACCCACATTTTCAAAGCTCATCGAGTGCACGATGAACATCGAGCCCATCGTCGAGAGACAGAGAAAGAAGAGCGCTCCAGAACGACCTGCGAGCGGCACCACCTACAAGATCGGCAGATTCGGCTACAAGCGAGGACGCGAAGCTGAGGTCAATGCAGTTTCGCCCCAGAAGCAAGCAAAAGTTACAAACTTCGACGCACCGCCCCTGCCCTGCTCGGTGGAGGAGGCAAGCGATCTCTGCAGACA
Source organism: Linanthus parryae (assembly GCA_023055425.1). Classification (NCBI taxonomy): domain Eukaryota; kingdom Viridiplantae; phylum Streptophyta; class Magnoliopsida; order Ericales; family Polemoniaceae; genus Linanthus; species Linanthus parryae. The sequence goes on from JALGPY010000012.1 coordinate 20,561, forward strand.
GTGGCGTAAGGATGGCGTCCTGCCACCGCTAGAGCAAAAACCCTCCAAGGAGATGACGAGGGACCCCAAGTGGTGCGAATACCACGGCAAGGTCATGCACCCCACAGCCGAGTGCAAGAAGCTCAGATTCGCGTTCGACCAGAAGATGAAGAACGGCGAACTCATCGTCAGCGACCACCGAAAGGATGTGCGCAACAACCCGCTGCCTGCCCATACAGATTCGGGCTCAAAAGGCAAAGAGGTCGCCATGATCTCGATAGTCGACTTGGAAGAAGTCGCAGAGGATGGTCTGCCCATCGTTGCTGAGGTCCATGAAGATGAAGACTACAGCATGGACACGGAAGATGAGCGTGCCGACCGCATGAAAGGGTCGCACGGCTTCGACAGATTCTTCAACGAGATGAACTTCTCCGAAAAATGTCGAGCGGACATGACAAAAGCAATCTTAAGGGTAGCAGAGGACTACGAGGAGGAACTTGTGGTCTCCAACGGGAAGGTCATCAGGGCGTCCCGTCCCACAGAAAAGATTATGACCTTTTCTGCCGGCGACAAGAAGACAGATGCGAGCCATCAGAGGCCCCTGTACGTGACCGCCATCATCAACGGCGTCGAATTCAAGCGAGCATTCGTCGATGGAGGAGCAGCGGTCAATGTTGTTCCACTCCACACACTGAAGCTAGCAGGGATCCCCGAGCACAAAGTGGTCAAACGTCCATCCCCGCTGGTGGGATTCGGAAGCGACTCTAGAATGACGATCGGATGGATCCGCCTAGGCGTTCAGATTGGCAAGATCAAGTGTTCGGCGAAGTTCTATGTCATAGATGCGAACACCACATATCACATGATCATCGGTCGAGCCTGGATTCATCGCTTCGACGCAATCCCTTCCACGGCTCACCAGGTGATGAAAGCTATCTGGAACGACAGGATTGTCGAGATACCAGCCTCAACTAACCCGTTCAACTTGGACGAAGCACATCTCAGCGAGGCGGTGTGGTTCACCGAGATGGCGGACGAGCAAACACCCGGACCATTCAACCCCACTCCTTTGCCTCTCTGGGAGGACATCAAGGACCAGTCACCTGCTGGCGTGATGGTGACAAGGGGAGATGCAAATGAAAAGCCGCCTACACACGAAGAGGCGCCGCGCATCGCATATCATCGGAAGAATGTGTACACTCTTAAGAGGATTGCAAAGCGCGACCCCGAGGGTAAGGAGATAGAGAGCTTCTACGCCAACGGGAAGAAATGCTATCGCATATGAAGGTGCGCGGGGACGTCCTCACACGGGCATGAGGATGTCCCTGGGCAAATCAATCAAATCGAGCGAGTTGCGCTGACAGAAGGGCCAACACAGATCGTTTCGGACGAGAAACTCAAAGAAGCACCCGAATGCATGGAAGACAGGCCGCGACCACAAAAGCAAGAGCTAAAGGAGGTGTTCCTCAGCCCGAACGAGGAAAAGAAGAGGCCAGTCTTCCTGAGTGCGGACCTCACAAGCGAAGAGGAACAAGGGCTGCTACAGCTTCTAACTGAATACAAGGACGTATTCGCATGGGAATACGATGAAATGCCAGGTCTGGACACGAGCATCACCATGCACCGTTTAGACATTATCCCAGGGTCTAAACCGGTCAAGCAAAGCATCAGAAGTTTCAGGCCGGAGCTCAACGTCAAGATCAAGCAGGAGATCGTTAAACTCCTAGACGCCAAGTTCATAGAGCCAAATCACCATCCCACATGGTTGGCCAACATCGTGCCGGTAGTGAAGAAGAACGGACAGCTCCGCATCTGCGTGGACTTCCGCGATCTCAATCGCTTCTGCCCTAAGGACGATTTCCCACTGCCTAACATCGACTTACTTATCGATTCGACGGCAGGCCATCGCATGTTCAGTTTCATGGACGGTTTCAGCGGATACAATCAGATCAAAATGGATCCCGAAGATGCGAGGAAGACTGCATTCATCACTCCCGTCGGGGTATTTAACTATACGGTAATGCCGTTCGGTCTTAAGAACGCAGGTGCAACCTATCAGCGGGCTATGATGGCCCTATTCCACGACATGATGCACAAAGAGGTGGAATTCTATGTGGATGACTTGGTAGTCAAATCCAAGCACGAAGCAGATCACCTTGCAGACCTGCGAAAGGTGTTCAACAGATGCAGAAGCTTTCAACTAAAAATGAACCCCATGAAATGCGCATTCGGCGTAACCTCGGGAAAGTTTTTGGGATGCGTGGTTCATCGCCAAGGGATCGAGCCTGACCCTGCGAAAGTGTCAGCCATCACCAGCATGACGCCACCTCACAACCAAAGCGCCTTGAAAACATTCTTGGGAAAATTGTCATATCTGCGGAGATTCATCCCAGCAATCGCCGAAATCACATGCTGTTTCAGCACTCTTCTCAAGAAGGACGCCGCGTACAACTGGGCTCCTGACCATGAAGCCGCATTCGAAAAGCTAAAGGAGATACTTACATCCCCAAAGATCATGATCGCGCCTCAACTGGGATCACCGCTGCTGCTATATCTTACGTCAACAAGGAGATCTATAGGAGCACTCTTGGCTCAGGTGTATGAGGGCCAAGAGAGGCCTATCTATTACATCTCTCGCATCGTACAGCCTGCTGAGTCAAGGTACACAGACATCGAACGTCACTGCCTTGCCTTATTCTTTGTGATAGAGAAGTTGAGACACTATTTTGCATCGCACAAAGTAGTGGTGGTCACCAAAAGCGACCCCATAAGATACTTGCTAACTCACACTACTCCGGGCGGGAGATTGGCGAAATGGTACATGACCATCTCTCAATACGATATCACATGCGTGAGGCCAAGGGCGATCAAGTCGCAGGCGGTAGCAGATCTGCTGGCACAGTTTCCCGACAACAGCCACGAACCTGTGATCGAAGAGGAGCTCGAAGGCCCTGAAATCTACGCGATCGACGTGCCCTATTGGACCCTCCACTTCGACGGTTCGTCAACCAGAAAAGGTGGAGGCATTGGGATAGTCTTGACAAAGCCCGACGGGGAAGTCATACAGATGTCCGCAAAACTCAACTTCGCAGTCACGAACAACGAGGCGGAATACGAAGCTCTTATCGCGGGACTTCGTGCAGCAAAAGCTCTGGAAGTGAGCAACTTAACAGTCATGGGAGACTCCAAGCTGATTGTTAAGCAAGCCTCGGGCGAGTACGGTCTGAAGGAAATCAACCTCCTGTCATACCGCACTCTAGTGCAAAAGCTGATGCAGCAGTTCTGCGACGTGAAATACGAGCACAAGCCCCGAGCGGACAACAGGCATGCAGACGCCTTAGCAACTCTGGGATCTAAGGTCAGCATAGACAAATGCCCCGCAAGGATTTCCATCGAAGTGCGAACATCGTCGGCATTAACAGAAGATGCGTGCGACGACGAACACATAGATGACGCAGATTGGCGAAAAGCAATCCTGCAAGCTATTGCGAAAGGCACCAGCAGCGAGGGCTGGGCACTCACGAAAGGATACTGCATCCACGACAATACCCTTTACTACAAGGGTCCTGGAGGGATACTCATGCGATGTGTCTCCGAGCAAGAGGGACAACAGCTGTTAGAAAAGATTCACCAACACGCTTGCGGAGAAAGCGAGGTGTCAATCTACAGGAAAGCTCAGAGATATGGCATTCATTGGCCAGACATGTCTACAGCTGCATCCCTGATACAAGGGAAGTGCGAAAGTTGCGCACTGATCAAGGATTCTCTACTCGTCGCTCTAACCGACGACGACACGGACTGGAGGAAGCCCTTGTTCGAATTCCTTACCCAGGGCACCGTACCTGAATCGAGAAAAGAGGCCGACAAATTGAGAAGGAAAGCTTCTCGATACACGGTTCAGGAAAACCTGCTTTGGCGAAAAGGCCACGAGGGCAACTTGCTGCGATGCCTGGACGATAGGGAAGCACAGGAAGTCATGGACCTCTCTCATCAGGTGGAACACCAGGGAGGCGCGAAATTATGCAGACAGCTCCTCTCAATCGGATACTTCTGGCCCACGATGGAAGTCGATTGCCGCACCAAGGTGCGACGCTGCCAAGAATGTCAATTCAAAGGGAACCTAGTGCACGCTCCCGCCGTGGATCTACATGCATTAGGGACGCCATGGCCATTTCACACATGGGCTTTGGATTTCATTGGCCCCATCCGACCAACGTCACATGGGAACCATTTCATTCTCACCGCAACTGAGCTGTTCACCAAATGGGTGGAAGCAATACCACTAAAGACGGCAAACGCGCTGGCTGTGGTCAACTTCATTCAGGAAAACATCGTATGCAGGTTCGGAATCCCGAATACTATTCTTTCAGATAACGGTACTCCTTTTGTTAATCGTCAGGTAGCTACGAAACTTGCGGAGTACAATATCAGGCAAATATGCTCTACTCCCTATTATCCAAAGGGAAACGGACAAGCCGAGGCGACTAACAAAACGCTGCTGAGAATTCTGAGCAAGATGGTCGCGGATGACCACAAGAAGTGGGCCGACTCTCTTAACATAGCTCTGTGGGCCTACAGGACCTCTCCAAGAACACCCACAGGGGCTTCGCCATTTCTTTTATGTTATGGGGCCGAAGCTGTAGTACCTGCGGAGGTCAGAGTTAATTCGGCACGGCTGGCCTTCCATGCGCTTTATGAAAATCAACGCGATCACGATTTAGTCTTGCTGGAAGAAAAGCGAGAACAAGCCAAAAGGACTAACAAGCGATACCAAGAAAGAATCGCTCGCGCCTACAACAAGACAGTTCAGCGGCGAGATTTCGCAGTTGGCGACCTGGTCTTGCGCGCATCCGACCACTGCATGCGAGAAGCAACTCATCCGAAGTTCGCAGCCAATTGGGAAGGACCCTTCGAAGTCACAGAAGTCTTCGATAGTGGCTACTGCAGCATACGAAGGTTGCACGGCACAACCTCAACTCCGAGCTCAGTCAACATGCGCTGGATCAAGAAGTACTATCCTTGACTCCTCTTATTTCATACGTTTTATGATAACGTTGCTTAATATCTCATGTGGCTACGATTAATGCAATCTCCCCTCCCATATGAGGGGATTGTAATTCTACCTCTCCCATATGAGAGCGATGTAATAAAAGAATTCTCCCAAATGAGAAGTTCATATTTCTAGCCGCTGATATTGCCCTATTTTATTTAAATATCTCCGTTAACAATGATTCATTCGCTGCAAATAGCAATTCATGCAAATGCGATCTTAATTGATCATCAAAAGCCTATCTCTACGATAGCAGCAAACGCAAATACGATCTTAATTGATCATCAAAAGCCTATCTCTACGATAGCAGCAAACGCAAATACGATCTTAATTGATCATCAAAGCCTATCTCTACGATAGCAGCAAACGCAAGTGCGATCTTAATTGATCATCAAAAGCCTATCTCTACGATAGCAGCAAACGCAAATACGATCTTAATTGATCATCAAAAGCCTATCTCTACGATAGCAGCAAACGCAAATACGATCTTAATTGATCATCAAAGCCTATCTCTACGATAGCAGCAAACGCAAGTGCGATCTTAATTGATCCTCAAAAGCCTATCTCTACGATAGCAGCAAACGCAAGTGCGATCTTAATTGATCCTCAAAAGCCTATCCCTACGATAGCAGCAAACACAAATGCGATCTCAACTGATCATCAAAGCCTATCTCTTACGATAGCAGCAAACACAAATGCGATCTTAACCGATCATCAAAGCCTATCTCTTACGATAGCAGCAAACACAAATGCGATCTTAACTGATCATCAAAGCCTATCTCTTACGATAGCAGCAAACACAAATGCGATCTTAATTGATCACTAAAGCCTATCTCTTACGATAGCAGCCAAACACAAAAGCGATCTTAATTGATCACTAAAGCCTATCTCTTACGATAGCAGCCAAGTACAAAAGCGATCTTAATTGATCATCAAAGCCTATCTCTCACGATAGCAGCCAGATACAAATGCGATCTTAATTGATCACTGAAGCCTATCTCTCACGATAGCAGCCAGATACAAATGCGATCTTAATTGATCACTAAAGCCTATCTCTTACGATAGCAGCCAAATACAAATGCGATCCTAGTTGATCATCAAAGCCTATCTCTCACGATAGCAGCCAATGCGAATGTGATCTCAATTGATCATATAAAGCCTACTTCTTATGGTAGCAATCAAATGCAAATGCGATCTTAAGTGATCAGGCAAAGTTTATCTTTTACAATAGCAGTCAAGCGCGAATGCGATCTTGAATGACTGTTGAAGCCTATCCTCTGCGATAGCAGTCCGCACAAATACGAGCTTAAGTGATCATCTGAAGCCTATCTCTTACGATAGCAGCCAAACAAAATGCGATCTTAAAAGATCATCCAAAGTCTATCTTTTGCAATAGCAGCGAAAATGCAAAATGATCTCAATCGATCATCTAAAGCCTATCTATCGAAGATAGCAGGTTCTACAGATGCGATCTTATAATGGTCTTCTTAAGCCTATCTATTACGATAGCAATTTCTACGCAAAGTAATTTTGGTTAAGTACCCAAGCCCGTCTGTTATGATGGCAACGCACGTGCAGAATCATTTTATTAGATCTTCCAAAGATCTATCTGCTGTGATAGCAGTTTATGCGTGAGACGATCTCGAACAGTTTTCTAACAAAGCCTATCCTCTATGATAGCAATTCGTACTGCTCAATGATCTTAATTGATCTGTGAAAAATTATCTGAAACGATAGCGAAGTTGTGAACGTGATCTCATACGATTTACAATGACCAACTACAAGCCCATCCGTCAAGATGGCAAAGCTGCGAAATTACGATCTCAAATGATCTAGCGAAACGTCTGCGAATTGACATCGCATATGAGAAATCATTACATGTCATCATGCAAGGCAAAACAAGCCGAAACGCATGCGAAATTGTATTTTGTTGCAAAGAACAGATAATACAAAAGCTATTTATCATTACGAGTCAAATGACTTACAATTTATCTATCTAGATAGCAGCTTACAAGCGAAGAGCTCGCATCTAACTACACAGCCAACATGGCTTACAATACATTCGAAAAATGGCTGATCAGCCAGCAGAGACACGGTACGGAAACCCGGACTGCAAAGAACGAACCGCCCTGGCTTCAAGCGCCGGCTACACGATGCCCAAATCTGTGGGTGACATCTGTAGCAAAGGGAATCTCGCTCTAAAAAGAGCCACATGAAACCATGCGCTCGCCATCCCGCTATCCGACAAGACCATTGTCAGATATGCTCCCCATAACATTTGCCCAAGGAGCCACCGGTTCCGGCGATCTACAGGCAAGCAGCAGCTCCAAAGGGCAAGGGCTCCTTGTAGACGGGGATGAACGCGACGGTTCGTCACCCCGGGTTCACAAATATGAAAGTGACGGATTCTTCTTCATTACTGCTGAAGAAGAATCCCGCCGTTCATTACGAGACGGTAGCACGGTCACTACGGCGCTGCACCTCGCCACGAGGCGGCCGGAAACATGACCTGCACACATAATACACGAAGAAATTTCTTCGAACACACATGAGGTATTATCTGCATCCTCTTTATGACGGTTATAAACAGCAATAAGCCTCATAAAGTGGATCTTGGAAACTATTTCTATAGCACAAAGCGCAAACTCAGGATTCAAAACTTGAAGTTGCCATGAATCAACGAAAAACAAGCGTTGAAGCCAGCAGTCGTAAGGACTCACGGCAAAGCACATGTTTGGGATGAAGAACCCAAATGGCAAAGACGGGGTTTATATAGGCCCTGTGGAGACTCTTCGGTTGCTTAAGATGAGTCAGCAAAATTCAAAAAGAGGGTAAGTTCAATCACTTACGCCTTGAAAAGCGGTAACAATCAATTACCCTACTAAAGGCTACGACGATTCAGTTGCGTATCCTAATAAATGACGGATAGTCATGATTCGGATGGACTTCCCAACGGAAGCGTGCTTATCTGCCGAGAAATTAGCGCGAAAATCAAGCAAAGAATCAATTGCTGATGTCATAATTGGATATGCACAGAAAATGTCCAATCAAATCCCGAAAAGGGCAAAACGGGCAAACTCATTGTTTGTTGTCAAAAAAGAGGGGGGAGAAACCCTAGCAATATTACATTAATGTTTCAAAACATTACATTAATGTCTCAGCCATTTTCCTTTCTTTTCAAAAACACGAAAAGTCAAAACAAATTTTTGACTAAGGAGTCCTGGGGCTCGAACTGCTCGATCAGCCTCTCCACTTGATGCACTTCTTGCTTTAGCTGCTCGCACTTGGCATTCATTTCGTCATACAGCTTCAAAGCTTCATCAACCTTTTGCTTTTGCTGCTCCACCTTCTGCATCTCAGCTGCGAGATTCTGGTGCCCAAGATTCAAGGTTACAGCTGCGCGAATCAGTGTAACTCTGTCCTTGAGGAATTTCAAACCAAGTCTGCCTTGGACTTTGAGCACGAGATTTTGGCACATGCCACACAGCAATTCAGCACTCTGGGCCGAAATGGTCGCAGGTGTAGCCGCACATAGCTGTTCCAGTATCCAAATGGCTTCAGTAAGGAATAGCCTCCTGTCAAAGGGAACGATCTCCAGACACCTCACGAACGAGCGGGGGTATCTGAGGCGCATTCGAACCACCCAGTCTACATCGGTTTGCTTCAAACCTGAGACGTCAAAAACAAGTCATGATGTCAAAACTAGCAAGCAAATAATGCGACGTACGAATGGTAAAATCTCTGCTTACCGGTCCCTTCCAGAATTTCATGAATAGAGGGAATGCGAGCCACCGGGTTGTTCGAAGACTGCCCTCGCTCCATGGCTCTCCTATCAGCTGCGAGCTCCAAACTCTCATAGTTAGGAGGAAGAGTGTAAGCTGCACCAGCTGCGATTACATTCCCAACCTGCGAGCCCCAAATGCTCCACGCAGGAATAGGTGCTCCTGGCTCAGTCATCGCCGGAGGCACAACCGAGGTCGCTGGACGGACATTCCCGGATGCGGAAATGGCAGCGTCGCTTGTCCTTTCCTCCTCACCACCAGTACGGACACTTTCGTCCATCCGCACAGCATCAGCTTCGACATCATCGGAGAGCTCGATGACATCCTCGAGACGCTCACTTACATGTCCAGCGTCCGCGACGGGCTTCTCAGTATAAGAGCTCGAGATTGGAACATGGGATGCAGAAGGCTGACTTCTCTGCTCCAGCTCAGGTTCCTCAGCATGACCTGCGATACCAAATGCGACAATATGAGGTAACTTGTGTTATAAGTTATTTCACTATCTTTGCTAAAGCTAAGAATAAGCACCTCCACGCGAAGGTGGGATAGAGGTATCCTCATCATACACTAGGGACGTGGAACCGTGCCCTATCAGTGTATCTTCACTAAGCAAATCTTTAAGAGAGGCGTGACCTGGGATGCGAATAAACCAGTCATGATCTTGCCTCAAGTGGCTACAGCCTAGCATGTGCATGTCACTCAAAATGATTACCTGAGGGTTCTCCGCATTTGCTTACCAACCAACGGCGAATGTCAGGCTTTGACACACCGTGCTTTAATGCACCCACAATTACATCTCTATAAGTAACTGCGAGATTGAAGATCTCACCTTTGTCGCCACCCGCGATCTCTGCGAAGTCCGCTTGGACTTGCTCTAGCTCTGCTGCATCCCCTCCGGGAACCTCATCTTCCTCCTCCACATGAGGAGCCACTTCTTCGGGAAGCTCGTCTTCCTCGCCAACTGGACGCACTAAGTCGTCGACATGCTGCTCTTCGAGGCTCCGCTGCTTCACACGCTCGAGTTCCTCTTCCTCTCGCTGCCTTCTTCTTTCAGCAGCCTCCGCGGCTGTCCTCCGGGACTCAGCAAGAACATCCTCGCTTATAGGATCATCTGAAATGCCAGAATGGGCATCTCTCTTTTGCCTCTTGGTCACAAGGCCACCAACGGCTTCATCATCATCATCTGCGAATACATTTTTGGTTCAAAGAAAAGAACTGTATGGAAGTTGTGATAAAGGACAAAGGGATGCGACGGAGGTACCTCCTGACTCTTCCTCGCGCATTACAACTGTTCCTTCTTCTTCTCCATTACTTGCCTGGGGCTCCTGCCTCTCTTCCTCTTCCTCTTGGTTGAATGGAACGAAGGTCTCGACTGCGAGATCTTTTCGCACTTTGCTGGGCATACGACCCTTGCCCTTGTCCTTGACAGAATGGGACCTCGCTGGGGGCGAGACTGGAGCACTCCTAGGGGAAGAAATCGTAATTCCCTTTTGCCTAGGTCTTTTCACTCTCGGCGCCGCAGTCGCTGGAGGGGACGGGTCATCTCTAGGAGGAGACGGAGCCGGAGGTTGTCTATCAGCGAGTCAGCAAAAGTATTCATGGCTGCGCGAACCTTCGTTTCAACCTCGGCATCCATCCTCCATGCTAACCGGTACGCCTCCCCCTTCCTTCTGGTGGCAACAATAGTGTCTACCAGCGCTTTGGAGCGATCACCAGCTGCGAACCTCCGCACATGGCACTGAATAATACAGAATGAAAGCATCAGTACAAGGAAATCAAAAAGCTTAAAGCACGCGAGGAAATTGCTTACCTCAGCAAACGCCTTGCTATATTTGACGACCTGCGTGTCACCTTTCCTGATGGCATCGACTTGTTCCTTCAGAATGAAATCGGGGCACAAATGATTCTCGCGGTCCAACAACGAGTAGCAACCGTACTCAGACTCGCTCAAACTGCAATTGGGACGAAACGGAAAAGAGTTTCTCTTGATCAAGGGGGCCCTTCCTGGCTGTGCCGCCGCCTCGGTCTCCCTCCTCGTTTGCTGGGCAAGCCAGTATGCGATCCAGTTCTGGGAATAACCACCATTGCGAGTCCCCGCAGGCTGCTCGAAGGGAAGATTGCTCATGAGGACCGTCTTGCACTCTTTTGCCAGCAAGCGCTTGTAGCACCCTCTAACGATAGACTGGGGCCAGATTGATGGGGCCACCGCATCGAAACCAAACTGAGGAGAGACCCGAGTGGGGTCAACATCCACTGTAAGCCTTTCATATCGTGGCGCGAGCTCACGAATATGCTCTGCAAGTGCAGGAAGAGAACCTCGCAGACACCAGCAAAAGAACTCACGATAGCGCTCGTGGAAATGCGATCCCTTTTCAAAGAGTAGGTCTTCTGACAAGACCATACCTTCGGAGGGGTATAGCTTCGGAAACCACCGCACATTCTCAACACGTGTGGCGTAAGGCCTGGCAGTGAACTCCCTTCGCTTGTCGCATATCAAGCTCCAAGTGCACTTGGTGTTGCTTGCCCCAAACCATCTCGCAGCCCTTCCGCTGTTGAGCGCTTTCGTCTCGCCTGGGGGACACCACTTCTCAAGTGAGAGGGGAGTTGGAGCATAAGACGGCCAGCGCTCAAAAACCCACATTGTCAAAAAGCTGATATTGACAAAGGTCAGAACATCGAGACGGCCGCGCGATTCCTTCATCGCCAGAACCAGCTGATCCAGCCTGTAATATAGCGTGCCCAAGACCAAGGGTCCAAGTGCGACTCTCTGGCCGAGAGCGAGCCTCACCGCAAGTGGCAGCACATGGTAGAAGACCCCGTCATGGGGGTGACCATCAATCAGAAATCTCGACAGCCAAGCACAAAGAAAAGCACAAAGGGTCAGGTGATAACCCTTGCCCTCTATGTAATTCTCGGCCTCCGGGTTCGCGCTCAAAAGCTTCTTAGTGATGCTGCTGCTCGCATAGTCTCGGAAGAAGTACTGCAACCACTTGTTCCAGGTATTCTTCGCAGACGTATCAACTAGCTGCCAGTTCGGAAGAGGTTTTGTACTGGTCCACCGAGTGGAGATTTTCTTCACCTCTGCTAAGCACTCCTCCATCTGCGCGTACAAGGTTAATTCCGCAGATGTCCTTAAGTGACTCAAGGGGTCCACCTCACCCATGGGGGAAAGCTCATACAGCATTTGAACGTCCTCGAGCGTGGGGGCAGCCTCGAACTCAGCAAAGTGAAACGTGTGAGTCGCAGGCGAATAGCGGGACAGAAGGTCTAGAAGCATGGACTGATCCAACTTCACGGCAGCGCCCTTCATAGCACGAACAGCGAAGAAAATGCCGGCTTCATCAAGAGTTTCGGCGTAATTACCCAACACGTGGTCAGTCCACTCATCCATATAGTCCAACTTCTGGACAAACGCCTGAGTAGAAATCGCAGTATATGGGAAGTGCCCGTTCTCGATTCCCAATCGAACCACATCCTCGGAGCCAACTAACTCGAGCAAGGCTGAGTTAACTGGGCGAGTCAGGGTTAACAACTGCTCAACGGGAACAGGATCAGGCATCCTCTTCGCCTTCACCCTCGCGTGGTAAAAATCTTTCCCACCCAGAAAGGGGGCTTTTCGCCACAGAGACCGCGGAAGCTCCGGCATCTCTTCATCTTCCTTGACAGGTCTGGTTACTCTTGTTTTGGCCATTCCTGCGAAAGGGCAAAAAAAAAAGGGGGGAGAAATACCACACCAGTCAGTTTGAATTTTGGAATTCGAGATCTATGCAACAGGAAGCAAACAGTTCCAGTGCCGATTTCAGAAATTGGGGAGTTGCAAGATCCAATATTGTTGAAAGATTAAGAACGAAGCAGGTTTAGAGATCAAAGCCTCTTCACACACTTCATGGGTTTACAGATTCAATGCGATTCAAGGCAAACACTGGTAGTTTAAATCAAGAGTAAACGAGGCCAACCTTGTTTCCTTGAAGCCTGCTTGGAGATGCACAATTGAAGAATACGATTTGCAGTCTTGAACTGATGATTGATTATCTGGATCTGCTCTCGAAGATCTCCGGGTACCATTCACTTTAAGAGAAAGAAGTGATGCTCTGCAATAATGGGATACAAGGTATTTATCCAAAAGAATGAGGGGTTGCGTCCCTTCAGTAGTCGAATCGCAACCGTCACCGTCGTGTCGCGCAATCACAGGACGGGCTGACGTCACGCCTAAAACCCTAAAGGTCAGACGGCACGACTCTAGGGGTTTTAGGTCATAATGACACGCACGGGGGCTGAACTTACCCGTATTTGAATTGGTGCGTGACGACGACGCGCATGTTGGTTTCCGCGCATGGAAGCCTATACAGCTACAAGCCTTCACGCGCAGAAAGGGGGCTAATGTAGATACTGCTTTCTGACATGGCTAATCTTAGCCACGTGGCGACCATCCAGCACACCATATTGTGCTCCACACACACAGGATCACCAGCCGAGCTGATCCATGTGGGGGCTGCGAGACAGAGCCCTCGCATACCACTGCACGGGACTTGTAGGGATTTGTGGTTTGGAGGCTAGGGTAAGCCCTGTCGCGTGCGAGCCAAGCCCGCGCGCGACCTTTAGTAACTGTTTTGAGAGATCTATGGCACGAGCTCCCTAGACCCGGTCAATCCGGTCAAACCCGGTCAACCTCGTAACGGTTCCGGTACTCGCGCACCACGTGCTCTAACGGTTCCTATATACTCGGACGAACGTGCCGTTACGGTTAAGCTAATTAAGCCGCCATTAATGGGCGCATTAACTACACTACAACGGCCACGTTCTCCAGTATATATATATCGTTACTCTTTCCATACAAAGAGAACAACACTGCCATACGCGGAAGCTCTGCCAAACCTCTGTCTCTCTCTCAGACATTGCTATTGACTTACTCTCTCCCTACACACACCCCTATTCTTCCTGTGCGATCCCTGATCCACTACATACGGTGTACACGGAGGTCTCCCTGCCGGAATCTCTTGTGCACACCTAGCCATTATTAAATATAGTCAAAAGTTCACAAATACTAAAACTTGCGTATTTTCCTTTTGTAGAATTCCAAATGGCAAACAACTCAACGAGTTCACAACATTCCCTACGCTCTGTCCTTGAGAAGGACTAGCTCTCTGGAACCAATTTCCTTGATTGGTACAAAAACTTGAGAATTGTTCTCAAGCAAGAGAAGAAACTGTACGCAATAGAGGAGCAAGTTCCGACAGGTCCAGCAAATAATACTCCTGCATCCCTAAAGGCGTATCAGGAGCATGTTGATGACGCTAATGATGTGGCCTGCCTCATGCTTTGCACCATGACCTCTGAGCTTCAGAAGCAACATGAGAACATGAACGCAGTCGATATGATCGAACACTAGAAGCAGCTCTTCCAAGAGCATGCAAGGGTTGAGAGGTATGAAGTTCTAAGGCATTGTTCAAATGTCATATGGCTGAAGGAAACGCTGTGGGACCTCATGTACTCTGTATGATCGGGTACTTGGAGAATCTCGCGCGACTAGGGTTCCCAGTCGACCAAGAGTTGGACACCGATCTCGTGTTGCAATCGTTGTGTGAGAGTTATGGACAGTTCATCATGAACTATAACATGAACGAGATCGTAAAACCACTGCCAGATTTACTCAATATCTTGAGGACAGCTGAACAAAGCATCAACAAGGGTAAGGGCAAGGCCATTATGACGGTTCAGAAAGGAAAGGGAAAAAGGTTTCCCTCATCCTCCAAGGGCAAAGGCAAAGCAGTTGCCAAGTCCAAGGAACCTGCCCTTAAGCATGTTGGTGGCGTTTCCAAAGGTGTGACAAAATGTGAGTGCCACTACTGCGGTCAGCCTGGACACTGGAGAAGGAACTGCCCAAAATATCTGGAGGACAAGAGGCTTGGAATAGTGATTCCACCACCACGAGGTATTTTTTATTGTGGATGTAAATTTAACTATCCCTACATCATGGGTATTGGATACTGGATGTGGATCTCACATTTTTTGAAATGTACAGGATCTAAAGAGAAGTAGAAGATTGGCTAAAGGGGAGATAGACGTGCGCGTTGGGAATGTAGCAAAGGTTGTTGCATTAGCCGTAGGCGTGTACGAGCTGTCTCTGCCTTCAGGATTAGTTTTAGAATTAAATAATTACTATTTTGTGCCTGCTATGAGCGAAACATTATTTCTATTTCTTGTTTGGACAAGGAAGGTTTTATTATTTCAATAAAGAACAATTGTTGTTCCATTTATTTTAATAATATTGACTATTGTAGTGCACAATTATTAATGGAATGTATGTCCTTAATCTAAGCAATCCTGTCTACAACATTAATACTAAGAGGATTAAAATAAATGATTTAAATCCTGCTTACTTATGGCATTGTCGTTTAGGCCACATAAACGAGAAACTTGTATCTAGACTCCATAAGGATGGTTTTCTAGACTCATTTGATTTTGAATCAATAGAGACATGTGAGGCTTGTTTATTGGGAAAAATGACAAAGTCCCCTTTCAATAATAAAGGTGAGAGGACTGGTGAGCAATTGGCGCTCGTGCATACTGATGTATGTGGGCCATTTGCCACGCCTTCCACGGGTGGTTACGTCTACTTCATCACATTTACTGATGATTTCAGTATATATGGATTTGTATACCTTATGAAGGCCAAATACGAATCCTTTGAAAGATTCAAAGAATTCAAGAGTGAAGTAGAGAAGCAACTTGGAAAAAGTATCAAGGCTCTACGGATTGTGGAGGAGAATACTTGAGCCAATAGTTTGACGACTATCATAGAGAGTGTGGGATCGTATCCCAACTCACTCCACCCGGAACGCCACAGTGGAATGGCGTGTCCGAGAGGAGGAATCGAACACTATTGGATATGGTTCGATCTATGATGTGTCAAACCGATCTTCCATTATCATTTTGGGGCTAAGCTCTATTAAGTGCAGCTTTCACCATTAATCGTGTTCCATCTAAATCAGTCATGAAGACACCACATGAGATGTGGAGTGGGGGGCGTCCCACACTGTCGTTCATGAATATTTGGGGCTGTGATGTCTATGTAAAGCGTTTACAATCAGACAAGTTAGGGCCAAAGTCGGATAAATGTAAGTTTTGGGGGGTACCCTAAAGAAACCAAGGGTTACTACTTCTACAATTCAACTGAGAACAAAGTGTTTGTATCTCGGTCCAGCGTGTTTCTAGAAAGAGAGTTTGTATCTAAAGAAGCAAGTGGAAGGACTGTAGAACTTGAAGAAGTTCTAGAACCACAAAACACAGATCCTACTATGGAACATGAACAGGAACCACAAGAAGTTGTGGAGCAGCCTGTTCAAGTAGCACAAGAGCTTCGTAGATCTAGTATAGTGCGCCAGGAGCCAGAGAGGTATGGACTTCTCGTGACTGAGTCTGGTGACACGATTCTCATAGATGATGAGCCTACTACCTATGAAGCGGCCATGAAAGGTCCGGACTCTCAGAAGTGTCTTGAATCCATGAGATTCGAGATGAAATCCATATATACCAACAAAGTATGGACTTTGGTGGAACCACCCTTAGGGGCGCGACCCATAGGGTGCAAGTGGGTCTTCAAGAAGAATATCGAAATGGATGGTACGTGATTACCTATAAGGGCCGATTGGTGGCTAAATAATTTAGACAGATTCATGGTATTGACTATGATGAAACCTTTTCACCAGTCGCTATGACCAAATCCATCCGAATCATGCTTGCCATTGCAGCATACTGCGACTATCAGATTTGGCAAATGGATGTCAAAACAGCATTCCTCTATGGGAATCTCCTCGAGGACGTGTATATGATACAGCTTGAGGGTTTTGAAGATCCAAAGCAAGCCAACAAAGTCTGTAAGATGCAACGATCCATTTATGGATTGAAGCAAGCTTCTAGGAGTTGGAATCGACGTTTTGATGAAGTAGTCAAAGAGTTTGGCTTCATCAGAAACAAAGATGAGTCTTGTGTCTACAAGAAGGTTAGTGGGAGCTCTGTAGCTTTTCTGTTCTTGTATGTGGATGACATACTACTCATTGGAAACGACATTCCCATGCTGCAATCTGTTAATGATTGTCTAGGAAAGTGTTTCTCAATGAAGGACTTAGGGGAAGCAGCCTATATACTTGGTATAAAGATCTATAGAGATAGATCTAAAAGACTGCTAGGCCTAAGTCAAAGTACATATATTGACAAAGTGTTGAAACAGATCAAAATGCAAGATTCCAAGAAGGGATTCTTTCCCATGTCACATGGAATCACTCTTTCGAAGAGTGATTGTCCTTCCAATGAGATTGAGAAGGAGCGGATGAGTAAAATTCCCTATGCCTCGGTCATATGATTTATCATGTACGCCATGTTATGTACTAGACCAGATGTGTCATATGCCTTGAGTATGACAAGCAGATACCAATCCCATCCAGGTGAGAGTCACTAGATTGCAGTCAAGAACATCCTAAAGTACTTGAGAAGAACTAAGGATGCTTTCTTGATATTTGGTGGTGAGGAAGAGTTGCGTGTAAGGGGTTACACGGATGAAAGCTTCCAAATCGACATAGATGATTTAAGATCACAATCGGGATATGTGTTTTCCCTGAATGGAGCAGCGGTGAGCTGGAAGAGTTCCAAGCAAGAGATGGTGGCTGATTCTACAACAGAGGCTGAGTACAGTGATGTAAATGGCGCAGCAAAGGAAGCTGTTTGGATCAGGAAATTTGTTTCTGAACCTGGTATGGTTCCTAGCATTGCGGATCCAGTAGAGTTGTATTGTGACAACACTGGGGCGATCCCGCAATCAAAGGAACCAAGATCGCACCAGAAGTCCAAGCACGTGCTCAGGAAGTTCCATCTTATTCGATATATTATCGATAGAGGAGACGTTCGGATATGCAAGATTCCTACAGATGAGAATTTTTCAGATCCACTTACAAAGCCGCTTGTTCAGGGCAAGCATGAAGGGCACACTAGGAGCATCGGCATACGGGATGCATCATATTGGCTCTAGTGCAAGTGGGAGACCGTTGGAATAGATGCCCAAGAGGCAATCTAGTTTAGTATGAACTTATTTTTGGCTAGAATATTCGTCGTATTATTTATTGGATATTTAATATAATGAAGTCCTTAGATTTACATTTGTGTTGTTTATATTAAATATCCCTAGTACATTATAATGATTAAATGGGACACTCATCTATAGACTAGTATGGGGTTGGATTGATATAGAGATATCATGATCCCACACATTGGTATGCATTAAGAGTAATGGCATACTGGATTGACCCATATCCTAGAAGGATACATACATGTTATGTAAAGTCACAAGCGTTTCTCGTTGTGACAACGGTATTGTCATCCTTAGACTTGAAGTCATTAGATAATCTAATTGTGCATTATTGTGATTTTGGTAGCGTTAAACGCTATACCGTGACTGGGTAGCCATAAAGGCGCGTACCGGATACAATAAGGAGAAAGCTTAGAAATCGTAGTAGACGTAGATAGAATTTTTCCCTCCCACATAACAAGAGGATATATCCGAGGCCACTCGAGGTATAGTGCTCATGGAATGTCTGGCCAGACTCAAATAAATCAATACGGGATATTGATGTTATTTGCACGAATAACGCTATTCCCAGGATCGAGAAACTATGGATTGGATATACAAGTGTGACTTGTATGTCTCGTGTCCAATCCGGATATAGAGACAAAGGGATGTGACAATTACTTGCACAAGGTTTGTCGGATGACTATTCTATTAGTTGGCTAGAATGGATGTCTTGCTAGAGACCGCTCCATATTAGCAAATTGTTGCTACCAACTAGATAGAACCTATGGGGTCACACGCTACATAGGGTTGAACTATATTTGGGAATTAATTAATATGATTAATTAATTAGAATGATCACTTTGCAACACCTTGCAAACTTAGTAGGACTAATATGAAAGGAAGGGACTCATCCGAACTCATGTAGGATTAGGAAGGGCCTTTAGGTAGCTGACAAGGAGTTGTTGGACTATATAAAGGATACTCATAGCTTCCTACCCACAATAATGCTCATAAAATAAGTTGAGTGGGAGAGAACAAAGGAGAGAAAGCAGAAAAGCTAGAGGCCGACCGCCCCTAGCCGTCCTCCCCCTACCCGTCGGCCCCAAAGAGAGGCCGAAGCCCTCTCTTTGATCATCGTTGTGTGATTTCTTCTTCCTCTTCCTCCGGTCCAAGCTAGCACAAAGGATTAGGAAGATCTATACATAAACCCTAGGCGTGGATCAACCGTAGATATGTGACACAATTCACGTTACAAGTCATCACAGGAGATCCCTAAGGTGTGTTACTTGTTTCTTCCTTCACCATCGTTACGATTCTCTTCTTGTGATCCTTGGAGGGTCTTGAATGGATAATTTATCTTTCCGCTGCATATCCATGATCAAAACCCTACAAATAGAATGTCCCCAAAATGATATCGGAAGATCCGTTTGACACATCATAGATGGCACCATGTCCAATAGTGTGCGATTCCTTCGCCATTCCATCGTGGTGTTAGGGGTGGAGTGAGTTGGGACACATTCCCACACTCTCTAAGACACTCGTCAAACTCTTGGCTCAAGTATTCTCCTCCATGATCCGATCTCAAAGCCTTAATAATTTTACCAAGTTGCTTCTCTACTTCATTCTTGAATTCCATGAACAATTCAAAAGATTCGGATTTGGCCTTCATAAGGTACACAAATCCATATCAACTGAAATCCTCAGTAAACGTAATGAAGTAGGTGTAACCACCTCTGGCAGGCGTGGGACATGTTTGAGTGCTAGTAACTCACTAGTCCTCCTACCTTTCTTATTGAAAGGGGACTTTGTCATTTTTCCTAATAAACAAGACTCGCCTGTCTCATATGATTCCAAATCAAATGAGTCTAGAAGTCCATCCTTACGGAGCCTAGACATGCGTTTCTTGTTTATATGGCCTAAACGACAGTGCCATAGATATGTAGGATTTAAATCATTAGTTTTAATTCTTTTAGTATTTATGTTATAGATGGAATTATTTAGATCAAGGATATATAATCCATTAGACAAATGCGCACTACAATAGTGCATACTATCAAAATAAATGGAGCAACACTTGTCGTTTATTGAAATAGAAAAACCTTTCTTGTCCAAACAAAAAACGGAAATATTGTTTCTGCTCATAGCACGCACATAATACAAATTGTCTAATTCTAAAATAAGTCCAGAAGGAAAAGATAGCTCATAAACGCCTATAGGCAATGCAGCAAGTCTTGCTCCATTCCCAACGCGCAGATCTATCTCCCCTTTAGCCAATCTTCTACTTCTTTTCAAATCCTGCACATTTCGACAAATGTGAGATCCACATGCAGTATCCAATACCCAAGATGAAGAAATAGATAGATTGATGTCTATAACAAAAATACCTGGTGGTGGTGGAATCACTATTCCAAGCTTATTATCCTCCTCCAGTGACCCGGCTGGCTACAGTAGTGACAATCACCTTTAGCCACGCCCCCACTAGGCTTTAGGGCTTCCTTGTACTTTGTAACTTTCTTGTTGTTTCCTTTGGAAGTAGAGGCAACTCCCTTGCCCTTCCTCTTATTCACCATCATTATGGCCTTGCCCTTGCCTTTGTTGATGCTCTGTTCAGCTGTCTTTAGCACGTTCAGCAGGTTTGGGAGAGTCTTACTGATCTCGTTCATGTTATAGTTCATGATGAACTGGTTATAACTGTCAGGCAACGATAGTAAGACAAGATCAGTAGCCAACTCTCGGCCGAGTGGGAACCCTAGCCTCGCGTTCAGCAGGTTTGGTGTCGACCTTTTTACATGAGCTAATTGTATTTGAACCGAGATCTTGTTCCCGTTAATATAAGTGTTGCATATGCATTAGCCTTTCATACAATTTGCGCGTGCATTAGCATTGCATACAACTCTCATGTGCATTAGTTGCATCTCGTGAAGTATGTTCGTAGTATCACTCAAAAGTTTTCTTGAGCTTTGGGGACGAAGCTTTGTTTTAAGGGGGATATAATGTAATACCCCGTATTTTAATTAAGGGTAATTTGGTAATTTTGCAAAAGTACTTGAGAATTTCAATAAACTTATATTTCAAACTTTTTCTTAGTTTTAGAGTATAAATCTACCATTGGACATCTATGGTTATACAAAATTTCATTTTGAGGTTATTTTATAATTTTTGAAACTTGGATAATACTATATAAAACTTATTTTGTATACTTGGGAAATACTTGTAGTTTTCTAAAAGTGGATTTTGGCATTTATATACAAAGTGTTGTATTTAAAATTATTTGGACATTTTATTATCTATGAAACTTATATGTGTGTTAGCTATTAATTGGAAATTATATTTTCACCCCTTAACTTTTAGTTTTCACAAAGAAACCTATAATTTATCAATATTATATTTTTTTACCCCAACTAGCAATCCAACTGTTGTTATTTGCATTATATGCCTCTACCCACTATATTTGGTCAACTCTAATAAAATAAAATTGTCTATCTCTATCACTCCCATCTAAATATTTTTCTCTTCATGACTACTCCTTTACAATAAGTCACTTCATATGTACATACTACACCTTATGCATACATACCCCCATCATTTTCATCACCATCACTCTTTTCTCACCTCCACTAACTCTCACTTGAAGAACACCTAATAGCTCTCTTCTCTCTCTCAAAATTCTCTTCCCGTTTTTGGGAGTTGACCTCACAAAAACACCATGAAAACTTCATTTCCAAGCATCCAAAGCATGAAAAACTTGATTCCAAGCTTTGTACAACTATGGAGGGGAGTCATTTGGCCATTCTGCTCATGAATTGAAGACCCATTTCACTCTTTTCCTCACCATCATCTTGAATCTTGGGGTAACATTTCTTCTAGTCTTCAATTCATTCATGCATGCCCATCTTTTGCTTTGATTGATGAAATTTCATCTCAGTTTGCTTCACCTACATGCTTGATTCTTCATTTACATGGTTAGATCATGTGATTGACTCCAAAATTTAGATTATTTCATGAAACCCACACTAGAACCCACATGCATGTTGTGAATGTCATCTTCTTTGCATTGTTACCCAAGAGGGTTTTGATCATTGTGTCAAGAGCATGTAAAAGTCTTAATTAATGCCTAAAATGATGTTATTTGGGTGGAAAATCAAGTCTCCATAAGTTGCATGTGTCATATAATTTATTTGATCATGTTTTGAGTGCTCTAGGTGAAAATGGCACATTTTTACAATCTGACCAGATTGTGAAAAACGTATATTATCTCCAAATTTTATCGCTGTAAATTTTTTAAATCTTACATATTTTGAAACTAGACTCAGAGAGGGTCAATTTGAAAGAAAATTCGACTCCATATCCTTTTTGGTTAGGGAGATATGCTCATTCTAAGTTGCATGTTTTCTGAAACTCGGTTTTTGGATAATTTTTGCCATTTTTGTTAAAAATCTCATTTCCAGAAACTTATGGCACTCAATCTTTCTTGTGATGAAACTAGACACATAAGGGATTTATTCTGGAGAATATAGGCATTTTTCCTATTCTCCAAGTAGTAGTAATTGGTCTTCAAAGTTGAAACTTTCTTCCAAAAATGTCTCTGCATAGAAGTGTTTGTTATTTTTGTAACTTGAGTTTTATAATAGCTATGCATGATTTTCTTGATGTTTCTGAAAGAACACACATGTAGTTTGATCATAAATTTATTTCAAACTTTTAGGAGATGTTTTTATATGGTTAATATGCATCTACATTCAGAGCTACAATTTTGTCCAAAATTGTAGATTCACATGTTTTACAAAACTTGAGTGTTTGAACTTCTAAGTGTTTTGTTTGATTTATTCGGATAAGTGAACATCATTATATGTGAATTTGTGACATATAAGACTATGTGGCATGTAGGTTTGCATTTGTATAATGCATGTATAAATTAGTTGTAACGAATACGTTATACGTGTGATTGTAGACATCGACCTCGTAGGCGAGAGAGTGGTTCTCGTTGGAGTGCTCGACTTACCTTATCGCTTTTTTCTTGTGCTTCATCTAAGTGGTAAGTACATATGTACGACCTTTTCATATCAAATGGCCGTATGTGTGTGATGTTTCAAATGAATGCTTGTTATATGAAAAAGTATGAGAATGCATGTTTTCCACTCGAATGTTGTTAAACTATTTTATTCATCTCCTTTGAGAACTCTCGAAAATTACTTGTGAAATGTTGTTATTATGATTCTGTTTATGTGAAAGAGAAGAAATAAAATACCTCTAATAGACTTAGGACGATGTATAGAGTACTGTTATTAATGGGAGGCGTCAAGCGATCCTCCATTTTCTTATGGCTAAGACCATTGAAGCAATGCTTCTTATTATAGGATAGAACTTTAATGTTCACAAATCCGCCCCCGATGAGCCAAAAGGTATCAAGATATTGAGGCCAAGGGGTTAGAGCTATAGAGTGCTACTTATACTTGTAAGGGTCACTACGGTATAGGGGTGTCGACACTTAAGGCCTTTTAGCTAATGTTGTGAGCGGGGTTGACGAATGGGCTCCCCTAACGCTCGGGTGAAATAGGGTTTGATAGACCCTAGAAGGAACCCTTAGGGATTATTTCGTGATCCCTCTGTTTACATCGATCCTGCTGGTGGCTCGAGACATGCCTCAGCTAAAACTAACGTTTAATTGAACTTGAAAGAAAGTTGTCTACTCTATTGATGTTGTTTGTGGCTCTGGATATGCCCTAATTGAATGCAGTGATTTGAAAAGCATATGCTACTCGTGAATAAATATCGTTATGAGTTCAAAATAACTTGTTTATTCTGGAGATTCTACTGATTTAAGAATTCCTTTAATACTCGTTGCTTATTCAAGTTTTAAAGTCGAAAAGTTCTCGCTACGTGATTAATTATAATTGTTGATAAATTTCCAACTCTATTACTTATTAATGTTTCAAACTCTTGGTTTATTTAAACCTATGCTTGCGTGCCTCTCATTGCTTAACATGTCGTAGTGTGTATTTACTCAGTTTTTACTGATTATTTTCTTCAAAACTGCGTCGGCTTTGGCCATTTTAAAACGTAGGTCATCAATCAAGGTGGGGTTATGGGAACGTGGATCGAGACGAAGTCGACACTTAGAAGATCACAACTTTTTTTTTTCTTTAACCAAATTGTACTCACTTTTTAAATAATTGTTGTATACATTTAATGAGATGTAATCTTAAAAGTTTATTTTCTACTTTTGGTTATCGATTGTCTTTTTAACCCTGATCCGAGATCCCGGGTTGTTTCACTCTCGTTTGGATAAGGTAGAAGAAAGAGGGGTATGATATGAGCGTGGAAAATGAATTGTGCTATTTCCATTGATCAAGCTCAGTATTTGTACAAGAGTGATATCGACAACATAAACTACATCGAGTGACTACATACATTGTATCTACATGCTAGATTAGCAAACAATATAATTACAACATAACATAATGACTAATTGCATAAATCATGGATGGGATAATGGTTGATGGCATAAATCAGGGAAAATATAATGCAAGATTATCTCATTCCTTATCACGCCCCGTAAGATGGAGGATTAATAAAAGACACAATCTTGGATCACAGATGGATAGATGACGCGCGACCACGTAGTTTGGGGAGAGCATCTGCAATTTATTGTTGAGTTGGAACATGTCACACATGGAGTTTAGCCGATGCAACGAGGTCATGCACGAAGAAGTAATCCAGTGCGACATGCTTCATGCGAGAGTGAACGACCAGATTCTTGCAAACATATGGGGCACTGAGACTGTCACAGAACAGAGTTGGCGAGCCAGAGAGGTATGCCAATTTTATGAAGTAAGTATTGGACCCATAATATTTCAGTTGTGGCATTCGCAAGGACGCGATATTCTGCTTATATTGACGAGCGCAAGATTGACTACTGATGTGCGGGATTTCAGGAGATATATAGTATTTTTTTGGAAATACTATATATTTTCTTCCACATGGTAGAAGGTGTAAATACTATATATTTTCTTCCTCCACCGCAAGATTGACTACTGATGTGCGGGCTTTCAGGAGATATCCAGTGCGACGTGCTTCAATACTACCTTCTAAACCATGTAAGAGACAAATCGTGCGAGAACAGGATGTGAGTTTCCAGTCAAAACAATATCATCCACGTATACAAAGAAGAATAGCCGGATACCATCCTTGGAGAAGTAGAAGAAAGAGGGGGTCCATTTGAGACCGTCAGAACTCAACAAGTAGGAGGAAAGTCGATAGTTCATTGTACCAAGAACGCATAGCCTGTTGAGGTCGTAGAGTGCACAAAAAATCCTTAAAACATAGTTAGGTTTGGTGTTGTCCACATATCATGGATGTTGTGATAGGAAGATAACATATGTGAGAGTACCATTGAGAAATACATTATTCATATCCAGTTGGCGTACCTGCCATCCAAGTGAGAGTTCCAAAGTGAGGATGATGTAAACAGTGACATGTTTCATGACTGGACTGGATGTGTCAGAGTAGTCGCGACTAAGTTCCTGTGAGTACCCTCTGGCTACAAGACGCGCTTTGTATTTGTCAACAACACCATCCAGTTTGCATTTGATGCGAAAGACACATTTGAAACCCACAAGAGACTAATCTTGTTTGGGAACTAGATTCCAAGTGTGATTGTGCTGGAGAGCAGCAAACTCATCATCCATTGTTTGTTTCCAGAGCGGAGGATGCAACGCCTGCGAGACTAACTGCGGTTTAAGAGTTGGAATTGCGGGATGTGGTATGGTGGAATTGACAAAAACAGAGTTGAAATACTGCAGTTTTGGCATGCGATTGCGTGGTGGAGTGGTGGAGGAGCTGGTTCAGGTACCTCATTTGGAACATCCGTTATTTGGAAGCATAGGGTCATGTACTGGTGCATGTGGATACAACTGAGTTGGGAGGGTGCGATAATATGTGTGAGTGCAACGATGGGTGCAGTCATGGTAGCAGGTCATGAGAGGTAGGAGGTACATCTGTGTAAAGTGACTCAGATGTGGTAGACGACTCAACATTGATACAAGGTGGGGTCAAAGTGGTCGGTTTTGAGGAAGCAATGGGGAAGATATGAGGGACGAAACGCACATGGCAAGGGACATATATGCAATAAGTGGGAATTTATTGGTTTTCAGTGTGACCGAATAATCTAAAAAGACACACGGGACGAAAAGCGGCTCAAGTTTTGTGTATGGTCGAACCCAGGGGAAGCATTGACAGCCAAATGGTTGGACCGATGCGAAAGAGTTTATAGTATGGGGAATCATTGTGAAGTAAAGGAGTCCACATGCGATTGATGAGGTAGACAACGGGTTGGAACGCATGCGGCCAATAGGTGAGGGGAAGGGATGCGGTATGAAGAAGAGAGAGACTGGTCTCAACAATGTGCCGATGTCACCGCGCAGCAGTGCCATTGTGTTCCGGGGTATGTGGAGGGGTGGTGAGATGAGTGATACCATGAAGGTTAAGCTGGGGTAGGAGTCTGATAAACTCACCACCGTTGTAAGAGACAGAGTGACAATTGGTTGACCAAAACGCTTCTCTTCTAGGCGTTTGAATTGAGAGAAGATAGAATCTCTTTTTGATGGGATAAAGCCACACATATTTGGTGAAGTGGTCAAAAATATGACATTGTAGAGATAGCCATCGCGAGAGATTTTTATGGTGCTCCATACATCGCTATAAAACAGTCAAGTGGACTGTAGGGTTTTGATGCAGGTTACGCAACAGAATAACAAAATTTAATCCTGCTGAAGACACTCCAAAGATCA
Organism: Linanthus parryae; assembly: GCA_023055425.1. Lineage (NCBI taxonomy): Eukaryota > Viridiplantae > Streptophyta > Magnoliopsida > Ericales > Polemoniaceae > Linanthus > Linanthus parryae. The sequence goes on from JALGPY010000012.1 coordinate 47,225, forward strand.
CAGGAAGAGACTACATAACGATAGTAAAGGATTCTAGTATCTACATACCTTTGGGTTCTCCTTTGATGACTTCACACGTGAAATAGTATTCACGTCTCTATGGCTAGTCCACTCCTAGGATTGAAACCGGATCCTTCCAGCCTTTGTGCTAGCTAGGGTTGGAAGAGGAAGAAGATCACGATAACGCAAAACGGAGCCATGAGGTGGGTGGCATCTCTTGTGGCCGACGGGGTAGGGGCGGTCCGATGGGGGTTCGGCCCTCCTTTGGGATTTGCTCTCTCTCCTTGCATTTCTCTCCCACTCAATGTGTTATGAGCATTAGTGTGGGAAGGAAGCTAGGAGTGTCCTTTATATATTCCAACAACTCCTTGTTGACTGCATAAAATCCCCTATCCTAATCGTGTCCATACACGGATTAGTCCAACTTGCAAATTAGTCCTACTAAGTTTGCAAGTAGTTGCGTATAGACCTTCTAATTAATTAATTATATTAATTACTTCTTAAGTCTGGTCTAATCCATACGGAGTGTGACCCCATAGGTTTCTACTTAGTTGGTAGTAACAATTTACAAACATGGAGCGGCCTCTAGCAAGACATCCATGCTACCCAACTAATAGAAATAGTCATCCGACAAACCTGGTGCAAGTATTGTCTTATCCCTTTGTCTCTATATCCGGATTGGACACGAGACATACAAGTCACACTGGTATATCCAATCCATAGTTTCTCAATCATGGGGATAGTCTTATCCAAGCAGATAACATCAATATCCGATATTGATTTATCTGAGTCTGGCCAGACATTCTATAAGCATCATCCCTCGAGTGGCCGTGAATATTTTCTCCCGTTATGTGGGAGGGACAAATTCTATCTACGTCACTACCATCTCTAAACTTGCTTCCCATTGTATCCGATAGGCGCCTACATTGCTACCCAGTTACGGTGTAGCGTTTGACGCTATCAAAACACAAAATTCCACAACTAGAGGATCCAGTGACTTCAAGTCTAAGGATGACAACACCATTGTCACTACGAGAATCACTTGTGACTTTACATAACGTGTATGTAGCCTTCTCGTTGTGGGTCGATCCAGTATGACATTACCCCTAATGCATAACCATGTGTTGGATCGTGATATCTCCATATGAATCCAACCCCATACTAGTCTATAATTGATCGTCCTCTTAATCAATATAATCGACTAGGGATATTTAGGAATATAACGTTTATATTTTAAATACTTCATTCATGTTAACATATATCCATATTGATAACATAATGAATAGTAAATCCACAAATGTCACGAGAAATAGATTGCCTCTAGGGCATATTTCCAACATGGACGAGATCTAATGATAGAGTTTTCGAAAAATGGTAGCTTATGACTTTTATTGATATGAAATGAAGTATAAGAGAAATTCCTAAGGCTTTATTAGGGCACAGGGAGATAACATTTCGGTAATATAAGCCCTAAAGTTTTATTACATGGATGACCAAAGCTATGGTGAAGAAGAGTGATGTCTAAGATAACTAAGTTATGGATGATTGGGGTGCTGCGGCGAGGGTCATAGTAGACACCATCGCGATTTCCACCGCGTAGAAGAATTGTGCCAATAAGCGATCCTTCATAACAAAATGAAAGGAGAAGAATTAATCAAAAGCACAATTATATTGAAAAAGTTGAGAGACCGAGACCAGGTTGCGATTTATTTGAGGGAAACAAAAAATATTGGACAAATGAAGGGGACGAGTGGAGGTTGGGAGATAAGTTCTACCAATGTGAGAGACTCTTACAATTTCCAAGACGAATCTCGTCAGGACCATCGTAGGTTGCAAATTCCTGAAGAGAAGATGTGCCAAAAGTGAGATGATGGGAAGAGCAACTGTCAAACATCCACGCAGCCAGAGTTCCTGAAGCTTGACTGACTGTGGTATTGATCGCAGGAGTGTTGTTTGCAGCTAAGTGGTTGTGATCGCGCAAGAAGAGCGAAAGTTTGCGACACTAGCGAACAACATGCCTTTCAAAGTTATAGAAATGACATCGCAGCTTAGAACGTCCATGTTGAGCATAGGACGCAGGTGTGTAACGCGGCCTATTGCGCGCATTAGATGGCTGTTTGTGGCAATCTTGGTTGCCCGAGTGACCACCGTCTTGTTGGATTTTGGTGAAGGGGGCACAATTTTTTTTAAGAGAGGGTATAGATTTTTAATGAATAAAAACATATTATGGTGTATTAAATACTATGATTTTTTTGTTTATCTATAAAAAATTAAAGGGGTAGTTGTGTATATTAAATAGGCGGTGCTTTTTTTTATCCAAAAACATGCTTTTGCCAAGAATCGAACTATCTTTTTTGTCCAAAAAAACATGCTTTTGCCAAGAATCGAACTCAGGACCTATGTTTTGAAAACTAAACTCCTAACCCCTTGACCAGCATACCAACTACGTAAAGGATGGGGGGCACATGTATAAGCAATACTGGCACAACTAAAAAATAATTAAAACTATAGGGGTACCCTAGTGTTTTAGGGGAGTTGGGGGGGGGGGCACGTGCCCCCCCCCCTCCATGACCCTAAATGGATCTTCCCCTAACTGAGGGGATGCACCCTTGTGAGGAGACATACCTAAATGCCCTTACGTCATATTGGCTATGGCAAGAAGATGTGCATATTTGGATTCTGCAAATTGCAGGGAGCGCTCATGCTCTTCAAGGATGGATGTGAGTTCAATTATAGATATTGCCGTGTTGCAGACTCGAAGAGAAGCCACAATGGGAGTGTCATCAACTCCAAGCTAGTTGATGATATAGATGAGAAGGTCAGTGTCCGATACTGGACATTGGGCGAGGGCCAGATCATTCCATATGTCCTTCACATCCTTTATATACTCCCAAAGGAGCGATTGCCGCGGATAAAGAGCAAGTTTGTTCTTGAGTGCCATGACTCGGCTAGGAGACGCGATGTCCTAGCTATCCATGTGGGTGATCCAAGCTTCACGTTTCGTGGACACGACGGAGATCATGGCTGAAGTGACTCGGTGCAACTACCGAGGAGGGCACAGATAATGATATGATCTTGACAATACCAAATAGAGTACTCAGGATTGGAAACTGACTTAGCATCCTCGGTGTAGCAGGCTGGTGCTTTGATAGTGCCATCAATGAAGCCTAGAAGATCAAAGCCAATCAGAGTGGCTTCGACTTGTCCACGCCATACTAGGAAATCGGCTGAGGAAAGCATGATGGGGAAGTTGGTTGGGAGATTCATTTGAATTACCGATGGTGTGGATGTAGTCATGGTGGTGTTGGCCGGCGTCCGGGATCGAGAGGCTAGATTGTTGGCTTACAATTAGCGACAGGAGAGAGAGAAGGACCGTGTAGAAAAAAATCTACAGCTCGGATACCATATGAGAGTGTTAAATAAATTGTATTATTTTTATCGATTAAGCTGAGTATTTATACAAGAGTGCTATCGACTGCATACACTAAATTGAGTGACTCCATGCATTGTACCTAAAAGCTAGAGTAGGAAACAAGATTATTACAACATAATGACTGATTGAATAAACCATGTAATAGATGATGGCTAATTACATAAATTAGGGACGATATAATGCAAAATTATCTCATTCCTTGACATATAACCCGTATACTAATACATAAGATATCACATAACTGTACTGAAACAAGACAAATAAGATTTTTTTTATAGTTGTAGATAGTGCATTCCAGACGGACAGATTAGAGTCAAGTGGCAGCCATCCAGCACACCCAACTGTGCTCCATACACACCGGATCACTACCCATGCTGATCCACGTGGGGGCTACGAGACATGGTCCCCGCGCACCAACACGCGAAAAGTAAGGAGCTTTTCGCCATAATTCATGGGGCAGTTCTGAGACTTCAGTAGTCCTTTTAGGAGCCATTACTGTAAGAAAAGGAGAACCAAATCTCGTTGGTTGGTCAATCAGGCGAAAGAAAAAGGGGGAGAAGGAAGTGTAAGGAATTGAAGAAGTTGATTGACAAAAAAAATGCAAGTTCAAATCGAGAACAGAATACCTTGTTCACGCATGAGTGCTTGAACACACCTGGAAACATTCTCGAGGATTTAATCGCAAACTTCGTCAAAGGACTCTTCTTCCTGTTGCGAGAGCTCTCTCTGATGCATACGAACTCAAAAGTGCAAACAGTGGAAAAGTTGAAAACGAAGGAGTAATAGGGTTTAAATAAAACCTTGAAGGGTCACGTCTGTTGACGATTGATGAGTCAAGCAACGCTTCGATTACTGAGAAGATTTGACGTTTGATCTATCCCCGTCTCGAAAATAGGCGAGTCTGATGGTGATTGATTAACTCAACAGAGTCCATGCTTCATCAAAGGCTAGACGGCGTTCCCCAAACCCTAGGCAATCATAGGTGAGACTGGGGGCTATGGGGACTCCAATTCAAAATTCAAAAGGGTTCGCGTGAGCTTCACGCACGGTGGATTTTGCGCGGCTGCACAACATAAGAGAGCGTGGCAATCACGCAAAAGGGGGCTATTGTAGATACTGCTTTCCAGACAGGAGGATCATCGCCACGTGGCAGCCATCCAGCACACCTAGCTGTACTCCATCCACACCGGATCACCACCCGTGCTGATCCACGTGGGGGCTACGAGACAGAGTGAAACAGCCCGGGATCTCGGTTCAGGGTTAAAGAGACAATCGACAACCAAAGGTAGAAATATACTATTAAGATTACATTTCGCTTAATGTACATAACAAAATTCCGATAATAGGTAAAATTTAAAACATAACATTTGTGATCTACTAAGTGATCTAAGTTGAGCTACACTTCTTCGTATCGATCCGCGTTCCCATTCCCCAAACTTGATTGACGACCTGCGGTTTTAAAATGGCAAAAGCCGACGCAGTTTTGAAGAAAATGATCAGTAAAAACTGAGTAAATACATACTACGACATGTAAAGAAACGAGTGGCACGGAAGCATGATTTGAAACAAATCAGAAGATTTAAACAGTAAAACTATCATATTGGAGAATTTGGATCAACTTGAAGTAACCGAGTAACAAAACCTCTCAATTGAATAACATTTCGAAACCACGAGTAGTTGGTAAAATATCCAGAGCCACAAACAACATCAATAGAGTAATCAAACTTTCTTTCAATTGCAATTTAACCATTAAGTTTAGCTGAGGCGTGTCAAGAGCCACCAGCAGGATCGATGTAGACAGAGGGATCACGAAATAATCACTAAGGGTTCCTTCTAGGGTCTATCAAACCCTATTTCACCCGAGCGTTAAGGGAGCCCATTCGTCAACCCCGCTCACAACATTAGCTAAAAGGCCTTAAGTGTCGACACCCCTATACCGTAGTGACCCTTACAAGTATAAGTAGCACTCTATAGCTCTATAAACCCCTTGGCCTCAATATCTTGATACATTTTGGCTCATCGGGGGCGGATTTTTGAACATTGACGTTCAATCCAATAATAAGAAGCATTGCTTCAATGGTCTTAGCCATACGAAAATGGAGGATCGCTTGACGCCTCCCAATAATAACAGTACTATGTACATCGTCCTAAGTCTATTAGAGGTATTTTATTTCTTCTCTTTCACATAACCTGAATCGGAATATCAAAATTTCACAAGTAATTTTCGAAAGTTCTCAAAGGAGATGAATAAAATAATTTAACAAATTTTGAGTGGAAAACATGCATTCTCATACTATTTCATATAACAAACATTCATTTGAAACATCAAACACAAACGCACATTTTGTTATGAAAAGGCCGTACATATGTACTTACCTCTGAGCCATGAAAGGCGCAACGCAAAGCTAGCACTCCTACAACTCTCGTCCCATATTGGTTCCGGGTCTTACGGTAAATGCAGCAACACAATACATACGTCTACTTCGAACGATCCTTAACGTCGGCTGGATATAAACAAGTCAAGTATATAGTCTATTAGCATTTATCCTCTATATGAGGTTGTATGCAAGAATGACATGGAATGCGGGTCATGCAAGATAAATGACTAAAACGCCCCTCATACTCCAAAACTGTCTAGTTGCCCGGTCCTCAAATTATAATCGTATTGGCCCAAAAACATGTAAGAATGACTCTAAACTCTCCCATATGTACTTAGCATCGAAATCTACAGCTTTTAATAATTTGCACTTAGGCCCCTAAAGTTTGGTAAAATTGCAAAAAGACCACAACATCTGACTTGGTCAACACTAGCTCAGAATTATATACGAGTAATCCAAATACGCATACAAGACATGCTGATAAACTCCAAGTTACTAAACTAATCTCAATTCAAAGTTTAAGTGAAATTACTATTTTGCCCCTCCTATACAGTTCAGTCAAACTAGGGTTTGCGAAAAGTCAAACTTGGTCAAACTTGATATAAAGACTCAGAATATGAATACGAACAAGTTTTGTGAAGAACGCTAAGGCCATAAATGTCATTTAGAGTGAGAAAATTGAAAGTCAAAGATAGAGTGAAATCATCTCAACTAGTCAACTTTGGAGCTGATTTGTGGTAAAATGATGGAGAGTTTGGGAAATATGAAGGTGGGGTATTGAAGAGGGTATTCCAAGCTTTCCAGAACATATTTGAACTCCTAAGAACTCCAAGTATTCAAAGAGATATCGCTAGTCAAAGTTGGACAAAAATTCCGATTCAACACTTAGAAAAATTCAAGAAAGTTTCATGAGTTGAACTAGCAACTTTAGGCTCGTTTTGTGAGCAATCCGTTATAAATTTGAATATGACCCAGAGATGATGATTTGAAGTATACCAGCTACACATAGGAGAAAACAGATCTAAATTTCATTAAGTTTTGAAGAAGATACAAGGGTTAGAAAATGGGTGTTTCACCATAGGATTCTATACTTAGAAAATTTTTGAGCACTCACAGCCAAGAACACATCAAACACCTAGCTAACTAGCCATGTTCAAGCCCAATTTCAGGGGGTTTAGAGATCGAATTGGACCAAGAAATCAACATGAAAGTTGTAGACAATTCACCAAGGATTCCAGAAAGCTAAAGATCATTCAAAACGGACCAAAAACGAGGGAGATACAGAGATCCAAAGTTGGGTCAAAAATGCTGGTGGGAAAAACTCAGCATGAACAAGCACGAAGACAGCAACTTCAATTCGATTTTTGGCTGGGTTAGAGACCGAATTGGTAAAAATTTAAAACATGAAAGTTGTAGCCAATTGTCTGAGGATTCCAGAAAGATATGGATTGAAGGATTTGAGTGAGTAACGAGAGAGATACAAGCCCGCGAACAGGGCTGCTTTGCATGCCGGAAAATGATGAAAAACCGAGAAAAATTCGAACCAAATCCAACTCAAAACCTATTCCGGGCAGATTAGGGGTTGCTAGAAGGTTTAATCGAGCCATAAGGATCATTTTGATGCAATACCCAACAAAAATGAGTAAGAAATGAGAGCTTACCAAGAATCCGGTGGCTATGGAGGTTTGGCGGCGGATGGGTTCGGCATGCATGGTGGCCGGAGCAAAAATTGTCGAATTGGGGGTCATGCTTGTGCTTTCCGGACTCGCCTCGACACAAGGAACAAGAATATGGTGATTATTTGCGCTGAAATGCAACGAGGAGGGAGAAATTGACGAATAACCAAAACTAGGGTTCTTACCTTCAAAACCCGATTTCTCTCTTGATACTCCATCTTTTTCGAAATTGATTTGTGCGTTTTGCTCCTGGAATTGGTGGCTATCTATGGTAGCAGCATGTCGGCAAGAGGAGGCCTTAAGGTGGAGTTCTTCGTTGGTGGTGGTTGTGGTTCATGGTGATGTTCATGAGGGAGAAAAGGGTTGTGAAGAAAATTGTGTTTTGTTCAATTCTCCACTGGATTCAGAAGGTGAGGGAGGATAGGGAGGTGTTGACACCTAAGTGGAGAGGTGTCAAAACTAGTTTGACAAGTGGAGAGCATGCATGGGGGGTGAAAGTGTAGTTTTTTAAAGTTTGGGGTACAAACTAGAATTAGATGCTCTACTTAATTTCAAAGAATTGCAGAACCAACCCCAATATTTCTAGTGCCTCAAAATCATTCTAACAACTTCCGAATATCGCCAACACTCCGAAATTCTTAACTTTAAAGCCGTGCAATACTATTTACAAATTCGCCCCCAAAGTCTTGATATTGCACTTAGAGCTCGCTTGAGAAATAGGGGTGTTACACAGAGCCCCCGCGCACCATAACACGGGACTTGTAGGGACTTAGTGGTTTGGAGGCTAGGGTAAGGTCCGTCGCGCGCATGCGACAACCAAGCTTGCGCGCGACCTCTGGTAACTGACTGAGAGATCCTAGGCTTACGTGTCCCATTAATGCGGCTGATCTCATAACGGTCTCCGATACTTGCAGGCAGATACGTAACGGTTCATATATACACGGTCGAACGTGTTGTTGGGGGTTCTATCATTAAGCCGCCATTTATGGTGCACTAAACCCCCAAGGGTCACTTCCCCACTATATATAGGATCGTTATGCTCTCCGTTGCGACACGATAAGACAACAATACACATCGGTCTAAGCACCATAGCCTACTGTCTCTCTCTCACACACAGTTATCAGTGCTTACTCTCTCCCTACACACACCTACAACACTATGTGTTATTCTTCTCTACTTGAGGTGTATACTTAGGCATCTCTCAAGGATTCCTTTGTACACAATATTATTTGGATTGAGTAAGATATGAGACATGATGAGATGCGATCTAAGAGTGGCGGAGCGAAGTGGCTATAGTGATTTCAGTTGAATGCATTTTCAAAGCCGTTATGGGTAACTTCGGTTTTTTCCACCCCCATTCTTACATACAATCCACCCCCCCCCCCCCCACCCCCCACAAAAAAAAAGAGAACAAATATAAGGTGGAATATATTGTACTAGTTATTTATACATACCAAAAAAGAAAGAATACAGGGCGAGGTGTGTAACTTATTCTTATACCCATCCCTTCGTACTGAAATAAAACCTGAAAGACATAAACATGTATGTTTGACCAACTCGACTATATCTCAAAGGTATGAATGTGACCCTTTTATATAGTACACTGCACTTTACTAGACCAATGGTTGCACCTTACACAGAAATAAAACGTTAAATATAAGTAATTTAGAGACGAGTTATTTTTTGTACTTCTCCATCAACATAAGACCGTGTTCAAAGTATTCATAAGAAGAAAAGGTGCCACACATTGGCAGACTTTGAAGAAGCACAAGAGGTGGCCGAAGCAGTTCAATTATGCTATGAGTTGTTTGACATCGAAAAACTGATCCTTCGATTTTGGTGGGGTGGTTATTCAGATAAAAGAAAATTGCATTGGGTCAATTTGCAGACCTTGAAGAAGCACAAAGAGGTGGGGGCTCGGGCTTCAAGGACTTTCACAATTTTAACATCGCTCTTTTGGCTAAGCAAGCATGGAGGATAATCATAAATCCACAAAGTCTCTTGAGCAAGGTTTTCATAGGTAAATATTTTCGTCAAGGTGATTTTCTCAACTATTATCCTAAATCTCAGATGTCTTATGCTTGCCGTAGTATCTTAGTTAGTCCTGATCTTCTGAAGAAGGTTTTAGAATGGAGACTAGGTGTAAGAATTCATGGGGTTCCACCTCAAAACCAATTGACAATGAGGGGAGTAGCCCATGACACTTATTAATTCTTTTTGTTCTTCTTGAATTCCCAATGTGGGACTTCTCAACACGCCCCCTCACGTGTGGATCTTTTGTCTGCGGGTGGCGGCGAGCACGTGGGTTGTTAGACCATTCACGTGTGTGAGCCAAGACTCTAATATTATGTAAGAAATCATGGGGGTTCCACCTCAAAACCAATTGGCAATGAGGGGAGTAGCCCAAGACACTTATTAATTCTTTTCGTTCTTCTTGAATGTCTGATGTGGGACTTCTCAACACTAGGCACTGGCGAAAAGATGCCATTTCATTTGTTCATGCGGGGCTGCTATGCGAATTTGGGTGGAACTTTTTGGTGCATATTTCTTTGACTCAAGATGTAATAGTATGAATGACTGGATTAAAGCAGTATTTACGCGAGAGCAAAATTATTTGAGAAAAATAGGCTATCACGATTTGGTGTATGTGGCATGGTCGCAACAAAGCTCTTTTTAACGGGCTGAACTATAATGTTGAGGAGATCATCCGGAAGATCATTTTCCACCTCTCCGAGTTGACGATTTCAAGTGTCGATAATGTACCAGCAGCCTCTCCTCAGCCCAATACGGCATGGGAAGCTCCTCCTGAAGATTGGTTCAAAATGAACTCCGATATAGCCTTCTGCGCAGCTGAACATGTGGCCGGAGCAGGTTGTCTTCTTTCGGACTCCTCCTGTAACTTCATTGCAGGTCGGTTCGAATGTATTGATCCACAAAATTTGACTCAGCAGCTGAAATGGTGGGGAAAGAAAGGCATGTGCTTAGCAAAGGACGCAGGGTGCCGCAAAGTGATTGTAGAATCCGATTCTCAGTCTCTTTGTTGAACATTTAATGAAACTCCAAGATGGTAGGGGACGAGTGCCAGAGACCTGCGACGAGCTAGTCGCAGCCTCGAAAGCATAGAGCTCGGAAAGGAATTTGAAGAACTTATCTTTGGATTTTTGCCACGAACTGGTAATTGCCTAGCCGATTTGTTTGCTCGAAGACCTCTATTTTTCTCTCAATACAGTTTTTATACGCGCCCTCTCGACTGGGCTCTTGATGTAATAGAGAATGATAGGTTCGGGCTCTTTAGCAGTTGCTAAATATAATTTGTTTCCTAAAAAAATGTTGTTACGTCAAACATGGGGGACTCACGTCCACCTTGTACAGCTTTTTAAGGAATGTGATAGTCTTAAATTATCTTTTTCAGGATTTATGGAATCAGCCATTTAACTCTTCCATAAACTATTGAATCATTCATTGTGTTGTTATATTTCCTTTTCATTTTAGCAGATAATACAATGTATGTAAACTATCTCTCATGTAGTTATATGAATCATTGGTCCTTGGAAATGACACACAACATTCTCCAATCTCACATGGTATGGTCTCCTCCTTCAACTGACTTTAAATTATCTAACACCAAAGCTTCCCTCCCCCCCCCCCCCCCCCCCCCCCCCCCAATTCATAATCTGCATCAACAAAATAAAATTTTAGAGATATCTGTAATTATGAAAAAGCTGGTTTGGGTCTTGGTAAGCTGTTCACTATCGCTAGCCGTGGCGATGTGTTTAATCACTACATCTTCTCCAAACCCATCACTGTTCGCGCTTCCACATAAACTCTACCAGCAATATCAGAGCAATGTCGTCTCAAACAAGCCTTCCACAGGTAACTAATCAATCTCCTATTTATAATTTTGTTTACTTCACTGTTTTCTGAACTTCCCTTTTCATGATTTATATTCTCTTCTGTTATAATTATGTAGGTAAAAGTTGAAATAATGGTATAAACAAATTAACCTCAAACGAGGTAGGTAGAAGTACTCCAGTTAATACATTTTCCTTCCTTTGGTAACTAAGTCTATGGATGTCCAACCCTAAGTCACGCGAAGTGGGAGCGCAAAAACGTCTAATTTCGAACATATTACATATGAGAGCATGTATATATGATATTTGTTTGATATAATTTTATGAAAAAAAAAACTACTATTTTCATATGATGAAGCGGATGATAATACATTTTATTAAATTAGTTGTAAGTATTAATTTGTCACATATGTTGCTTTTGTAAGAAATAATTATGTTTAAATAGTTGAATTATCAAACTAATACTACCTCTGTTTCTTCTCTTTCACCTTAGGAGGATTTTTTTACCCGTAACTGGGTCACTTTGACTCGGTGATTTTGATAGCAAAATAATATAATTTTTCGCTATTCTTTTATCGTATAGTGAGTAAATTTTTCTCTACAAGATCATACAAAGATTACCAAATTCGGGTATCGTTTTGCTAACCAAATCACCGGGTCAAAGTGACCCAGTGAATAGTGTCAAAGTGAAGTAAGGTGAAAGAGAAGAAACAGAGGTAGTAAGTAACAAGTCGGTAGTAATCATCAAGTATAGTCCAAACTAGTAGAGAATCGTCTTTAAAAAGTAATTCACCTACAAAATTGTGCTCTATATTTTATGGAGCGCATTTAAAGCGAGGTTTGGTCTCAAAAGTGCGGGATTGAGGTTTGGGAGCGGGAGCGATGTCCCTTCGAGAGGTTTTAGAAGACTAGGTCCAACCTCAAGGGGCTCGTACAGTGGTGAATACCAAGACTTAGTTTGGGTAGCCGATATGATACGCCGGATATGACTTATGCTACGATATGAGGTGGGATATATATGTTGTGGGATGATGCCAGATATGATGATTTACTGAGTTTCGATGCTGTACGATACGAGACATGATAGGATGAAGGGTTGATGTAAAAATGACTACATTACCCTGTGATGCCGTGAATGCGGCGGATTCGTAGGTGCTTTGTCTTCATTAACAGATTAACATGTTTTAGTGTTATTTCCATTAATTAATGTCTTTTATCATTAAATTATATTGAAATATGTAATTAAAAACAAAAGTATATAATTACATTAATTAATGTCTAAGATTATTGATTAGTGTCTTTTATCATTACATTATATTGAAATATGTAATTAGAAGAAAAAGTAGAAACAAATTAGCATGTTTAAGTCTTTCACAAAAAAAATATGTTTAAGTGTTATTTACAATAATTTATGTATTCTATCATTAATTATATTACAATCTGAATTCTGTAAATAATTACTACTACTTAATTAATGTTTAAGTGTTATTTATATTAATTAACATGCTTTAGGTTGTAATTATGGTTATTTTAGGAATTTTTGTCCAAAAAGATCCACTCAAATCATATCCGACTTATACCGGGGGGGGGGGGGGGGGGGGGGGGGGGGGGTATATGTTTCAAGGAGAAAATGGAACGAGAAGATAAGGGGGATATGATATGCTCTCCCATATCCGCAATCCAAACAAAGGGTATAATACGGAGAGGAGACCGTATCATATCCTTCCTTATCCGCTATTCAAACGAGGCCCAAGTTTCCAAAAGTTCGGTTCTTACCAGTGGCACGAGAACTGAACTCGCGGCCATCAGTCTCTCCCATGCTCTCTCTCTCGGGCTCCTATATTTGGTTGAGATGCACGCAATCTTATCCGGACACCAAGGTTCAGGGCGGATGGAGGAAGGGATGACAATTGCCACCTAAGTCCTTGACACTTAAAAAATTTATTAGTACCGCTACTTTTATAGCTTTTTTTATCAAATGCACCATTATGAAAAGGATGGAATCAAATATTGTCAATTCTGCCGTTGACAGAAACACAACTATTCTTTTATCCCAGTTGGCATGATTTCCTAGCTCCGCACTGCCAATGTTATCCAAAAAAAATAACATGTGGGTGCCTGGGAAGCTTGTGTTCACCTCGAATTCACAATTAGTCCCACCAAACCTTGAAGTGACTAACCCGGTTAAGCCCACTAGTGGCCTCAAAGAATCTTGGGTTTCATGGGTTTTAAACGGTTAATCTCAGGAGAGACACCCCTGAGAGCAGTTCCATGAAGTTATGTGATTTTTTCTTGTTAATTCATATATTTGAATATTCTTGATGATGATGATAATGTTGCCTTGTTGTAGAAGATGAATGTGATCTGTTTAAGGGTCACTGGGTAAGGGACACTAATGGATCTTCCTATAATAGCACCAACTGTCAGTGGATTCCTGAAAGAAAAAACTGCTTCAAGCAGGGCAGGACAGATTTAGATTTCCTGAATTGGAGATGGAAACCAGATGGGTGTGAGCTACCCAGGTTCGATCCGAAGACGTTCTTGAACATTGTTCGGGGCAAAAGAATGGTGTTTATTGGCGATTCAGTCGCTAGGAATCAATTGGACTCACTTCTCTGCCTTTTGTCCCAGGTCTGTTCTAACTTTCCTCGCAAAAACTAGTGGAATCGCATATTATAACTAGGGGCGGACCCACCCGAGGGCAAGGAGTGGCCCTTGCCCTCCCCTGAATTTCTTAAAATTCTACTGATAGATCTAATTTTCAATATTTTGATTGTGATGTCTTTTTATCAAGTACACGAATGTCCTGGCTGATTACGAACTATTTCACTAGTGTTCCTGTAATTGAATTTACTTTTAATTCTGCCATGACTGTTCCTAATTCTTGGTTCTGCCACTGGTTGTAACACAATGTCGTTTACTGTAAATTTCTTGCAGGAAGTAGTCCCTATCGAAATTCACAATAAGGGCGAAGATAACGAGCGGATAATGTCCTTCCCTAGTTACAATTTCACGGTCCAATCCATGACGTCGTTGTTTCTCGTCAAGGGCGAGAAAACAGTAAACGACGGCAAATGGTCTTTCGACACGGTTTTCAAGCTAGACCTCGACAAGGTCGACGACAGATGGGCCAAACACCTTCACGAGATGGACTACGCGGTCATCTCGGACGGGCCTTGGTTCTTCCGGACACACTACCTCTACGAGAACGGCAGTCTCATCGGATGCACTTATTGCAGCGAAACCGACGTGCCTGACCTCGGCGTCAACTTCGCCTACCAAAAGGCGTTCCGGACAGCCTTGGAGTACATTAGCAGCAGAGATGATGTTGTTTCATTGATGACAATTGTGAGGACTTATTCACCAGCCCATTTTGAGAATGGGAGTTGGTTAACTGGAGGGTATTGTAACAGGACAGGTCCACTGAATGAGGAGGAGGTGAAATTGGAGGGGCAGGACTGGGAACTGAGGACCATCCAGAACGAAGAAATCCAACGGTTGAGGGACCGGGAAGGGGCAGGGGCAGGAAATGGGAAGAAGTTCAGGATTTTGGATACTACGGAGGCGATGCTGGCACGAGCAGACGGGCATCCTGATTTTCACGGGAAGAACAGGCAGGGGAAGGTCGTCCACGACTGTCTCCATTGGTGTTTACCGGGTCCGATTGATGCCTGGAATGAATTGCTCTTAGCAGTTATACAAAGGGAAGCTGGTTCATTCCAATCCTAGAGCTATAAATTTATTAAAGTAGCAGTAAATTATGCAGTACACTTTCATTTATCACATCCAAGAAATTATAATTTACATGCAGTTCGCTATTTGTTATTGAAATATCATTACTGTCTCAATTTAACTTCCAAACATACTTAAAGCTTGAAATTTGTTACCAAAAATCTATTTCCAGTTTTAATTTGACATCAAAACCTACTTGCAGTTTATAAATTTCTACCAATCACCACATTTACCTCGCATCATTAATTTTTAAACGGCTCCGTGTATACACGAAGTTTATGGTACTTATCATGAGATGAGGTAAACTGTGAGCGACACGTAAGTAGAAAATGATAATTGTCGTGAAGAAGAAAGCTGGTAAATGCCTAAATGGCACTAAATTTTTTTAGCGTCATACGGAACTTATGTTGATTTGTAACAATTTGAGAATTGTAGGCAAATTTTGAAGGCAAACTATAACTGCCGTAGTTTTTGGAGACAAACGCCAAAATGCAGGTATGTTTGAAAGTTAAACTGAAATTGCAGTTAATTTCGGTAAAAAAAGAGAAACTGTGTGCAGGTTGACAACAATTTATCCTTAAGTGGAATTATTTATGTACTTTAAGTTTGAAAATTGCAACCTAACATTACTCAAGCACCATACGAGATGAAAAAGGGGAAACTAAACACTAGAGAACAAACAAGGAGCAGCAGCGGCGTTGAAGGAGTTGAAGCGGCAGCGAGAAGCGGCGGGCAGCGGTGTTAACGGCGGCTACGGCGACGGAGTTTTTCCACGGTTGGCGGCGGCAAAATCTTCCAAAAGTAGCACGTTAACTCCTTGATTGTTCTGGGTTTGTTTCGTGTTGAAATCGGCAAGTTTTGGTGCTATTTGTGTCGAAACTGAAGAAGGAAACAACCCAAAAACGCACCCGGGTTTAGGTATGGTCGTGAGGAAGAAGAAGACCACGAGGAGTAATCCAGTGCTTTGTGGGCCTTGTTGGCCGCGTGTCTGAAACGCGCGACGTGTGGTCCAAATTATTTTGGGCGTATCTTGGGCTCCAGGAACCCGTTTGACTAGAAACAAGAGTCAAAACCTAGGTTTTTGGGCGTTTCGGACGCATCGGCGATGTCTGCTTCTGCAGATTGTGAAAGGAAAATTGCAGTTTGGTGTGATGGCGGTGAAAAGTTCTAGTTTCGTGATTGAACAATTCAACGGCTACAACGATTTCACTCTATGGCAGCAACGAGTGAAAAATATGTTGACACAGGAAGGTCTTATCAAGGCTCTCACGAAGAAAAGATCCGAAAAGCTGGCGGGTGTGACAGATGACAAGTGGGAGGAGATGCGAGAGATGGCGAATAGCACGATACAACTATATCTCGGCAATAGTACACTTCGGGAAGTCATCAATGAGACGGATCCCTACGAGCTGTGGACGAAGTTGGAGAGCAGGTATAAGTCCAAGTCATTGACGAGTCGACTCTTCTTGAAGCAATAGTTGTATGCGCTGCATATGGGCGAAGGGAAGGATTTTATGGAACACTTGGATGAGTTCAACAGGGTTCTAACAGAGCTAAACGCGGGCGAGGCAAAGATTGAAGAAAAAGATCAAGCAATTCTCTTGTTAGTTTCCATACCTCCTTCGTACGAGCACATAAAGACTACGTTGATGTATGGGAAGGGTACTATCAAGTTAGATGAGGTGGTTGCTACTCTTATTTCCCATGAGTCGGTAAGGAAAAAGGAGAGCGACAAGACACAAATTGATGGAATCATGGCTACATCAGAGGGAAGTAAATATCGTGGAAGGAGGCAATAGAAGGAGGCTCATAGGAGGAGACATTCCAAATCCGAAGGTGATGACTACAAGCCGCGATGTTTCTTTTGTAGTCAAGAAGGCCATATTCGAAAGCATTGTGATAAGTACAAAGCGGCGAGGAAGATGAATCAACCATCAGAGGCACCAGTCATTCAGAAATCCGACAGTGATGAAGATCCATTGGATGTGATGACAGTCACTTCAGGTAATGAGAACTCAGATTAGATTTTAGATTATGGATGTTCGTGTCACATGTGTGCAGCTAGGGAGCTGTTTGCAACTTATCAAGCTTGTGATGGGGGTACTGTCAAGATGGCTAACAACTCGAATAGTAAAGTTGTTGGTATGGGTACAGTAAGGTTTCGTAAGATTGATGGGAGGATCTTTGCGCTGACGGAGGTGAGACATGTTCCAGACTTGACGAAGAATCTGCTCTCATTGGGGATGCTGGACTGTAAGGGTTGTAGAGTCTCAATTCAAGGTGGAGAAATTGAGGTTGTGTCTACGACAGACAAGACTGTGTTGCATGGTAAATTGGTTGATGTTCTGTACAAACTTGTGGGAAGTGTTGTGACATGTGGTTTTTCTGTCACACAAGAGACAAAGAGTATAGATCGGCGAGATACGCATGCGGGGCGTGTGAATGAACAAGGGAAGCAACTAAGGAGATGCATCGGGAACGGACACGGAGGAGCACGAGGTGGACGTGCAAGGGCGTTCAAGCGCGAGACGGAGAAGGTGCAAGATACACACGAGTTGCAGGTTATTCATGGAGGTTTTCCAGTTAAAGTGATCGAGACGCATATTAAGATTGACGATCCACCGTTGATGAGAACATCGATGAAGAAAACTTCTGAAGAAGTGAAGAGGAAGCGAGTCTCGTTTGCACTTGACCTGGATGGTGGTGGTCTCTCCAATGATGTTCAAGCAGGTGGAGAGGTGAAGCCACACCGCTCCCCAAAGTAGCATACTTTGGGGCGCACCTGTGTCAGGGGTGCGAGGAGGCGCCCCAGGGAGGGGGCGCGAATGGGAGCATCTCGGTGGAGGTGCTGTGAGGGGCTATGCATGACGAGCATGGAGGATGCGGCGGAGTTGACATCAACAACGGAGTTGGCTGGGGAATTTGCTGGCGCTTGCAGAATTCAAGCCAAGGTGGAGTTTGTTGGGTTTGTCTCGAATTCTGCAAGACGAATCGGTGTACCCGATGCGTCTGATTCTCTTCTGAGGAGGTGATCTCTGAGGAAGTGATAGCTTGGGCTTGGTGGGCTTCTCCATCTCCTCTAGTTTAGTATAAATAGAGGTGCTAGCTATTGTTTTATTTTAAGAAGTTCAACTCATGAGTGGCACACAGGTTTAGTGTGTAGGAGAGTTGAGAGGCTTGTAGAGAGAATTGTGGGTGTACGGTTTTCGTACTAGTGAAAATTCTTTCTTGCCCCGTGCACGTAGGCAGTTTGCCGAAGCACGTTAAATATTGTGTTCTTTATTTTCTCGTTCTCTATATCGCATGTTCGTGTAGTGATCGTGTTTGATTTTCCGTTGCGCGGGATTTCGACATGGTAAATCCCAACAATTCCACCCAATATAGAAAATGTCAATTTTATTACCACCTTGAGAAATCTTTTCTACACAAAGGGAGGAGGATTGCCATCTTACCTCTCAAGATCCTTTCGAACTCCCTTCAGAAAGTTTTCACCGGTGACCCTAGGCCTCGTTTGGGTAGCGGATAAGAAGGCAAGATATGATATGTTATCCTCTCCATATCATATCCTGTGTTTGGGTAACATATATGGGGGAGCATATCATATCCCCCCTTATCCTTTCCTTCATTTTTTGCCTTCAAAACACCAAAATCTTATACCACCTCCCCCATGGTATACACCGGATAAGATAAGAGCATAATTTTGTTGACCAATTTGTCCTCATCAAATACATAAAATTACACACTATTAAATGTTGAAAATTATACACTGCTTTCTCCGTTTGATGCACCTTTCGTCGCTGGTAATGAATTGTAGTTTATATAGCAAGATTTTGGTTATGCTTGTTCATCTAGAACCCTGCTACTAGTCACATTGTACTTATTAATTTATTATCATACTCGTAACATACACATTGTCTTGCTTGGCTCCTCTGCTGTTTTTTTATATGGAGCTCAACGTTTTTATAAAATATAAACGTAGTGAGGAAATGTTCATTACTTGACTGAATCAAACTAGGAACCCTGAACTTGGCAATTCATTAATACGTGAACCAGTACCTCATTTGGATCGTACCTGGAGTATCACTTTTGAAAGACGATCCAAATATACATGGTTTGAAAAATAAGGTTGACCAAACATTATTTTAGCTCGACATCGGAGCTCTGGAAACGGACATTCGTGTATGAGATAGGCGATCCAAATATAGCTCAGGTTTCCTCACCTATATAGCTCAGGGTGGTTAATATTTGAATTCTATTAATTTTTATAAAAAAGGAATTGGAAGTTCAAAACACCAAGAAGGGCCAATTCACTCTTTTTAAGTAAAAAAAAGTACATTTATAATTGATTAATTAATTTAATTTTTTAAGTTCAAAATATGTTTTATTAATTATTTAACTGAGATACGTTTAGTAATTAACTAAATAAAATTTACTAATTGATAATATCTAAGCACATACACATCTTAT
Source organism: Linanthus parryae (assembly GCA_023055425.1). Classification (NCBI taxonomy): domain Eukaryota; kingdom Viridiplantae; phylum Streptophyta; class Magnoliopsida; order Ericales; family Polemoniaceae; genus Linanthus; species Linanthus parryae. The sequence goes on from JALGPY010000012.1 coordinate 66,762, forward strand.
GGTCTACCGATCAACAATTTCGATACTATAGGATATTTTGGTGATTTCTACAGCAATTCTTTATCATATCCTGTCTCATATCCTGCAGCACCCAAACACAGTAACCCAGCATATCATATCAGGCCTTAACCGACAGCATACATATCCTACCTCATATACCAGCATAAGCCATATCCGCTGTATCTTATCCGCTACCCAAACGAGGCCCTAATTCACAAACATTTATGTGTTCTCTTGTATCCCAAGCATGCCTCAATTTCCTCGTTGATGAAAATATCTCCTGAATTTTTTGAGGTACAAGTAGAAGAACTGAAAATATGTTACAAATGAGTAGGTTGTCGATATACCCTCGATCTCTTCCTAGTTGTAGCAGAGAAGTGCTTCGAATCATCATACTTTGGATCAATTCCACAAAGAGACCTCCTTACAATGTCCCACACCTGTATTGGGGCGGCCAACATTCAAGAAATAAAAGCAATGAGTTCCACTTAAAGCTCTCTATCCTCTTATGGGGGTCGTAGTGCTGTTTCTGTTGGCACTCCATAGCCTATCATAGGATTACGATGATGGACTTGCTTTTTTTTCTCCGACCAATGACCTCCTTGAGAAACAAACTCCTTAGTAATCGAATCAACGGACTCTGAATCAGAGGGTTGCTCAAGGCGGTCATTGGCTGGAGAGAAAAAGAAATTGTGTCATTGTGATTCGATGATAGGCTATGGAGGGCCAACAGAACCATTACTATGACCCCCATCTGCGGATAGAGAGCTTCCAGTCCCCCCCCCCCCACCCCACTTTTATTTTGAGAATGTTGCGCGAGCGCCAATAGAGGTTTCACACAACTTGAGGAGGTATCTTTATGGAATTGATCTAGAGTTTGCTAATCCAAAGTACTTCTTTACTGCATTTAGGAAGAGAGTATATCCGTAATCTACCCATTTCCAATAAGTTCCCACTTCTTCCTCTTGCACCTTGAAAGAAGAATGAAACATTTCCATCAATGAGGAAATGGTGGCCTACTTGGGATACTAGAGAACACTTAAGGTATTTTTGAACTAGGGTCTTCGGTGAAAAAAGTTGTGCATGGTGTTCAAAAGAACCTTGAGAGGTGGGATGGCAATCCCCCACCGGTTGTGCAGAAAAAATTGCTCGAGGTGGTTTTAAAATGGAACATTGTCTGGATTGGGTGGAATAAGGTCACTACACTATAACCTGATGAGGAGGAAAAGGTACTTGGGTTACCAATTAACAATGGCAGAGGTATAAACTTGACTAATAGATGTAAATAACGAGGCAATTCATTACATGTGCACATTTTCTCTCTGGATACATACCTATACACGTATATGTATACACCTGCAGATATATATATATATATACGTGTGTGAGTGTACGTACGTTTTTTTTTTTATATATATATATAATATATATTCATTCTAAGTTAGAGGCGTAGTGCGCATACGAATGTTGGATTTCACAACATCAAATGCATATGGAAAGCCTTTGAGAATCTAAAGAAAAAGATCTTCATATGACACATGTTATTGAACTTGCAAAAGTTGATCAGCAAGGTTCTTGATATGATCCAAGTACTTAATTAATGATTTTTAGCCTTTTTGTACACTACAAAGCTGAAGATTAAGCTAGTGAATGTGAGATTGAGAAAATCAGTTGATTCTTTGAGCTAGAACACACCACATCTCAAATGAGGACGATAGATACATAATTAAGGGAACAAAAATTGGCATAATGGATGATATATTTTCAAGTTATGGTCTATAATGGGGCAAGAAGATACGCATGACTGATAATAGAAGCCCCAGATGTACATGAAATTGTCATTTGGGAAGGAGAAGAAAGCGAATGATTGTGCAGTGAATTGGCCTCACGAACTGCCACCAAGTGTGCTTTCCAAAGCATGTACTCCCTCCTTCCTGCAAAAATAGTCCATCTTTTAAATTACACATTTTTTTGGAGTCATGCAATTAATGCATCCCACTACAAATTTTTGACATGCTATTTCCACTATTATCTTTGATTTTATTTTCTTCAAGAGTAGGTGCATTGAATATGAATGGGTAGTATTGTAACTTCATTGTATTTTTTACCTTAAAAATGTAAGTGGACAATCATTTTGGGACATACCAAAATAGAAATATGGATCTTTGCGAGACGGAGGGAGTAATTGTTTTTATCCAGTTAAAGCAGAACATGAGACTTGAGATTGGCAATAAGAAACGATATACCAGCAGGAATCGTGTCGGCTATGGCGGAGCTCGAGTAACTCGGCAAATCCTGGACAAACACGCAACCATGACTAAGTAAAATTCCAAAACTCGGCAAAACTCTGACGAAAGCCTCGTTCAGTAAGTCAATAAGAAAGACACAGAAGAAGATAAGTAAAGGTACATGTCGGAACCATGATTGTACAAGAGGAAACATGCTATGATACATGTAGAAACCATGATTGTACAAGAGGAAACATGCAATGTGCAGATCACAAGAGTCGCCAAAGTTTTCATTGGAGTAAGGATCGGGAGACGGCAGCGAGCCAAATCTTGCTATGATACCATGAAGAATACAAAATAAAGAGAAGAAGAGGGGGATTGGAGATAAGAAGGTATGAATTGTATTAGCCACTAAAGTATTACAGAGGAATTGTTATATAAACACATTCCCTAAGGCCTCGTTTGGGTAGAGGATATGGTATGTAGGAATAAGGCTTATGCTGGGATATGAGCAAGGATATGAATGCAGTCAGATAAGCCCTGATAAGATATGCTGGCTGTTTGTGTTTGGGTACTGTAGGATATGATGCCGGATATGAAGCAGGATATGTGCCAAAATGACTGTAATACCTTCAATGTTGTTATTTTGTATAAAATATTGTATACTTCAAATTGATGAGAAAAAATGTATACAAAATGTATCCGTATTTATGTTTATATAATACTCTTTTTTCTACACAATAGTGACTTTGTTAAAATGTATACAAAATGTGTATTAATACGCAAAATAAATTTGTAGTATAATGCAAACATAACAAATATTCATGGATACAACATGGCCATTGCAAAATATGGAGTATAAATTACTACTACTTATTGGCATATTGGCATGGTGTTACAAAACCTACAATAAACAAGTTAAATCAAACCAACGAAATTTTATCAAGCACGAGAAAATGTCTTCATATTTATCTCAACCATACATACTCAAATAAAGTTATGGAATCCCAAAATAATAGTTATCAAAACTATGAGGACCTCCTCCAAAATAAAAGTACCAAAACTTTGAGAGGGAAGGAGGGAGGTGAAATGGTGAAATAGCTTATAAAATTTGGGGACAAGGGTAGGAAATTTGATATTTTGTGGGGGTATTTTTGTCAACCTACTAGCATCCTAATATGCTATATTTTTTATCCGAGCTTATACCTCCATGTTGGTGGTATAAAATTTATTCATTAAAAGCTCTATCAGCATAAGGCAACATAACTTATCCCCTCTCTTATCCGGCACCCAAACACTTGATAAAAAAAGAGAGGGTATAAGTTATCTTATGCTCTCTCCTTATCCTCTACCCAAACGAGGCCTAACAGAATAACAAACTAAATGATTCTAACTAACTATAAAACTAACTTCTTTTTACACGGTCAGCCCTTCATCTTTACCATAGAAAACATTTGCATCATTATACTCTAATAGTTAAGTTAGTAACCCTAGTAACATTCCACCTCATGTTATTCTAGTATAGCGACCTTGTACCACCAAATCAAGATAAGGTTCCATTTTATAACCACCTTGAGCAATCTTTTATACACAAAGGGAGGAGGATTGCCATCTTAGCCCCCAAGATCCTTTTGAACTTCCTTCACGAATTTTTCACTGGTGACCCTAATTCGCAAACATTTAAGTGTCCTCTTGTATTCCAACAAGGCCACCATTTCGTCATTGATGAAAATATATCAGGATTTTTTTGAGGTACAAGTAGTAGAATTAAAAACATGTTGGAAATGAGTAGATTGTTGATATACCCTCTCTTCCTAGTTGCACCAGAGAAGTGCTTCGAATCAACAAACTCCGGATAAATTATACAAAGAGACCTCCTCACAATGTCCCAAGCCCATATTTGTTCTCGCGCAACACTCAGGAAATAAAAACGAGGAGTCCCACTTAAAACTATTTATCATCTGATGGGGGCCTTAGTATTGTTTCTGTTGGCTCTCCATAGCATATCATCCAATTACGATGATGGACTTGCTTCTTTCTCCAACCAATGACCCCTTGAGCAACAAACTCCTAAGTACATCGAATCAACGGACTCCGAATTATAGGGTTGCTCAAGGAGGTCATTGAATGGAGATAAAAGCAAGATGTCATTGCGATTCGATGATAGGCTACGGAGTGCCAATAGAACCCTTACTATGGAGCCCATCTGCGGATAGAGAGCTTCCAGTGGGCCTCCTTACTTCTATTTCGAGAATATTGCGCAAGCGCCAATAGGGGTTTCACACAACTAGAGGAGGTCTCTTTATGAGATTGATCCGGAGTTTGTTGATTCCAAGTACTTCTCTACTGCAACTAAGAAGAGATAGTATACCCATAATCAATCAATTTCCAACAAGTTCCCACTTCTTGCTCTTGCACCTCGAAAACAATCATGAAACATTTCCATCACTGAGGAAATGGTGACCTACGTGGGATACAAAAGAACACTTAAGCTATTTGTGAACTAGGGTCATCGGTGAAAAAGTTGTAAAGGGTTTTCAAAAGACTCTTGATAAGTGGGATGGAATTCCTACTCCGATTGTGCAGAAAAAATTGCTCGAGGTGGTTTGAAAATGGAACCTTGTCTGGATTGGTTGAATAAGGTTGCAACACTATAACCTGATGAGGTGGAAAAGGACTCGGGTAACTGACTAACCATAGCAGAGGGGAACATGTATTCTCTCTCAGTAAAACATCAGGTTTCGGCCGTGGATGTAGTTAGCAGATTCGTTGGGGGGAATCCGAAAGTGAACCACGTTAAATTTGTCTATCGCACTTGACATCGTTTCATCGTTCTTGCTCGCACACCCCATGTTATAACAAATTGGTATCAGACTCAGGGTTCCAAGATCATGGTGGAGCCAAGAGCTAGGGTTTCATGTTTTGGTGAAAATCAAAGCTGGGGTTTCGTGATTCAGGTGGAGCATGCAATCCGGTGGTTGGGTTTCGACATTCCGACAAGAACGATGTCTTGTTTGGCGATCAAGATCGATGTTTTTGTGAGGCGAAGCGGTTTCCGTTCGTTGGATTTTAAAACAGGGGCATGTATACCCACCATCTACAGCCCCATGAAAGGGGCTATTAGGGCTACAGTTGGAGCAATCTGGCGCGCATATGATTAGGCGTGCAAGGGATCCGGCTCATCCAGCACCCATTCAGTACTGGCGCGAATTTGGCAGTTTGCACGCATCCAACATTCAGGCAATTGGCAGTCATGCGCATTCCAGCTCCCAGCGTGGAGCATTTGGCATGTGAATTGCATCTGGTTCTAGAACATGTGTTGCAAGAACTCGTTGGAGTTGGAGCAACGCCTTGGAGCATCTGGCAAGTGAGATTTCTAGCACGCGCATCTTATCTAAGTTCTGGCTCACATTCTGCACGAAGTTTTTTCTTGGTTTTACCTGGTCTTGGGGTGTGTACCATGACACATAATTGAGCTTGCATATGGCACGACCTGTTTCGGGCGAGCATCAGACACATATGAGGCAATTGGGGCGTAATCTGGCACAACAATTTGTTTAGGCAATCGCTGTTGGTGCATCAGGTCTGAGTAACATCTGGATCTTATCCTGGTGCATCTCTCTGGCGCAATTCGGTGCATCAGAATTTGGTTCTGCTTCAATGAATACATTCGAGTATGGTTTTGATTGGAGCACTTGTTTTTGTTTCTAGAAGTGTATCCACATCGGGCGCATTCGTTGCAGGGAAAACATGGAAGTCGGGGCAACGATTTGACGATTCGGGTTTCTAATACACCTGCGGGACATCTGTTCATGGAGGTGTGCCAGTTTCTGACTCATAGAGATGCATCGGTTCATGTTTGAGGAGAGAAACATCAGGTTCCGATTTTTGGTGGTTGAGAGGATTCGACACAAGGTGGAGCTTTTGTATTGACTTGAAACAATTAAGACTCGACAAGGATGATTCAGGTTGCTAGAATGTTTGAATCAAGGTGGAGATTTGTTGGGGTAATTCAAACATGCCTAGCTAGTAGTTGCGTTGACTTGGTCCAAGGCGGCTAGGGAGTTGTTTCCTAATTAGTTTTGGCAACGTTTGGCATTACTTTGGGCACAAGTCAGGACCCTTATGTCTACATAAGTGTATAGAACGTGAGTAGACTTGTGTGTGGTGTGTAAATTTGTACTTTCTCTCTCTCTCTCTATAAACACCAGGTTGTTGTCGTGGATGTAGCTAGCGGATTTGTTAGGGGATCCGATAATGAACCACATTTAATTTTGTCTCTCGTTCTTGATTTTATTCCATCGTTCTTGCCCGAATACCCTAAGTTATAACATACACAGATATAAGTATATTTATATGGTGGTGATAATTACAGAACTAAAAACCTCTAGCTACAATACAATATTTTCAGAGACCATACTACCCTTATAATTCTCGAGAATGTTTCCCTTTAATCGTCTGTTTTTTCCTTTGCTGCTTTGAGCCCAATCCCGTTCTCGTCTATGATAAAATCAAGATAACTACATCTACCAATCTACCATTACCAACGTCATAATTCATGCTACTCACACCACCATATGAACACCGCAGCTGCAACAAACAACCTTATACAACCATTATCTGGATACGAAGAAGAAGTTAAACTTATGACAAACTAGATCTGGACGGCATGAGAGACACAGAGGAACCACGGATCAAACCAAATTTCAAGTCCCAAATATGGCCCATTCAAAACCCGAAATTAAATTCCAAATATACCTCAAATCTTACCAGTTGAACAAAATGGAGGACAACAATAACCAACAAAGGGGAGAGAAAACCCAAATATATCATATTCAGGTACTTAGACCTCGATGAGCCAAACTCCAAACTAAAACGGGGAGAATGAAAGAGGAAGAAGAACAATAAGATATACTTTCAATTGTGAATTGATTTCCACTGACAAACAAAACCCAAGACAAAAGTTCCGAGCTCTCAACTAGAAAATGAAAGGTGCAATTGAGAGGTTAACTCAAAATACTTTGAAAGATAGAGAGAGGAAAGTTCTAAGATGGGAGAGTGATATTATGAATACTGAGACTTCTTCACCCAGATCGGGTAGTGGTGGGTGAAGAGGCGTGAAATTGTTAAATTTTCTTCTTACTTGGACCAAAATGAGGGTAAAATTTTCATTGTTGATTAGAATGTGTTGTAATTAAGTTTTTTGTTTCGTAATCATCACCACTCATATTTATATATGTGTATGTTTATGTTAAGAAAAGTCGGTCATAACTCCTATGTACTGACTCGCTATCATATTTATCCGATGTTATGTAAAGAATGAAGTAAAATACAACCCACATTCTGCCCAACGAGTATATGATATCAATTTTTTGCCAAATTAGCATCAATATCATTAATATTTTGCTACATGCCTTATCATTTGGTTTGGTGACATTGTTAACAAGATGAAAGAGTAGAGAGGATGTAATGGAGAAAAAAGCAAATATCAAGACTTACTGAATATACAAGCAGATTTTCTATGAGCTTAAATGGGAAATTACAGAAAAGAAGGAAATCCCAGTTACATTTCAGAAAAAACAGAGGTGAACATGCGTACCCGTGAAACGATTGACGGTGGTGGCGTAAGGGGCGCTAACAACGACGACTGTCTTTTAAGCTCTGATTATGTCTCCCCCTATGTCCATCAATGACATTTTGTTTGAAAACTGTGGGCACCGTTCCTCCCTTAGTTCGACCAGTATATCTTAGTTCCTTCTGAATTAGTTCAGTTAATTAAAGAAAAATCAATATTGTGATACCGAACTGTTGTATCCAAGTATACAAAATAATAGTGATTACAGAACACATTATGGCATTTTTCACTCTGAAGAAAGCAACATAGCATTGTAAGATCATTTTAAAGCTTATCCTATTCCATTTTGCTGTATGAACTCACATATATAGAGACAGTGGAAAACTTCACTCATTGAAATGTCATAACATCAATCTTGGTACCTTAAAGAAATTGAGAATTAACCTAAATAACCAACAATGAACATTTACATTACTAAAACACATTTTGCTGTCAAGAAAAATATGGTGAAAACTATGTCTCATTTGAGTCCGACATAAATGTTTGTAAATAGAAATCAGGCTCCCCAAAAATAATGTGTATATGAGAAAGCTTTGAAGGTAAGTAGTGGATAATATAAATGATGGATCTAAGTATATACGATTAATTGAATCTTTGCCATAAAAAATCATGAAAATTGGTGGTACTAATAGGAAATTTTTGGAAAAAACGAGGGTTGTAAAATTAAATAAATAATGTGTCTCAAAATCTGAAATCTAGCGCATGGTAGAAAGGAAAAAATTTGATTGTGATGGTTGATGGTTGTTTATTTGTGGGAGAGAGATCTTGAATCCAACTAAAGCCAAAGTTCTCAAAAGAAAAAGTTAAATGACATGAAATTCTCTTTTACAAACCCATACTCCACATGGCTAGCTGTCAAGAAAAGTGACACTAATTTGTGACTACCAGAGAAATTATTTTTACTGTTTTATCAAAGGTAAAAATGGTCAAAAATTCTTAATAAATTTTGACTGAACAAATTTCCTTAATTCACGCCCAACAAATAAATAATGTTATGTCTGCAAAAAAAATTTAAAGTTCTTTGTATACAACGTAGGTTTCAAAAATAAATAGAGTCCTACACAATAGATGAAAGAGCTTTTTGAAAACAACCAAAGAGTAAACAATTTAATAGGTGGGAGCGTATGCTTACGGGAACGAGTCATCATCAAGAATGCCATGTACAAAAAACGATAGTCATCGATGAAGAAAATATTTGGGCGGCTACTAGTGAGAAGGAAGAGGGACGGCGGCGTTGACTCGGCCCCTTTCAATATCTGATAACATCGAAGACCTAATAATGAAAATAGTAGAATGCCAGTGTGTTATAATAGGTTTTTATTATCACATTCTATTACAAAGGTTAACAGATCGACTCATGTGTCACCAGAAAATATCATTTTAGTCACTTACAAACATATTGCATGCACTGCAGTTATGGTGGTAGCTCAAATGGTAGAGCGTTGGAAGCCCCTGCATGAGGTCCCAGGTTCAAAACCGGTTGACGACAAAAACATTTCTCGAAAAAAAAACAAAAAAAAAAACACATATTGCATGCACTTTCTAAAAAACGCATATTGCAAGTATAAGAGAGTGGGCCCTCTTACAATAGCCCATTCATGCGAATTGATTGGATGACCATCATTTTATCAAAGCCCAAAGCAATATGTCCACTCAAAATTATGGTAAAGTTCGACTATAATTTAAGGTTTAAGCCTTTAGTGTTTGAATACCAAAATAGAACACACACAGGGTTCATGGAAATAAATGTGTCGTCATTATAAATTTAACTCTTGAAAAATACTTATACATGGACCTGACTTGGGAAGCCATGTTTGATTTATCCCAACAAAAGTTAATTTATTTAACCAAAATTTGTGCGCTCCTCAAAATACGCTTATTTACCATCATAGATGATTTATATTGGTTTGGGAGAAAAACTTCTCAGTTTTCCCTCCTTGTCACAATATTCTTTAGTTGATCTTATTAATCCAAACTCAAAATAGAACCAACATTTTATCGAAAATAATTTTTTCAAAGATGAGGCTAAACCCAAGTTACAAATCCCTCTTTGTTGTCCACTAATTATTAATAGTGATTACATCGTTAAATCTGGATAATATGTTACATCTACAATTCTCAATCCTAACGGTTTTCAGACTATTAATGCATCATCTATTTCCATCCGTGGTAGTTTTTATAAAATTATTTGGAAGCTTCAAATCTCAGGAAAAGAAATTATTTTGAAACTTCACCATGGTTGTTTAGCTACAAAAACAAATCTTACTAAGAAATGAATTTTTATTACCTAACTTGTGCAGCTTCTGCAATTCCATGTCTGATAAGAAAAAACACATTTTTTCGAATGTCCTTGGCTAAAACAGATCTATCAATCTCCCCTTATTGATATGAACTTCTCTTCTACAGATTTACCCTTTCAAATCCGTATTCGCCGCATTGTTTTATCCTCAAAAGGTACAAATCTGCAGCTCCCATTTCATTATTTTGGAGAATTTGGTTAGAACGGAATTCAAGAGTTTTCAACTAAAAAATGGACAAGAAATTACACAAAGGTATTAAACAATTGTCTAGATGTTCATCAAAAATTTCTCGATAGAACTTATCTTGGTTTGAGTGTTGTGCATGAAGATCACACAGAGCTTCCAGATTCGCTAGCGTTTGTTCGTTCTCCTCGGTGGAAGGCGCCCCCTCCGAGGCTCCTTAAATTAAACGTTGAAGCATCTATCTCGACAAATCGGGGAAAATCTGAGGGATGATCCATTATCAAGAACTCGGAGGATGCCTTCGTCCTTCCATGGCATTCCCTATACCTTTCAATACAGATTCCATGGTGGCGGAGGCTTACGCCCTTGGATTTGCGATTACGGTAGCGATGGAAAGAGTATATGTATCTCTTATGGTGGAATCAAATAACAAGGCTTTGGTGGAGTGGCTGCAGCTTTCGGCGCCGACTAGGGTTTTCTACGAAAGAGAGAGGATGATGCTTGAGGTGAAGTGTCGGTTGAACTGACTATATATGCATAGGGTTAGCTAGTGCAAAAAAAGAAAAAGTTAAACCTACTCTTGACTTAGCTAAAATTGCATTGGATGGTACCTTTTTTCTCTTTAGGTTTTAAAATGCTCAAACTGCTTGTTTCACTATTGGACTAGGGATAAAAACCCACTATAAAATGAAGTACAAGCCTATTTAAAAAAAATAAATAAATAACCTTTGAAAGAATCAATAGTTCCAATGTAAGAATCACCTTGTGGTCCAGACATGAATTGCAAGCCTAAATAAATGGGAAATAAGTAATTGAGTATGAAATTCTTAAAAGAAATTCATAACTTTCTCCCAACATGTTCACTATTCTAACATAAAATAAGTAGATAATTCAAATATGTCTTATTTTTTCCTTATCACTATTGGAGGAGACACTAAAAACATTCCTTATCTAAAGAACGTTTTTATCAAAAAATTACCTAATGTTTGTCTACTGTCACTCTGTCTTCTCTTCAATCTGACTTTTACCACTATTCACTGGGTCACTTTAACCCCGTGATTTAGATAATAAACTGATGCAATTTTTTGATATTTTTATGGTGTTGTAGAGTAAACGTCGTTTTATAACACAATGAAATTATCAAAAAAATACATCGTTTTGCCATTCAAATCACTCGGTCAATGTGACCCAGATACGAGTCAAAAATTCAAGATGAGGAGAAAGAGAAGAGATTTAGTTTTTTTCGGCAAAAAACAAAAACCAGCCCTTGAGTATGGGTTGAACACTGAAAGGGGAGTATGCAGGTAGAGATGCAGCACAGATACTCTAGAAGGGGGGGAGTTGAATAGAGTATGCCAACTTTTTGCAAAACTCGTAGAGGAGAAGAGTTTCTATGAAGAGCAATGAAGTTCAAGGCCTTGAAAACCGTTTCAAGCCTTTGGAATGAAATACAGTTTGAAAGAAAACAGACAAGTCTTTTTCAAGGCCTTGAAAAGAGTTTCAAACCCTTGAAAACAGACTAGTTTGAATGCTGCAAAAACTAAGTATGCAAAAGAAACTGTAAATGCAAGAGACAAAGAATTTATAGAGTTTAGTCCACTTGGACCTACGTCTCTACCTCATGGATCTTCTCCCTGCAGGATTTTTAACATAATACTTAGTAATCAAAAGCTAAGCCTTGAATCTCAAGCACAGAGATATGCCTTACTCTGTTACAGTTTGTGGTTCTCTCTAACCTATCTGGTACCTGCTCTAGCTAACTGATTAACTAAGATTCTCTATTGTTCACTTTGAACAATCCTTGAGAATGAGAGAAAGAAGTAGTATAATAATGATATACAAATGAAGTGCAATTCAAAAGAACACTAGAAGTGTAAAACTGTAGTGAAGAATGCAGTGATCTTCTGTGAGTTGGATTGTGAGAATTATGTGCTTCTTTGATGCTTGTCAATCCTGAATTGTGTCTCTCTTTTTGTCCGTTGAGTATTGTCTGTTGTTGCTTCAAAATGATCTCTATTTATAAAGCTTGGAGATCTACAAATCTTCCAAGATTTTTAACAACAAACTCCCTATTTTGTAGGCAACAACTTTGACTCTTCAAACAGCCTTCTCCAACGGATAGTTGATCATAATCTTCTTATATATTAATCTGATCTTGTCTTTAAACAAATTGAGAAGATGTCAAGAGTGTCTGATTGATCACAAAATCATATTTTCTCCAAGTTTTCTTTCCTGCAAAATCCAAATTAGGAAACTAATCCTGCAAACTAAGAAATAATATTTCCCTGCAAAACTGAGTCAAACAGATGGATTAAATGGTGTTAGAAATAACAAAATCGTTTGTCTTTCATCATCAAATAGTAACAGATAGAGCATAGGGGTGAGAGAGGTAAAATCATATCAGAAGAGTTCATAGAAACTCCCCCTTAGAAATAGCTATGCTATTCCATGCCTGTGAAACTTGATTCAAGGCTTTGAAAACTGATTCAAGGCCTTGAAATAGCTATTTCAAGCCTTGTGAAACCTGTGAACTTACAATCTACCCCTTGATGAAAGACAAAACCTCAATCTGTTTGAAAATATTAGTTTTCTGCAAAAAAAATACTGATTAGTACACAGTTCAAATAGTAATAACACATTGGTTCCAAAAAGATCCAACTTATTCAGAAAAACACATAAGTCCAAACAACCCTACGGACCAAAAGGATAGGTCACCAAAACATAAACATAAAAACCTAAGATTTCTCCCCCTTTTTGACTTTCATCAAAAATAATGAGAAAATATTTGATCAGAGTCTTTGGAGAATTTTGAAAATAAACTTAAAAAGAGAAGTGGGAAAGAAAGAATAGGCAAGAGCTTATGGTGTTGGATCTTCATCTCCATCCTGATCTCCTTCATCTTCCTCACTGTCTTCATCATTGTCCTGTTCTTATTCATTCTCTTCATTCACACCAACAGTCTCTTCTTCAGCCTTGTCCTTAGTAGCAGTCTTTGGAGATTTCTTCTTCTTCTTCTTCAGGTTTATCAGCAAGGCATCTGAATCAGGATTGTCTACTTCATCTCCCTCTTTAGCAGCTTGTTCATCTACCACCTGCTTTCCTGTATCCTTGTCTTGAGGACCCTCTTCCTGGTTGGAGTGTTCACTGGGCAAGTTCTTTTCAGAACCATCCTTCTTGGCACCTTCTTCATCCTGAGGGACATCAAACACAGTCATGCTTCTAAAGATGATTTCCACCATGTATTTTACCTGTCTGAGATCAGTCTCAAACCCATGCAGATTCTCTTTGATTTAACAATTGTCCATTTCTAAACCATCAAGTCTCTGAAGAATTGAAGACAAGTCAGAAGGCTGAGAGGTCTGGCTTGAAGTAGGGGTCAAGGTCTTGGGCTTAACAAACTTCTTTGCATTCAACTCTTCTTCTGTCAAATCTGAATACAAATTCCAGATTTTTGTGTTGGTCTTCACTACTCCAATATTCTCAAAAGCTTTCTCATTAAGCAACCCAATCCCAGAGGTGATAGACTCTTCACCAGCAGTTGGAATTTCAAGGTGTTGGAAGAACAGAGTGAGCAAGTTTGCATAAGGCAAAGGATGCTTTCTCTGATCTGTTTGGCTAAACAACATGTTTTCCATTACAAGCTTCTGAAGATCAATGTCATAGTCATGCATAATCAAATACATAATGTATATCACTCTCTCAGTGATCAACTCCTTGGAATGTTCTCTTAGAAAGATACATCTCATCAAGATAGTGAATAAGACTTTGACTTCAACATTTAACAAAGAGTGTGTTAACTGTTTGGATGAGGCATGAACATTGGGTAGAAAGAATTCTTCTCTGGCCAACTTCAAAACTTTATTCTTGGGAGGATGGTTCTGTGTATCATATCTCTTAGGACAGCCTAGGACAGATGCAAACTCAGCATGATCTAATTCCATAGTAACACCAGGAACTCTAGTCATGATTACTAAGTGTGGAAAGTTCTTAAGTTTTTTCATGTTGAGATAGAAGTGTCTGGTAAGTATTGGGTAGGCTAGCTCAGGAGGGTTTAGCATGAACCACAAAGAGATTTTCTTTAACATGGTAATGCAATTCAGATTCATTCCAGTCAACATAGGCATACTGATCATGCTACAAAAAGCAATTTTCCTAGAGGCAAAACCATCCAACCACTGACCTTTGAGATGAACCAAGATTCATCAGGAGCAGATCTGCAAGGCTCTCCACATTGTCTCCTGGTTCTTCTTCTGTCACAATCTCTTTTCCCTTTTCATCTTGTGAGGCTTTCTTCTTTTTCTTCAACTTATTGGGGATTGAGATCTCTGTTTCTGGTTGCTTTTCTGCAGCAGTCTTCTCTTTCTTCTTCTTCATCTTCTTGTCTGAAGATGGTGTCACATCCTTCTTAGTCTTCTTCTTTGATGGAGGAAGTTCTGCAACAACTTCTGCACAGGGAGTCCTGGAACTTGAATCCCCACTGTTTGTTTGAACTTGATCCTCAGCTGTCTTTCACTTCTTCTCATAACTAGGTTTTGAACCTCCGGCCATCTAGATTCTATCATAGGCTCTTCTAGTGCTCATTAGGGCTTGGGAGAAGAATAGACAGAGGTAGATTTGATACGGAGTGAAGGAGAAGAGAAGAAGATAAATACTGAAAGAGTTTGAGTTTGAAAAGGAAACTGCAATATTTCTCTGATCTCAAAAGATCTTTAATGATCAGAGATGATTCAAATCTTTGAAGCTGTTGGAAATAAATAATTTAATATTATGTTTGGCTGAACAATAATTTTGAAAAAGGTAGGGTCAATATTGAGAAAATATCTACAAAGATAGCACCCAATACTGAGTGATCCAAGATTTATTCACTAACCAGTTATCAGACTTATTTTCAAGGCTTTGCAAATAGTTTCAAGGTCTTGAAACGTTGTTATACTGAAACAAGTAAAATTAAAGCTTTGAAAGGATTTTCAAGGATTTGAAAATCAGCTCAAATATTTGAAACACATAAAAACTTACCTTCCTTACCTGATGCTCCCCCTAAACCAATGCATCTTTATTTAGCATGCCTAATTCCAGTCTTAGAGCTGAAAATCTTTCATCTGGAAATGGTTTAGTGAAGATATCTGCAATTTGCATGTTAGTAGAAATAAATTCAAGAACAATATCACCTTTCTCAGCATGATCTCTGATGAAATGGTGTGTGACATCAATGTGTTTGGTTCTTGAATGCTGAACTGGATTCTTTGTAATTGATATTGCACTGGTGTTATCACATTTGATAGGTATGCTTCTGAAATCAAATCCAAGATCCCTTAACTGCTGAGCTATCCACAATAATTGTGAGCAACATGCTCCAGCAGATATATATTCAGCTTCAGCTGTTGATAGAGCAACTGAGTTTTGTTTCTTGGAATGCCAACTGATTAAGGAGGATCCAATGAATTGGCAAGTTCCTGAAGTGCTCTTCCTATCAACTTTGTAGCCTGCAAAATCAGCATCCGAAAATCCATGCAAAGAAAAGTTCGAATGTCTTGGATACCAAAGCCCTAAGTCTTCGGTACCATTTAGATATCTGAATATTCTCTTCACAGCACTTAAGTGTGATTCATTTGGATTAGCTTGAAATCTTGCACTCATATATACACTAAACACGTTATCTGGTCTGATAGCAGTAAGGTATAGCAATGATCCAATCATACCTCTATACTCTTTTACATTGACACTCTTACCAGATTCATCCTTTTCTAAGGACAGTGTAGACCTCATAGGAGTGTTGATTTATTTGGATTGAGACATATTGTACTAGTTCAACAAGTCTCTAGTGTATTTGTTTTGATGCAGAAAGATGCCCTTTTTCAACTAATGTATTTGAAGTCCAAGGAAGAAGTTCAACTCTCCCATCATGCTCATTTCAAATTCCCGGCTCATAATACTTGAGAATTCTTTGTATAGATGATCATTAGTAGCTCCAAATAGAATATCATCAACATAAATCTAAACTACAAGTAAATCTTTCTCACGAGTCTTTATGAAAAGGGTCTTGTCTACCAATCCTCTTTTGAAATCATTTTCAAGAAAAACATTTGACAATCTTTCATACCAAGCTCTTGGAGCTTGTTTCAAACCATACAGAGCTTTGTCATGTAAACATGATCTGGAAACTTATCACTTTCAAAACCAGTAGGTTATGCAACATAAACTTCTTCTTGCAAGTAACCATTCAAGAATGCACATTTCACATCCATTTGAAATAGTTTCATGTTCTTGTAAGATTATAAAGCAAGTAAAATTCTATTTGCTTCTAACCTGGAAACTTGATCAAAAGTTTCCTCATAATCAATACCTTCTTCTTGGTTGTAGCCTTGAAAAACTAACCTTACTTTGTTCCTGATCATTTTGCCATTCTCATCCAATTTGTTTCTGAACACCCATATGGTACCAATAACAGACTGGTTTGTTGGTGGGGGAATTAGATTCCACACCTTGTTTCTTTCAAACTCATTGAGTTCACTTTGCAAAGCTGTAATCCAGTCTGCTTCTTGTAATGCTTCCTTCACAGTTTTGGGTTCTACAAGAGACATAAAAGCATTAAAAGCACAAAGATTCTTCAACTGTGATCTTGTTTGTGTACCAGTGGTTGGATCGGAGATGATGTTGTCAGCTGGATGAGATGAAAGATATTTGAATCTCTTTCTTGGAGACCAGGGTTCAGGCTCTCCATATTGCTTCTCTGATCTTGAAGTAGTAGCCTTATCACTTATATCCTTCTAATCGTCTTTGTCAAGGCTTTGATCTCTATTTTTAAGGCCTTGAGATTTGTTTTCAAGGTCTTGAAAATGACTTATGTTTCCTTCTGAACCTTTCTTAAACCCAAGTGAGTTCTCAGCTTCTTCTTCTGATTCATGCTTGTTCAGATTCAAGTCTGCAAAACTCTCACTCAAATAACCAGCAAAGCTTTCATCAAAAATAACATGAATACTTTCTTCAACCAGCTTGGTTCTTTTCTTATAAAATCTATAAGCTTTGCTAGTAAGAGAGTAATCCAAAAATATACCTCATTACTTCTTGCATCAAACTTACCCAAGTTATACTTACCATTGTTGTGGAAAAAACATGTGCAACCAAAGGGTTTGAAGTATGAAATGTTTGGCTTCCTACCTTTGAAAAGTTCATAAGGAGTCTTCTTCAAGTTAGGTCTGATCAAGCACCTGTTCAAAATGTAATTTGCTGTATTCACAGCTTCTTCCCAATAGTGTTTTGGCAGCTTGTTTTCTAGAAGCATTGTTCTTGACATATCTTCAAGAGTCTTGTTCTTTCTTTCAACAACTTCATTCTGTTGAGGAGTTCTAGGATCAGAGAAATTGTGAGAGATACCATGCTTAACGCAAAACAAATCAAATTCTAATTGATCAAACTCTCTACCATGATCACTTCTGATTGAAGCAATAGGTAGGTTTTTCAAGGTTTGAAGTTCTCTGCAAAGCTTTGAAAATTCAGAGAGGGCTTCAGATTTTTCTTTTAGAAACATAACCCAAGTGTATCTAGAATAATCATCTACAATAACTAGCATATACCTCTTACCTTTTGGAGTTGGAGTTCTCATAGGACCACAGAGATCCGTATGAAGTAATTCAATAGGTATAGTAGTACTTACAAATTTCTTTGGCTTGAATGAGCTTCTGGTCTGCTTACCCTGAGCACAAGCTTTGCATACTTCATCATCTTTGAACTTGATAGATGGTAATCCTCTTACCAGATCTTTGGAGATCAACTTGTTCAAGGTATGCAAGCCAATGTGACCAAGTTTTCTGTGACCAAGCTTTCTGTTCCAAAGCTTTGAATCCTCTTTCAAGGCCTTGAGACACTTCAAGATTTTACCTGCAACTTTGTTAGTCTAAAAATTTATAAACATTGTTTGATCTAGAGGCTGTGAGAATGCAATTGCCTGATTTCTCACTCTGCACCACACACTTCTCTTTATCAAATATAACCTTATTGACATTGTCACAAAGCTGAGATACACTAAGCAAGTTAAATTTCAAGCCATCAACTAGATATACATCAGAAATAGAGTTTTCAGAATCTGTACCAACTTTACCAATACCAAGAATTTTGCATTTGCCTTTGTCACCACGAGTAATTGAACCTTCAGATTGCTCTTTCAATCTGAGAATAGTTTCCACTCATGTGTCTTGAGCAACCACTGTCCATAAACCACTTCTGTTCTTTGACATTGGTGACAACCTGCAAACACCAATCACTGCCTTACCCAGCTGTTAGACCAAGTGTGGAATTTGGACTCATACTCAGGATCAACCATGTTAGGTTGTCTGACCCCTTTAGGAACCCAAATCTATTTGACTTATCCTTTGAGTTGAAATGGGAATGTGTTCCTCATTATGTGAGGGTCTCTTCTTGTGAAAGGACAAGTCATCTTAACATGACCAATTTTGTTTCAAAAATGACACTTAAGAGAAGTTTTGTTTCCAGCTTTCACAAATCTAGTATTGTTCTTTCTTGGAAAGTTTGGATTGTATCCAATACCAGTTTTGTGAACAGTCTTTGAACTTTCTCCAAGAATCAGGTTCAACTTGTGTTCTGAGCCTGCAAGCTTGACTTTGACTAATTCAGATTCTTGAAGTTTCTTATTAAGAGTAGTCTTTTGTTTATCTAATTCATCAACTTGATGTCTCAGATTAACAAGCATGTTACTCAGTAAAGAGTTCTAAGTGACTACTTCCTTGACTTGTGTTTTCAAGGCTTTGACACTGGTTTTCAAGGCCTTGAAATCACTGTCAGTTTTCTTCTAAGAGATTTTAAGATTCTGATTCAGACAAACAAGTTGTAAATTCTCTTTTGCTTGCTCATGAACTTTTTCTTTCAAAACTCTAATCTCTTTCAGATAGTCCTCTTCATTTAAAAGCATTGTTCTGAGGTAATCTGAGAGAGCTTCTTTTGGTTTTGAAATCAAACAGTTTACCATTACCTCAATGTTCTTTTCAGAACTTTCATCATGCTTGGCCATGAAGTATAGGTTGGCATCTTGTTCTTCAGATTCAGAGTCACTTGAGGTATCTAAATCACTCCATGAAGATATCATAGCTTTCTTTCTTCTGTCATAATCTTTCTTCGGGAAGTTCTTACTTTTCTTGTGTGGACAATCTCTTATCACGTGTCCTACATCACCACACTCAAAGCAGTTCATGACTTTTGATTTACTTTGTGAAGAAGACTTACCTTTGTAGTCCTTGCTACTGGATGATCTGTGTCTTTCTCTGTTGAAGTCTTTGTTTCCAAAGTTTTCCTTCATCTTGAGGACTCTGGTCAAGGCTTTGTAAATCAAAGCAAATGGATCTTCATCATCATCTTCTGTTTCAAGGATTTGAATTTTGTCATTCTCTTTGGCCTTGAGTGCTAAATTCTTGACACCTTCTGGTAGTTCTCCATCAGCTTCATTCATGGATATTTCATGTGTCAGAAGCTTCCCTTGTAGGTCATCAAGTTGAAGTGATGAGAGATAATGAGCTTCCTCAATTGCAGTAGTCTTTGGTTCCCATTTTGCCTTTGGTAGACTTCTCATAATATTCCTTACCTTTTCTTCATTGGAAACATGCTTTCCAAGTGAATCAAGGTTATTGACTATGTCTGTGAACCTTTTGAATATTTCTCTGATTGACTCATCTGCATTCATCTTGAATAGCTCATATTGTCTGAGATCGATGTTGATCTTGGTTTGCTTGACTTGACTGGTTCCTTGAAATGTCACCACAAACTTATCCCAGATCTCTTTGGCAGCCTTGCAGCCTGAGATCCTATTGAATTCATATGTACTCAAAGCACAATACAATATGTTAATAGCTTTGTAATTCCTAGAGAATTGTTCTAATTCAGATGAAGCAAGAGATTCTTCTGATTTGGGAGTTTTGATCCCATCTTTCTCTGTGTAGAAAGTGTGAGGTCCATTCTGAATAATGGTCCATAGCTCTATGTCTTGATCAGTGATGAACATTTTCATCAGAGCTTTCCAGTAAGAAAAATTATCTCCACAAAATAGAGGAGGTCTGTTAGCAGCTCTTCCCTGTGAGAAACCACAATCACCTGCAGTACTCATGATCGCCAGGTAGAGATGCAACACAAATACTCTATAAAGGGGGGTTTGAATAGAGTGTGCCAAGTTTTTGCAAAACTTGTAGAGGAGAAGAGCTTCTATGAAGAGCAATGAAGTTCAAGCCTTGAAAACAGTTTCAAGCCTTTAGCATGAAATATAGTCCGAAAGAAGACAGAAAAGTCTTTTTCAAGGCCTTGAAAAGAGTTTCAAACCCTTGAAAATAGACTAGTTTGAATGCTGCAAAAACTAAGTATGCAAAAGAAACTGTAAATGCAAGAGACACATAATTTATAGAGTTCAGTCCACTTGGACCCACGTATCTAACTCAGGTATCTTCTCCCTGCAGGATTTTCAACACAATTCGTATTAATCAAAAGCTAAGCCCTAGATCTCAAGCACATACATATGCCTTACTCTGTTACAGCTTGTGGTTCTCTCTAACCTATCTAGTACCTGCTCTAGCTAACTGATTAACTTAGAATTATCTATTGTTCAATTTGAAAAATTCTTGAGAATGATAGAAATAAGTAGTATAATAATGATATACAAATGAAGTGCAATTCAGAAGAACACTGGAAGTGTAAAACTGCAGAGAAGAATGCAGTGATCTTCTGTGGGTTGGATTGTGAGAATGATGTGCTTATTTGATGCTTGTCAATCCTGAAATGTGTCTCTCTTTTTGCTTGTTGAGTGTTGTCTGTTGTTGCTTCAAAATGAGCTCTATTTATAGAGCTTGGAGCTCTGCAAATCTTCCCAGATTTTCAGCAACAAACTCCCTATTTTGTAGGCAACAACTTTGACTCTTCAAATAGCCTTCTCCAACGGATAGTTGATCATAATCTTCTGAGATACTGATCTGATTTTTTTTTTAAACAAATTGAGAAGCTGTGAAGAGTGTTTGATTGATCACATAATCACATTTTCGCAAAGTTTCCTTTCCTGCAAAATCCAGATTAGGAAACCAATCCGGAAAACTAGAAAATAATATTTCCCTGCAAAATTGAGTCAAACAGATGGATTAAATGGTGTTAGAAATAACAAAATCGTTTGTCTTTCATCATCAAATAGTAACAGATATAGCATAGGGGTGAGAGAGGTAAAATGAGATCAGAAGAGTTCAGAGAAACTTCCCCTTTGAATATGCATACATGTAAGACAGTTTCAAGGCTTTGAATCCTGTTTCAAGGCCTTGAAATAGCTTTGCTATTCCAAGCCTATGAAACTTGATTCAAGGCTCTGAAAATTGATTCAAGGCCTGGAAATAGCTCTGCTATTTCAAGCCTTGTGAAACTTGTGAACTTACAAACACTAATCAGTCTCTCGTCTATGGGGATATACCATTACCTTCCCTGTCAATGGTAGGAGGTAACGTTGAACTAACGAAGGGGCGAAAAGACAAAAATACAGTTGAAATTTTACAAAATTACCCCACTATAAAAGCCATTTCCTTCTTTCTCCTCCATTTCTTAACCCTACCTTATCCCTTCCTTTTTCTCCCTTCCTCCCATTTTCTCTTCCAAATCAAACGCAACCCACTTCCGCCAGCACTACTATCACCACACAACCACCTATCGATATTGAGTCTCGCCCTCTTGTCCTTCAACCCCGAACCGCCAACACCGGTGGCGGCATCAACTACGCGAGCAGAAACGGCTATAGCCAGACCTGACGGCGCCATATACGGAGAGAAAGTGGTGGGTTACGGATGGAGAGCTTGACGCAGAGAACGCCAGAGAGGTCAGATGTGACAGCGGAAGACGACAATGCGAATTCCCCTGGACGTGGAGGCTCTGATCTGGACGTGGAGGCTCCGATCAGCTTTGTCTGGTACGTCTTCTTCTCTCTCTCATATCTCTCTTGCAGTGGAGGTTGTTGGTGGTGGTTCCGATGGCGGTGTTGGTGGCTGTGGTGGTTCTTCAATCGAGGAGTTGTTGTGCTTTGTTTGGTTTTGTAGATGGCTCACAACAAACATCAAAATTATGACTGATATACTTCATGAATCGATGAGGGAGCTGTTTGAGGAGCTTCAGGAAGTTCATCTAGAAGGTGAAATTTCTTAAATTTCATGGGCAGTGAAGACAAAGTTGTTGTTGTTTTTGTTTTTCTTTTTTATCGGAATTCAACACCTTTTGATTCATGAAAAGTCTTATTCAAACATTTCTTGCCCCTTCTAGAGATTCTCCAAACTTGTAACGTTCTTGTGGAGTTACAGAAATCAATTTGTCATTTTTCCCTATTTTGTAATTCCGGTGGCGGTGTTGTGGCGGTGTTAGCTGGTGTTCTTGTTGTTTCGTTTGTGTTATTGTTTAATTGATATACTTTTGATGTTTGTTGTGAGCCTCTTGAAAAAACATCTTTGTCATTGTTGTTTGTTTGTTTTGTTAATGTTGTGGCGGTGTTGGGGAAGGTGGTTGTATTGTTGGCGGTGAATCAGTGGTGCTGGTGGTGCTGGTGGTGGGGATTTGGTGGTGGTGGTGGGGATGTGGTGGTCAGGTACACCAAGAGCATACAAACATGAACAAAATAAAAAAAATACAAATTAGGGTAAAATGGTCATAAAAAAGTCAGATTGCACCCCATGCTAACTGATTGGAATAGATGGGTGGTTCTATTCGTCTAACATCCGTCCATTGCAAGTGAGTTTTTTTGTCTCTGACAAGGGGGTATTTGTATATCCCCAAAGTGGTTTTCATCTTTTATCCCTTTTTGGGTCAAAAAAGAGAATGAGTGGTTGCTCTGTAAGAATCAGCTCCCTATAATGAGTTAGTTAGTGAATAAGAATAGTCATTGAAATTTATCATCCTCTTCTCTAGAGAGAGAGGCGAGAAGAAACCCTAACACTAGACACCCAGTAACCATGATCGACGGAGGCATGCATGACGACCGTAAGTTTCCAATACGAATGAGAGAAAAAGAAGAAGAAACGTTTTGGATTTTGAGAACGAGTACTCTGAACAAGCGGTGAACCAACTGTTTGGCCGGAAAGTTCTTGGGTAAGAAGATCATTGACGATGGATCCATGATCCAATTCTTCCAAAGTATTTGGATCGATGGTGTACGAATCAACTTCTTCGAGTTAAGCCAAACTTCTTTATCATCAAATTCCCTAATAAGGTCTCGCTAAAGAGAGTTCACGGGGGAGGTCCGTGGTCTTTTGAGGGCCAGATCCTACTTATGCAAAATTAAGAGGTTGGGCAGGAAATCGAGAACATTGAGCTCAACACGATGGATGTATGGATTCAAGTATTGCAACTTCAAATCCACTTGGTGAAAGAGGAGTCTAGTAAGAAAGCAGTAAAGGCCATCGACAAAATCTTGGGGTCTGACCACAAATTCTATTATGATGAAGTTTCAAACTACATCCGAGTTCAAGCTCGAATTGAATGTGATAAACCTCTGCGCGGAGGTATTTTTATCAACATTGATCAGGGTAAAACCTGGTTAGATTTCTGATACAAGTGAGTCCCAAGACTAGGCTACTGGTGTGGGATGTTGGAGCATTCGAGCAGTGAGTGCTCTATGTGGAAGCAAAAACTAGATGAAGGAGAGGAAGTAGGGTATGGGAATTTGCTTCTTTACCATCCACCCATCAAGAAGAAGATGTGGAGAAAAACAAGGGAAGAAAGAAGGAATAACATGATAAAGAGGAGAGTGAAGGATAAAGCCATGTGACCGGGGTTACCGAGAATACAGAGATTGGGGTTGATAAAAAAAGGGAGAGAACAACTGTGGGAGCCAATGAACGTGGAGTCAGCGGAGGACAACACATAGGCTGAGGATATAATTGTAGGGTTTTGATACAGGTTATGTAATACCCCGTGTTTTAGTTGGGGATTATTTAGTAATTTCGAAATATAAATGATAATTTTAAGAAATTTATATTTCAAACTTGTTCTTGACTTATTATTGGTTTCAAAGTATAAGGGTGTCATTTGACATTTACGATAATCTAGAACTTTATTTTGAGTTATTTTGTAGTATCAGAAAGTTGTGTAATACTATATGAAAATTATTGCGTATATTTGGGACTTCTTTGTAGCTGTTTAAAAATATGGGTCTTGAAATTTATAGGCGTAATATATTATTTTAAATTGCTTGGTCAATTTTCTAGTTCATATAAATTAGCTTTTATGTGTTATATATTAATTGAAATTTATATCTTCACCCCTCAACTTTTAGCTTTCACATTTCATCCCCAACTAGCAATTCATCTCTTGATTATTTACACTCAAGCCCCTCTTCACTTATTTGGTCAACTCTATTAAATTGAAAGAGACCATCATACTAGCTACATTTCTATTTACATTCATCCCATACCTACATTCCTCCCTCAACAACTCCCACTACCATATTATATGCACATTCCTTGTGGGATTATGCACTTTTCCATCACATCTCTTCAATTTACCATCATGCTCTAGCTTTCTCACTCTCATTTTTGCATCTTTCTTCCCTTCAAGAACACACATACTAGCTCTTTTCTCTCTCAAAAATCCATGCCCGTTTTTGGGTGTTGACTTCACAAAAAATTCATCAAAACTCATTTTTATGGTCTCCAAATCATGGAAAACTTGAGTCCAACCTTAATATCATCATGGAGGGGGGTTATTGCACCATTCTACTCATGGATTGAAGCCCAATTTCACCATTTTCCTCACAATTTCTTGAATCTTGGGGTAAATCTTCCTTCTATTCTTGAATTAATACATGCATGTTCATGTTTTTCTTTGATTGATGATATTTCATCTTAGATTTCTTCATTTCAATTCTTGATTCTACATTTTCATGGTTAGATCAAGAGTTAAACTCCAAAATTTTGTCTATTTCATGAAACCCATACAAGAACCCACATGCATGTTGTGAATGTCATTTTCTTTGCATTTGTTACTCAACATATTTTTTATAATTTGTGTCAAGAGCATGTGAAAATCTTACGTCATGCCTAAAATGATGTTATTTGGGTGAAAATAAAGTCTCCATAAGTTGCATGTATCATTTGAACCAAACTTGTCGATTTTTTAGAAAAATGCATATTGACACAATCTGGCCAGATTGTGGAAAACATAGAGTATCTCCAAATTTTGTCTCTATGAAATTTTTAACTCTTGCATATTATGGAACTAGGCTCAGAGAGGGTCATTTTGAGAAAAAATTCAACTCCATAGCCATTTGTTTAGGGAGATATGCTCATTTTAAGTTGCATGTTTTCTGAAACTCTGTTTTTGGACAAGTTTTGTCGTTTTTTGTTAAAAATCTCATTTCCAGAAACTTATGGCACCCAATATTTCTTGTGATGAAACTAGACATACAGGGTATTCATTCTAGAGAAAATGGGCATTTTTCCTATTTTCAAAGTAGTAGTAATTGTTCTTCAAAGTTGAAACTTTCTGCCAATCTTTTCTCTGCATAGCAGTGTTTGTTATTTTTTTAACTTGATTTTTATAATAGCTATGCATGAATTTCTTAGTGTTTCTGAAAGTAGACAAATGTAGGTTGATCTTAAATTAATTTCATAATTTTAAGAGATGTTTTCATATGGTAAATATGGTTCTAAAGTCAGAGCTACAATTGCGTCTAGAATTGTAGTTTCTTCGTTTTTAGAAAATTTGAATTTTTAAAATTCTAAGTGTATTATTTTATTTATTTTGATAAGTGAACATCATTATATGTGCATTGGTGACATATAGGACTATGTGGCATGCAGTTTTGTATTTTTATAATGCATGTATAAATTAGTTGTAAAGAATACGTCTTATGTGTGATTGTAGACATTGACCTCCTAGGAGAGAGCAGTTGTCTGTTAGGATTAATTTCTTACTTTTGGTTGTGCTTCATCTCAGTGGTAAGTACATATGTGCGACTTTTACTTATCAAAATGTGAGTGTTTGTTGATGTCTCGAATGAATATTTGTTGATTAAAAAAGTATGCAAAGCATGATTTAATACTCAAAATTGTTTGGATATAAATTGAATCCTCTTTTTAAGTCTTGGAACTTTACTTGCGATAAGTTGATAATCTGATTTTGTCTATTGTAAAGATAAGAAATAAAATACATATGCGTAAACTTTAATTATCACATTGTGACCATGTGTGTAACGTTTAAAATGAATATCGTTTTATTTGGAAGAGTACGATAAGCATGATTTATACTAAAAAATTTCCGATTATTGATTTATACTGAGAACTCTTGAAAATGACTTGTGAAGATTGTATACCATTGGTTATGAGAAATAAAGGTAATAAGATTCATTTAATAGATATAGGACGATGTACAAAGTTGTGTTATTAGTGGGAGGCGCCAAGCGATCCTCCATTTTCTTATGGCTAATGCCATTGAAGCAATGCTTCTTATTATTGGATAGAACTTAACTGTTCACAAATCCTCTCCCGATGAGCCAAAATGTACCAAGGTATTGCGGCCAAGGGTTTGTTAGAGCTATATAGTGCTACTTATACTTGTAAGTATCACTACAGTATAGGGGTGTCGACACTTAAGGCCTTTTAGCTATTGTTGTGAGCGGGGATTGACGTATGGGCTCCCTTAACGCTCGGGTGAAATAGAGTTCGATTACCCTAGAAGGAACCCTTTTTGATTATTTTGTGATCCCTCTGTTTACATCGATCTTGCTGGTGGCTCTGGACATGCCTCAGCTAAACTTAACGATTAATTGATCTTGAAAGAAAATTGACTGCTCTATTTATGTTCTTTGTGGCTCTGTATATGCCTTAATCAAATTAAATGAGTTTAAAAGCATTGGGTACTCGTGATTTAATATCATTATTAGTTCAAATGAACTTGTTTACTGTTGGTATCTTACTTGTTTAAGAATATGTTAAATACTAATGGTTTACTGATATTTTAAAGATGAGAAGTACTTGATATGCGACTACTTATACTTGTTCAGAAGTTCCTACCTCTTTACTTATTAATGTTTCAAATCTCTTGACTTATTTCAACTCATGCTTTCGTGCCACTCGTTGCTTTACATATCGTAGTTTGTATTTACTAAGTTTTTACTGATCATTTTCTTCAAAACCGCGTCGGCTTTTGCCATTTTAAAACCGCAGGTCATCAATCAAGGTGGGGATGGGGAACGCCTATCAAGATGAAGTCTTCACTTAGTAGATCACAACATTTTTTTCTCTCTATCCAAATTGCACTCGTTTTCGAAATATTTGTTGTATACATTAAATGAGATGTAATCTTAATAGTTAATTTTCTACTTTTGGTTATCGATTGTCTCTTTAACCCTGAATCGAGATCCCGGGTTGTTTTAGTTGGTATCAGAGCGTCGTTTCTCCGGTTAATGAGACTTTTCGATTTCCTTAGGTAGATAATTAAGAAATTTAAAATGTTTTCGAAATTTAAAATTGATTAGGATAACCCAATTTGATAATAAATGAAGTAAACAAGCCGTCGGGGAGTTTGGGTACTTACGTATTGTTAAGCTTGATTTGTATCGTACTTGTTAATTAAATGTTAACGTCTAATTGAGATGTGATTCATGCAAAATTTACTTGCCTATTTACATGCACCGTACTTATGTGACATGCTTATTTATAACTAAATGATTGCTATATTTGTGTGATATGTATCTATGACTCTTCATGTTTCTATGTTAGTTTGTCGGCGAGTGAGTAACGGTGTTTTGACTTACAAGACAACGAGACCATTCTTTTCCTACCTATGAGCGCGAATTTTAAGATAATACTTTATTTTATTTAATTTTTAGTTAATTTGATATGGTCGTTCCCAAAATTAGAAAGGTTTACCACTAAGTCCATACAAGTTTCGTGTGGTTCGTACGCGAGGGACCTGTCTCGCAGCCCCCAAGTGGATAAGCATGGGTAGTTATCCAGTGTGTATGGAGCACAGCTAGGTGTGCTGGATGGATGCCACGTGGCTGTGATCTGTATTTCTGGAAAGCACCATCTACATTAGCCCCCTTTTGCACAGATGTCACGCGCACGTTTGCCTTGCAGTCGCGTAAAACCAGTCGCGCGTGATCCCCACGCAGATCCTCGTATTGATTTGAATAAAATTCAAATCCCTAGCCCCCGCGCATAGCCATGATTGCCTAGGGTTTAGAAGCGTCGTTTGGCCTCGGATGAAGCGTGGTCACTGCGAAGTTAATCAGACGCCACCCGCAAATTTTTGCCAATTTTCGAGGCAAGAATAACTCAGAGCGATCTAATTGGTCACTAATGTCGCCGGATATCGAAGCGTTGCTGATTCATTAGTGGTCAGCAGTCGCGACTCTTCAGTCTGTGAGGGTTATTTAAACCCTTTTTCTTCTTGAATTGAAACTTTTCTACCATCATTGCTTCCGAGATTATATGAACCAGAGAGAGAATCCTCAGGAAGAAGCAGAGAACTTCGCTCAAATTCTGGACAAAATTTCCCATGCCTTTCAAGATCTTAGACCTCGTCAACAAGGTTAGTGATTCTTTTCGACTGGAAGATGCTTCTCATGTTCCTCACTGTTTCTTTTAACCAGAAATGGCCAGAACTAAAAGCTTGAAAGAGGCAGTTTCCCTTCTGGAGGTTCCAAAAGAGCTATGGCGCAAGGCCCCTTACCTAGGAGGGGATGATTTTAATCTAGCCACTATCAGGGGTACTTCAATTGAGACACCTCCCCCAAAGAACGCTTTGAAATTGACATCTGAGCCTGAAAGAGACGTTTGGGATCTTGCCAACGTAAGTGACTTCCACAGACTTGGCCTCGAAGCTGGACTCTACACTTTCACAGATCTTCTTCACCAGACCTTCATCGAGTATATGGACGAGTGGACGATGTACATTCTTACCCACTTTGAAACCGAGTTAACCCGTGCAGGGATTTATGAGGCCGTGCGCACGACGAAGGGGTTAAGCGTGAAGCTTGATAAAGACATGCTGATGACTTTGTTCTCGCGGTATTCAAAGAAAACTCACAGCTTTCACTTTGCGACTTTTGAGGCCGGGCAGACGCTCGAAGATGTCGAGCAGCTGCTAGGGCTTCCCTGTATGGGCACCATAGATCCTCTGGCTGCTTTAAGTACTGTTGAAGAGCTTTTGGTTTTTCAAGAAATGAAGGACTGTACCGGCGCTCTGAAGAAGAATGCCACTAGATGGGCATCAAGCAAGCCTGCGAAGACATATGTATCAGTTGCCTCAGGCGCGAAAAACATGTGGTCCAAGTGGGTAACCAATTTCTACCGCGACTTTGCCAATAAAGAAATTGCCCAAGAAGTGACTTTGGAGAACCCGCAGGCCCCCACCTCCTTTTAGGGGAAAGGCGCCCAATATACTCTGTGCGGCTTTCTCTGTGTATGGTTGTCCCGCTATCTTATTGACGGTCACCCCCCGATGGTGTATTCTGTCATGTTCTTTCTCTGGCATTTCGTCTATCTCTTGGGAAGAATTTAGCAATAGGTCACTTGGTCCTTCGCTCTTCGTATCACCGCCTAGATTTAGCGACGTCGCACATGGAGCAGTCCCAGGGTCGGGTCGATGTGGTAATGTATGTCAACGCTGCATTCCTATCAATGTGGGTATTCGAGCGATGGCCTCTATACGCTCCGGTCCCCTCTCCCGTGACTTTGTGGGATGCACCTGAGTCTCAAAAGAAGCTCTTTTGCCCTCGCTCGTGGCGTTGGTTCAAAACCAAGGTTGTTTATCGCTCGTTCTCTCTGATATGTGATGATGCCCGCTTCTTTAATTCCAGGCCATACGTTCAAAGAGTTAGACAACGTTGTCTTCAGAGACACCATGTATCCTGATCGGAGCGTAAAGTACACTCGCAAACACATCGTCGAGGGATCGATCTGCTATTCTATATTTATCAATTGGTGTACGGGGCGGGGGTACCTACCCGCTTTGGGCGAAGATGGAATATAGTGTATCGGCTATCCGCTGATCACCACTCTATATGACCCAGTTAGGGTAAGCCCCCAGTTTGGCTTTGACACCGTAGACCCTTCGTTATGGTTTGACTCGGTCGTGAAGGGCTGCTATAAAAGGCTGTTGTACCAAGAGTGTAACGTTTTTCCGATTGGTATGCTCCCATTAACTCAGCCGTCCAAAACTAGGGTGGGCGAGGCAACTTTGGACTGGATTGCTTTCTGGAATGCCCAAACTCGCCTCCAAGCTAGATCCCGCCTCCAACTTCAACCCTCAGTAGCTCCTGCACTCAGAATAGGAGACTATCCTTTTAGATCTAAGGCCTCCAGGGACGCGAAACAGTATGGATTCTATTCGCCACTTGATAAAGATCATCATCTGTGCGCGGAACTGGTTCTTGCGGAGAAAATTGAAGCAGTTCAGAGGGATTCTTTCAAAGCGAGAAAGGATTGCGCGGATGACTTCAACAAGGTATG
Organism: Linanthus parryae; assembly: GCA_023055425.1. NCBI lineage: Eukaryota > Viridiplantae > Streptophyta > Magnoliopsida > Ericales > Polemoniaceae > Linanthus > Linanthus parryae. The sequence continues at coordinate 97,576 of JALGPY010000012.1, forward strand.
TTGTCCACCCATAACCATTTAAAGAGGTTTCCGAAATTTGATGATGAATTATGCCTTCTTGTTTTGCTTTCAGTGTGTCTTCAGGAGATTGGGTTCTGGAAATAGTAGCGATGCACTTATCGCCATGTTGCATTCAAAGGACGCGCCTAATCTTGTCATTGAACATGCTGTACCAATGGGTCAAGAGGTCGAGGCCATAATTTGGTCCTCTCTTGCAGTTTTTATCTCATATCTTGCAGAGCAAGATGTAAATACTATGAAATTTAAGGCTTCCGAAGAACCTTCAACAGATGAGGCGGCTCCTACGACACTGTAGATAGTGCTTTCTGGACAGGCAGATCTTAGCCACGTGGCGACCATCCAGCACACCATAATGTGCTCCACACACACTGGATCACCAGCCGAGCTGATCCACGTGGGGGCTGCGAGACAGGGCCCTCGCATACCACCGCACGGGACTTGTAGGGACTTAGTGGTTTGGAGGCTAGAGTAAGTCCTGTCGCGTGCGAGCGACAACCAAGCCCCCACGCGACCCCTAGTAACTGCTTTTGAGAGATTTATGGCACGAGCTCCATAAACCCGGTCAACCCGGTCAAACCCGGTCAACCTCGTAACGGTTCCGGTATACGCGGATAACGTGCTGTAACGGTCCCTATATACGCGGACGAAGTGCCGTTGTGGTTAAGCTAATTAAGCCGCCATTGATGGGCGCATTAACCACACTACAACGATCACATTCTCCGTTATATATAGGATCGTTAACCCTTCCATACGGGAAGAACAACCGAGATACGCGAAAGCTCTGCCAAAATCCTGTCTCTCTCTCATACAGTAATATTGCCTTACTCTCTCCCTACACACAACCCAAAACTTCCTGTGTTATTTCTATCCTCTGCTCTTGGTGTATATTGAATTCTCTCTGCAGGATTCTCTCGTACACATTTTGGTGAACCCGACGTGAATTTACCATTGCAAGCAACCATGTCTCATGAAGATGATGTCAGTAACAGATCGCCTTCCACGGAGACCACCTCGGGAGAGGAGGCCCGCCGTACTCCTACAGTCGCCGGTGAAGCTCCGACGATAGAGGCCGTGGATGCCACCATCCAGAACCAGGCGAAGGCCCTCAAAGCTCAATCTGCGCAGCTGGAACGGATAATGGCTATCTTGGGGACTCATGCCCCGAACCCTGCGCCGACCACCGTCGTCTCTCAGGGAGGAGGAACTTCCAACACTCAAGGATTGGGAGCCTCAACCACACCACCTAATCCTAACCTTCAAACTCCGCCGGCAACGGCGCAGGGACAAACAGCTCAAATGTTGCCTCTTACCACTCATGTGCCTCAACCGCCAATCCTGGCAGCCAATCCGTCTTCACAATATCCTTTGCCTCCTCCGCCGGCGGCGTGGGGCAATGAGAATCCACAGTACGTTCCTAGCCCTTCCGTGGCATATGTGTCACCTCCAACTGCAACAACCCCTCCTCCTGCTGCTGGGGGAAATGCGCCGGAGTGTATGACGTCGCTGCAGCGGCGCATAGAAACCATCCTAGCTAATCAACCGTTCGCGGACACCATCATCCCGAAGCTCGACAATGATCCACCTATCCCACGTGAGATCTACCTCATGCCTAACCCCGCTGGGTACAAGGCTCCTAAATGGGACAAGTTCGAAGATGTCAATGGAAATGCCCACGAGCATGTTATGCGTTTCGTCGATGTGATGGGGCCATACGGGGCTGATCCTAAGCTGCTAATGCGCGAGTTCCCTAAATCCCTGGGGAACGTGGCCTACAAGTGGTACAGGACACTGGAGGCTGGATCCGTGAAGACCTGGGACGATATGGTCCAGAAATTTTATACTAAATTCTTCCAAATGGAAGAAAAGGTGACAATGATTCATCTTTCGCGGATGTACCAGAAGCACGAGGAGGATGGAGTTACATTCATCAAGAAGTTCAGGGCCAAGTCCTTGGAATGCAAAGATGTGATACTCGAGAGCAGACTCGTGGAAATATGCCTGCAGTGCATGCGGGACGAGTACAAAGGTATGCTTATCAACCTGCAAACTCCTACATTTTCGAAGTTGATCGCATGCACAAAGAACATAGAGCCTATAGTAGAGAGGCAGAAAAAGAGGCACGCCTCTGAGAGATCCCCGAGCGGGACTACCTTTAAAATTGGGAGGTTCAGCGACAAAAGAGGACGTGAAGCCGAAGTGAATATGGTCTCGCCCCAAAAGCAGCCGAAGGTCGCAAACTTCGATGCACCACCTCTACCATGTTCGGTAGAGAAAGCGAGTGACTTGTGCCGACAATGGCGTAAAGACAGAATCTTGCCGCCGCTTGAAAGGACACCCTCCAAGGAGATGGTGAGGGACCCAAAGTGGTGTGAATGTCACGGAAAGGTCATGCTTCCCACGGCTGACTGCAAGAAGCTCAGAATCATGGTAAGCCAAAAGATGAAAAATGGCGAGCTGATTGTCAGCGACCAGAGGAAGGATGTGCGAAACAATCCACTGCCTACTCACGCGGAGCAAGAGCCGAAGGGCAAAGAGGTTGCCATGATCTCGATTATGGACCTCGAGGAGGTTGCAGAGGATGGTCTACCCATCATTGCCGAGATCCACAACGACGAGGACTACAGCATAGACACAGATGACGAACGTGCTGATCGGATGAAGGGGTCGCACGGGTTCAACAGGTTCTTCGATGAAATGAAATTCTCGGAGAAGTGCCGGAAGGAAATGACAAAGGCGATCCTGAGGATAGCGGAAGATTACGAGGAAGATATCGTGATCTCCAACGGGAAATTTGTTAGGGCATCTCGCTCTACGGAAAAGGTAATAACCTTCTCCGCAAGCGACAAGAAGACAGATGCGAGCCACGAGAAGCCTCTGTATGTCACAGCAGTCATCAATGGCGTGGAGTTCAAAAGAGAGTTTGTCGACGGAGGAGCATCAGTCAACGTTGTCTCGCTCAATACTCTGAAGCTATCAGGAATCCCAGAGCAGAAGATTGTCAGGCGTCCATCCCCGCTGATGGGATTCGGAAGCGACTCCAGAATGACGATAGGATGGATCCGTCTGGGTCTCCAGATCGGTAAAATCAAATGTTCAGCCAAGTTCTATGTCATAGATGCGAACACTATGTATCACATGATTATAGGCAGGGCTTGGATTCATCGCTTCGATGCGGTCTCTTCAACAGCTCACTAAGTGATGAAATCTCGAATGACAGAATAGTTGAGATACCAGCTTCGATAAATCCTTTCAACATGGATGAAGCGCATCTCAGTGAGGCGGTGTGGTTCACTGAGATGGCAGATGAGCAAACGCCGGGGCCGTTCAACCCCACTCCTTTTCCTCGATGGGAGGACATCAAAGATCAGTCACCCGCAGGAGTGATGGTGACAAGAGAGGAGGCCAAGGAAAAGCCGTCTATGCAAGAAGAGGCACCGCGAATTGCCTACCAAAGAAAGAATGTTTACACCTTGAAGAGGATAGCAAAGCATGATCCCGAGGGCAAAGAAATAGAAAGCTTCTACGCAAACGGGAAGAAGTGCTACCGCATATGAAGGTGCGCGGGGATATCCCCACGTGAGCATGGGTATATCCCTGAGCAAATCAACCAAATTGAGCAGGTCATGGAAATAGACAAACCAACGCCAGGTGTTTTAGAGGAAAAACTCAAACAAGCACCCGAATGCATGGAGGACAAACGCAAACCACAAAAGCAGGAACTGAAGGAGGTATTCCTAAGCCCAAGTGAAGAAAAGAAAAGGCCAGTCTTTCTAAGTGCAGAACTCACGAGAGAGGAAGAGGAAAGATTATTGCAACTTCTGATCGAGTATAAGGACGTATTCGCATGGGAGTACGATGAGATGCCCGGTCTGTATACGAGCATTACCATGCACCGGCTAGATGTAATTCCCGGATCCAAACCAATAAAGCAGAACACAAGAAGTTTTAGGCCAGAGCTCAATGTGAAGATCAAGCAAGAAATTGTCAAACTCCTGGATGCCAAATTCATTGAGCCAAATCACCATCCTACATGGTTGGCCAACATCGTGCCTGTAGTAAAGAAGAATGGGCAACTTTGCATTTGTATAGAGTTCCGAGACCTTAATCATTTCTTTCCCAAAGATGATTTCCCACTTCCCAACATCGACTTACGTATTGATTCGACCGCGGGTCATCGCATGTTTAGCTTCATGGACGGCTTCAGTGGGTACAACCAGATCAAGATGGATCCTGAAGATGCACGGAAAACCGCGTTCATCACTCCGGTGGGAGTCTTCAATTACACGGTTATGCCTTTTGGTCTCAAGAACGCAGGCGCAACTTATCAGCGAGCCATGATGGCCCTGTTCCACGACATGATGCACAAGGAAGTAGAATTCTACTTGACGACTTGGTTGTCAAGTCCAAGGAAGAGGCGGACAACCTGGGGGATTTGCGGAAAGTGTTCAACAGATGCAGAAGCTTTCAATTAAAGATGAACCCCATGAAGTGCGCATTCGGAGTTACATCGGGGAAATTCTTGGGATGTGTGGTACATCGTCAAGGAATAGAGCCCGATCCTGCGAAAGTATCGGCCATCACTAGCATGACGACGCCGCACAACCAAAGTGCTTTGAAGACCTTCTTGGGAAGCTATCCTACCTGCGAAGGTTCATCCCGGCGATCGCCGAAATCACCTTCTGTTTCAGCGATCTTCTCAAGAAGGATGCTGTATATAACCGGACTACGGAGCACGAAGCTGCGTTTGGAAAGCTAAAGGACCTGTTGACATCGTCAAAGGTAATGATCGCACCCCAGCTCGGATCACCGCTCTTGCTGTATCCGACGTCGACGAAGAGGTCTATAGGGGCACTCCTGGCTCAGGAGTATGAGGGGCAAGAAAGGCTGATCTACTACATTTCTCGCATAGTGCAGCCAGCAGAATCAAGGTACACAGACATCGAACGTCATTGCCTTGCCCTATTCTTTGTAATAGAAAAGTTAAAGCACTATTTTGATTCGCACAAAGTGGTGGTGGTCACAAAGAGTGATCCTATACGGTATCTTTTGACTCACACTACTCCTGGGGGAAGACTGGCAAAATGGTATATGACCATTTCCAAGTACGACATCACATGCGTTCGACCCCGGGCAATCAAGTCGCAAGCGGTGGCGGATTTTCTAGCACAGTTCCCTGATAATAGTCATGAGCCCGTAATTGAGGAGGAACTGGAGGGTCCTGAGATCTATGCGGTTGAGTTGCCTTATTGGACGCTCCATTTCGACGGGTCGTCGACAAGGAAAGGTGGAGGCATTGGGATAGTCTTGTCCAAACCCGATGGAGAGGTCATACAAATGTCCGCAAAGATTGACTTCGCAGTCACTAACAACGAAGCAGAGTATGAAGCTCTCATCGCAGGTCTTCACGCAACAAGGGCACTAGAAGTAAGCAATTTGACGGTTATGGGGGACTCCAAGCTAATCGTCAAACAAGCCTCGGGCGAGTATGGTTTGAAGGAGATAAACCTTTGCCCTACCGGACCTTGGTACAGAAATTGGTGCTGCAGTTCTGCGATGTCAGGTACGAGCACAAACCCAGAACGGACAATACGCACGCTGATGCTTTAGCTACATTGCGATCAAGGTTAGTGCGGATAAATGTCCCGCGAGAATTTCGATTGAAGTGCGAACGTCCTCGGCGTTGACAGAGGATGCGTGCGACGACGAATGCATGGATGATGCAGACTGGAGAAAGTCAATATTGTGTGCCATGTCAGAAGGAACGAGCAACGAGAACTGGGCATCCACAAAGGGGTATTGCGTACATGACAACACCCTCTACTACAAAGGCCCTGGCGGAATACTCATGCGATGCGTCTCGGAGCAGGAGGGGCAAGCGCTGTTAGAAAAGATTCACCAACATGCTTGTGGGGAAAGTGAGGTGTCAATCTATCGAAAGCCAAGAGGTATGGGATTCACTGGCCGGACATGTCAACGGCCGCAGCATTGATCCAAGGAAATTGCGAGAGTTGCGCACTGATCAAGGACTCTCTATCAATTGCTTTGACCGATGATGATGTGGATTGGAGGAAGCCACTCTTTGACTTTCTCACGCAAGGTATTGTGCCTGAGTCGAGAAAAGAAGCCGAGAAACTAAAGAGAAAAGCAGCACGGTATGTGGTGCAAGAAAATATACTTTGGCGAAGGGGCCACGAAGGTAACCTGCTGCGATGCCTAGACAGCAAGGAAGCACAAGAGGTGATGGACCTCTCTCATCTAGTAGAGCATCAGGGAGGTGCGAAGTTATGCAGACAGCTCCTCACAGTCGATTACTTCTGGCCCACCATGGAAGCAGATTGCCGCGCTAAAGTAAGACGGTGTCAGGAGTGCCAATTCAAAGGCAACCTGGTGCATGATCCTGCTGGATCTACATGCGTTGGGAACACCATGGCCGTTCCATACTTGGGATTTGGATTTTGTTGGCCCCATCCGACCAACCTCGCACGGGAATCACTTCATTCTCACCGCGACCGAGTTGTTCAACAAGTGGGTGGAAGCAATACCACTAAAGACAGCAAATGCGCTCGCTGTAGTCCATTTTATTCAAGAGAACATCATATGCAGGTTTGGCATTCCTAACACAATTCTCTCGGATAATGGTACCCCCTTCGTCAATCGCCAGGTAGCTGCGAAGCTAGCAGAGTACAACATAAGGCAGATATGATCTACCCCCTACTATCCGAAAGGGAATGGTCAAGCGGAAGCAACCAACAAGACGTTGTTGAGAATCTTGGGTAAGATAGTTGCAGACGACCACAAGAAATGGGCTGATTCCTTGAACATAGCCTTGTGGGCGTATCGAACTTCCCCAAGGACGCCCACAGGAGTCTCGCCATTCCTTTTATGCTATGGAGCTGAAGCTGTGATACTTGCGGAGGTGAAGATCAACTCTGCAAGGTTGGCCTTCCATGCACTATATGAGAACCAACGCGATCACGACTTGGTTCTGTTAGAAGAAAAGCGGGAGCAGGCTAAACGGACTAACAAGCGATATCAGGAAAGGATCGCTCGCGCGTACAATAAGACAGTCCAACGTCGAGATTTCGCAGTTGGGGACCTGGTCTTGCGCGCATCGGATCACTGCATGCGAGAGGCGGCTCATCCAAAATTCGCAGCCAACTGGGAAGGACCCTTCGAAATCAAAGAAGTCTTTGACAGTGGCTACTGCAACATACAAAGGCTACATGGGACGGCCTCAACCCCAAGCTCAGTCAACATGCGCTGGATTAAGAAGTATTATCCTTAACTCCTCTCATTATATGCGTTAGATTACAATGCCTACTTTGTGCTCTGTATTGCTAAATATTCATGCATCTTCTCTCCCATACGAGGGAATTGTGATCTCACCTCTCCCATATGAGAGTATTCTATAATAAAAAGACTTCTCCCAAATGGGAAGAACTCTATGGTTTCAGCTGCCCTTATCGCTTTATTTATTTCTTCATTCTCAATATCGAAAGCCCGTCCGCTGTGATGTCAGCATTAAGTAAATATGATCTTAAGTGATCTCTAAGCCCATCAGCCGTGATGGCAGCACAATGCAAATACGATCTTAAGTGATCTTTAAGCCTATCCGCCATGATAGCAACTCTATGATCTTAAGTGATCTTTAAGCCTATCTGCCATGATAGCAGCAATATGATCTTAAGTGTTCTTTAAGCCTATCTGCCATGATAGCAGCAATATGATCTTAAGTGATCTTTAAGCCTATCTGCCATGATAGCAGCAATATGATCTTAAGTGATCTCCAAAGCCTATCTGCCGAGATAGCAGCCGTACTTGAGTATAATCTTAAGTGATTCTCAAACCTATCTGCCGAGATAGCAAAGCCATGCAAATGCGATCTCAAACGATCTAAAAACTCATATGCTAAGATAGCAGTTCTCACGAATGATTCTCAACCTACGAATCCATCTGTTGGATAGCAAATCGTAACGATAACACACTGCGAATATGACACTACAAAAAAGTGAATCTTGCCACTATGCATGCGAAAGTTGCAATTTGTTGTGACAAGAACAACAAATCAAACAAAGCGATTTATTATTATGAGTCAAAATGACTTACAAATTATATGTCTAGATAGCAGCTTACAAGCGAAAAAGCTCAGACTGAGCTAATTACACGGCCAACATGGCTTACGATTCATCTAGATAGCAGCTTACACGCGAAAGTTACAAAGAAGGGAAATCCTTACTGTAAAAGGATCGGCCTATCGACCCTACATGCGACCAAAGATCTGTAGCAAGTAGGGTGTTCCTATAAAATGAACGGCCTACCAACGCTACAAGACCTATGCGACGCTATGTTCAAGATCCCAGGATTTGACAAGGCCTCTGTCTGGTCTTCTGCCCAAGAGATGTGCCTGAGGAACCACCTGTTCCGGCGTATGCGGCCGTGAAGAACAGGCAAGCAACAATTCCTAGGGCAAGAGGCTCCTTGTCCACGGAGACGAGCACAATGGCTCGCCACCCCGAGTTCAAGAACATGGTGGCGAATGATTCTCCTCCGGGAAATCTAGAGGAGAAATCCGCCGTTCATTACGAATCGGTAGCAAGGTCAGTACGGCGCTGCACCTCGCCGGGAGGCGGCCGGAAACACGACCTGCAAGTATAATAGACGAAGAAAATTCTTCAAGCAAGCATGACACATTATGTGCATCTTCTTTATGATGGTTATGAAGATCAATAAGTCTCGTAAAGAAGATCTTGGAAGCTATTTCTATGGCACAAAGCACAAACTCAGGTTTCACAACTTGAAGTTGCCATGAATCAACGAAAGGCAAGCATTGAAGCCAGCAGTCGTAGGGACTCATGGCAAGCCACATTTTGGGATGAAAGACCCAAGAAGTAGAAGGCAGGGTTTATATAGACCCAACAGAGACCCTTCAAATCTCCAGCTGAGTCAGCAAAGCTTGGAAAAGGGGTAAGCATCAACCACTTACGCCTTGAAAAGAGGTAACATTCACTTACCCTACTAAAGGCTACGACGATTCAGTTGCGTATCCTAATTAATGACGGAAGGTCATGATACGGATGGACTTCCCAAGGAAAGCGTGCTTATCTGATAAGCAATTAGCGCGAAAATCAAGGCAGAATATCGCTAGCTGACGCCATAATTGATATGCACAAAGATATTCGAGCAAATCCCGGGAAGGGCAAAACAGGCATTAAAATTTTGAAAAAAAAAAGAGGGGGAGAAACCCTAGCAACATTACAATAATGTTTTAACATTTTGTTCAACAAAAATTTGTTATTGTTCAAAATAAGCTTTTGACCAGGGAGTCATCAGGAGTAAACTGACGTGACAAATTTGCCACTTGCTCCACTTCTCGCTTCAACTGCTCGTAGTTGGCGCTCATTTCATGGAAGAGCTTCACAGCCTCTTCAGCTTTCTGCTTTTTCTGCTCCACCTTCTGCTCCTCGACTGCGAGGTTATGGAAGCCGCGCTTCAAATTCACAGCCGCGCGAATCTGGGTGACTCTGTTGACAAGATACCCAAAGCCCAGCTTGTCTTGAACGTTGGCTTGAAGGTTTTGACACATTCCGAAAAGCAACTGCGCACTCTAAGGAGACATGGTCGCAGGTTTGGCCGCAGACAGCTGCTCCAAAATCCAGATAGCTTCGGTCAAAAACAGCCTCCTGTCGAAAGGCTCAATCTCCAGATACCTCACAAATGATCGAGGATAGGAGAGACGCATCTGAACCAGCCAGTCCACATCAGCTTGCTTCAACCCTAAGCAATGTTAAACCAAGTTAGAATATCGAGCTTGTAAATGAAGAATGCAGGATGCGAACAACGATAATTGTAACATACGAGTTCCTTCAAGGATCTCGCGCAAAGAAGGAATGCGCATTGCTGAGGCAGCTGAAGACTGTCCTCGCTCCATTGCTCTCCTATCAGCTGCGAGCTCTAACTCCTCATAGTTGGCAGGAAGGGTATAAGTCGCACCAGGTGCGATTGCAGCTCCGACCTGCAAACTCCAAAAGTTCCACGCAGGGAGAATCACTGGAGGCTCCGTCCTTGCTTGAGGCATGGAAACAGTACAAGTTGTAGCTCGATTGGGGATGCCTTCAGATGCGAAAGCATCAGCAGCATCTGCTTCTGTTTCCTCAGCAGCAGCATTGGTATCTTCCTCCATCAGCACGGTGTCAGCTTTGGCATCATCAGAAACTTCAATGATGTCCTTGAAGGGCTCTCCCGCATACTCGGCAGCTGCGACGGGCTTCTCGGTATGAGAACTTGGCACCGGGACGTAAGATGCAGAAGGATGATTCCTCTGTCCCAGCATGGCTTCATCAGCATTACCTGCGATACAAGACAGGATGATGTGAGGTAACTTGTGTCAAACAATATTTTGTTATTTTGATAAACAAAGAGCGAGCACCTCCACGCGTAAGTGGGATTGCAGCATCTGCGTCATAGGCTAAGGACACAGAACCATGTCCTATTAAGTTGAGCGTGACCTGGGGCGCGAAGAAACCAGTCATGATAATGTTTGGGTTGTTAAGCCTAGTTCACAAATGTTGCTCAAATGATTACCTGAAGGTTCACCGCACTTGCTTACCAGCCAGCGGCGAATGTCAGCTTTTGATAAGCCATGCTTTAATGCACCAGCAATCACATCTCGGTAAGTTACTGCAAGATTAAAAATCTCACCTTCGTTACCGCCTGCGATTTCTTCGAAGTCCGCTTGGACTTGCTCCAGAGCAGCCGCATCTTCTTCTGGAGCCGCATCTTCCTCGTCAACTTGAGGAGCCGCATCTTCTGGAACCGAATTTCCCTCATCGGTTGGACGAACCAAGTCGTCGACGTGTTGCTCTTCCAGGCTCCTTTGCTTTACGCGTTCAAGCTCCTCTTCTTCTCGCTTCCTTCTTCTTTCAGCAGCCTCCACAGCTGTTCTCCTGGACTCGGCAAGGATGTCCTCGTCTATGGTTTCGCTGAAAACACCAGAGTGAGAACCCCTCCTCTGCCTCTTGGCCAAAAGGCCGCTAATGGTCTCATCATCATCCTCTGCAAAGGAACAAATTGGTCAAACAAGACTGAGAAAGTTAAGATAATGAGAAGAGAAGTACGATTGAGATAACTCCCGATTCTTCCTCTTGTATCTCATCTATCTCTCCTTCTCCGACATCCTCGACTCTTTCCTCTTCTTCATCTCTTTCTCTCGCCTCCCTTCTCTCTTCCTCCTCTTCCTCCTGATCAAATGGAACAAAAGTCTCCACTGCGAGCTCTTTCCGTGCCTTGCTTGGCATGCGACCTTTACCTTTGTCCCTAGAAGTAAGGGACCTTGCAGGAGGAGAAGTTGGAGCGCTCCTAGGGGAAGAGATGGTGATTCCTCTCTGCCTTGGTCTTTTTGCCCGTGGAGCAACAGTTTCTGGGGGAGACGGATCATCCCTGGGTGGAGACAAGGCTGGAGCATTGTCTATCAGCGAATCAGCAAAAACATCCATGACTTGGCGAATTCGGGTTTCAACTGCGGGAGCCATTCTCAATGCTAGCCGAACTGGTTCACCTTGTCTTCTCGCAGTGACAATGGTGGTGATCAGCGACTTGGAGCGCTCACCAGATGCGAACCTCCTCACATCGCACTACAGCAGAAAATGGAGCATAAGTCTCGACGCAACGGAATAAAGAAACTTGACACGTGCAAAAGAGATTGTTTACCTTGGCGAAAGTTTCGCTGTATCTGATGACATGCGAATCGCCTTTCTTAACTGCGGCCATCTTCTCTTCAAGGATGGTGGAGGAACACAAATGATTCTCGTGGTCCAGCAACGAATAGCAGCCATATTGGGTGTCGTACAGACTACAGTTGGGACGGAAATGGAAAGAATTTCTCTTGATTACAGGAGCTCTGCTTGGCCGAGGGGTTGACTGCGTCTCAAACCTTGTCTGCTGGGTATTCCAATAGGCGACCCAGTTCCTGGAATAGCCTCCTTCGCGGTTACCTGGGGGTTGCTCAAAGGGAAGGTTACTCCTTAAGATTGTTTTGCACTCGCCAGACAGTAGTCGCTTGTAGCAGCCTCTTATGATAGACTGCGGCCAGATCGACGTTGCCACCGCATCAAAGCCAAACTGGGGAGAAACGCGAGTAGGATCGACATCCACGGTGATTCTCTCGTACCTAGGGGTAAGCTCGCGCACATGCTCCGCAAGAGCAGGAAGGGAACCTCTCAGACACCAGCAGCAAAATTCGCGATAGCGCTCGTGGAAATGCTCCCCGCCCTCGAAAAGGAGATCTTCCGAGAAAGAAACAACCTTGGAAGGATACAGTTTTGGGAACCATCGCACATTCTCAACGCGCGTGGCATAAGGCCTGGCTGTAAACTCGCTGCAATTGTCGCATATCAGGCTCCAGGTGCACTTAGGAAAGTGAGTTCCAAACCATCTCGCAGCCCTGCCGCTATTACGCTCTTCCTCCGCACCCGGGACACACCATTTACTGGGCTTAGAGGGAACAGGAGCATAAGAGGGCCATCGCTCAAAGACCCACATGGTCAAGAAGGCAATATTGACATAGGTCAGCACATCAAGGCGACCGCGCGAGTCCTTGATTGCTACAACCAGTTGGTCTAGTCTATGGTACAGGGTGCCCAAGACTAGAGGCCCAAGTGCGACCTTTTGACCAAGGGTCAGTTTCACAGCAAGAGGAAGGACGTGATAAAAGACCCAATCATGCGGATGGCCATCGATCAAATACCTCGACAACCAGGCGCAGAGAAAAGCACATAGGGTCAGGTGATAACCCTTGCCATTCACATAATTCTTCGCTTTCGGGTTCCGGCTCAAAAGTTTCTTGGTGATACTACTGTTCGCTTAATCGCGAAAGAAGTATTGCACCCACTTTTTCCAAGTGTTCTTCGCAGATGTGTCAACCAGTTGCCAATCGGGAAGAAGTTCTGTAGGTGTCCACCGGGTGGAAATTTTCTTCACCTTTGACAAGCACTCCTCCATCTGCTTGTACAAAGCAAGCTCTGCATCAGTCCTCAAGGGACTCAGAGCATCCACCTCACCCACATGATACAGATCATACAGCATGTGTACATCTTCAAGAGTGGGAGCAGCCTCGAACTCAGCGAAGTGGAATGTCTGAGTCGCAGGCGAGTAACGCGAGAGAAGGTTTAGAAGCATGGACTGGTCCAGCTTCACGGCAGCACCCTTCATAGCACGGACTGCAAAATATATGCCAGCATCGTTCAAAGCAATGGCATGATGGGTCAGTACATGGTCAATCCACTCATCCATAAAGTCCAATTTCTGAACAAACGCTTGAGTGGAAATCTCAGTATACAGGAAAAACCCATTTTCGACCCCCAATCGAACCACGTCCTTGGAATCGATCAATTCAAGCATGGCTGCGTTAACTGGAGGGGTCAACTTTTGCAATTCTTCAGCAGGAACGGGGGTTGGCAAGTTATTCACCTTAACACTACCATGATAAAAATCTTTACCACCCAGATAGGGGGCTTTCCACCATAAGGTCTGGGGAAGATCAGGTATTTCTTCGACCTCTTTAACGGGTTTGGTTCCTTTTGTCTTTGCCATTCCTGCGGAAAAGCAAGAAAAAAGGGGGGAGAAATATACATGCTTTAGTTTGAATACTAGAAGTTTCAATTTGAAGTTTAAATCTCAGTTCGATTCAGAGCAACGATGCTTTGTCAAAGAAAATATGAACGGCTCAGTGTCAATTTTGGGGGTTTGAAAGTTCAGAATCGTTTGCATTACTGGGAATTTCAGAAGCCTCACATTCAAAATTTCTACAATTTGGGGATTAGATCAATCCTGGGTTTGAGGAACTAGGTCTTTTTCGCAGTTTCCAATGGATAATATGTTTATGATAGTCATGGGTTTACAGATCCAACACAGTTTAAAGCATATATCGATATGTTAAATGAAATTGAACAAGGCCAACCTTGTTTTGGTAAAGCTTTCTTGGATGCGCACAGTTGAAAAAGACGATTGACAAGAAAGAATTGATGATTGATTATTTGAATATGCTCTTCAAGGCTTCCGGGTATCATTCACTTTAAGAGAAAGAAGTGATGCTTTGCAACAATGAAGAACACAGAGTATTTATCCAAAAACAATGAAGGGTTGCGTCCTTTGAGTAGTCGAATCGCAACCATCACCGTCGAATCGCGCAATCACAGGACAAGCTGACGTCACGCCTAAAACCCTAAAAGACCAGACGACACGACTCTAGGGGTTTAGGTCATAATGGCACGCACGGGGGCTGAATTTGCGTGTATTTGAATTGGTGCGTGGTGGCGACGCGTACGTTGGTTCCTGCGCATGGAAGCCTATCCGGTTGTGAGTCTTCACGCGCAGAAAGGGGGCTAATGTAGATAGTGCTTTCTGGACAGGCAGATCTTAGTCATGTGGCGACCATCCAGCACACCATAATGTGCTCCACACACACTGGATCACCAGCCGCGCTGATCCACGTGGGGGCTGCGAGACAGGGCCCTCGCATACCACCGCACGGGACTTGTAGGGACTTAGTGGTTTGGAGGCTAGAGTAAGTCCTGTCGCGTGCGAGCGACAACCAAGCCCGCACGCGACCCCTAGTAACTGCTTTTGAGAGATTTATGGCACGAGCTCCATAAACCCGGTCAACCCGGTCAAACCCGGTCAACCTCGTAACGGTTCCGGTATACGCGGATATAACGTGCTGTAACGGTCCCTATATACGCGGACGAACGTGCCGTTGTGGTTAAGCTAATTAAGCCACCATTGATGGGCGCATTAACCACACTAAAACGATCACATTCTCCGTTATATATAGGATCGTTAACCCTTCCATACGGGAAGAACAACCGAGATACGCGAAAGCTCAGCCAAAATCCTGTCTCTCTCTCATACAGTACTATTGCCTTACTCTCTCCCTACACACAAACCAACACTTCCTGTGTTATTTCTATCCTCTGCTCTTGGTGTATATTGAATTCTCTCTGCAGGATTCTCTCGTACACAGCCACCAAAGCGTGCCCGAAGGAACCCTACTCCTCATAAGCAAACAGCTCCCCGAAGAGGTCGGAACTCAAGGCAGACCAGTGTGGAAGACTTCGTCGAGTTTGTCCCAGTGGCCCCTCTGGCCAGGCGGGAGGGTAACAACTTTCTATATTACGTCGTGTTTTGGCCGTTTAAGACTTGTGCTGTTATGAGCATATTTGCAGTTGATGATGCTGAAGAAGCTCCAGAGGTTCCTATTGAGGAAGATGTAATCGCAGATTCTGTGTCTCCGGCGAAACCAACTGAGAAAGAAGCAAGGTTGCGAGATGAGCGTGATGTGGTCAGATCCATGGAGGAGAGCCTCGAAGCGCAGTCTCGGCGTTCGCAATCCGTTGTGGGGCAACTAGAGCGCGCCCAGCAGGATTTCCAAGAGATTGTTGGTGACAACGATGAGAAAGGTACTATATATTTATTCGCCTTATCTCAACAAGACCTTATCTACAACGCCTTAGATCATGGAATGTCTAAAAGCGATATTCGTCGTTGGTTAGTGGACCAATGTGGCGAGGCGTCAGATAAGCAGTTTTCTTAGGATTATTATGGGTAACTCCATTGCTAGTTATAACAATCTTTCTCGCGTATAATCAGGGCATGCAACTCTAAAAGGAACTGATGATAATCTGAGTCACGGTATGTACACAGATATCCCACATGATTGTGGAGATTTTTGTCATTACAAGCCCCTCACTTTGTAATTCTGATTCTTGTACTCTTGACAGAACAATCCCTTACACCGATACAACCTCGCCTCCGTATTGTCGTTGTTCGCGTCCCGGAGGCTAGTGCCAGAACTTCTGAAAATGCTTTGTCAAGAACTTCGATTAACCAGCCTTATGGGGAAGCCGTCATCACAGTCGATGATGAAGATAATCATCCTTCTGGGGAAGCCGTCATCACAGTCGATGATGAAGATAATGTTGACCGGGAGAGGCTCGAATTCATAGTTGAACAAGAAGAAGATAGACTCCCTTCTCCTCCAGGAACTGATCGCGTTGCTCAAAAGGTCCCTCTGGAAGTTAATGCTACTGTGAGCAATATATCTCCAACTACGAGTGACCAGAGAGTTAGTTCAAATCCTATACTGTCATCGGAGCCCACTGTTGATGAGGCCATGGTGGATGTTCAACCTTCCGTTATTGATGCCCATGTTACTGAAACTCCTAGGATGCAGCCTGACGTTGCGCGCAAAAGTGCGCCAGAAGCTCCAAAGTCTGTCCCAAGTGTGAATGAGGTGGGGGAAGGGAATGAAGATGTAGTTGTTACGTCTCAACCTTATCAAGGCGCGAATTCCAAGGCTATCACACATGTACCAGCAAGGACCTCACCTACTGTACAAGGTACTCAAAGAGTTGTTGTATCCTCAGAGGGCCAAAATGAAGATTTGTCGCTTCCCATCTTGGGCTTTGACTTGGATGTGCTCTTTGCTGACAATCCATGGGCTGCATGGGGCTCGCAAGTCGCTGAACCAGCTATTGTTGGAAGGATTTATGCCATTCCAGAGGAGTACTTTGCTTGTGAAGCTTTAGCGGATCGCAGGTTATCTGAGGCAAGCGGCTCCAATGGTAGTCCAGCAACAACTCCCAGTCCCTCACTTCGGCAGATTGTTGAAGGAACTGGCACGCGATCTCATATTTTTGCTAAGTACTTTGCTTTTTTTGTTTTTTTTTGCGCATGCAGATATTGATCAAGCTTGTCTTGAATGGCTTATGAGAGTGCGCGTGTCATACCCGGCTGCGTTTGCGAGAGTGCTGGAGCTGGCGCCCAGGGATAGAGGGGATCTTCTCAGGGAGATGTCTTCTCTCTTAGAGAGAGTGCATAAGGCTACTCCAGCAAGCACGTCAGTTGCCAGTGCTCAAAGCCTTCTTTCAAGCGCGAAGAAGCTTCAACAGATCACGGCAGGGCAATTGGACTTGGATTTCCTCGTGCAGAGGTTGACTAGGATCAACGATTCTGCTCAAATCAGGTATGAGGCCAAGGAGAGGGCTGCTCTTAGGGCGCGTAAGATGGAGCTCGAGAAAGCTATCAGGGATTTTGAAGAAGTTGCAATACGCAATGAAAATGACAAGGCTCGTCTGGAGCAAGTGGCTGCTAACTGCATTAAGCTGTCAGCCGGGGATTCTCTTCTCAAATATTTATTCGAAAAGCAGTAGCTTAGTACTGCGATAGCGTTCTTTTGAAATATTTTCATGGCTGTAAATTTTCGAATATTTTGAACAATGTCTTGCATTGCTTTTTGCGCGTACTGCTTTGCGCCCATTTAAACGCTACTTTGCTGCTTTTGACTGCTGTTTGATTAGCGTGTTGAGACTAATGAGGAAACTACCATTATTCATGAATGGTCTTGATTAAAGTACTGCTATCTGAGAAGATAGGCTTACGCTCGCATATTGTTGCTATCTAGGCAGATAGGCTTACACTTGTTAATGGTTTTGCTTATGTAAGCAGAAGCTTTATCTTGCTGCTATTTTAGGTAGATAGGCTTATGCGCGTATGTTGTGGCTAAAGTCGCACAGGTTGAAGATTAACTTAGAATCCTTGCGCGATTTTCGGCGAATTCTGATTAATTTAATGCTTGAAAGACCCTAGTCCCCATAAGCCGCCATTATTGCCTGAGCTGCTGTTACACAGAAAGCCAAGCCGTCATCATTGTCTAGGGATGCTGTAGCGTCGTAGGCTCTATTAGGTTCATTGATTTTCGTCTATTTTCGAGACGTTGCTAACTCAGCCAGGAATTGAAGAGTCTCTTTCTCATGGTCCTATATAAACCCTTTCTGCAATTGGTCTTTCACCATTGCCACCTTCCTGGGTTTGCAATTGAGAGATGATACTTTCCCCTTCTTCTTTACTGGTTCAAAACCACGATTGGATAATCGTGCCTCCTCTGAATTTTTGCTTTTCTCCACCTTACGACTTGTACCGGCTTCGGATTTGTATTTTTGTATGCGTTCATTGTGCCATATAAATTACTCCCAAGAAATCTACGGAAGACACCATTGCCTTGTCCAATTTTCCAAAAGACTGGCTGTGTGAATTCTCTTATGAGAGTGGAGATGTCGTTTCCCTAGTCATATTTTAGGAGGCTAACCCTTGGAGGACCTCCGTCCGAAAACACTGTACAATATATTCTTGAACCATAGAATGATGGGTGGGGCGCAACTTCCTTACGCACAATCAGCTTTCTGCCCCATAAGCTACTCTCCCATTTGTTCTTAACATCAGCAGCCTTCATTGCTTGAAGTTCATCTGGCGTCTCACCATGTCATGGGCATGGACAAGAGCTCTGCTCTGGTCGAGGACGTTGACGATGACGAGTAGTTGTTGTTTCTGTAGTTCGTAAGTTCTGTGTAGGAGTCTTGAATGTTCTTTGAGAACGCTTTTGATGTATCGATTTTGTTTCCAAGCTTTGCTTATATAAAATTGTCTTTTTCTTTCACTTTGTGCTTTATGAACATTGGAGTTCCGTCATGCGAACATGATCACCGAGCATGTGTCTCGCGCATATCTGTTTTAAACCAGTATTCCTTGGCATAATGCTGCTATCTAAACAGATAGGATTTTGAAGTCGCGTGTGGGTGCTATCTAAACAGATAGGCTTTAAGATTGCAGTTGGCTGCTATCTGAACAGATAGGCTTTAAATTGTATACGTGCTTCTCTCTAAACAGATAGGCTTTGACATCGCATTTGGCTGCTATCTAAAAAGATAGGCTTTTAATTGTGTGCTGCTATCTAAACAGATAGGCTTTCAGATTACATTCGGCTGTTATCTAGACAGATAGGCTTTGAGATTGCACTCGGCTGCTATCTAAACATATAGGCTTTCGATTTATTGCTATCGAAGTAGATAGGCTAACGTTCATGTTTTGCTGCTATCTAGACAGAAAGGCTTTTAATTCACTTTTGCTATCAAAGTAGATAGGCATATGTTCGAGTTTTGCTGCTATCTAGACAGATAGGCTTTTGTTTGTGTAAGGCGAATAAATGAAACCAGCAATTGATAAAAGAGCTCTCATATGGGAGAGTTATTATCATTTATTGAATCCTCATATGGGAGGATGTAAGTAAACGTACAGTGCAGATGTAAAACGTAAGAGAAGGTTTATGGATAGTACTTTTTGAGCCATCGCATATTGATCAGGGTGGGAGTTGTGGCAGTTCCATGGCAACACAGAATATTGCAATAGCCACTATCGAAGACTTCCTTGACCTCGAAAGGCCCTTCCCAAAACTTGGGATGAGTTGCTTCGCGCATGCAATGGTCGGAAGCTCGTAGGACCAGGTCACCTACTGTGAAGTCCCGATGCTGAACGGTCTTATTGTAAGCCTGCGAGATCCTCTCCTTGTACTTTGTATTTTCCCTCTTGGCTAATTCGCGTCTTTCCTCGAGCAGAATTAGATCATGGTCGCGCTCATTTTCATACAAGGCACTGAAAGCCAGTCTTGCAGAGTTTATCTTGGCCTCGGCAGGGACCATTGCTTCAGCTCCATCGCAAAGCAGGAATGGAGATGTTCCAATAGGTGTCCTTGGCGATGTGCGATACGCCCAAAGCGCCATTCCCAGAGAATCCGCCCACTTTTTGTGGTCATCTACCACCATCTTACTTAGGATTCTGACCAGCGTTTTGTTTGTGGCCTCTGCTTGTCCATTCCCCTTTGGATAACAAGGCGTTGAGCACACCTGCCTTACATTGTACTCCATCAGTTTCTCGGCCACCTATAGGTGACAAAGGGAGTTCCATTGCTGGATAGGATAGTGTTGGGGATCCCGAAATGATGGATAATGTTCTCCTGTATGAACTTGACCACAGCTGTTGCGTTTGCTGTTTTGAGGGGGACCGCCACAACCCACTTGGCGAATAGCTCCGTTCCCTTGAGAATGAACTGGTTCCCCCGCGAAGGAGGTCGGATTGGAACAATGAAATCTAAGTACCGAGTGTGGAATGGCCAGGGAGTCCCTAACGCGTGCAAGTCAACAGCTGGGACGTGGACTAGATTGTCGTGGAATTGGTATTGTTGGCATCTCCTGACCTTCGCGCGACAATCGGCTTCCATGGTTGGCCAAAATTAACCAACAGTTAAAATTTGTCTGCATAGCTTCGCACCTCCTTGGTGTTCCACTTGATGAGACATTTCCATGACCTTTTGGACTTCTTGACCATTCAGACATCTGAGTAGGTTCTCATTGTGCCCTTTCCGCCAAAGCAAATTTTGTTGCAATATGTATCGAGATGCCTTTCTCTTGAGCTTGTCAGCCTCTTTTCTGTCGCTCGGCAAAGTTCCATCCTGCAGATAATCGATTATAGGCCTTCAGCGATCGTCATCCTCGATTGCAGCCACTTCTAGGGAGTCTTTCATTAGCGTGCACTTTTAACAATTGCTCTGTATGATAGCAGCAAAGTATGCCATCTGAGGCCAGTGAATTCCGTACCTCTGTGCCTGTCTGTAGATAAAAATATCGTTTTTTCCGCACGAGTGCTGATGTATTTTCTCCAAAATGGCTCGACCCTCTGCCTCTGCTACGCATCGCATCAGGATTCCTCCAGGGCCTTTGTAGTACAGCAGGCTGTCATGTATGCAAAATCCCTTGGTGGAAACCCAGCTTTCCTTGCTCGTTCCTTCAGCTATCGTGCGCATGATAGGCTTCCTCCAATCTGCTTCCTCTTCAGACTCCTCTTCAATTAAGTCTTTTACCAAGGAAGGAGTTGTCTTGACCTCGATCGAGATTTTTTTCGGGTATTTTTCAGAGCTGATTTTCGACCCCGGAGTAGCTAGTGCATCCGCGTGTCTGTTATCGGATTTGGGAGTGTGATCATACTTGACAGAATCGAACTTCTGGACCAGCTTTTGCACTATCGATCTGTACTTTAGCAATTTAATCTCTTTGAACGCGTACTCCCCTGAAGCTTTCTTTACTATTAGCTTGGAATCTCCCATTACAACAAGATTCTGGACCTCCAAGGCCTTGGCTGCCAGCAATCCTGCGATCAGGGCCTCGTACTCAGCCTCATTGTTGGTCACCGCGAATTCTAGCTTCGTTGACATTCGAATGACTTATTTATTAGGCTTGATCAACACCACTCCAATTCCACCTCTCGACCTTGTCGAGGATCCAACAAAGTACAACTTCCAGTAGTGGTGGCTGATCGCGTATAGCTCAGGCCCTTCGAGTTCCTCCTCCGCCACAGGTTTGCAATTTTCGTCCAAGAATTGAGCCAACAGGTCTTTCAATGCTTGGGATTTGATGGCTTTTGGTCGTTTGCAGACTATGTCATACTGGGAAATAGTCATGTACCATTTTGCCAGTCTCCCGCAAGGAGGTGAGTGTCCCAACAAGTAACGTATGGGATCATTCTTTGTGATGATGACAACTTTTTGGGAAGCGAAATAGTGCTTCAGCTTTTCAATAGCAAAGAACAAAGCGAGGCAATGGCGTTCGATGTATGTGTACCTGGATTCCGCAAAATGGATCATGCGCGAGATGTAGTATACTGGCCTTTCTTGTCCCTCAAACTCTTGATCCAGCAACGCTCCAATAGACTTTTTCGTTTAAGTTAGATATAGCAATAACGGCGATCCCAGTTGAGGTGCGATCATGAACCTTGGAGATGCTAATAATTTCTTTTGTTTTTTAAACGTAGCCTGATGCTCTTCGAAAAAGGTATCAGGTCAGCTCTGCAACGTCGCATTCTTTTTTAGCAGACTTCCAAAGCAAAAGGTCAGCTCCGCAATAGCTGGTATGGATCTCCTTAGGTACGATAGCTTTTCCAGAAATGTCTTCAAGGTGCTCTGAGACTGTGGCTTGGGTAGATTGGTAATTGCTGATATATTCGCGGGATCAGGTTCAATCCTGTGCCGGTTGATAACGCATCCTAAGAATTTTCCTGAGGTTACTCCGAATGCGCACTTCATGGGGTTCATCTTCAGTTGAAAAGCTCGACACCTGTCGAAGACTTTCCACAGGTCTTTCCAATGATCCTTCTTCTGCTTTGACTTGACCACAAAATCATCGACATAGAACTCAGCTTCGTGATGCCTCATGTAATGGAACAATGCCATCATTGCACGCTGATAAGTAGCGCCCGCATTCTTCAGACCAAACGGCATGACTTTGTAGTTGAAGACTCCCACGGGCGTGATGAACGTTGTCTTCTTTGCATCTTATGGGTTCATTTTGATCTGGTTGTAGCCGCTAAACCCGTCCATGAAGATAAACATCTCGTGTCCCGCGGTAGAGTTAATCAGGAGATCTATATTTGGTAGAGGAAAATCATCCTTTGGGCAAACTTGTTCAGGTCCCTGAAGTCAACGCATACGCGAAGGCTCCCATTCTTTTTCAAAACAGGGACGATATTTGCAAGCCATATGGGATGGTGGTTAGGCTCAATAAACTTTGCATTCAGCAACTTTACTATTTCCTCCTTTATCTTGACATTGATCTCTGGACAGAAATTCCTCGCGCTTTGCTTTATGGGTTTCGAGCCTGGAACGATATCCAGCCTATGCACGGTGATGTCTTAATCCAGTCCTGGCATCTCATCATAGTCCCACGCGAAGACATCTCTGTACTCTTTTAGCATCTTGAGCAATTCTTGCTCCTCTTCCTCACTAAGATCCACACTTAAAAAGACTGGCCTTCTCTTTTCCTCAGTTGGGCTTAGGAATACCTCTTTTAACTCTTGCTTTTGAGGTTTTGGGCGATCCTCCATGCATTCAGGAGCCTCCTTCAATTCCTCCAGTGCCTTTCCATTGTCTTCGCCCGGTGCTTCTACGAGCTCACAAATTTTCCCAGGGACACCTTCAATGGGATGGGCCGAAGGTGACCTCGCGCACCTTCAGATGCGATAACACTTCTTTCCATTGGAATAGAAGCTGCCTATCTGCTTGCCCTCGCTGTTGTGCTCGGCGACCCTCTTCAGGGTATATATGTTCTTCTTGTTATAGATGACTTTGGGGGCTTCTTCCCGCACAGACTGCTTCCCCTTCGGCTCTTCGCGCATCACCATCACCCCAGCTGGTGACTGGTCCTTGATATCCTCCCATTTAGGTAAGGGAGTTGGCCGGAATGGAGCTGGAGTAGCTTCCTCTGCCATTTCTGTAAACCATACAACTTCAGACAAGTGCGCCTTCTCCAAATTGAATGGGTTTACTGAGGAAGGTATGGCAACCACCCTGTTTCTTCAAATAGCCTTCATTGATGAGCCATGGACGGCACAGCCTCAAAGTGGTGAATCCATGCTCGACCAGTGATGATGTGATAAGTAGTGTTGGCGTCAATGACATGGAATTTGGCGGAACACTTAATCTTCCCAATCTAGAATCCCAAGCGGATCCATCGTACGGTCATTCTGGAGACTCTCCCAAAGCCCATTAGTGGTGATGGCTTCTTAACAATCTTGCTCTGCGGGATTCCCACTAACTCTAGAGTACCGAGAGGAACCACATTTACTGCAGCTCCTCCATCGAAAAAACCTATCTTGAATTCGACATCATTTATGACGGCTGTCACATACAGCGGCCTCTGCTGATTTGCATCTATCCTTTTGTCCGATTCGTCAAACGTCATGATTAGGCAATTTGATCGCGTGGTCCAGATTACTTTTCCGTTCGAGGTGACAAGAGCCTCTCCATAATCTTCCGCCACCCTTAAGATGGGTTTTATCATCTCATGCCTGCAGATGTTAGAGAAGTTCATTTCATCAAAGAGTTTTCCAAACTTGTTGGAATCCTTCATCCGCTCAGCGCGCGAATCCTCTGTGTCCGCACAATAGTCTTCACCTTCGCAAATTTCAGCAATCACTGGGATTACTTCATCCGAGACTTCTTCGTGATCCATGATCGAGATCATGGCTACCTCCTTCCCTTTGGGTTCCTTGTGTGCGTGAGTCGACAAAGGATTGTTTTCACATCTTTAGCTGGCTCATCGACAGCCAAGTGTCCCTCTTTAATCTTTCTATCCACCAGCCATCTGATCTTTTTACACTCCCTTTTTTGGGTGCGAGACTTGCCCGTGACACTCTCACCACCTCGGGTCCCGTAGTTGATCTCTAGAGGGTCTATGCTCCAGTGCTGGTAGGATTCCATCTTTCCGCCATCTTTTGCAAAGGTCTATGGCATCCTCGATCGAACAAAACACGGGTGGTGCCTCTCGGGGCGCGGGGCGCTGTTGCTTGTGAGGGGACAACACCGCATGCACATCGACATCGCGTCCACGCTTGTAGTTGAATCGCCCAATCTTGAAGCCAGAGCCCACTTGAGCGCGCTCGCTGGTATACTTCTTATTCATCTTGTCCACCAGAGGCTCAATGTTCCTGGTGTAGTTAATCAATTTTGAAAAGGTAGGCATATTCAAATTGATTATCATACATTTATATTCGTCGCGCATGCCCTGAAGGCATATTTCCACCAGACGGCTTTCCAGGACATCGTCGATGCATTCTAAGGACTTGGCCCTGAACCTTTTGATGAATGCGACCCCTTCTTCGTCATGTTTCTGATGCATGCAGGAGCGATGAATGGTGGTAACCTTTTCCTCCACTTGAAAGAACTTGGTGTAGAATTTCTTTACCATGTCCTCCCATGACTTCACAAAACCTGCTTCGAGGTTCCTATACCACTTGTATGCGACAGTCACCAGGGATTTGGGAAATTCGCGCATCAGTAGCCTGGTATCCACAGCGTGCGGACCCATCAAGTCGACGAACCTCATTACATGCTCGTGCGCATTTCCTCCGGCTTCATCGAACTTTTCCCATTTGGGTTCTTTGTATCCAGCAGGATTGGGCATCAGGTATATGTCCTTTGGAATAGGAGGTGCACTGTCAACCTTCGGGATGACGGTATCTGCAAAACTCTGGTTTGCGATAATATTATCTATTCGCTGTTCCAGAGTCGCGACACTGGCAGGCGTGCTTCCACCAGGAGTTGACGATGAGATTGCTGCAAAACCCGGAATGTAGGGCCTGCTCGGATTATAGGGAGGCGGTGGTGGTAGTACATAGCTTTCTGGGGCTCCAATCGCATGTGGAAGCATCGTGGGGTAAATTGGTGGCGTAGGTATCAGGGATGAGCTTGATTGGGGTCCTGGCGCCTGAGGTACGGGACCATTGGTGAGAGAAGATTGTGAGTTGGATGGGGCAGACATGTGCACCGTAGAGATGGTGGTTACCCCTGGCGGAGGCAACTGAGTTACTAGTGGTGGGGTTGAATTCCCTGAGCCGTGTTCTGAACGAGTCCTCCCAGAAGCGCCATGATCTGGGCTATTTGGGTGGACTCAGCTTGCATGACCTTGGCTTGGCTCTGAATTGTAGCCTGCAACGCTTCCAAGGAAGGTGCACTCCCGCCTTCCGTTTGGGTGCTGGTATTAGTATTGGTGTTGGGGGTCATCTCTCCCTGAGTTTCGTTTCTTAAAGAAGATTGATCACCCTCACGACGTTTGGCCTCAAGAGACATGGTTGTTTGGTTAATTGATTGAAGTGTTGAAGGTGGATGTTTCACGGCGGGTTCACCAAATTGTGTACAAGGAAATCCTTAAGAGAGATCCAAGTGTACACCTCAAGTATGGGATTAGAGTAAGACACAGAGAAGTGTAGAGTGTGAGTAGGGAGAGAGTAAGAAAAGGCGACTGCTCTTGAGAGTGAGACAGTAGACTTGCAAAGATCTGAGAGAGATTAGGGTATCCAAGAGCTTGCAATAGAGGGCTAACGATCCTATATATAGTGGGGAAGTGACCGTTGTAAGGGGGTTAATGCACCATAAATGGCGGCTTAATGATAGCCCTTGTAACGGCACATTCGACCGTATAGGTAGGGAACATTTCGCACCTGCCCGCATATATCAGAGATCGTTATGAGATCGTCCGTATTTATGGGATACGTGAGCCTAAAACCTCTCAGTCAGTTACCAGAGGTCGCGCGCAAGCTTGGTGGTCGCTCTCGCGCGACGAGCCTTACTCTAGCCTCCAAACCACTAATACCCTACAAGTCCAGTGTGGTTGGTACGCGAGGGCCCTGTCTCACAGCCACCAAGTGGATAAGCATGAGTAGTTATCCGGTGTGTATGGAGCACAGCTAGGTGTGCTGGATGGATGTCACGTGGCTGTGATCAGTCTTTCCGGAAAGCACCATCTACAGGTGTCTGATAACTCCTTAATAAGAGTTATCCTACGTACACTTTGTATTTTATTTGTGTGCATTTCGGTGCAAAGTGACGAGATTTGAGCCAAAATATGAAGAAAATGAACTTTTGGATATTTTTTAGCTTAAATGTGCAATTCGGGCGTTTCTTATTGGTTTTTGGTATGATTTTAAGAATTTATCACATTTGATCTTCTCGGTAGTGTTCGTGTTGTTTTTTTTACAGGAATAACGCTTGGGGGAATCAAGTGGAGAGAAGAAATGAGCCTCGGATAGAAGAAAAAGGCGAATGGGCGCATTTTGGATATTTTCGCCAAATTTGGGCAATAGTTGAGAAAAACGGGAAAATGTTCCGGAAACTAGAAGTCCACTTCGCGAAAGGAATCCAAAGGTGCAAAAATTACATTCATTGGAGTTCGGGATCAAAATCCGTGTCCTTATTTGCTTTTCCAAAAGCGTAATTGCTTTTCCAGGATGCTTTAGAGTCAATTGGGGATGCTTCGAGGATATTTTGAGTTCTACAATGGATATGGAAATGAGACTGGTGGAAATTGAAAGTTAACTCGAAGAGATTTCCAACGATAGGTCACGGAGCTAAAACGGAAATCGGACGAGAAAGTTATGGTTCGTCAAGGATGAAGACACGAAGAATTTGACCGGAAAGTGATCGTACGACCACATTAAGGTGATCGTACGAACACATTGACTTATCCAAATTTAAAAGGTGGTCGTAGCAATGCTTCTGCCTAGTCGTAGAGTGATCGTACGATCACATTATTTTGCCTGTGGTCGTACGACCACTTTAAGGTGATCGTACGACCACCTTGGAGATCATGGACGAGTTTTTGGGGTTTTTCGCTATTTTTTAATAGTTTATGATGAGGAACGACCCAAAAAGCTATTAGAACAGCTGAGGCACGAATTTTGGGGGAATAACACATTCAAGATAAGGCTTGGGAGCTTGGAGTACCGTTTGGAGCGTCGAAATTCCTCGTTTGGATTATCTTCTCTTCTCTTTTCTCTAGTTTTTATTACATGATCATAGAACTTGTTGTTTTGATCATGTTTATGCGTAGCTAAACCCTGTTTCGAGATATCTCGTAGGGAACTAGGGTTTGATCACTTTGTTGGATGATTTATGGATTTGCTTGCATGCTTTCAAGCTTAACTGATGATTATTTATCTAGTTATTTGTATTTTATGCTTTCGATTCATCTTTTCTATTGGTAGAAGTATTAATAGGATTGAGATAGGTTGTAAACGTTAGAGACATCAACGTTTTTTGCCCGTAAAATTAACATACACACTAGCCGTATTTAGGGTTGAGAAATCTTGCTAGTTAGCTAAGAACAAAGAGTAGACTAACAATTTAACGCACACGTGAACTTGATTAGACTAGAGACATCGGCTACGATTGTTTAAGTGTAGAAGTTGTTTGAGAAATCGACAACGTATGAGTGCTCGTTTAACGAGAGAGAGAATCATCGTGTTAGCAAAACGTAAATCCAACATAGTGTGAAATTCCTAGTGACCCGTAGAGATATCCTGAATTTGTCAAACTTGAGAAAAACTCACAACAACTCGTCTTTATTAATCGTGAAGCAATCTAATCGATTAATTGAGATTTGTACTTTCTTTAATTTCAATAGAATTAGTAAACACACACAACTGCGATTGGAACACATAAGGATTGGATTTAACACTAATTTACAAAGAAGTCTCTTGGGTACGATAAACCCGTAATTACCGGATATTACTACACGCGACAGCCGTACACTTGCGGTTGCATCGTGTCAATTTTTTGGCGCCATTGCCGGGGACTTCGGCTAAATTAGTTATAATTCCTAGACTTAGGGATTTTAATTTTCTTGTTTCTATCTGTTATTCACCTACTTTGTGTGTGATCTGTGTTTTCAGGTTGTTTCACGGTGTATGTCCTGTTATAGAGACGAGCCTTTGCACTTAACACTTGAAGACCCAGAATCTCTGTTACGCGCACAACGTAGAGACAAGAAGAAATCAAGCTCAGCTACTATGGATGAAAAAACTAGAGCTGAGTTTGAAAGGATCCGCAAAAATATGCTAGATGCGGAAGCAGCTAGAATTGTAGCTGTGGAAGATGTAGCTAATCGAGCAAGGGAGACTGAGGAGATCAGAGATCAGTTGACCGAGATGCAAGCTGCAATGACACGCTTGAACCCTCCAAATCCACAACCACTTCCTGGTGTGGGGGTACAAGAGAGAAATAATGGAGGAGCGAATGGAGGAAACAATGGTGGAAATAGAAATAATGGGGGAAATAACCGGGATGGTAATGGTCAGAATGCCACAGAACAAGTCAACAACGCTGAAGTTCATGAGCGTCCTTTGGTGGACTACTTCAGGACCACACCGGATGGATACCTGCCCACGATCGTCAGGCCACAAATCAACGCAGCTCATTTTGAATTGCGCCAGCCGCAGATCAACATGGTTCGCGATGAATGTAGGTTCACTGGAGCTCTGGGGGATGATCAAAATTCCCATCTACTCAACTTCAACAAGATTACATCTACAATTCATGATCAGAGGGTGCCAGTTGATACGGTAAATCTGATGCTCTTTCCCTTTTCCTTATTGGGGTAAGGAAATACATGACTCATGGAGCTTCCAGCAGGGTGTATCTCTACATGGGAAGAGTGTTGCCAAGAGTTTCTCAGGAAATATCTTCCACCATCCAAGGTTGCTCAGCGAATGGAGGACATCACAAAGTTCACTCAGCAAGAGGATGATTCCTTGGGATACACATGGAGGAAATTCAACCAGCTCCTCCTACTCACGGAGAGCCATGGTACAAACTCTTGCACTACTTTCATAATGCTCTAGATAGGGAGACTGCAAATGAACTAGATATGATGGCACAGGGCAATTTTATGGGCCTATGGGTGCAGAGATGCCAAGACCTGCTGAACAGTGTGGCAAAGTGTGAGTCTACGAGGTCTGAGACTCGTAGAAATTTAAAATCTGACGAGGCACTGGTAAACAAGATTGAGACAATGGTGGAGCATATATTTGAACAGCAGATGGCAGTTATGACTTCGGCTTTTAACAGCATGAATCCATCACAACGAGTGAAATTTTTGGGAGAGATGGTCGCGGATGAGAATCAAGGATATGGGATTGAAGACGTGAATTACATGGGGCCACCACGACAGCAGCAATGGCCGAATACTTATAATCCCAACAACCGTAATCACCCCAACTTTAGATATGTCAACCCTATTAGTGGGTTATATGCACCGGGTCAGCAGGCAAATCCTCCATACCAGGCTCAGAGATAAGAACCGCAACAGCAAGCTCTGCAGCAAGAGGAACAAGAGACAAACGCTTTATTGAGAAAACTGCTTGCTAACCAAGACAGAATGGAGAGCAGAATTGTCTCCATGGAAGCTACAATGAAGCGTCATGAGACGCAGATTGGGTGAATTGCCAATCAGAATGCTAAAATTCCACCAGTTATGCTTCCTTCTAATACCATTCTTCTTACTGAGCAGCTCAAAGCTATTACTACTCGCAGTGGTGTGACTACTCAGGATCCTCCATATCCTAGCCATGCGAGAGCTGAAGCTACAAAATCTACAGAGAAGGAATTGGGTGAAGAGGTGCCCATGGTCGTGAGTCCCCAATCAAAGGACACGGTTGAGAAGAAAGAAGAGTCCAGGATCACTCCAAATCCGGCTACTTATGAGCCACGGATACCATATCCGGCGGCAATAAATAGGAATGAAGAGGAACACTTTGGGAGATTTATGGATATATACATACAATTGCATATCAACATTCCTCTTGTAGAAGAACTTGCTCAGATGCCCAGGCACAAGAAGTTCTTGAAGGAAATCCTATGGGGAAAGAAGAGCATCGAACCCTATGCCACGGTGAAGCTAACAGAGACGTGTAGCACTGTCATACAAAGAGACATTCCCAAGATGAGAGATCCATGCAGTGTCATCTTAGGCTGCACTCTTGGGGGTGGATATCATACACATGGTCTTTGTGATTTAGGCGCGAGTATCAATCTCATGCCATTTTCCTTATTTCAGAGATTGGGCATTGGTGAGCCAACCCCAGTGAATATGGGCTTGCAACTGGCAGACAATTTAATTATTACCGTAAAAGGGGTGATTGAGAACTTACTTGTCAAAGTGGGTGCATTTGTCTTTCCAGCTGACTTTGTGATAGTGGACATCAAGGAGGATCGCGATGTTCCACTTATCTTTGGAAGACCGCTTTTGAAGACAATGAGCGCAAATGTGGATCTAGAGACTGAGGGGCTTAATATCAAGGCCCTTGATTCATCACTGGTGTTCAAGGCATTTTTTCCAGGCAAGGGGAAGAATAAATTGGCGATGATCAAGTTCTGGAAAGATCTTGTGGATCCTTCTCTTGGGTTAGTGACAGTGTTGCAGCCCGATCCACCCGAATCTGAAGAGAAGACAAATCTGGTGCGTGTGCATAATGTGGCGCAAAAAATTAAGGGCAAGAAATTGAAGGAGGAGGCACGGCGTGCTAGACCTCCTTAAAATTCTTTGAGGTAACTGGGTCCATAGTTTTAAAAATTTGACCGGACTGGCCGGTTACCGGTCGGACCGGTTACCGGTCGGACCGGTGACCGGTACGGTTCGGCAATAAGACCGGCCATGCAAACGAACCGGGCCACATCATCCGAAGCGGCGGTTCAACCGCTGAACCGGTCGAACCAGCCGGTGGTTGACCCACCCGGTTCGTAAATTAAAAGCAATAATTTGCGCTGCTGTGAAGGTTCGAACCCCAAACCTCAGTTAAGAGAGAAGGGGCGCTTACCACCACACCAACGCAGCTTTTCTTGGTAAAACATAACACTAAAGTACTTGACACTATTTGCACGATAAGGAACCAACTTCAATTTTTTTAACTGTTTCTTTCTTTTTATTGTTTTTGCTTTGAAACAATTTTCTTTTATAAATCTAATCTCTTTTTACCAGTAAGAGTATTTTGTTTGAAAAAGTATTTCATCCGTAAATTATATCGCAAGTTGAACTTAAGCATTTACACTTAAATTTTCACAACCATAATTGTTTAGCGCTCCTATAGAAATTGTTATTAAAAAAATGAAAATGTCTTCCTTCAAAAATAGACACGATTATTTTATTTGTCAGTTAGGTGTGTTCTTAAAAGTTACGGCTAATTGTATATAAGCCTCAAAATATATTTGTTCATGTCAATCAACATATATATATATATATATATTATAAACCTCAAAATATAATTGTTGTTGACCATAATATAGTTTTTTAAACATAGCTATTGCTATAACAATATTACAACGCTAAATAAGGTTCAAACTAGAACATTCAAGTATTTTTTTCTGGCTATTTTTCATTATGTTTACTATTTATTAAATAAAAATTATAAATATATATTATTAAATAAACTTGCGATTAAGCCGGTCCGACCAGCGGTCCGACCGGTCCAACCATGAACCGGTGCCTCACCGGTTCAATGGCCGGTCCGGTTTTTAAAACTTTGACCGGGTCGGGTCGTCGACCTTAAATTACAAGGCGCTTGTTAGGAGGCAACCCAACGTATTTTATGCTTAATTTAGGGAGTGAGTTTTTAATAAAGTTGTGTGTGTTTTGTAATTTATTTTGGAGAGATGAGAGAGAGAGGGACTGACATTTGTTTCCAAGTGACATATTTGAGCATGATATGGGAGAGTCGACCTTGATGTGCCACGGCACACATGAACTCGATAGGGGCTCGTGCATGCGAGTTGGGGATTCTCAAGACACAGATTCTAGAAGAGGAGGGCAATCGACCCCGGTGTGCGAGTACACACTGACCGGATAGGGAACACATTGAAGACAAGGCTCGGGAGCTTGGAGTATCGTTTGGGGCGGCGGAATTCCTCATTTGGATTCGCTTCTCCTCTTCTTCTATAGTTTTTGTTACATGATCATAGAACTTGTTGTTTTGATCATGTCTAGTCGTATCTAAGCACTTTATTCGGGATATCTCATAGGTAGCTAGGGTTTGAACAACATGTTGGTGATTTATGAATCTTGTTTCATGCTTTTAGCTTAATTGAATGTGTTTTGCTTAGCTATGCTTGGTTTACGTCATATTCTATCGTTTCTATTGTTTGAGCTCGCAATAGGATGATTATAGGTAAAGGATGTTAGAGAAATCAATATTCGCTACCCGAAAACTTGAAGTAAGCACTAGTCGTATCTAGGGTTGAGAAATCTTGCTAGTTAGCTAGAACTAAGAGTAGATCATAAGAACATAATGCTTATTTGAACTTGAGTAGGCTAGAGAAATCAGGTACAAGAGTTTGAATTTAGGCTTTGGTTGAGAAATCTTCAAAGCATAGGTTCTCGTTTGGCTAAGTAGAAGACATCTGTGTTGCTTGAACATAAATCCGAATTGGTGTGAAATCCTTAGTGACCCGTAGAGATATCCTGAAATTTTCTTCATATTATGTAAATCAATTTAATAACTATCTTGTTATTTAATTTCTTAGATTATTTCAACAAACTCAACGCGCTTTGCCCACATAAGGTTAAGAAGTCTTAATTAGTTTACAAGAATTCCTTTGGGTTCGACAAACCCGGATTTACCGGAATTATTATTACTACAAGCGACAGTCGTGCACTTGTGGTTGTATAGTGTTAAGTTTTTGGCTTCGTTGTCGGGGAACGAAACCGGGTCACCCGCGTGACAGGCGGGAATACTTACCCCGTTGTGCCATGGCACACATGACCTTGATAGGGGCTCGTTCATGCGAGTTGGGAATTCTCGAGACACATATTCTAGAAGAGGATGGCAATCGACCCCGCTGTGCGAGTGCACACTGACTGAATAAGGAGCACAGTGGCGCCACATTGAGCTTGGGGATTGCTTTGCACATTTTCGTCCCCTCCCCTGAAGAGGTTGTGAGTATTTCTTTCCTTTGTATATATTTGTGTTCATTTTTTATTGATATATGTCATGCTCCATCTCATCTACTGGCCTACGCATTTGAATTGCTGAGTCTTATACACAATCTCTAAATTCGTTGAGGACAACAAAGCATTCAGTGTGGGGGTGGTTTAACTGTCTACTAGCCAATTGTGTGTTGCATAGCCAGTTACATGTAGAATGTTTAGATGTATCGTTAGTCAGTATTGTGGTTTTTGTTGAGTTTCTATTTATATTCTCCTATTGTGTAGGATAGATTTACATATTGTTTGCACTTTTAAATAATTGAGTCTACCCACCAACAAAGTAGTTTGTGTAGAGTCAAAAAATTTCGAGTCAGGGCCTTGCATATAGAGTTAGGATTTAATGAAAAAAAAAATGATGAAAAGATAAAATTCATAAAAAATGAGAAAATTGGAAATTTTGAGAAAAGACAATTGAGAGACGCATAGACTTGGTTGATTTAGTGAGATGTGACTTTAGGCATAGGGTGTGAATTTTTACCGAGAGTGTACAATTTGAGTTCCCCCTAGTAAGTATAGAGAGAATCTCATTACGGGAATGCCTACCTAGTTTTAAACTAAAATGAAATTTTAAAAGCTAAAGTGTGTGATGTTTTTATCCTAAAAGAGTTGAGCTTGGTGTTTGCTAAACAAGACGAACATTCATGTTATCTGTCTTAGGTAGTCGCCAGCCCGCCTCGTAGTGGCACACAGAACAGCATGTACGAGGATGTGTATTAGAGCACTCACTGCTTTTAGATCTTACCTTGTAGGACCACTAGATAACCCTAATTGATCCTTAGATTCATTGTTAGCCTCTATGACCTAGGGAGACGATTCTTGGCCTTCATCATATATCGTTTAGAATCACGTTTCTAGAGCGCCACGAGGGAGAAGTAGTTGAGGGGGCTCGTTGAGGGAGTACTTCATTACATATTTTTGTGAGTTCTGCAGATCGCATATGCTTCATTGGATATCTACGAGGGGATGCAAGGGTGAGTGAGTTGGCTTGCACACTGAGGTGTGGCAGTGTTCCATTTCGTTACACCATGGACACTGTAGTGGAGAGCCTGAGTGCGTGACATATAATCCGCACGAAATGGGTTTGTTGTACTTAATTGGTGGAACGTGCTAGGTACCGGATTTCTATCATCTTGGTGTAGGAGATTCGGTTGGATTAGACCCGTATCTTATTTGACTACTTGAGACGGGGATGTGACTGCATTCTAGTGTGGGGGTGTCGACATTTGACTACGGACATAGATATTGTGCTTTTGACGACTCCACCTCCACACACGTGCTTTGATGGGCTTGTAGCTTTGTTTGGTGACACCGTGCATTTTATTGAGTTAGGAGGAGATGGATTTTATTTGTGATACTCATTCATCGGTTCTTCTATTTCCTGCCCCTAAAATGATTACTATAGCTTGATTCTTGAATGAGGACCACTCATATTTATTTGATTGTATTGATATTTGGTTGAGAGAAAGAAAATAAAAAGAGAAAAAAAATAAAAAAAATATATAGAAAAAGAGAGAAAAAAAAGGAGAGGAATAATTAAATACGGTTATGCTTATTGGAAATCGAGTGGTGAAAGTTCCTAGTTCCAGATTGAAGAAAGATGAGTTTCGCACGCTTCGCTTTGATGGTCACGGGAATGACATGATACCGGGGTTTAAGGGGGATGAGGGCCGGAGTCAGTGAGATTCGGGTTTTGGATTCCTATCATCATGGTGAGGGTGTGTAAGATGCGGGTTTTAATGTGAGAATGTGACGCTTTAGGACTTATACTTCAAGTTATATCCTTTTTGTCCTTAAGCCTCATCATATTTGACCGTTAGCGGAATAGGAGCTCAAACTATGAACGTGGCTTAGCCTTGGTTAGCCTCTTGTTTTTATCGGCACACATGAAGTGGTAGTTCATTCTTGATAGTAAAGTTAAGATTTCTATACTAACTATGGGGAATTAATTTTTGTCGAGTTTAGTTGCGCTTCACACCTCTTGTCTAATTTTTTCATCATCCATGAGCATCAGTCTATGTTATTGAAATTGCCTGATCTCAAAAAAAGAAAGAAGTTAAAAGCTTTTATGTGTTTAAGATCGAGTTTAGATTTGCAATTGCATCATATTGCTGCATTAGTAGTTTCTAGAGTCATGTTAGAGTCGTTTGAGTCTGTTTGGCTATTAGAAAGTTATATGCAGTAGATGAGACTTTGCTCGGGACGTGCAAGTGGCAAGTGTAGGGGTATTTGATAAATCCTTAATAAGATTTATCCTGCGTACACTTTGTATTGTTATTTGTGTGTGTTTTCGTGCAAAGTGACGAGATTTTAGCCAAAATATGAAGAAAATGCACTTTTGGATGTTTTTGAACTTAAATGTGCAATCCGGGCGTTTCTTATTGGTTTTGAGTATGATTTTAAGAATTTATCACATTTGATCTTCGCGGTAGTGTTCGTGTTGTGGTTTTACAGGACATACGCTTGGGGGAATCAAGTGGAGAGAAGAAACGAGCTTCGGATAGAAGAAAAAGGCGAATGGGCGCATTTTAGATATTTTCGCCAAATTTGGGAAATAATTGAGAAAAACGATAAAATGGTCCGAAAACTAGAATTTCTCTACTTGGATGAAGTCTACGTCGCGATAGGAATCCAAACGTGCAAAAATCACATTCATCGGAGTTCGGGATTAAAATCCGGGTCCTTATTTGCTTTTCAAAAAGCTTAGTTGCTTTTCCAGGATGCTTTAGAGTCAATTGAGGATGTTTTGAGGATATTTTTAGTTCTACAACGAAGATGGAAATGATATTGGTGGCAATTGAAAGTTAACTCGAAGAGCTTTCCAACGGTAGGTCACGGAGCTAAAACGGAAATCGGGCGAAAAAGTTATGGTTCGTCAAGGATGAAGACAAGAAGAATTTGACCAAAAAGTGATCGTACGACCACTTTAAGGTGATCGTACGACCACATTGACTTAGCCAAATTTAAAAGGTGGTCATATCAATGCTTCTGCCTGGTCGTACAGTGATCGTACGATCACATAATTTTGCCTGTGGTCGTACGACCAGTTTAAGGTGATCGTACGACCACCTTGGAGATCATGGACGGGTTTTTAGGGTTTTTTTTGCTATTTTTAATAGTTAATGATGAGTAACGACCCAAAAAGCTATTAGAACGGCTGAGGCACGAATTTTAGGGGAAGAACACATTCAAGACAAGTCTTGGGAGCTTGGAGTACCGTTTGGAGCGTCGGAATTCCTCATTTGGATCATCTTCTCTTCTCTTTTCTCTATTTTTTGTTACATGATCATAGAACTTGTTTTTTTGATCATGTTTATGCGTAGCTAAACCCTATTTCGGGATATCTCGTAGGGAACTAGGGTTTGATCACTTTGTTGGATGATATATGGATGTGCTTGCATGCTTTCAAGCTTAATTGATGATTATTTATCTAGTTATGTGTATTTTATGCTTTTCATTCATATTTTCTATTGGTAGACGTATTAATAGGATTGAGCTAGGTTGTAAACGTTAGAGACATCAACGTTTGTTTCCCAGAAAATTAAAATACACACTAGCCGTATCTAGGGTTGAGAAATCTTGCTAGTTAGCTAAGAACAAAGAGTAGACTAATGATTTTAACGCACACTTAAACTTGATTAGACTAGAGACATCGACTACGATAGTTTAAGTGTAGAAGTTGGTTGATAAATCTTCATCGTATGAGTGCTCGTTTAACGAGAGAGAGAATCATCGTGTTAGCAAAACGTAAATCCAACATAGTGTGAAATTCCTAGTGACCCGTAGAGATATCCTGACTTTGTCAAACTTGAGAAAAACTCACAACAACTCGTCTTTATTAATCGTGAAGCAATCTAACCGATTAATTGAGATTCGTACTTTCTTTAATTTCAGTAGAATTAGTAAACACACACAACTGCGATTGGCCCACATAAGGATTGGATTTAACACTAATTTACAAAGAAATCTCTTGGGTACGATAAACCCAAAATTATCGGATATTACTACACGCGACATCCGTACACTTGCGGTTGAATCGGTTCAGTGTCATTTGACATGTACGATAATCTAGAACTTTATTTTGAGTTATTTTGTAGCTTCAGAAAGTTGTGTAATACTATACGAAAGTTATTGTGTATATTTGGGACTTCTTTGTAGCTGTTTAAAAAGATGGGTCTTGAAATTTATATACGTAATATATTATTTTGAATTGCTTGGTCAATTTTCTAGTTCATATAAATTAGATTTTATGTGTTATATATTAATTGAAAATTATATCTTCACCCTCAACTTTTAGCTTTCACATTTCATCCCCAACTAGCAATTCATGTCTTGATTATTTATACTCAAGCCCCTCTTCACTTATTTGGTCAACTCTATTAAATTGAAAGAGGCCATCATACTAGCTACATTTCTATATACATTCATCCCATACCTAAATTTCTCCCTCAACAACTCCCACTACCATATTGTATGTACATTCCTTGTGGGATTATTCACTTTACCATCACATCTCTTCAATTTATCATCATGCTCTAGCTTTCTCACTCTCATTTTTGCATATTTCTTCCCTTCAAGAACACACATACTAGCTCTTTTCTCTCTCTCAAAACTCCATGCCCGTTTTTGGGTGTTCACTTCACAAAAACTTCATCAAAACTCATTTTGATGGTCTCCAAATGATGGAAAACTCGAGTCCAACCTTAATATCATCATGGAGGGGGGTTATCCACCATTCTACTCATGGACTGAAGCCCAATTTCACCATTTACCTCACAATTTCTTGAATTTGGGGTAAATCTTCCTTCTAGTCTTGAATTCATACATAGATGTTCATGTTTTTCATTGATTGATGATATTGCATCTTAGATTTCTTACTTTCCATGCTTGATTCTTCATTTTCATGGTTTGATCAAGATTTCAACTCCAAAATTTTGACTATTTCATGAAACCCACACTAGAACCCACATGCATGTTGTGACTGTCATCTTCTTTGCATTTGTTACTCAAGAGATTTTTGATAATTTGTGTCAAGATCATGTTAAAATCTTACTTCGTGCCTAAAATGATGTGATTTGGGTGAAAATCAAGTCTCCATAAGTTGCATGTATCATTTGAACCAAACTTGTTGATTTTTTGGAAAAATGCATATTGACACAATCTGACCAGTTTGTGGAAAACATAGATTATCTCAAACTTTTCTCTCTTTGAAATTTTTAATTCTTCCATATTCTGAAACTAGACTCAGAGAAGGTCATTTTGAGAAAAAAAAAAAAAATCGACGTCATAGCCATTTTTGTTAGGGAGATATGCTCATTTTAAGTTGCATGCTTTCTGAAACTCTGTTTTTTTTGACAAGTTTTGTCATTTTTGTTAAAAT
Source organism: Linanthus parryae (assembly GCA_023055425.1). Classification (NCBI taxonomy): domain Eukaryota; kingdom Viridiplantae; phylum Streptophyta; class Magnoliopsida; order Ericales; family Polemoniaceae; genus Linanthus; species Linanthus parryae. Next base: position 136,159 of record JALGPY010000012.1, read on the forward strand.
TCTAAGTTTCCAAAAACTTATGGCACCCAATCTTTCTTTTAATGAAACTAGACACATAGGGGATTCATTGTGGAGAATATGGGCATTTTTCCTATACTCCAAGTAGTAGTAATTGTTCCTCAAAGTTGAAACTTTCTGCCAAACTTTTCTCTACATAGCAGTGTTTGTTATTTTTGCAACTTGAGTTTTATAATAGCTATGCATTATTTTCTTGGTGTTTCTGAAATTAGACACATGTAGGTTGATCTTAAATTAATTTCATAATTTTAATAGATGTTTTCATATGGTAAATATGGCTCTAAAGTCAGAGCTACAATTCTGTCCAGAATTGTAGTTTCTCCATTTTTAGAAAACTTGAATTTTTAAAATTCTAAGTGTATTGTTTGATTTATTTTGACAAGTGAACATCATTATACAGTATGTGCATTGGTGACATATAGGACTATGTGGCATGTAGGTTTGCATTTGTATAATGCATGTATAAATTAGTTGTAACGAATACATTATACGTGTGATTGTAGACATCGACCTCGTAGGTGAGAGCGGCTGTCGTTGGAGTGCTAGGATTAATTTATTACTTTTGGTTGTGCTTCATCTCACTTGTAAGTACATATGTGCGAATTTTACTTATCAAAATGTGAGTGTTTGTGTGATGTCTCAAATGATTATTTGTTGATTGAAAAAGTATGCAAAGCATGATTTAATACTCAGAATTGTTTGGATATAAATTGAATCATCTTATTAAGTCTTGGAACTTTACTTGCGATACGTTGATAATCTGATTTTGTCTATTGTAAAGATAAGAAATAAAACATATATGTGCAAACTTTAATTATCGCATTGTGACCATGTGTGTGACCTTTTAAATGAATATCGTCTTATTTGGAAGAGTATGAAAAGCATGATTTATACTGAAAATTTCCGATTTTTTATTTATACTGAGAACTCTGGGAAATGACTTGTGAAGATTGTATACCAACTTTGGTTATGAGAAATAAAGGTAATAAGATACCTCTAATAGATCTAGGACGATGTACAGAGTTGTGGTATTAATGAGAGGCGCCAAGCAATCCTCCATTTTCTTATGGCTAATGCCACTGCAACAATGCTTCTTATTATTGTATAGAACTTAATTTTTCATAAATCCGCCCCCTATGAGCCAAAATGTACCAAGGTATTGCGGCTAAGGGTTTGTTAGAGCTATAGAGTGCTACTTATACTTGTAAGGGTCACTACGGTATAGGGGTGTCGACACTTAAGCCCTTTTAGCTATTGTTGTGAGCGGGGATTGACGTATGGGCTCCCTTAACGCTCAGGTGAAATCGGGTTTGATATACGCTAGAACGAACCCTTTGTGATTATTTCGTGATCCCTCTGTTTACATCGATCCTGCTGGTGGCTCTGGACATTTCTTAGCTTAACTTAACGGTTAATTGATCTTGAAAGAAAATTGACTACTCTATTGATGTTGTTTGTGGCTCTAGATATGCCTTAATCAAATTAAATGAATTTAAAAGCATTTGGTACTCGTGATTTAATATCCTTATCAGTTCAAATGAACTTGTTTACTGTTGGTATCTTACTTGTTTAAGAATATGTAGAATACTCATGGTTTACCGATATTTTAAAGAAGAGAAGTACTTGATATGCGACAACTTATACTTGTTCAGAAGTTCCTACCTCTTTACTTATGAATGTTTCAAATCTCTTAACTTATTTCAACCCATACTTTCGTGCCACTCGTTGCTTTACATGTCGTAGTGTGTATTTACTCACTTTTTACTGATCATTTTCTTCAAAACTGTGTCGACTTTTGCCATTTTAAAATCGCATGTCATCAATCAAGGTGGAGATGGGGAATGCGTATCGAGACGAAGTCGTTACTTAAAAGATCACAATATTTTTTTCTCTCTATCCAAATTGTACTCTTTTTCAAAATATTTATTGTGTACACTAAATGAGATGTAATCTTAATAGTTAATTTTCTACTTTTGGTTATCGATTGTCTCTTTAACCCTGAACTGAGATTCGGGTTGTTTCAGGTTACGCAGCGTAATAACGAAATTTAGTTTGTGTGATCACTACGAAGAATTGTGTCTTCGTCTTTACGAGTATCCACACCTTTGATCTTCAATTGAAATCATTTCTACCGTGTAGTGCTAGCAACGGAAGAAGGAGGCAAAGGATCACGCAAAACGGAGCACCAAACTGACGCCTAGGGAGGCCGGCGGCAAGGAGGGGGCGGACGGGTTGGGGTCGAGCTTCTTCCATGTCTCTCTCTATTAGCTTTGTTATGTTCTCTCTATAATTACTTCTATTGAGAAAATAACAAGCTAGAGTTCCTTTATATAGTTAATAACTCTTTATTAACTACATAATTTTCCCAATACTAATCATGTTATTACATGGATTAGTCCACTTGCAAATGAGTCCCGCGAACTTTGCTTGTGGTTGCGTTATGATCCTTCTAATTAATTAGTCAAACTGGTTAATACCCATATCCAGTTTAACCCATATGGTGTGTGACCCCATAGGTTTCTACTTAGTTGGTAGTAACTATTAAAACATAGAGCAGTGTCTAGCAACACATCTATGCCACCCAACTAATAGATATAGGCAGTGATCCCGACAAACCTTGTGCCCAATGTTACCTTTTTGTGTTATACCTTTGTCTCTATATCCGGATTGGACACGAGACATAATTGTCACACTCGTATATCTAATCCATAATTTCTCGATCCTGGGAATAGACTAATAGAAATAGCAAGTGACCCCATAGGTTTCTACTTAGTTGGTAGTAACTAATTAGTACCCATATCCAGTTTAACGCATATAGTGTGTGACCCCATAGGTTTCTACTTAGTTGGTAGTAACTATTACAAACATAGAGCGGTGTCTAGCAACAAATCTATGACACCCAACTAATAGAAATAGCAAGTGATCCTGACAAACCTTGTGGCCAATGTTACCGTGTTGTGTTAACCCTTTGTCTCTATATCCGGATTGGACACGAGATATAATTGTCACACTCGTATATGCAATTCATAGTTTCTCGATCCTGGGAATAGGCTCATCCATGCAGATAACATCAATATCTCCACATTGATTTCTCTGAGTCTGGCCAGACATTCCATAAGCTCTACCCCTCGAGTGGCCGTGGATATTTACTCCTATTATGTAGGATGGACAAATCATATCTACATCACTGCCATCTATAAGCTTGCTTCCTATCATGCCCGATAGCTATCTTTATAGTTACCCAGTTCCGGTGTAACGTTTGATAATATTAAAGCATGATATTTCACAACTAGAGTATCCAGTGACTTCAAGTCTAAGGATTACAAAACCATTAGCACTACAACAAGCACTTGTGATGTTGACATAATCTAATGTAGTCTTCTCGCGGTGGGTCTATCATGTATGCCATTACTCCTAATGCATACCCATTTGTTAGACTTGATATATCCTTATCAATCTACCTACATACTAGTCTATAGTTGATCATCCTGTTAATCAATATAATGGACTAGGGTATTTAAGAATATAACATTTATATTCTAAGGACTTCATTCATGTTAACATATCTCCATATCGATAAAATAATGAATAGTAAGTCCATATATATTTGTTACGATAAATTGATTGCCTCTAGGGCCCAGTTCCAACAGTCTCCCACTTGCACTAGAGTCAATCTCCTGCATCATATGTCAATTGATCTAACGCATCCCTCAGGCTTACGCTGCGCTAGGGCATGGTAGGCGAGACACCTTGCTAGTACTTTGCATAAATTCACATCTCCTCTATAGACAATCGATTGAGATTGAATATTCTGAGTATGTGCATCTTATGCATTAATATACTGATTACCCTGTGATAATTCGGCAACTGAATCTCTCCTGGAACCTTTCCAGCTCACAGTCCTTTCCTCTAGGGAAAAACATAAAACTTGACTATAATCTGAATTCTTCTTTGTTAGATTGGAAGTCTGTAACCCTTTACAGTGAACCCTTCCTATCCTCCATTTATCAATAATTCATCATTTAGTTCTCCTGAAGTACTTAAGGATAATCTTGATAATTATCCGGTGACACTCACCCGGATTTGACTGGTATCTCCATGTCATGCTTATATGAAAATTGTGGCCTAGTACATAACATGGCGTATCTCGTGAATCTTATTCATACGGTCATTCACAACCTAATTGGAATGAAAATTAGTCTTCCAATATCTAATTCATTGGGTTGAACTATTTCAACATCTTTGTCAATATATGTACTTTGACTTAAGCTAAACAACTTTCTTGATCTATCTTCATAGATATTTATAGGTTGTTTTGCCTAAGTCTATCATTGAAAATCAATTCTCTAGCCAATACTTAATAGATTGCAGAGTAGATACATTACTCACAATGATTAATATGCCTTTACATAAAATACGAGAAATATAACTGTGCTCCCACTAACATTCTTGTAAACACAAGTTTCATATTCTTTCTTGATGGAATCGAACCATTTGATTTCATCATTAATCGAAGATTCCAACTCCAAGAAGCTTGACTCAATATGTAGGCAGATTGTTGCAAGCAAGATGCGAATGGATTTAAGCATCACAATTGGGGAAAAGATTTTTGTCATACTCTATACTATGAACTCACATGAGACCCTTTTCCAACCAATTGTCCATTTAAAGGTAATATCATTACTTTCCATGTTGTTTTCCTCATAACCCACTTGCACCCTATGGGTCCTACCCTTTCAGGTGGTTCCACCAATGTCCATACTTTGTTGGTATACATGGATTCCATTTCAGATCTTATGGCCTCAAGCCATTTTAGAGACTCTGGCCCACTCGTGGCCCTCCTCATATGTTGTAGGCTCATCTCGATGAGCTATACATCATCGGGTCTATGAGAAATCCTATTTATCTATTCCATTGGCATATCCTACTTAACTTACGAGGTTCTTGTGTTACCTGAGTATGTTGTTCCACAACACCTTGTGATCCAGCTCATGTTCTATCAAAATGATCAATGTTCTGTTTTGGTTCTTGAACTCCTTCAAGTTCTACAGTCCTTCCACTGTTTCTTTTAGAGACAATCTCTATCTATAAACACAGCGGTTCGAGCAACAAAAAATTTGTTCTCGATTGGATTTTAGAGATAATATCATTTGTTTCCTCAGGATATTTCACGTAGTACATTTATCTGACTTGAGATCAAGTTTATCTGTAAACTATTTACATAAACTTCATAAACCTAACTCTTTATGAATGACATACTAGGACACTTCCTAGTCCATATCTCATATGGTGTTTTTCATAATTGGTTTGGATGGAACAAGGTTAAGGGCGAAATTTGGTGTAATTAGAACATGGCCCCTAAAAGTAAACTGGAAGTTCTGTTTCACTCATCATGGATCAAACCGCGTCCAACAAAGTCCGATCTCTCTTCTTATACACGCCATTCCATAATGGTGTTCTAGGTAGAGTGGGTAGGGATCACATCCCATACTCCCTTAGATTCTCAAACTATTGGCTTAAGTACACACGCCTCTATGATCATATCGTAGAGCTCTGATACTTTTGCCAAAATATTTCTCTACTTCATTCTTGAATTCCTTGAACAATTCAAAGGATTTTGATTTGTTTCTTCATAAGATACACAAATCCATATTTCTGTGATGCCATCAGTATATATGATGAAGTACTGAAAACCACCTTTAGCATTTGTGCTTAGCGACCTACATACATCAATATGTATGATTGCCAAAAGATCATATCTTTTCCCAATAAATAATTCTTACATGTCTCATATGATTCCTAATCAAACGAGTCCATAAATCCATCCTTATGGAGTTCTAGATATGTATCCCTTCTTTAGGTGGCCTAAACGATAATGCTAAATATAAGTGAGGTTCATATCATTATATGCAAACCTCTTGGTATTATTGTTATAGATGAAATTATCATGATCAAGAATATACGATCCATTAGACAAAATCGCATTACAATAATTCATATCAAAATAAATTGGACAACATTTGTCCTTTATTATGATAGAGAGTCTTTCTTGTCCAAACAAGAAACTATGATAATGCACCTACTCATAGCAGGGATATACTCACTGTTGTCTCATTCATGAACAATTTCAGAAAGGTAGAGACAATTCCCTACGGCTAATTCAGCAATCCCTTCCTAAATTTCCCTACGTGTAGGTTCATTTCTTCCTTATCCGATTGTCTACATCTCTTGAGATCCTACACATTTAAATAAACGTGAGATCCTCATCTAGTATCATATACTCATGATGATGGGATATACACATTGACTTATATAAAAAAAATACCTAAATTAGAATTCATAATTCCTTTATTGTTTCCTTCCAGGTACTTTCGGCAGTCTCTCTTCCTCTACACCACATATGGGACTTTAAGGCAATTTGGTTTTAGCAACAAGCTTGCTTTATGCTCATGGTGTCGGCGCAAAACAGTTTTCCCTTACCCATGCTGTTAACCATTAACATGTTTTGCCTTTAGCCCTTTATCGGTGCTTTTTTTTTAGCTAGTCTCAATCATATTGAGTAAATCACCTTTGAACAAAACTATAATTACATCCAATGTAATTGTTAGTCCACTTGGGCGAATAACTTTTATTCTTTATTTATCTCATACATAAAACCCATTCCCTATCTTTTCAATCATATTGAATTTGCTTAGTTGCATATGACCTCTTGCTTTAGCAGTTACACATTATTAGCTTGTGTCGTCGCGTCATATCTTGATGAATCAACTAGCCTTGCTTTGGCAAGTCCGAATTTATTCCATCTTGATCGTGACGAGTGCTAAGCAAGAGATGGTAAAACGCAAAGTGGAGCAACACTTCAAGCCTTTTATGTCTAGCTCGCTCTTTGAAAGAGCTTCTTTTAATGTATGGTCATATCATACGCCGCCATGTTTCTCATCTTACTTCCGAAGCTCAGAGTTCATGGTAGCTGACATGAGGCAAGTTACATCCAAAGAACCATTCTTTGATGTTCCCTCCATTAGGCTTTAGTGTTATTGGCAGTTGGTGGAAGGAGAACTTTATGTTCCATGATGTACAACATTTTTCTTTTATTTGAGAACAATTCTCAATTTTATACCAGTCTAGAAAATAGATTCCAGACAGCTTGTCCTTCTAAAGGACATAAAGTCACGTTTTGTTTCTTTAATGCCATGGTATTTAACACATAAAGATTATGCAAAGTATTGTCACGTTTAACTATACTTAACAAGGACTTAAACTGTCAAACATAGCTCCCACTATTTTTCTCGGGTAATAACCCTCCATATTAATGCAGAAATATTATTATATTTTCTAGTGAGCCAAGATCCGTATTTAACTTCTTTTGATCTTGCTTTGGCAAGTCACCCAAAATTAGTTATTTAGGTAGGAACATCCTTCCAATTGCATCCTTATGCAACTCTTGGTGCAACCGGATAAATAACTCCTTATTTATCTATCTCATAGATAATCCCAATTGTCATGCCTCTAAGTCATCAATCCAACTGAAACTACTTAGTTACGTTTAACCTCATATTTTAACAACTACACATAACTTGCGTGTGTTGCCGCATCACACCATGGTAAATTAAATCGCCTTGCTTTGGAAAGCCCGAATTTAATAAACCTTGGTCATGAAGAGTGTCAAAATAAGAGAGGGCCAAAATGTAATATTTCATTTGAGGGATTTTAGTGTCATTACTTAATTTTTTTGGTTGATCTCATGAACATGATCTACTTATTTGGATTGGGAAATCCACAATAAAAGACCATTCTTGTTTATTATAATCTTGTTACGTTTTGCTTGTATCAACCATACACAAAATAAATAACAAGATATAAATAATAAACATCCACAAAACAAAAATTAACGTGGCATGGATATGGCCCTAATACTAAGATATTACCAAGCTAATGATAATATCTATATGCCCCAAAGTGACAAGCTTATCTCCATGTGCCTCCACCATAGCCGCGCGTCCTAGATGTGCAAGTCCTCCATCGTCGTTGTGGCTCCTTGATTCTTTTGTCTTACTTCCATGCTCTTGGATATCATCTAACTATCTAAATCTAGCTAGCATTTAAATTAAATATAAGAGCCTCACAAGTTGAGAAGATGATCAGCTCGCATGCCGCAAAATCTAATTAACTATTACATTAATTTGATCAGCTAGCAGGCAGTGAATCAAACCACAAAGTAAACATCCACAACGTAGGCCATATCTATCCACCATACAACAAAACACATAATACAGTTAAAATCCAATTTTAACGCGCTTGTTCAATTTTAGTTGATAATTGGGTAACTAGGGTCAATGTGTTCCAAGAGGCCCACCAACAACCTTGGCCGAGCCCCCAAAGGACCGCCACAAGCCACTAGGCCCCCCACCCTAGGCCGTACGGTCAGATCGTGCGCCTAGGCCGGTTCAGCCGTGTGGCCCATGGTGTTGCTTGGGCGGCAATGAAGAGAGAGGGGCGGACGGCTAAGGTTTTGGCCCTAGCCTCCTTCTCCTTCCTTCCTTGTTTCCAAAGTTCTGTTGTTTCCATAATTGGGAAAAAAACCATTTTCCCCAATTTGGTTCATGAACCCTAGTTTTCAAGAACCCATTGACACATCATATGTGTCCGGAATTGGTAATTCTATACGACGGTGATAATTTTCCCAATCCCAATTTAATCATATTCAAATTGTCTATATGTCAATTTCAGTTTTCGCGTAAAATAACAGATACTGTGTAAAAACTGAAAACAGTAACACATAATATCATGTTATGCGCTACGACATGTGGCTCTGATACCACTGTAGAGTTTTGATGCTCTTTACGTTGCGGAATAACAAAATTTAATCTTGCTCAAACCCCTCCAAGGATCACAGGCAAGCAATCATAATATGATTAGGGTATAAACATCTGCACCTTAGTTTGTGTGATCACTACGAAGAATTGTTTCTTTGTCTCTACGAGTATCCACACCTTGGATCTTCAATTGGAATCCGTCCCACCGTGTCGTGCTAGCAACGGAAGAAGGAGGCAAATGATTACGCAAAACGGAGCACCAAGCCGACGCCTAGGGAGGCCGATGGAAAGGAGGGGGCGGACGGGTTGGGGCAGAGCCTCTTCCTTATCTCTCTCTCTCTCCTTGATTTGTTATGTTCTCTCAATAATGACTTGTCTTGAGAAAATAACAAGCTAGAGTTCCTTTATATAGTTAATAACTCTTTATTAACTACATAATTTCCCCAATACTAATCATGTCCTTTCATGGATTAGTCCACTTGCAAGCTAGTCCGACTAACTCTGCTTGTGGATGCGTTATGATCCCTCAAATTAATTAGTCCAAAGTACCCATATCCAGTTTAACGCATATAGTGTGTGACCCCATAGGTTTCTACTTAGTTGGTAGTAACTATTACAAACATAGAGCGGTGTCTAGCAACAAATCTATGACACCCAACTAATAGAAATAGCAAGTGATCCTGACAAACCTTGTGGCCAATGTTACCGTGTTGTGTTAACCCTTTGTCTCTATATCCGGATTGGACACGAGATATAATTGTCACACTCGTATATCCAATTCATAGTTTCTCGATCCTGGGAATAGGCTCATCCATGCAGATAACATCAATATCTCCACATTGATTTCTCTGAGTCTGGCCAGACATTCCATAAGCTCTACCCCTCGAGTGGCCGTGGATATTTACTCCTATTATGTAGGAGGGACAAATCATATCTACATCATTGCCATCTCTAAGCTTGCTTCCTATCAGGTCTGATAGCTATTTTTATAGTTACCCATTTACGGTATAATGTTTGATAATATCAAATCATGATATTTCACAACTAGAGTATCCAGTCACTTCAAGTCTAAATATTACAACACCATTAGCACTACGAGAAGCACTTGTGACATTAACATAATATAATGTATCCTTATCGCGGTAGCTATATCCAGTATGCCCTTACTCCTAATGCATATCCATGTGTTAGACTTGATATCTCGATATCAATCTACCCACATACTAATCTATAGTTAATCGTCCTGTTAATCAATATGATGGAGTAGGGATATTTAAGAATATAACATTTATATTCTAAGGACTTCATTCATGTTAACATATCTACATATAGAAAACATAATGAATAGTACGTCCATATATATTTGTCACGATAAATTGATTGCCCCTAGGGCACAATTCCAACAATGATCCCTATTAAATAAAAGACAAATGAGTCTGATGGATACACAGTCGGAACAAGTAACGAGAAAACACCAGAAGGTAACTCACTGGTTGATGATAGTACCCAGGAGAGAGAAGAAGCTAGATAAAATTTAAAGATTACATAGATGGAGAGCTCGGAAAGGAAGCGAAGTGGAGTGGCCGCAATCATCAATAACATTGAGTCTGATAGGATCAATCAGGGAGGATCTAAGGCACTGAACACGTCGATTCCGAGACTAAATACTGGAATGAATTGGAAAGATGCAGCAAGAAAAGCAATCCAATCAAAATATAAAGCACCACAGTCCCGAAAGCGAAAAGTGGGCGACCACTTCAACTTTAGCCCCCTCCTAGTACGGATAGCAACTCGAATGGGGGAAAAAAAAGTCGTGCTAATAGCCTCGATAAGAAACCCTTGCCTGTTATGAATCCAAAAAATAAAAGAAATGAAAGCTTCCCAACAAAAACTGATGCAACAATGGCGGCGCCTACTAGTCAGGGCCGCCGAGAGCAATGAGTCTTCTAAGCTGGAACGTGTGTGGGTTTGGGAAACCACGTTCGTTCCTAGCATTGAAGGAGCAGGTGAGGCTCCTATCCCCAAATATAGTATTCCTTGTGGAGACTAAACTCAACAAATATGAGATGGAAAAAGGTTCAGGGGAAGATGAATTATGCAAACGGAGTTTTCGCAGAGTATCACGATCGGAAAGGAGGACTAGCACTACTTTGGGACACCAAGGTAAAAGTAAAGCTAACTAAACTTTCTAATCACCATATTTATGCCCTTGTCGAGGAGGAAGGAGGACTTGTGTGGAAGCTAACTGGCTTCTATGGTGATCCCAATAGAGACCAAATCTATAACTCTTTGGAACTCTTGAGAAGGATTGCGCCTAGTAACGGCATGTCGTGGTGTATTTGCGGTGATTTTAACGAAATCATATCAAGTAGTGAGAAAGGAGGAAGAGATATCAGTATAGTAAAATGAAGGATTTTAACTCTGTTTTCCAGGATCTAAGTCTAATTGATCTAGGCTCTGCAGGACCGGAGTTCACTTGGTCAAAAACCAAGAAGAGGAAACACACATCAGAGTTCGTCTTGACAAAGTAGTCGCTACGATTTTCTGGATGTTTCAGTTCAGAGGTGCAAGAGTGACTAACAAAACGGGGCTGAGATGGGATCATAGACCGTTGTTGGTCGAGTGGGGTGCCAAAGTACCAGTTCGCAACAAGAGAAGGATGTTCCACTACAAGAAAATGTGGAATTTGCATGAAGAGTTCGCCGGGACGGTGGCCAGATGTTGGGAACAAGAAGGCCGAAGTAACCTGCAATTCAAATTGAAAAAACTTGCTGGTCACTATCAAAGTTGGAATAAACATACTTTTGGGAGTGTGAAGCACCGGGTCCAAGCCTTACGTGCTAGAAAATACCATCTGGAAAGTTGTGCCCAAACCAGACGGGTACGTGAGGAGCTTGCCCAGCTCTCGGATAAATACGATGAAATACTGAGGAAGGAGGAGGTGATGTGGGCCTAGAGGGCTCGTACGGATTAACTAAAATATGGCGACCGAAAGACAAAATTCTTTCACATCAAAGGCTCAATCAGGAGCGCCATAAATACTTCCGAGGACAAGAAAACGAAGAGGGGAGATGGGTAGAGTCTGATCAAGATGTTACAGCTTTCTTGGAACGCCACTTTCAGTCCATTTTTACCTTTGGTAAGCCTAGTTCTGATGACATTCAGATGATTATTAATCAGATGGAGCCCAACTCTCTCTGGGCAGATTGCGTACTCTCACTGGACAAGGAGTTTATAGAATTGGAAGTCACTCACGGCTTATCCCAAATGGGACCTGATAAAGCCCCTGGAAAGGACGACTTTTCGGCGGGGTTCTATCAAAAACACTGGAGTACTGTTGGTAGATACTGTCAAAACTTGTTTGGAAATTCTGAATGGAGGAGCAAATCTGGGAAGTTTCAATCACACAATCCTTGCGTTGATCCCCAAAACCAAGCAACCAAGAAAACATGTAGACTATCGACCCATTAGTTTGTTCTCGGTAGTTTACAAGATAGTGGGGAAGAGAGTTAAAACTGTTCTTGATAAGATTGTCTCAGAAAGTTAGTCGTCATTCATTCCAGGCAAACTCATTACGGATAACGTTTTAACCTCTTTCGAGGTTATACACTCATTGAAGATGAAGAAGAACGTGAAGAAAGGCGCTCTAGCTCTTAAAGTGGAAATGTCAAAGGCGTACGACCGAGTCAAATGAGATTCTTCTACAAGACTGATTTCGGTCATTATGCATTGTGTTTCTACGGCGCAATACGAGATTTTTCACGATGGTGCCCACACAGGGAGAGTTGTCCCTGTTAGGGGGCTGAGGCAGGGGTGCCCACTCTCCCCATACTTATTTGTGCTTTGTTCAGAGGTTTTATCGAGTGTTGTCACTTCTGCCGTAAGGGATCGGAGCCTAGCTGGAGTGACAGCATCTCAGGAGGACCATTAGTTTTCCACCTACTTTTGCTGATGATTACAAAGCTACAAGCTATTTTTGATGCCTATTGTAAAGCCTCGGGCCAGCTCATTAATTTCGCCAAGTCTACGATAGTGTTTTCCCCAAATGTGGTGGATGATGAAACGAACGAGATAAAGCTACTATGTGGGGCTCTCGAAACAGGAAAGCACGAAAAGTACCTTGTGTTACCAACGACGATCGGTAAAAAAAAGTACACTAGTTTCTCTTATATTCTTGATAGAATTGATAGCAAACTTAAAGGTTGGAAAGAAAACACTTTGTTTGTTTGTGGAAAAGAAGTTCTTATTAAAGCAGTGGCGAACGTTATTCCTAGCTACGCTATGTCATGCTTAAAACTACCCGAAGGTGTTTGCAACAAATTAGAAGGTAAAATCAGACAATTTTGGTGGAGCAATTCAAAGAAAGAACGTGGAATTAATTGGCTGTCGTGGAGTAAAATGCGGTAAGCAAGAGAGAATGGGGGTTTGGCTTTCCGAGTTTTTGAGTTTTTAACCAGGCGATGTTAGCTTAACAAGCCTGGAGAATATTGGACAATCCACAGTCTCTTATGTGTAAACTTTTCACTGCCAAATACTTGGTACATGACATTTTCTGGACTGATAAATAAGGAATCTCACCTAGCTACGCTTGGTGAAGCATCATTTTTGGAAGACATATACTAGCTAAAGGAACCCAGTGGGAGATTGGGAGTGGTCGAACATCGTGGATGAACTCTTCGTGGCTCCATCGTGAGCCATCTTTCAAACTGATCACAAAAAACATCATGTTTAACTCTTGGAGAGTGGCTAACTTCATTAACCAAGAGACCAAGAGCTGTAATCATCAAAAATTGAAGGATTACATGTAGGGTTTTGATACGGATTACGCAGCGGAATAAACAATAATCAATTTCGTTCAAGACCCTCCATGGATCACATGACTAGACATCATAACGACGGTAAAGGATAGAAACAGCATGTACCATGTTGATCTCCTTTGATGACTTCACGTAAAATAGTGTCCACGTATCTATGGAAGTCCACTCCTTGCTATGGATCCTTCTCACACCTTTGTGCTAGCTAGAGAAGAAGGAAGAAGAAGAATATCACGCAAACGGGACACCCAAGGTCGCGCCTCACAAGGCCGACGGCAAGGGGAGGGACGGACGGGGGCGTCCAGCCTCCTTGTCTTGGCTCTCTCCTTTCTTTGTTCTCTCTCTCTCTCTCTCTCTCTCTCTCTCTCTCTCTCTCTCTCTCTCTCTCTCTCCTCTTGTGTGATAACAATTATGACACTTAGGAGAAAAATAATCTAGAAGTGCCCTTATATAGTTAATAACTCCTTATTAACTACATAATTGCCCCAATACTAATCATGTCCCTACATGAACTAGTCCACTTTGAAAATTATGTTGGGTTTTGATGCAGGTTACGCAGCGCAAAAACAAAATTAATCCTGCTCAATTCCCACCATGTAGCACAGGCAAGCCATCATAACATGATAAGGGCATAGAAGATGTGTATCTTATTTTGGGAGATCACACGAAGAATAGGGTCATTGTCTCTATGAATATCCACATCTTGGATTCTTTATTGGGTTCCTTCTCACCATGTAGTGCTAGCAACGGAAGAAGGAGGAACATATCACGCAAAACGAGGCACGAGCCGTGCCCTCATGGCCGGCGGGGTGAGAGGGGCGGACGGGAGGGGTCGGACGGCCTCTCCTTGTTTTTTTTGCTCTCTATTTATTTGTTATGTTCTTTAAATAATGACTTGTATAGAGAAATAACAAGCTAGAGTTCCTTTATATAGTAATAACTCTTAATTAACTACATAAAAGCTCCAATACTAATCATGTCCTTACTAAGTTTGCTTGTGGTTGCGTTATGATCCTTTTATTAATTAGTCCAACTAATTAATACCAATATCCAATTTAATCCATCCGGTGTGTGACCCCATAGGTTTCTACTTAGTTGGTAGTAACTCTTTACTAACATGGAGCGGTGTGTAGCAACACATCCATGCCACCCAACCAATAGAAATAAGTCAGTCATCCCCAAAAACCATGTGCTAAATGTTCATGTATTGTGTTATCCCTTTGTCTCCATATCCAGATTGGACACGAGACATATTTGTCACACTTGTATATTCAATCCATAGTTCTTCAATCCTCGGAATATGCTTATGTGAGCAGATAACATCAATATCTCCATATTGATTTATTTGAGTCTTGCCAGACATTCTATAAACACCATCCCTCGAGTGGCCCATGGATATTTGCTCCCATTATGTGGGAGAGAAAAATCCTCTCTACGTCACTACGATCTCTAAGCTTGCTTCCTATCACGCCCATAACTATGTTTATAGTTACCCGGTTAAGGTGCAACGTTTGATAACATCAAAGCACAATATTCCACAACTTGAGTATCTAGTTAGTTCAAGTCTAAGGATTACAATATCATTAGCACTACGAGAAGCGATTGTGAATTTGACATATTCTAATGTATCCTTCTCGTCGTGGGTCAATCCAGTATGCCATTACTCCTAATGCATACCCATGTGTTAGACTTGATATCTTCATATCAATCTACCCACATACTAGTATATAGTTGATCGTCCCTTTAATCAATATAATGGACTAGGGATATTTAAGATAACCAACACATTGTATCTAAGGACTTCATTATAGTAAATATCACAATAAATAATAAATGAATGTTCTAGCCAAACATTGTTCATACTAAATATAGATTGTCTCTAGGGCACCTATTCCAACAAATTAGTCTACTAAGTTTGCTTGTGGTTGCGTATTGATTCTTCCATTTAATCAATCATATTAATTATTTCACAAGTCCGGTTTAATCCATAGGGAGTGTGACCCCATAGATTTCTACTTAGTTGGTAGTAACAATTACTAACATAGAGCGGTATCTAGCAACACATCTATGCCCCCCAACTAACATAAATAGTCAGCAATCCAACAAACCTTGTGACCAATGTTACCGTATTGTATTATCCCTTTGTCAACATATCTCGATTGGACACGAGACATACAAGTCACACTCTTATATCCAATCCATAGTTTCTCGATCCCTGAAATAGTCTTATCCATGCAGATAACATCAATATCCCATATTGATTTATTACAGTTCGGTCAGACATTCTATAAGCACTACCGCTCGAGTGGCAGCGAATATTTGCTCCCGTTATATGGGAGGGACAAATCCTATCTACATCACTAACATCTCTAATCTTTCTTCCTATCATGCCTGATAACCACCTTTATAATTACCTTGTTAAGGCGCAACGCTTGATAATATCAAAGCATGATATTTCATACCTGGAGTATCTAGTGACTTCAAGCCTAAGAACCACAATACCATTATCACTACGAGAAGCACTTGTGACTTTACATAACTAGTATGTAGCCTTCTCGTGGTAGGTCATTCCAGTATGCCATTACCCCTAATGCATACCCATGTGTTAGACTTGATATCCCCATATCAATCTACCCACATACTAGTCTCAATGCAATACAGTTGTCCTATTAACTGTAGTACTCGACTAGGGATATTTAAGAATATAAAATTTATATTCTAAGGACTTCATTCATGTTAACATATCCCCATATCGATAACATAATGAATAGTAAATCCATATAAATGTCACAAGAAATAGTTTGCCTCTAGGGCATATTTCCAACAGTACCTGTTTGAGATTGACTGCCCGGTAGTACAAGTCCGTATCCACAACAAAAATTCCCTGACAAGATGCGATGGCACTACCCGGACAGTGGGATCTATACAGTTAAGTCTTGGTACGCCATGGGGATGAAGGACAAATCTGTTCAAAGGAATGCAGGGGAAAGCTTAGGCCAGTCAAAAAGTTCTTACAGTAAACTGTGGAAACAAAAAACTGAGAGAAATATTATTCTTCTGGTTTGGAGAGCTACCGGAAGTATCTTACCCACCACCGAGAAACTCAGAAGTAGGGGAATCAAAGTTGAGGATATATGTAGTTTCCGTAAGGAGGAAGTAGAATCAGAAGAACACGTTATCTTTTCATGCCCCTTGTAGCCTCTGTTTGGGATTCCACTGTGGGCAAAGGTCTCCTTGAAAAATCAGAGGCAAAAGCATCAGAAAGAATTCAAGTTGTCGCAATTCGACTGAAAGAGCAAGTCTGACAAAGTATTGTATTATTCTGTGGGCGATTTGGTAGAGAAGAAACTCGAACAAAGTTTCTAATGCAGTGGTCAATACAGAATCCATTATTCAGCTTATCCAAAAGAAAATGCCAGATCAAGAAATTAGGAGGGGTTATCAACTTAGCTTGGAAATTCAGGAGCCAAGAACAAGGATGTTGGCTGAAGATGGAGACGCTCTAATTCTTCAGTTTGATGGCGGATGGGATCCCAGATCTGGCGCAGCAACGGCAGGGTTCATGCTTAGAACAAGGTTCGGTGAGTGTTTGATGACAGGTTCTTCGAAATTGCCAAGATGCGAGATTTCTCGGCTCTCGGAAGCTTTCGCCTGTACCAAAGCTCTCAGAGAGGGACTCCAATGGGGTCCGCCATAGAATTTTGCTAGTGCGAGACTCCGCTAAGGTCATGGGCGATATGGTAGAAGCTAGACAAGGAAGACGAAGGAGAGAAGAGGGGGATATGAACAATCTAATCTCTGAAGCTCTCTATCTACTTGGTCAATATACAGAGATCGAAATGGAAACATGGGGAGTAGAATGCAACGGCGTGGCTCACCACCTAGCACGCTACGCGTGCTTTGAAGATAATGAATGCATTTTGATGGAGCAATTTCCTAGTTGGCTGCTCAAATATTTAGACAAAGATGTATTTTCAAAGCCAATTTTAGACACTGAGTTTTAATGAAATACAACCAGTTCTCCAAAAAAACAAAAAATCAACTCCCTATATACTGGTGCGGACATTAATTGCAAGCTCACTGTACCACTCTGTTCCCTTTCTTTCTCCCCCCGGGGAAAGCTCGTGAATTAAGAAATTCGGCCATTTAACTCTGTTACCCTCCTCTATGTTGTCTCTATCCTCACCTCTCTCGTGTCTCTCTCTTCCTCTCTCCCATTGATAACAATAAACAACAACAACACCAGACCTCCACCACCACCAGACCTCTACCACAACAGTTAAAGACAACTACCAACATCATAAACTAGTAGATCCAACAGTCAAGAACCATACCAACTCATAAACTACCAGATCCAACCACCTAATTACAGAGTGTAATTTCATATCAAAGTAAAAAATTACAAATTGAAGAAAAACCATCAGAATAAGAAGAAGAAGAATAAGAAGGAGAAGAAGAAGAAGAAGAAGAAGAAGAAGAAGAAGAAGAAGAAGAAGATAAGAGGAAAAGAAGAAGATGAAGAACAAGGGCACACTGCTGTGGTATCGCCGGAGAGCAGACCCCGTCGCCACCACCGCCGGAGAGCACATGTCTGCCTCCTCCACCGACATCCTTCTCTTACCATCGAGATCCACCAGCGTCCTTCTCTTACCAGGGAAGAGGAGAGGGATCTGAAGAAGAAAGGAGAGAGAGAAGCGTCTCCACCACCGCCGAGATCCACCAGTAGCGACGTCGTCGCCACCAAGGTTGAGATCGTCGATGGTGATGCTACCACCGTTGCCGCCGAGATCGCCGATGGTGATAGTACCGCCGTCCCCTTGATAGATCGCCTCTTTCCCCCTTTTCTTATTCTCCTCCAATTCTTCTTCTTGTGTCTCTATGTCTCTCTCTCTTGAAAACTTCCATCTCTCTCTACCCTATCTACAAATGGGTGGTGATAATGAAATGAGAGAAATAGTGAACACCCTAGTAAACCGGCAGGATTTTTTTAAGAGAAAAAATGGGTGGTGTTGAGTAGGTTGAAATGAAAGTTGGGGGTATTAATCGTAAGGGTAAATTGGTCATTGTGCATTATTAAACATAGCCAAATAGGAAAGGGGAGAAAGAAGGGGAACGTACCAAAACTGAAAGGGGGAGAAAGAAAGGGAACAGAATGGTATTCACTATTCATAGTCCCCAAAAAGTCTCTAAAACTATTCAAAACCACCCCCAAATTTTACACACCACAACACACCATATTCTCCGGAAATGGCACCTACCAAAACCAAGAGAGACCGGAAACCAATTCACCAAATGGATTTGCTTTGACGTACTTGGCAGACTTCATGGACTACCAATTCACCAATCCCGCTGTCTTCCTAGCTATGAGTCTCGAGCCCTCTTGATAGGGACGCGGTCGTCCCTAAAAGGGGGAGAAACAGAAACCCACTGAAACCCCCGACCCAGAAATCGCATCCTCTCCTGAGAGGAGAACCCACCACAGGCACGTCGAGTCCACCATGAAGGAGGAGCCGCAGTGGGAGGCGCTGGTGAGGGTGGCCCCGTCGATCGAAGCAGTGGTGAAGGTGTTTTGCTTCCACACGAAGCCAAATTTCTCGCTGCAGATGCGCTGGTTCGTTCTATAATTGGAGTTCTTTGACGTACTTGGCTTTTCTTTTTGTTCCTCTAGAACTGTAATATGAAATCAGAATACAGGTTGTTAGAACTACAACATGTTGCAGTTCTAGAGGAACCAAAATAAACAAGCCAAGCTAGATCATGAAGAATTGGGAAAACTTAAGAGGGACATTGCTGATTCTTACGAGCAGAAGGATTTAGTTTCTAAATCTCTAACGAAAAAGGATTTCTCCAATTCTGATTCTAATTTATCTTTTGTGAATTTATGTTATTCTGATGGCATATTCTGTATTTGCAGGAGGAATTACTTAAAAGAGTGCAGAATGATATTGTCGAGCTTCTGAAAAATACTCTTTTGAAACAAGCTGCATTGGGAAAAGAAATTGTCAGTCACCTGACACCAGAAGAAAAGAACAGGCTTTCACGTCTGAATCATGAAATCTCAGAGCTCAATGCGAAGCTCTTGGCATGTCCCAAAAATCTTGCCTAAGTCTGTTACTAAACCTGATTGAGTAAAGCATTAATGTAGTTACACACACTTTTCGATTGTCGTCTTCATTTTAATAGAGTAGGTTAATTATAGCGTAGCTTAATTATAGGGACTTATCTGTAATTATTTTTGCATTAGTTGTGTATAAATCACTAATCAATTCAGAGGTCCGATTGAGGACATTTCACAATCTTACATGGTATCAGAGCCTTATCTCTCGCTTCCGTCGTTTTCTTCCTGGAGTGCAGCTGGCATCGCCTCAAGGCGCTATCACAAGAAGCAAGCATCCGCCTTCATCGACGATCTACTCTCTCTCTCTCCCACCACCGGCAATCTCCTTTGCGTCGTTCCCTTCAGCAACTCCATCACAGTCATTCTCCTCTCTCGCAATCAAGGCGCTGCCTTCTCTTCAACCTGCGACTCCTTTAAACAGGTTTTAATTTGGGTGAATGTGCTTGAAGGTGATCAACCGACCCAATTGGCAGTCACTTTTTCGCTGCTCAGTTTGAAGGTTCAATTTTTTCTCTTTCGTGGGACATTTTTCTCAACATCTCATTATTATATTGGGTTGCCCTACACAACTTGTGGGTCCCTTGTGCAGCTTCTTTGGTCAGTGGTGAAATTGTGGTGAAAAAGTTGGAAAGGCCACTGCTGCAACCCTGTGATTCAGCTTTAATATTTTTTGAGTTACATTGGTGGGTTGCAATTGTGATATACACTTGTGGTTCATTAGTTGGTTATAGTATTTTTATTTGTCGTCGGCCTCTCCTCACGGTAGATGGGTGTGGTGTCGCGCGTCTCCAATCTCGGTTGTCCTACTATGGACCTATCTCACACAGTCATGACCCTCTCAGCCTACAATTACAAAAGGTATTCTTAGTTCACGACCTGCTCAGCGTTCATAGGTTGCTGCCACTGCGGGTTCGTCTCCCTCTGTTACTGCTCTGAGTTCAGAACTTGCTGGTATGACATTTAATGCTCTGGATAATACTTGGTACATAGACTCTGGGGCCTCCTCTCATATCACATCTCAGACATTTTGAGGAGATGTTTGCGGACAAGAAAATCGAAAAACAAGGCCATTGGACTTGGCGAACTCATGAAACACAGACTTATCGAATTCCCCCCCCCCCTACCCAAGGTCACATTTAAACTATTGATGTCACGAGAAAACTAGGTATGCACATACGTGTGGAATTGTTTGAAGTGAGTGAAAGCATCCGATTTGAGTTTTAAAGGAAAGACCCATAGAAAATGCGAGTAATCATCAAGTAAGAGAAGATAATACTTGAAATTAGATTTTCTAGCAACAGGGGATGTCCAAATATCACTACGAATAATGTCAATCGGAGCTGAAGTGCAAGATTGTGAAGGTGCGAAGGGAAGTCTAACGTGTTTGCCGAGTTGGCATGCATGGCATAATCCGGTTTGCTCAGCTTTAGTACAAGAAATGAAATGACTAGAGCTAAGATGATCTAATACATGATGACCAGGATGACCAAGAAGGTTGTGCCACACAGGAGCAGGAAGAGCAACAAGAGACTGGGCTGTGGAGGTAGATGAAGGCGAGACGGGTGGGTAGAGATCCCCTGAACTATTTCTCCTCAGCAAAAGTTTACCCGAATGAAGGTCCTTGGCAAAAAAGCCAGCAGGGTCAAACTCGATAGAGACATTATTGTCAATGGTAATTTGACGGACAGAGACAAGATTTTTAATTATATTGGAGCAAGAAGGACATTTTTGAGGTGTAGGGGACAGGATAGGGTAGCAATAGTCTGCTGACCAGAACCACACACTGAAATTTATTCCCATTACTGACCATCATATCATAAATTGGAGAAATTGATGAGACAGAGGAGATATGATGTTTAGAGATCCCCTGAACTATTGCTCCTGAGCAAAAGGTTCCCCGAATGAAGGTCCTTGACAGAAAAGGCAACAGGGTCAAACTCGATAGGGACATTATTGTCAATTGTTAATTGACGGACATAAACAAGATTTTTTATTATATTTGGAGCAAGAAGGACATTTTTGAGGTGTAGGGGACGGGCTAGGGTAGTAATAGTCTGCTGACTGGAACCACACACTGAAATTTATTCCCATTACTGACCATCATATCATAAATTGGAGAACTTGATGAGACAGAGGAGATATGATGAGACTAGGGTAGTAATAGTTCGGCCTTGCCATTTTGAGGAGATGTTTGCGGACAAGCAAATCGAAAAACAAGGCCATTGGACTTGGCGAACTCATGAAACACAGACTTATCGAATCCCCCCCCCTCCCCAAGTTCACATTGAAAACTATTGATGTCACGAGAAAACTAGGTATGCACATACGTGTGGAATTGTTTGAAGTGAGTGAAAGCATCCGATTTGAGTTTTAAAGGAAAGACCCATAGAAAATGCGAGTAATCATCAAGTAAGAGAAGCTAATACTTGAAATTAGATTTTCTAGCAACAGGGGATGTCCAAATATCACTACGAATAATGTCAATCGGAGCAGAAGTGCAAGATTGTGAAGGTGCGAAGGGAAGTCTAACGTGTTTGCCGAGTTGGCATGCATGGCATAATCCGGTTTGCTCAGCTTTAGTACAAGAAATGAAATGACTAGAGATAAGATGATCTAATACATGATGACCAGGATGACCAAGAAGGTTGTGCCACACAAGAGCAGGAAGAGCAACAAGAGACTGGGAGGTGGAGGTAGATGAAGGCGAGACGGGTGGGTAGAGATCCCCTGAACTATTTCTCCTCAGCAAAAGGTTACCCGAATGAAGGTCCTTGGCAAACAAGCCAGCAGGGTCAAACTCGATAGAGACATTATTGTCAATGGTAATTTGACGGACAGAGACAAGATTTTTAATTATATTTGGAGCAAGAAGGACATTTTTGAGGTGTAGGGGACAGGATAGGGCAGCAATAGTCTGCTGACCAGAACCACACACTGAAATTTTCATCCCATTACCGACCATCACATCAGAAATTGGAGAACTTGAAGAGATGGAGGAGAGAGTACCTGTCTGAGATGTGATATGAGAGGAGGCCCCAGAGTCTATGTACCAAGTATTATCCAGAGCATTAAATGTCATACCAGCAAGTTCTGAACTCAGAGCAGTAACAGAGGGAGACGAACCCGCAGTGGCAGCAACCTATGAACGCTGAGCAGGTCCTGAACTAAGAATACATGTCGTAATTGTAGGCTGAGAGGGTCATGACTGTGTGAGATAGGTCCATAGTAGGACAACCGAGATTGGAGACGCGCGACACCACACCCATCTGCCGTGAGGAGAGGCCGGCGACAAATAAAAATACTATAACCAACTAATGAACCACAAGTGTATATCACAATTTTAACCCACCAATGTAACTCAAAAAATATTGAAGCTGAATCACAGGGTTGTAGCAGTGGCCTTTCCAACTTTTTCACCACAATTTCACCACTGACCAAAGAAACTGCACAAGGGACCCACAAGTTGTGTAGGTCAACCCAATATAATAATGAGATGTTGAGAAAAATGTCCCACGAAAGAGAAAAAATTGAATCTTCAAACTGAGCAGCGAAAAAGTGACTGCCAATTGGGTCGGTTGATCACCTTCAAGCACATTCACCCAAATTAAAACCTGTTTAAAGGAGTCGCAGGTTGAAGAGAAGGCAGCGCCCAGATTGCGAGATAGGAGAATGAGTGTGATGGAGTTGCTGAAGGGAACGACGCAAAAGAGATTGCCGGTGGTGGGAGAGAGACAGAGTAGATCGTCGATGAAGGCGGATGCTTGCTTCTTGTGATAGCGCCTTGAGGCGATGCCAGCTGCACTCCGGGAAGAAAACGACGGAAGCGAGAGATAAGGCTCTGATACCATGTAAGATTGTGAAATGTCCTCAATCGGACCTCTGAATTGATTAGTGATTTATACACAACTAATGCAAAAATAATTACAGATAAGTCCCTATAATTAAGCTACGCTATAATTAACCTACTCTATTAAAATGAAGACGACAATCGAAAAGTGTGTGTAACTACATTAATGCTCTACTCTATTAAAATGAACTGTTTTTCGATTTGCTTGTCCGCAAACATCTCCTCAAAATGGCAAGGCCGAACTTGATGAGACAGAGGAGACATGAGTTCGCCAAGTCCAATGGCCTTGTTTTTCGATTTGCGTTCAAGTTCTCCAATTTATGATATGATGGTCAGTAATGGGAATAAATTTCAGTGTGTGGTTCCAGTCAGCAGACTATTACTACCCTAGCCCGTCCCCTACACCTCAAAAATGTCCTTCTTGCTCCAAATATAATAAAAAATCTTGTTTATGTCCGTCAATTAACAATTGACAATAATGTCCCTATCGAGTTTGACCCTGCTGCCTTTTCTGTCAAGGACCTTCATTCGGGGAACCTTTTGCTCAGGAGCAATAGTTCAGGGGATCTCTACCCACTCGTCTCGCCTACATCTACCTCTACATCCCAGTCTCTTGCTGTTCTTCCTGCTCCAATGTGTCACAACCGTCTTGGTCATCCAAGTCGTCATGTCTTAGATCATCTTAGATCTAGTCATTTCATTACTTGTACTAAAGCTAAGCAGACCGGATTATGCAATGTATGCCAACTCGGCAAACACGTTAGACTTCTCTTTGCACCTTCACAATCTTGCACTTCTGCTCCGTTTGACATTATTCGTAGTGACATTTGGACATCCCATGTTGCTAGCAAATCTAATTTCAAGTATTATCTTCTCTTACTTGATGATTACTCGCATTTTCTATGGGGTTTTCCTTTAAAACTCAAATCGGATGCTTTCACTCACTTCAAACAATTCCACACGTATGTACATACCAAATTTTCTCGTGACATCAAGAGTTTTAAGTGTGACCTTGGGGGGGGGGGGGGGAATTTGATAACTCTGTGTTTCATGAGTTCGCCAAGTTCAATGGCCTTGTTTTTTAGATTTGCTTTTCCGCAAACATCTCCTCAAAATGGCAAGGCCGAACGTATGATATGTCGTATCAATGACATATCTCATACCCTTCTCTCTCAGGCCTCCATGTCTCCTTGCTTCTGGGTTGAGTTTTTTCTCACTGTTGTCTATCTCCGCAACATTATCCCCACCAAAGCTCTCAACGGTTATATTCCTACCACCTTTCTCTATCACCGTCTTCCCATATACGATCATCTTCGTACCTTTGGGTATCTATGCTACTCTAATCTGATTGGTGTGTCTCCTCACAAGCTTGCCCCTCGGTCCACTATGCGTATTTCTTGGTTAACCTTCAAACCATCGTGGTTATCGGTGTCTCGACATCTCTAATGGTCGCATTCACATCCCCCGTGATGTCACGTTTGATGAGCATGTCTTCCCGTTTACCACACCGGGTTCCGTGTCACTTCCCGGGCATACTGTCTCTGACCCTGACGATGGTCTTCCTCCTATAGATTTGTACGGTCATGCTCACAATCCCTTGGCTCCCTCTCGATAACCCCACCCTTCCCTCTTCACTACACTCATCCTTAGACTGCACCTCCTCCTGCTGCATCAACACCACCTCAGCCTTCTCCACCTCAGCCTCCTGCCTCCCCACCTGTCACGGTCTTACCGCCGTCTCCAGCTCTAGTATCTCCTAACCCACTAGCTCCATCCCTCTCCCCTCAGATGAGAACCCCTAGCCCACCACGGCATCCATAAACCTATCTCCCGTCTCACCCTTCATGCTCAATCTCCCTTCTCTGTGTCTCCCTTGCCCAAATCCCATGTGTCTGCCCTTTCGGACCCACACTGGAAAGCTGCAATGGATGATGAGTTTGAGGCTATGATCACGAATCAGAATTGGGAGTTGGTTCCTCGCCCGTCTGGGGCAAACATTCTTCGGTCCATTTGGTTATTCCATCATAAGTTTCGGGCTGATGGTACTCTTCAGCGGTACAAAGCCCACCTGGTGGCGAATGTACAATCTTAGTTAGTGGGGGTTGATTGTGATGAGACTTTTAGTTCTGTTGTCAAACCGGCCACTATCCGTACTGTTCTCACTCTTCCCATCTCTCATGCTAGGCCTATTCGCCAGTTGGATGTCAAGAATGCTTTAGGGACCTGGATGAGGTAGTGTATGTGCATCAGCCACCAAGCTATCGGAATGCCATCCGGGTCATATCTGTCGTCTTCGTAAGTCCCTCGATGGGCTGAAACAGACACCTCGTGCGTGGTTCCAGCGCTTTGCTACCATTCTCACGGGCTCATTGGGGTTCTCCAGCTGTCGGTGTGATGAGTCTCTGTTTGTCTATAGTAAGGGATCATATACTGTCTACCTCCTTCTCGATGTGGATAATATCATCATTACATGGTCTTCTCCTACAGTTGTGCAACAGATTATTGCTCAGGTATCGACTAAGTTTGCTATGAATGACCTTGGACCTCTACATCATATTATATGCATTGCTGTCCCTCGCCCTGACTCTGGTATGGTTCTCTCTCAGCGTTAGTATGCCTCTGAGATTCTACAGCGTGCATCGATGGTAGGCTGTAATCCAGTTAGCACTCCGGTTTAGACAGGCTCCAAACTCACCGCTGGTTCGGGACCTCCGGTTGATGATCCCACTTTCTACCGTAGCTTAGCTGGTTCCTTTCAGCATCTCACCTTCACCCTTCGTGACATCTCATTTTCCGTTCAACATATATGCCTCTTCATGCACGATCCTCGATAGCATCATTTTCGTGCATTGTAATTCGATATGTTAGTGGCACTCTTGATCTCAGGTTTCACATCTCTGCTAATGCAACCCCGGGTCTCGCGGGGTACACTGATGCGGATTGGGCCGGCTGCCCGGACACTTGTCGCTCGACCTCTGATTTTTGCACCGTCTTCGGTCTCAGCTGGTCGTCAAAACGACATGCCACTGTCCATCGCTCTAGTGCTGAGGCCGAGTACCGTGGCGTTGCAAACGCTGTTTCTAAGCTCTGTTGGCTTCGCAATCTTCTTCTTGAGATCAAGGTTCGTCCTCCAGAGGTTTCTCTCAGCTCTTGTGGCAATGTCAGTGCAATATACTTATCGGGTAATCCGGTTCAGCATCAACCCACGAAACATATTGAGATCGATATTCACCTTGTTCGATCAAAGCAACGTGTATTCTTCTTTCTCCTCATCCTTTCTCTCTTTGCTTGACTGCTCCAAGAACTTGATTTTGTTCTGATTCGGTGTGTTTGATAGAATAGTCAAAGGAGAGAGGGATACGGTGCAAGGAGAGAGGGGTGGATCTGAGGCGGGTGAAGGGATAGCACGAACGACGCAGCGACGACAACAATGGTGCCTGCCGCCACAGCCTTCTCTCTCATCGTTGTGTCTGAAGAGAAACAACACACTCCTCCCTCTCTCTCACTCCACCAACAAAGAACACCCAAGAGAAAAATTCCAAGCTCCCCACAGGAAATGAACGGTGCAATTGGGAGGTAAAAGTATGAGTGATGATAATTATGGAACAAATTACATTTTTTGTTCCATAATTATCATCACTCATACTTTTTTTTTCAAATGTATCATCACTCATGCTTATATATGCGTGTGTATTTTATGTTTCAAAAAATCAGCCATAACTCCTACTTAATATGTGTAGTGACCCACTATCATATTTACCCGATGTTATGTAATAAATGAAGTAAAATATAACTCATATTTTTCCCAATGAAGATATGATATCATATTTTTTTCCAAATTATCATCAATATCATTAGTATTTTGATATTTGCCTCTATCATTTGGTTTG
Source organism: Linanthus parryae (assembly GCA_023055425.1). Taxonomy (NCBI): domain Eukaryota; kingdom Viridiplantae; phylum Streptophyta; class Magnoliopsida; order Ericales; family Polemoniaceae; genus Linanthus; species Linanthus parryae. Next base: position 163,662 of record JALGPY010000012.1, read on the forward strand.
GCGACAGTGTTAACAAGCTAAAAGAGTAGAGATGATGTTATGGAGAAAAAAGTAAATAGCAAGACTTACCGAATATGCAAGAAGATTTTCTATGAGCTTAACTGGGCAATGTTGGTGTTCAGACTACAGAAGAAGAAGGAAATCACTATTTGGTGATTTCAGGAAAAAAAAAACAGAGGTGACCTTGCGTACCAGTGAAACGACGGACGATGGTGGCGTAAGCGGCGCTAATGGCATGATAGAAAGGAAAATACTTGATTTTGATGGTCGATTATTGTTTATTTGTGGGAGAGAGATCTTGAATCCAAGTATAGCAAAATTTCTCAAAAAAAAAAGGTAAATGACATGAAGTTCTCCTTTACAAACCCATACATGACTAGCTATAAAGAAAGTGGCATTAATGTTGACTAGCAGAAAATTCATTTTTACTTTTCTATCAAAGGTAAGATAGTCAACAATTCTAAACAAATTTTGATTGACCAATTTTTTTTGATCGCGTCTTACAAATAAATAATATTGTGTAAGCTACGAAATAGTTAAAGTTTCTTTGTATAAAGTTTCAAAAATAAAGAGATCTACTGAATAGATGAAAGAACTTTTTGAAAACAACGAAGGAGTAAACAATTTAATATATGGGATCGTATGCTTACTGGAACAAATCCTCATTAAGAATGCCCTCTAGAAGAAACGATAGCCACCTATGACGAAAATATGTGGGTGGCTACTAGTGATAAGTAATAGGGACGGCGACTTTTACTCGCCCCCTCTCAATATCTGATAACATCGATGGCTTAATGAAAAGAGTATAATGCAAATATTAATATTAGGTTTATAGTATCACATTACATTACAGATGTTAACAGTTCGACTCTCTGTGTTAATAGAAAATATCATTTTAGTTACTTACAAAAATATTGCATGTAGTTTATAAAAAAACATATAGCAAATCCCAAAAGCAACATTTCATCAAATCCACTTGTGTAGCCTGATAGGATGACCATCATTTCATCAAATCCCAAAAGCAACATGTCCAATGAACAATTAAATTATATCCAAGTGATGATAAATTTTGACTAAAATTTAAGGTTTATGCCTTTAGCGTATGACTATCTGGGAATAATATCATGAAAAGAAGAACACGCAAAGGATTCATGAAAATAAATGTGTCATCATTATAAATTTAACCCTCCAACAATACTTATACATGGACCGATTTGGGAATCCTGGTTTGATTTATCCCAACAAATATTTATTGTTTTAACAAACATGTGTGCCCTCCTCAAAATACGCTTATTTACAATCATAGATGGATTCCTATTGAGTTGAGAAGAAAATCTCTTAATTTTTCCTCCGTGCCACATCATTCTTTAGTTGTTGATCTTATTGATCCAAACTTCAACTAGAACCAGCATTTAATCCAAGATATTTTTCTCGAAGATGAGGGTGAAGCCATTTTACAAATCCCTCTTAGTTCTCCTCATAATTCAGATAACCTAATCTGGTCACAAACTATTAATGGTGATTACACCATTAAATCTGGGTAACATGTTGCATCTTCAATTCTCAGTTCTAACGTTTTCAGACTTCTAATGCATCTTCGATTTCCAGGATTAGATAATTATTTGGAAGCTTCAAATTCGTGGAAATAAATCTATTCTGAAACTTCACCATGGTAGTTTAGCTGCAAAAACAAATCTTACTAAGAAATTAATTTTATTACCCCACATGTGCAGTTTCAGCGATTCCATGCCTGATACAGAAGAACACATTTTTTTTACTGTCCTTGGGTAAACATCTATATCAATCTCCCCTTATTGATATGCACTTTTTCTACGGATTTACCCTTTTAAATCCGAATTCTCCGTATTTTTTTAACTTAAAAATGTATAGATCTGCGACACTTGTTTCATATTTTTTGAGGAATTTGGTTAGAACATAATTCAAGAGTTTTCAACTCAAAAAAGAAAACGAAATTACATTGAGGTATGAACCAATTTTCTGTTCATAAGAATTTATTGACATAACTTATCTTGGTTTGAGGGTCGGGCATGCAGATCAAACCCAGCCTCCAGATTCGCTAGCGGCTGTTCGTTCTACTCGGTGGTGGAATCGAATAACAAGGCGTTGGTGGAGTGGGTGCAGCTTTCAGCGCCGGCTAGGGTTTTCTCTGGAGGAGAGAGGATGATGTTTGAGGTGAAGAGTCTGCTAAACCAACTTTATATGCATAGGGTTCGCTAGTGAAAATAAAACAAAAATAACCCTTCTCGTGTCTTAGCTAATATTGGGTTGGATTACAAATTTTTTCTTTCGGCTTGTATCACTCTTGGCTAGGGATAAACCCACTATAAAATAAACTATAGGCCTATTTTCAAAAAAAAAAAAAAAAAAAAAAAAAAAAAAAAAAAAAAAAAAAAACTTTGTAATGATCAATAGTTCCAACGTAACGGTCCGGTCGCGTTCCGGACATGAATTGCAATCCAAATTAAATGGGCCCGGTCAGGGCCTAAACACCTTGGACAACCATTGTCTTTTTTGGAACTAAGCAATTGAGCATGAAATTCTTAAAGGAAATTCTTGCAATCTTTTCTTTCAATTTTGCAATTTTTTCTATCAACTTTTTGTTATTCGTCAAATAGTGGCGTGAGGGCACGGGCTATAATCTAGTGTAAAACATTGAGTCAGTTAGCTAGTCTACTGAAACTTCTTACTGAGCATCTCCAATAGGTAATTTATATAGAGTTTAATTTTAAAATATAAATAAGATTGGAAAAATATTGTCCCCAATAGACTCTCTACTCCGCTCTTTATTTTAACGGATAGTTGTCCCGCTCTCTACTTTTAAAGAACCGAATCGATAACATCATATATTCTTTAAACAAGTTTTCACGGTTATGTCCTAAATTTCTTAAAATTTTCTTACAAGAAATATCGAGAATGTCCACGTGTTATTTAGCTAATAATTTAACTCCTACTATTGGAGATTTAACTAAAATTTTATAATATCTAAAAATAAAAATGTTCAATTTTCATCAAATTATAAGTAACTTTTAGCTAGTATTACTAGATATGCTCTGCATATTTAAGCTGGATTTTTACGTAGCTTATTGGAGATGCTCTATCCCCAATAGGTTATGTAGAACAGTTTTTGAGCATCTCTAATAGTTCATCTAAATAGCGCTTATCATTAAAATATAAATAAGACGAAAAAACGTGTCTCCAATAGGCTCTGTATCATGCACTTTATTTTAGCGGATTGTTATCTCGCTCAATATATTGAGCATCTCCAATGCTACTAGTTATAAATTATTTATATTTTAATTAAAATTGTCATTATTCATTTTAACTTTACAAACAAGTTGATATGATCTCCAATGCTGTTATGTAAATGTTAGCTAAAAGGCAGTTGTTGTAGGTAGGTATAAAAAGAGGAGCGAGGTAGACACAACACATTTTGCTATCCATTTTCCTCCTCTTTAAACATAGAGAGCGGGATAACTATTCGTTATAATAAATAACGGAATAGAGAGCCCATTGAAGACAAGTTTTTCACCGTCTCTTTTATATTATAAAGATAACCGCTGAAAATGATCCTTTCATCAGAGTCAAATATCGGACCCATACGGTATACTGCATTACAGGCATCCTCTTGTGTTAGAAATATTGGTAGTAGATTACGCACTTGAACCCAAATATCTATGGATTCGAACTTTACTTCTTCCACCGTAGCCCTAGCTTTCCACGGTTTCAACAGGAAAATATTGTCATCAAACACCAAAGGGCCTCCATTGAGCACTCGATCCATCGACAAATTTGAAGGGAATCTGAATATAAAAACGTTCGTTCTGTTCTCATTGATAAGGATCTGGTCGCCATCCATCTAGAGATTCTTGAAAAGTGTCTTAATCGCCCACGTATTCTTCGGTGTTCCCAGCATGAACGAACCCACAAGACAAAATCTGAACTACTTGATTGCCTCCTCACATCTGCTCCTACTAAACACCACAACCTCATCTTCCTCAGTCGATAGAGGTCGCCGTGATCCGCCGTCTCTGACCGTCGCCACCATGTTCTAGGGCTTCCCCGTCGCTTTCTGTTCTCTCCGAGTTATTTGGAGCTATGACCCGTTTCCTTAGAGTAACGTAATTTGGCGATGACTTTTTGTTAGATAATACTATTTTCCTTTCCTATTTAATAGGGTCATAATATATTTCCTTAAATTTTTCCATGATTTCACTCTTTTTCTCCCAGCATGTCCACTATTAATTCAAGTATGTCTTATTTTTGCTTTATCACTATTACGTAAAAGGACGGTTTTATAAAAAAATTACCTAATGTTTTGCCCAATTGTCCTCGAGAGTGGGTTTTTTTTGTTCTAAAGAGAAACTTTTATAGAAACTAGAGAGAACCGTTACAGTCAAAATTCAGGAACTATAATGGAGAGTGTGTTGCTCCGTAAGAATCAGCTCCCTATATGCCGGTCCCCATGGGGCTGTTTGGATAGAGAGGTTGGGGGGGGTTGGTTAACCAAACCGGTGTGGTTTTTGGTTAGGGTGGTTTGGGTTGGGAAAATACAGGGCACCGACTGTTTTTGAAGTCGGACACCGCCATTTGTTTTATCTCTCTTCTGTCACTATCTCTCTATCTCTCTCTCTCTCTCTCTCTCTCTCTCTCTCTCTCTCTTTCACTCTCTTTCTCTCTCTCTCTCACACACTCTTTTTTTCTTCCATCACGTGATTCTCTTTCTCTCCCTCTCTCTTTCTCTCTCTCTCTTTCTTTCTCTTCTTTCTCTTGGAGCAGGACACCAGTTTGGGGCTACATCCACCGCCCATTTTTTTTCTTCCTCTCTCTCTCTCTCTTAGCCGTGCACCGGCTGTTAAGTGCAGTCCGCCGCCCACTTTCCTATGTCACTCTCTTCCACACTCTCTCTCCATCTCCTTGCACCGGTAGCAAAAACACCGGTCATCGCCTGTACATGATAACCCGAAAAAAAATTTAGGTTTGGTTTCTAGTTAACCAAACCGACTTATCCAAATGAGCCCTATATGCTGGTGCGGACATGAATTGCAAGCCTAACTAAATGGGCCCGTCAGGCCCAAACACGTTGGACGAACCATCGTCTTCTCAGGAAAACAAGCAATTGAGCATCAACCGGCGGCAGGCTCCATGGACTAATAATTCACCAATCCCGCCGCCTCCCCTTCTGCCGCCGCCACCCTATCTATCAGTCTCAAGCCCTCTCGTCGGGGACGCGATCGTCCCCGGAAGGGGCAGAACCAGAAACCCACTTAAACCCCCGACCCAGAAATCGCAGCCTCTCTGGATAGGAGAACCCACAACCACCGGCACGTCGAACCATCCGCCACCGTGGCGGAGGCGTCGCAGTGAGAGGCGCTGGTGAGGGTGGCACCGACGATGGACGCGGTGGTGAAGGTGTTCTACTTCCACACGGAGCCAAATTTCTCGCTGCCGTAGCAAAGGAAGATGCAGTTCAGCTCCAGCAGCAGTGGGTTCGTGATTGGTGGGAGGAGGGTGTTGACGAATGCGCACTCGGTGGAGTATCATACGCATGTGTATGTGAAGAAACACAGGTATGATACCATGTACTTTTCCACGGTGCTTGCCATTGGAACTGAATGTGATATTGGTAATGCTCGTCTTCTGTTTCGTTTTTGATTGATGGATATCCATTTTGCCTGACTGCATTTTGTTTGAGGAAAAAATTCCACAGAAATAATAACAAAGTTTTTGATTGATGGATATCCATTTGCCTGACTGCATTTTGTTTGAGGAAAATATCCACCCCTTGGGCATCTTTGTTTTTTTGGCTTTGATTTGAGGGATTTGATAGTATCCAATTGGTGGAAGATAAAAGGAGAGAAAATGAAATTTCACTATAACTCAATTTCAATACAAAAACATCATCCTAGCACTGTTCAGGATGAAGACCGGGGGAGTTGATACGGATGTAGTGGAGGACGGGTTGAATACGAGTGATGATGAAGAGGATCCAGAGGTGACGGTCTGACGGATGGCACACCGAACGTGTGTCCCAAGCGCAACGGCGCCCTCCCATTTATTTACAAGATTGTGTCCAGTCGAAGAATAAGCGTTAGCAGTATTGCTAGTAGATGTTAATTGTTTTGGATTATTGATTTAATTGTTTGGGTACTTTGAATTTTACAAGGTTTCTTTACAACTCTTTACTCGGATTAGGACTATGGTCGAACTGTCAGGGTTAGTGGGTCATATAAAAAAAGTGTAATTTTCTTAAGAGAAATCAATAAGAAAGTTTTCAGCCTTAATTTCGTTTTTTTCTCTGCCGTCCTCACGATCGGGTAGCATTCTCTGCTATCGTGGTGCCATTGTTACCAGGGGTAACACAAAATGTATAAACTACAGATCAGAACATCGATATAAGACATTACACGAAATAAAATGTACACTTTTTACCATCTAACTTTTGTGTCAGATCATCAAGTGACTTGGCAACTTTTAGCTCCATTATATTTCCTTCCATTTTAGCTCTTAACATGGTCGTCTCTGAAGATAATGTTACTGGCTCAACCTCCTTCTTTGGTCAAAAAATATTTTCTGAAATATTTATCTCGTGCTCAGTAATCGGATATTTACTCTGCCAACCAAAGGTAACAAAAATGTGTAAGATTGTGAAGAGTCCTCATTCGGACCTCTGAATTGATTAGTGATTTATACACAACTAATGCTAAAATAATTACAGATAAGTCCCTATAATTAAGCTATGCTATAATTAAGCTAAGCTATTACACCCCCGCATTCGGAGCGGGAGAATGATGAACGTTCAGACTGGAGCGGAACCTTTCAATTAACTGACGAGGCAGACCTTTGGTGAAGATATCCACATACTGAAAATCAGGGGGGAATGTGAAAAATTCCGAAGTTGGCAGAGACGAACCTCTTCTCGAACAAAGTGAATATCGATCTCAATATGTTTCGTGCGTTGATGCTGAACTAGATTACCCGATAAGTATATTGCACTGACATTGTCACAATAGCAGAGAGAAACCTTCAGAGGACGCACCTTGATCTCAAGAAGAAGATTGAGTAGCCAACAGAGCTTAGAAACAGCGTTTGCAATGCCACGGTACTCGGCCTCAACACTAGCGCGAGAGACAGTGGCGTGTTGTTTTGACGACCAGCTGAGAAGGTTCTCTCCGAAGAAGGTGCAAAAACCAGAGGTGGATCGACGAGTGCCCGGGCAGCCGGCCCAATCCGCATCAGAGTATGCTGTGAGACTCGTGGTTGCAGTAGCAGATATGTGAAACCCGAGATCAAGAGTACCACTCACATAACGAAAGACACATTTCAACATGCAAAAATGATTCTCTTGGGGATCATGCATGAAGAGGTAGATCTGCTGAACGACATATGAGATGTCAAGACGGGTGAAGGTGAGAGCACCAGCTAAGTTGCGGTAGAAAGTGGGATCATCAACCGGAGGTCCTGAACACGCGATGATTTTGGAGTCAGTCTCAACCGGAGTGCTAACTGGCTTACACCCTACCATGGATGCACGCTATAGAATCTCAAATGAATACTGCCGCTGAGAGAGAGCCATACCAAAGTCAGTGCGAGTGCCAACAATGCCTAGAAAATTATGTCGAGGTTCAAGGTCAGTCATAGCAAACTCAGCCGAAAGCTGAGCAATAATCCGCTGCACAACTATAGGAGAAGACCCCGTAATGATGATATCATCCATATAGAGAAGGAGGTAGACAGTATCTGATCCCTGACTATAGACAAATAGAGACTCATCACACCGACAGTTGGAGAACCCCAATGAGCCTCTGAGAGAGGTAGCAAAGCGCTGGAACCACGCGCGAGGTGCCTGTTTCGGCCCATAGAGCGACTTACGAAGACGACATACATGATCCGGATGGCGGAGATCCTGATAGTCCGCTGGCTGATGCATATACACTACCTCATTCAGGTCACTGTGCAAGAAAGCATTCTTGACATCCAAATGGAAAATAGGCCAAGCATGAGAGATGGCAAGAGTGAGAACAGTACGGATGGTGGCCGATTTGACAACAGCACTAAAAGTCTCATCACAATCAACCACCACTAACTGAGATTTGCCATTCGCCACTAGGCGGACTTTATACCGCTGAAGAGTACCATCATCCCGAATCTTATGACGGAATAACCAAATGGCCCGAAGAATGTTTGCCCCATACGGGCAAGGAACCAACTCCCAAGTCTGATTCATGACCATAGACTCAAACTTACCATCCAGTGCAGCTTTCCAGTGTGGGTCCAAAAGGGCAGACACATGGGATTTGGGAAAGAGAGACACAGAGGAGGGAAATTGAGCATGAAGGGTGAGACGGGAGATGGTTTTATGGATACCGTGCGGGGCTCGGGTTCTCATCGGAGGGGAGAGGGGTGGAGCCAGTGGGTTAGGAGAGACTGGAGCTGGAGACGGCGAGGAGATCGTGACAGGTAGGGAGGTAGGAGGCTGAGGAGGGGCCTGAGGTGGAGAAGGCTGCGGTGGTGTCGAGGCAGGAAGAGCAGGTGCGGTCGGGCGACGATTGTAGTGAAGATGGAAGGGTGGGGTTAGCCGAGAGGGAGCCAAGGGTTTGTGAGCATGACCGGACAGATCTATAGGAGGGAGACCATCGTCATGGTCAGAGTCAGTATGTCGGGGAAGTGATAGGAAACCAGGTATGGCAACGGGAAGACATGCTCATCAAACTTGACATGACGGGAGATGTGAATGGGACCAGTAGAGATGTCGAGACACCAATAACCACGATGATTCGAAGGGTAACCAAGAAACATACATCTAGTGGACCGAGGGGCAAGCTTGTGAGGAGACACAACAGTCAGATTAGGGTAGCACAAACACCCAAAGGTACGAAGATGATCGTATGTGGGAAGACGATGATAGATAAAGGTGGTAGGAATATCACCGTTGAGAGATTTGGTGGGAGAATGTTGTGGAGATAGACAATTGTGAGAACAGACTCAACCCAAAAGCGAGGAAACATGGAGGCATGAAAGAGAAGGGTACGAGATATACCATTGATACAACATATCATACATTCGGCCTTTCCATTTTGAGGAGACATTTGCGGACAAGCAAATCGAAAAACAAGGCCATTGGACATGGCGAACTCATGAAACACAAAATTATCAAATTCCCCCCCCCCCCCCCTCCCCAAGGTCACATTGAAAACTATTGATGTCACGAGAAAACTGGGTATGCACATACGTGTGGAAATTGTTTGAAGTGAGTGAAAGCATTCGATTTGAGTTTTAAAGGAAAGACCCATAGAAAATGCGAGTAATCATCAAGTAAGAGAAGATAATACTTGAAATTAGATTTTCTAGCAACAGGGGATGTCCAAATATCACTACGAATAATGTCAATCGGAGCAGAAGTGCAAGATTGTGAAGGTGCGAAGGGAAGTCTAACGTGTTTTCCGAGTTGGCATGCATGGCATAATCCGGTTTGCTCAGCTTTAGTACAAGAAATGAAATGACTAGAGCCAAGATGATCTAATACATGACGACCAGGATGACCAAGACGGTTGTGCCACACAGGAGCAGAAGAACATCAAGAGACTGGGCTGTGGAGGTAGATGAAGGCGAGACCAGTGGGTAGAGATCCCCTGAACTATTTCTCCTCAGCAAAAGATTACCCGAATGAAGGTCCTTGGCAAAAAAGCCAGCAGGGTCAAACTCGATAGAGACATTATTGTCAATGGTAATTTGACGGACAGAGATAAGATTTTTAATTATATTTGGAGCAAGAAGGACATTTTTGAGTTGTAGGGGACAGGCTAGGGTAGCAATAGTCTGCTGACCAGAACCACACATTGAAATTTTCATCCCATTACCGACCATCACATCAGAAATAGGAGAACTTGACGAGACGGAGGAGAGAGTACCTGTCTGAGATATGATATGAGAAGAGGCCCCAAAGTCCATGTACCAAATATTATCTGGAGCATTAAATGTCATGCCAGCAAGTTCCGAAAACAGAGCAGTAACAGAGGACACGAACCTGCAATGGACAGCAACCTGTGAACGCTGAGCAGGTCCTGGACAAAAGTACCTGACGTAATTGTAGGGTGAGAGGGTCCTGGCTCTGTGAGATAGGTGCATGGTGGGGGCAACCGGGATTGTAGAGGCAGGACACCACACCCATATGCTGTGAGGAGAGGCCAGCGACATAGTGTGTTGCTTCAGAGAGTAGTATGTGTCCATAGCCATGAGGAGGAAGAAAAAGAAAAAAAAAACTATAACCAACTAATGAACCACAAGTTTATCCCACAATTGTAACCCACCAGTGTAACTCAAAATATATTGAAGCTGAATCACAGGGTTGCAGTTGTGGCTTTTCCAACTTTTTCACCACAATTCACCACTGACCAAAGAAACTGCACAAGGGACTCACAAGTTGTGTAGGGTAAGCCAATATAATAATGAGATGTTGAGAAAAATGTCCCACGGAAGAGAAAAAATTGAACCTTCAAACTGAGCAACGAAAAAGTGACCGCCAATTGGGTCGGTTGATCACCTTCAAGCTAATTCATACAAATTAAAACCCGTTGATAGGAGTCGCAGGTTGAAGAGAAGGCAACGACCAGATTGCGAGATAGGAGAACGGCTGTGATGGAGTTGCTTAAGAGAACGACGCAAAGGAGATCCCCGGTGGTGGGAGAAAGAGAAAGAGTAGATCGTCGATGAAGGCAGATGCTTGCTTCTGGTGATAGCGCCTGGAGGCGATGGCAGCTGCGCTTGGGGAAGAAAACGAAGAAAGCGAGAGCTAGGGCTCTGATACCATGTAAGATTGTGAAAAGTCCTCAATCGAACCTCTGAGTTGATTAGTGATTTATACACAACTAATGCAAAAATAATTACAAATAATTCCCTATAATTAAGCTACACTATTAAAATTAAGACGACAATCGAAAAATGTGTGTAACTACATGAATGCTTTACTCAATCACGATTTAGTAACAAACCTAGGCAAGATTTTTCTGACATGCCATGAGCTTTTCATTGAACTCCGAGATTTCATGATTGAGACGTGAAAGCCTGTTCTTTTCTTCTGGTGTCAAGTGAATGACAATTTTTGTTCCCAATACAGCTTGTTTCGAAGGAATATTTGTCAGAAGCTGGGCAATATCATTCTGCACTCTTTTAAGTACTTCCTCCTGCAAATATAGAGTACGCCATCAGAATAACCTAAAGTCACAAAAGGTAAAATAGAATATGAATTGGAGAAAACCTTTTTCCTTAGAGATTTAGAAACTGAACCCTTCTTCTTGTAAGAATCAGCAATGCCCCTCTTAAGTTGTCCTAATTCTTCATGAGCTAGCTTGGCTTTTTTTTTTTGTTCCTCTAGAACTGCAACATATTGCAATTCTAACAACCTGTATTCTTCTTTCATGTTGCAGTTCTAGAAGAACAAAAAGAAAAGCCAAATACGTCAAAGCAACTCGAATTATGGAACGAACCAACTCACCTGCCGCCGACTTCCATATTCTTCTTTCCTCCTCCTTTCTCTCTTTGCTTGATCGCTCCAAGAACTTGATCTGGTTCTGATTCGGTGTGTTTGACAGGAGAGACAAAGGAGAGAGGGGTATGGTGCAAGGAGAGAGGGGCGGATCTGAGGTGGGTGAAGGAAAACAACACACTACTCCCTCTCTCTCTCTCTCTCACTCCAACAAAGAAAACCCAAGACAAAAACTCCAAGCTATCAACAAAAAATGAACGGTGCAATTGAGAGGTAAACTCAGAAATAGTTTTGAAGATAGAGAGGTAAATTCTAAGATGGGAGAGTGTTATACTGCCTCCGTCCCGCAAAGATAGTCCATATTTCTATTTTGGTCTGTCCCAAAATGATTGTCCACTTACATTTTCAAGGTAAAAAATACAATGCAGTTACAATACTACCCATTCATATTCAATATACCTAGTTTTGGAGAAACAAAATCAAAGATAATAGTGGAAATAGCATGTCAACAACTTGTAGTGGGAAGCATTAATTGCATGTCTCCAAAAAAGTTGTAGTTTCAAAAATGAACTATTTTTGCGGGACGGAGGGAGTATATCAATACTAATACTTTTTCACCAGATCGGGTAGTGGTGGGTGAAGAGGCGTGAAATTGTTAAATTGTCTTCTTTACTTGGACCAAAATAAGGGTAAAATTATCATTGGTGAATCGAATGTGCTCTTACATAATTATCATCACTCATACTTTTTTTTGAAATGTATCATCACTCATACTTACATATATATATATGGGTGTGTATTTTATCAAAACTATCACATTGCAACCCCTAGTTCTAGAACTAGCTGATTGCATCCCCCATTTGCAAAAAATACGTCAACGTGCAACAGGGAACGAAATTTCATCGTAAAATTAACCTACTCAAAGGGCATTATCAGAAATAATGTGATACGATTATATCAGAAACGATGTGAAGTTTATGAAAATGCATTCGTTGTGTTTTAATTTGATGGTTGAATTTCGCTCCCGGTTTGACATTGACGTATTTTTTACAAATGGGGGATGCAATCAGCTAGTTCTAGAACTGGGGGTTGCAATATGATAGTTTCGGCATACTGGGGGTATGCATTAAGTAATTAAGCCTTTAAAAAATCAGCCATAACTCCTACTTAATATGTGTAGTGACCTCTCTCAAAAAATATGTGTAGTGACCCACTATCATATTTACCCGATGTTATGTAATAAATGAAGTAAAATATAACCCACATTTTTCCCAATGAGGATATCATATTTTTTTCCAAATTATCATCAATATCATTAGTATTTTGAAATTTGCCTCTATCATTTGGTTTGGCGACAGTGTTAACAAGTTGAAAGAGTAGAGATGATGTTATGGAGAAAAAAAAATAGCAAGACTTACCGAATATGCATGCAGATTTTCTATGAGCTTAACTGGGCAATGTTGGTGTTCAGACTACAAAAGAAGAAGGAAATCACTATTTCGGTGATTTCAGGAAAAAAAACATAGGTGACCATGCGTACCAGTGAAACGACGAGCGGTGGTGGCGTAAGTGGCGCTAACGACATGATAGAAAGGAAAATATTTGATTTTGATGGTTGATTATTGTTTATTTGTGGGAGAGAGATCTTGAACCCAATTATAGCAAAATTTCTCAAAAAAGTTAACAATAAGTAAATGACATGAAGTTCTCCTTTACAAACCCATACATGACTAGCTATAAAGAAAGTGGCATTAATGTTGACTAGCAGAAAATTCATTTTTACTTTTCTATCAAAGGTAAGATGGTAAAAAAAATTAATAAATTTTTATTGACCAATTTTTTTTGGATCACGTCTAACAAATAAAGAATATTGTGTAAGCTACGAAATAGTTAAAGTTTCTTTGTATACAACGTAGGTTTCAAAAATAAAGAGATATCTACTGAATAGGTGAAAGAATTTTTTGAAAACAATGAAGGAGTAAACAATTTAATATACGGGATCGTATGTTTACTGGAACAAATCCTCATTAAGAATGACCTCTAGAAGAAACTATAGCCACCTATGAAGAAAATATGTGTGACTACTAGTGATAAGAAATAGGGACGGCGACTTTTACTCGCCCCCCCCCCCCCCTCTCAATATCTGATAACATCGATGACTTAATGAAAAGAGTAGAATGCAAGTATTTATATTATGTTTACATTATCACATTATATTACAGATGTTAACAGTTCGACTCTCTGTGTTATTAGAAAATATCATTTTAGTCACTTACAAACATATTATATGTAGTTTAAAAAAAAATCATAATGCATGTATAAGGGAGTGGGCCCTTTAATAATAGCCCACTTGTGCAACCTGATTGGATGACCATCAATTCATCAAATCCCAAATACAAAATGTCCAATAAACAATCAAATTATATCCAAGTGATGATAAATTTAGACTAAAATTTAAGGTTTAAGCCTTTAACGTTTGACTACCTTGGAATAATAACATGAAAATAAGAACACACAAAGGATTCATGGAAATAAATGTGTCAACATTATAAATTTGACTCTCGAACAATACTTATACACGGACCTGATTTGGGAAGCCTGGTTTGATTTATCCCAACAAATATTTAGTGTTTTAACAAAAATTTGTGCCCTCCTCAAAATACGCTTATTTACCATCATAGATGGGTTCTTATTGGGTTGGGATGAAAACCTCTTAGTTTTTCCTCCTTGCCACATCATTCTTTAGTTGTTGATCTTATTGATCCAAACTTCAACCGGAATCAGCATTTAATCCAAGATATTTTTTTCAAAGATGAGTGTGAAGCCATTTTACAAATCCCACTTAGTTCTCCTCATAACTCAGATAACCTAATCTGGTCACAAACTATTAATGGTGATTACACCATTAAATCTGGGTAATATATTGCATCTTCACTTCTCAATTCTAACGGTTTCAGACTATTAATGCATCTTCGATTTCCAGGATTAGAGAATTATTTGGAAGCTTCAAATTTGTGGAAAATAAATCTATTCTGAAACTTCACCATGGTTGTTTAGCTGCAGAAACAAATCTTACTAAGAAATGAATTTTATTACCTAACATGTGCAATTTCTGCGATTCCATGCCTGATACGGAAGAACACATTTTTTTTACAGTCCTTGGGTAAACAGATCTATCAATCTCCCCTTATTGATAAGCACTTTTTCTACGGATTTACCCTTTCAAATCCTCATTCTCCGTATTGTTTAACCTAAAAATGTATAGATCTGCAACACTTGTTTCATACTTTTGGGGAATTTGGTTAGAACAGAATTCAAGAGTTTTCAACTCAAAAAAGAAAAAGCTTCCTAAAAAAACTCAAAAAAAAATACATTGAGGTATGAACCAATGGTCTAGTTGTTCATAAAGAATTTATCGAGATAACTTATCTTGGTTTGAGGGTTGGGCATGCAGATCAAACAGAGCCTCCAGAATCGCTGGCGCCTTGTTCGTTCTCCTCGGTGGAAGGCGCCCCCTCTGGGGGCTGCTTAAATTAAACATTGAAGCATTTATCTCGACAAATCAAAGAAAATATGGGGGAGGAGTCATTATCATGAACTCCAACGGTGCCTTCGTCCCCACAATGGAGTTTCCTATCCCTTTCAACAGAGATTCCATTGTGGCGGATGCCTACACCCTTGGATTTGCGATTACGGCAGCGATGGAAAGAGTATATGTAAATCTCTAGTGGTGGAATCGAATAACAAGGCTTTGGTGGAGTGGATGCAGCTTTCAGCGCCGGCTAGGGTTTTCTCTGAAGGAGAGAGGATGATGTTTGAGATGAAGAGTCTGCTGAACCAACTATATATGCATAGGGTTCACTAATGAAAAAATAAACAAAAATAACCCTCCTCATGTCTTAGCTAAAATTGGGTTGGATTACACATTTTTTCTTTCGGCTCGTATCACTCTTGGACTAGGGATAAACCCACTATTAAATAAACTACAGGCCTATTTTCAAGAAAAAAAACTTTGTAATAATCAATAGTTCCAATGTAATGGTCATGTCGCGGTCCGAACATGAATTGCAATCCTAATTAAATGGGCCCGGTCAGGGCCCAAACACCTTGGACAACCATTGGCTTCTTTGGAACTAAGCAATTGAGCATGAAATTCTTAAAAGAAATTCTTGCAATTTTTTCTTCCAATTTTGCAAATTTTTCTTCCAACTTTTTGTTCTTCGTCAAATAGTGGCGTGAGGGCACGGGCTATAATCAGGTGTAAAACATTGAGTCAGTTAGCTGGTCTACTGAAACTTCTTACTGAGCATCTCCAATAGGTCATTTATATAGCGGTTACTTTTAAAATATAAATAAGATTGGAAAAATATTGTCTCCAATAGACTCTCTACTCCGCTCTTTATTTTAACGGATAGTTGTCCCGCCCTCTACTTTTAAAGCGTCAGATCAATAACTTCATATATTCTTTAACCATGTTTTTAACGGTTATGTCCTGAATTCCTTAAATTCTCTTACAATAAATATTGAGAATGTGCCACGTGTTATTTAGCTAATCTTTTAACTCTTACTATTTGACACGCTCCAACTGCAAGTGCACAGTTGTCAGTGTAGTGATAATATTCCGGAAATCCGGGTTGTCGAACCCAAGAGACTTCGTTGTAAATTAGCTACTAAATTTGTTCTTTGTGTGGGTAAAGCGCGTTGAGTTGTTGTTCTAATTCTACTAATAATTAAAATAACGAGTATCTCAAATAATTCAATGAATTAATTCAAGATTAATAAGCACGAGTTGATTTGGTTGTTTCTCAAAGTTGTTCAAGATAAGGATATCTCTACGGATCACTAGGTATTTCACACTACGTTGGATTTATGCTCTACTAACACGATGAGTTTTTGTTCTAGTTAAATGAGCAATATTATATTGAAGATGTCTCAACCAATAACTATGCTTAAACTCTCATAACTGATTCCTCTAGCCTACTCAAGTTTAAGCATGCATTACGATATTGATTCTACTCTTTGTTCTTAGCTAACTAGCAAGATTCCTCAACCCTAGATACGGCTAGTGTGTATTTCAAATTTCTGGGCAACAAACGTAGATTCCTCTATCATTCACAACCTAACACAATCCTATTAATACGTCTACTAATAGAAAAGATAGATGAAAGGTATACAATACACATAACTAGACAAAACTTCATCAATTAAGCATGAATGCATGAAAGAAGATCCATGAATCACAATACGTAGTGATCAAACCCTAGTTTCCTACGAGATATCCTGAAATAAGTGTTTAGCTACTCATAAACATGA
Source organism: Linanthus parryae (assembly GCA_023055425.1). Classification (NCBI taxonomy): domain Eukaryota; kingdom Viridiplantae; phylum Streptophyta; class Magnoliopsida; order Ericales; family Polemoniaceae; genus Linanthus; species Linanthus parryae. The sequence continues at coordinate 180,478 of JALGPY010000012.1, forward strand.
TCAATACACTATGTTTCATGATCAAATAGCAAAACCTAGAGAAGAAACGAAGTTTGAGAAGCCAAACGGATGATCCAAGCTCTCCAACCTAGCTCCAAGCTCTCCAAGCACGTCTCCCAAGGTGTTCTCTGATGCGAATCACGTTCCCCAATGTTTCCTAAGTATTTCGTGGCTCTACAACCTCAAAACTATGCCTAAATAGCAAAATAACCCCAAAAATACGATCCTGGCAGCAGAGGTGCGGTTACTTCGTGCGATTACTTCACAAGATCACCCATGCGATTACTTGACAGCTTCAGTATTTGGCTAAGGGGTAATCTTACGATTACCTCCATGTAATCGTACGATTACTTTTGGGCAGCCAACATCAAAATCCCATCTTCTTGCTCTTTTTCCCCGTCGTCTTCACTTCCCGATCATTCCTTTGAGCCTCCAACTTTTCTGAAGTTCACTTTTGCTCCAATGTCACATCCCGAGCTCCCGGTTCTTGAAAACCACAACACGAGAAACATACCCGAAGATCACACGTGATAAAATATAGTCAAAATTAACGCAAAAAGTGCCCGGACTCAACATTTACATGCAAAGACTCAACACGCTCAAATTTAGCAAGAAATGGCCCAAAATCCCTAAAAACGCATCGGAATGCACGCAAAACTGTAAGGAAACATATACAAATATAACTCCAATTATGGAGTTATCAAATATCCCCACACTTACCCGTTGCGCGTCCTGAGCAACAATCCAAATCACAAGCTATCACAAACCATTCGAACCTTCCTCCTCCCATCTCACCTCTCGAGTCAACTATTCCAACCAAGACCATTGCATACTTTTCAACTTACCAATTGCATACTAACCTCAATTAGCCGACTCAATACACATAACGAATCAATACAAGACTCAGGGATGCAACAATATGATGCAATGCAATTATGTGACTCGATCTTAACTAAACACGTATATATACACAAAATATCTTTTTAGGCGAGATCGGGTAATCTCAATTAGCTTAAACCGGTTCTCATGGAGTGATAAAGAATCTAGGAACGAGGTATGAATTGCAACTAAACTCGACAACAAGAATTTCCGTTAGTTAGTATAGAAAGCCTAGCTTTACTAAGTGTAAGAATAACCTACCTCTTCGCGTGTGCCGATAAATAAGAGGCTACGCTAGGCTAAGCCACATTCAAGGTCCGAGCTCCTATTCCGCTAACGAGTTAGAATGTAGAGGCTTAGGGACAAAAGGATAATCATGTAGTAACAAGTCCTAAGTGTCACATTCTCACGTTAAAACCCACATCTCACACCACCTCACCACAATGATAGGAACCGCAACCCGAAACTCACCATCTCCAGCCCTCGATCCCCTCAAACCCCGGTACAATAACGATTTCCGTGGCCACCGTCGTGAAACGTGCATAAAATGAATATCGCCGTAAATTAAATAGATGCTCCCACCACTCGGTCTTCATTAAGCTCAACTTTATTCCTTTATTTCATCTCTCCTTTTTTCTCTCTTTTTTTTTATTATGTTGTTTTTTTTTTCTTTTTTTTTTTCAAATCTCTCAAATTTCTGCACAACTTCTACAATGTATATCTCGAGTGGTCTTCCAAGTGTCAAGCCAAAATAAGATGATAAGGGGAGAATATAACCAAGTCAATGCATACAAATAAATTCCTCTCCCCCTAATTTCGATGAAATACACGGTGTCACCAAACAAAGCCGCAAACAAATCCAAGTACATGTATGGGGATGGAGTCGTCAAAAGCTCAATCTCAATGTCCGTAGTCAAAAGTCGACATCCCCACACTAGAATATATCCATGTCCCCTCTCAAGTAATCAAGCGTATGTAAGTCTCGTGCCTAATCCAACCGATCCTCCTACACCAAGATGAAAAGAAACGATCCCTAGCACGATCCACCGATAAGAATCAGCCAACCCCAATGTTGTGCGGATTAGACGTCCCACACTTTTGGCTCTCCACAACCGTGTCCATGATGTAGTGACATGGAACACCGCCACACCGTAGTGTGCAAGCCGACTCACTCACCCTCACATTCCCCTCAAAAGTAATATATGAAGCACATGTGATCATGTAGAACTCACAAGAATATGTAATGAAGCACTCCCTCATCAAGCCCCCTCAACTACGACCCTCGTGATGCACTAAAGAGGTAATTTTAAACGATTTGTGATGAAGGCCAAGAATCGTCTCCCTAGGTCAACAAGGCTAGCAAATAATCCAAGGCTCGATTAGGGCGTTCTAGTGGTCCTACATGGTAAGATCTAATAAGCAGTGAGTGCTCTAATACACACCTCGCACAGCTGTTCTGTGTGCCACTACGAGGCGGGTTGACGACTACCTAAGATGTACACATGAATGTTCGGCTTGTTTAGCTCACACCTAGCTCAACTCTTGTAAGAAAACAAAGCACACACTTCAGATTTGAAAATCATTTAAGTGTATCCAAATAGGCAGGTATTCCCGTAAAGAAAGTCTCTCTATACATACTAAGGGGAACTCACATTGTCATTCTCGGTCACAAGTCATACCCTATGCCTAAAGTTCTCACACTCATCGATTTTCCAAATTCAAGCTTCTTTCGATTGCCCTTTCTCAATTTTCATTTTTTTTTTAATTTTTATCTTTTTTTTATATATATAATTCCTACTCTATATGCATGGGTCGACTCGAAAGAAGACTCAAAACTGACTCAATTTGGGTAGGTGGACTCAATTAAATAAACCGTGCAAAGAAGCTATACTAATATGCAAACATCAACTACTCACAATACGACACACACAAGATATATAAACACGACATGGACTACAAATACTGACTCACAATACGACACACACATCCTAAATGTAACAGGGTAATGCAGACACGGACCTGGCTAGTCAAGGCTAAAAATTCCCCCACACTAGAACGCTTCGTTGTCCTCAACGAAAAAAGAGATAAAGTAAAGGACTCAGCAAACCAGTGCGGGAGACGGTGTTTCTACTCAGACTCAGTCTGTGCACGGTGACGAGTTGTGTAAACTGAAATTAAGCACGTAAGCACGTAAAAACAAGTAACTAGGCAAGGCACGACGCAATTCCTCGCATGTTGCTCGAGGCCTTTGCGTATCGATCAAAATTAAAAAAAAAATCCAACGAAGGAAAATTTGTGCCTATTACACGTAAAGAGAGAGTTTTAGAACGTACCGACGTGCCCGGAGCAAGTCTTACGGGCACACTTTTTAGAAATTTCGGCAAGATGGACCGTTTCGGGTCGCCGAAAAATTTCTTCCAACTTTTGCAATTGACTTGTGCTTCTTGCTCCTTGCGATGCCCTCATTAAACTTTCCATCTTCGCCAACTCTTGAATCCCAGCCAAACAACACCAATTTCAACTTTTGCTCAAGAACCTTAGATTTTGTCTTTTCAAAATTTTCAACCAAACGGCCCCCGAATTTGAGAGCTCAAGCACTGCTAGCTCCCTTTCTTCCTCAGGTGGTGTGTTGCGACCAGCACAGGTGGTGACGGCGGCGGCGAAGACAGGCGGAAAGAGGGCAGAATCCGTCGGGGTCTGGCGCGGGCTTCGGGGTCTGAACAGATGAGTCGCGGTGGTGAGGAGGGTTATGAGTGAGGAGAAGTGGTGGTGGCGGAGATGGTGGTCGTGGTGGTGCTGAGATAGAGAGTAAGGAGAAGAAGGTCGGGTATGTTGAGAAGAAGAAGAAGTCGAAATTTATTTTGACTAAGAAAAACCCCGATTTCCTGACCCTTCAGAAGTAATCGTACGATTACTTTGAAGTAAACGTACGATTACTTGAAAGTAATCGTGCGATTACTTCACATGATTGATCAGTTAGTTTTCCTCAAAATTCTTCCCAAAAAATTTTCTAAGTCTAAAGTAATCGTACGATTACTTGGAAGTGATCGTACAATTACTTTAAGGTAATCGTGCGATTACTTTAAGGTAGTCGTACGATTACTTTAAAGTAATCGTGCGATCACTTAATACGATTACCTCGTACGATTGATTATAAGATTTTCTCAACAAGTTCACCCCAAAAAATTTCTAAGGCAAAAGTAAACGTACGATTACTTTTGAGCAGCGAAAAATATTTCATAGCCAAAATATAACATTTACCTCGTTTTTTGATCCCGAATTCCGATGAGTGTGATTTTTGCACCTTTGGATCCCTTTTTCCACGTATGTCTTGCTCACACAAATAACGTCCCGTTCCCGGAGCGTTTTCCCGACTTTTCTCAATTATCGCCCAATTACGCGAAAAATATCCAAAATGTGCCAAATTCGTCGCTTTCTTCAAAATTTTGCAATCACCTTCATCAAGATGGGGAGTGCAGGGTCTTTTCTCATGTAGAAAACTTCCCAAAGTCCGGGGAACCTTTAATTCTTCAATTTCGCGCTTCCAAAGGCTCGTTTTGCATTTCCGGATGCTTTTGGATGCCTTTCAGCATCCTTTTTCGTCTTTGTTGCTCGTTTCTTTGTTTTGTCATGGATCTCCTCGACCTCGAGACTCCATTTACGTTATAAAATATTTCCAATGTCCGGGTGTAGATAGTGCTTTCTGAGCTGACAGATCTTGGCCACGTGGCAACCATCCAGCACACCATATTGTGCTCCACACACACTGGATCACCAGCCGAGCTGATCCATGTGGGGGCTGCGAGACAGAGCCCTCGCATACCACTGCACGGGACTTGTAGGGACTTAGTGGTTTGGAGGCTAGAGTAAGCCCTGTCGCGTGCGAGCCAAGCCCGCGCGCGACCTTTAGTAACTGTTTTGAGAGATTTATGGCACGAGCTCCATAAACCCGATCAATCCGGTCAAACCCGGTCAACCTCGTAACGGTTCCGGTATTCGCGCACAACGTGCTGTAACGGTCCCTATATACTCGGACGAACGTGCCGTTATGGTTAAGCTAATTAAGCCGCCATCAATGGGCGCATTAACCACACTACAACGGTCATGTTCTCTGCTATATATAGGACGTTACCCTTTCCATACAGAGGAGAACACACTTGCCATACGCGGAAGCTCTGCCAAACCTCTGTCTCTCTCTCAGACATTACTACTGACTTACTCTCTCCCTACACACAACCCTACTCTTCCTGTGCGATCCTCGATCCTCTACATACGGTGTACACGGAGGTCTCCCCGCCGCAATCTCTTGTGCACATTTTGGTGAACCCGACGTGAACTTACCAACCAAAGCAACAATGTCTCAGGAGGATGATATCAGCAACAGATCGCCTTCCACCGAAACCGCCTCGGGAGAGGAGACCCGCCGTACTCCTACCACTCCCGGCGAAACACCGACGCTGGAGTCTTTGGACGCCACTGTTCAAAGTCAGGCGAAAGCTCTCAAAGCCCAATCCGTGCAGCTAGAACGGATCTTAGCCGTTCTGGGCACCCTTGCACCAAATCCTTCATCAGCCACCGCCGTCTCTCAAGGAGGAGGAGCCCCTACCGCTCCGGGACTGGGAGTGTCAACCACACCTCCCAACCCTTACCTGCAGACTCCACCGGCGATTGCGCAGCCGCCTCCAATTCAGGGGTCAACAGCTCAGATGTTACCTCTCGCTGCCCACACTCCTCAGCCCTCGGCTTTGGCGTCTAACCCAACTTTGCAGTACCCTTTGCCTCCTTCAACGGCGATCTGGGGCAATGCGAGTAGTCCATATGTCCATAATCCTTCGACGGCGTATATGTCGCCCCCGCCGGCGGCAACCCCTCCTTCAGCTACCGAGGGAAGCATTCCAGAATGCATGACGTCTATGCAGAAGCGCATGGACACTATTCTGGCTCATCAGTCATTCGCGGATACTATTATCCCGAAGCTGGACAATGATCCACCCATCCCACGAGAGATCTATCTCATGCCTAACCCCGCGGGGTACAAAGCTCCTAAGTGGGACAAGTTCGAGGATGTCAACGGAAATGCTCATGAACATGTCATGCGTTTCATTGATGTCATGGGGCCATACGGAGCCGATCCCAAACTGCTGATGCGAGAGTTCCCAAAGTCTTTAGGGAACGTAGCGTACAAGTGGTACCGAACGTTGGAAGTCGGGTCTGTGAAGACTTGGGATGACATGGTCAAAAAGTTCTACACCAAATTCTTCCAGATGGAAGAAAAGGTGACGATGATCCATCTCTCGCGGATGTATCAGAAACGCGAGGAGGACGGGATCACTTTCATCAAGAAATTCAGGGCGAAATCCTTGGAGTGCAAAGATCCAATGCCCGAAAGCCGGCTTGTAGAGATATGCCTGCAGTGCATGCGAGACGAATACAAAGGTATGCTCATTAATTTGCAAACACCTACGTTTTCAAAGCTAATTGAATGCACAAAGAACATCGAGCCTATAGTCGAGAGACAGAAAAAGAAGAACGCTCCGGAGCGACCTTCGAGCGGCACCACCTACAAGATCGGGAGATTTAGTTACAAGAGGGGACGCGAAGCTGAGGTCAATACAGTTTCACCCCAGAAGCAAGCGAAGGTTGCGAACTTCGATGTACCACCTCTGCCATGCTCAGTAGAGGAGGCAAGCGACCTCTGCAGACAGTGGCGCAAGGACGGCGTCCTGCCACCGCTCGAGAAGATACCCTCTAAGCCTATCTGTTACGATAGCAGCCCATGCGAATGCGATCTCAATTGATCACCTAAGCCTATCTGTTACGATAGCAGCCCATGCGAATGCGATCTTAATTGATCATCTAAGCCTATCTGTTACGATAGCATCCTATCCAAGTGCGATCTTAATTGATCCTCTAAGCCTATCTGTTACGATAGCAGCCTATGCAAATGCGATCTTAATTGATCCTCTAAGCCTATCTGTTACGATAGCAGCCTATGCAAATGCAATCTTAATTGATCATCTAAGCCTATCTGTTACGATAGCAGCCTATGCAAATGCGATCTTAATTGATCATCTAAGCCTATCTGTTACGATAGCAGCCTATGCAAATGCGATCTTAATTGATCATCTAAGCCTATCTGTTACGATAGCAGCCTATGCGAATGCGATCTTAATTGATCATCTAAGCCTATCTGTTACGATAGCAGCCCATGCGAATGCGATCTCAATTGATCACCTAAGCCTATCTGTTACGATAGCAGCCCATGCGAATGCGATCTTAATTGATCATCTAAGCCTATCTGTTACGATAGCAGCCTATGCAAATGCGATCTTAATTGATCATCTAAGCCTATCTGTTACGATAGCAGCCTATGCAAATGCGATCTTAATTGATCATCTAAGCCTATCTGTTACGATAGCAGCCTATGCAAATGTGGTCTTAATTGATCCTCTAAGCCTATCTGATACGATAGCAGCCGATGCAAATGCGATCTGAATCGATCATTCAAGCCTATCTATTACGATAGCAGCCAATGCAAATGCGATCTGAATTGATCATCCAAGCCTATCTGTTACGATAGCAGCCTATGCAAATGCGATCTCAATTGATCTTCTAAAAGCCTATCTGTTACGATAGCAACTCATGCGCAAAATGATCTTGGTTGATCTTCTAAAGCCTATCTGTTACGATAGCAACTCATTCGCAAAATGATCTTAATTGATCTTCTAAAGCCTATCTGTTGCAATAGCAACTCATGCGAAAAATGATCTCAATTGATCTTCTAGTAAAGCCTATCTGCCACGATAGCAATTCGCACCACTTAACGATCTTAATTGATCTACCAAAGACTATCTGCTATGATAGCAATATTGTGAAAATGATCTTAAGTGATCCACAAAGGCCAATCACAAGCCCATCTGGTAGGATGGCACAGCTGCGAAAATATGATCTCGAACGATCTAATAAAACATCCGCGAATTCATATAGCAGATCGCAAATGCGAAGCCATTACATAGCATTATGCAATGCGAAATATGCCGAAACGCATGCGAAGTTGTATTTTGTTGTAAAGAGACAGCAGATAATACAAAAGCTATTTATCATTATGAGTCGAAAAGACTTACAATTTATCTGTCTAGATAGCAGCTTACAAGCGAAAAAGCTCAAATCTAACTACGCAGCCAACATGGCTTACAATACATTCGAAAAGCATGAAGTAACACATCGCGGGAATCCCGACTGAAAAAGGGTGAACCTAACGGTCCTAACACCGGCTATGCAATACACAGATCTACGGCCAAAGATCTATAGCAAAAGGGATGCTGCTGCGAAGAGATCAGCTTGTCATTCGCTACGTCCCTAGCAGCAAGATCTGAGAAATGATACGTCCAAGACCCCAAGGGGTGACAAAAGCCTCTGTCTGATCAAGATAGGCGCCGGAGGAACCTCCTGTTCCGACATATGCTGTCCTGCAAACAGGCGAAGCAGTCATTCCTCTGGTGATGGATTCCTTGTCATGATAGACAAGGGCATTGACAAGCCCCCTGAGTTCAAGAACGAAGAGGCAAGAAATCCTCCTCCAGGGATGCTGGAGGAGAATTCCGCCGTTCATTACGAGACGGTAGCACGGTCACTTCGGCGCTGCACCTCGCCGGGAGGCGGCCGGAAACATGACCTACAAACATAATACACGAAGAAATTTCTTCGAACACACATGAGATATCATCTCCACCTCCTTTATGATGGTTATAAGGAGCAATAAGCCTCATAAAGTGGATCTTGGAAGCTATTTCTACAGCACAAAGCGCAAACTCAGGATTCACAACTTGAAGTTGCCATGAATCAACGAAAAACAAGCGTTGAAGCCAGCAGTCGTAAGGACTCACGGCAAAGCACATTTTTGGGATGAAGAACCCAAATGGCAAACACAGGGTTTATATAGACCTCGTGGAGACTCTTCAGTTGCCAAAGATGAGTCAGCAGAATTTGAAAAGAGGGTAAGGCCAATCACTTACGCCTTGAAAAGCGGTATCCATCAATTACCCTACTAAAGGCTACGATGATTCAGTTGCGTATCCTAATAAATGACGGATAGTCATGATTCGGATGGACTTCCCAACGAAAGCGTGCTTATCTTCCGAGAAATTAGCGCGAAAATCAAGCAGAGTATCAATTGCTGATGTCATAATTGGATGTGCACAGAGATATCCTATCAAATCCCGGAAAGGGCAAAACGGGCAAGTAAATTCTTGTTGTTAAAAAAAAAGGGGGGAGAAACCCTAGCAACATTACATTAATGCTTCAAACATTAAATTAATGTTTTTCAGCCATTTCCTTGGAGTTTTCAAAATTCAAAAAAGTCAAAAGGAAATTCTTGATCAAGGAGTCATGGGGTGCGAACTGATGGCTCAGCTTCTCTACCTGCTCCACTTATTGCTTCAATTGCTCGCACTTGGCATTCATCTCATGATAGAGCTTCATAGCTTCTTCAGCCTTTCGCTTCTGCTGCTCCACCTTCTGCTTTTCAGCTGCGAGGTTCTGGTGGCCGAGCTGCAAGGTTACGGCTGCGCGAATCAGAGTGACTCTTTTCATAAGAAATCTGAAACCCAGTCTGCCCTGAACTTTGGTAAGAAGATTTTCGCACATGCCATGAAGCAATTCGGCGCTCTGGACAGAGATGTTCTCAGGCGTGGCCGCAGACAGCTGCTCCAAAATCCAAATGGCTTCGGTGAGAAACAGCCTCCTGTCGAAGGGCCCTATCTCCAGAGATCTTGCGAACGATCGGGGGTAGGTGAGGCGCATCCGGACTAGCCAGTCCACATCTGTTTGCTTCAAACCTGAAGCAATGTCAAAACTAAGTTATGCTATCAAACTCGCAAATGCACCACGCGAGATGCAAACAGTGAATCATTACTTACCAGTTCCTTCGAGAATCTCACGGAGAGAAGGAATGCGCATTACTGGGGTCGTCGAAGACTGCCCTTGCTCCATGGCTCTCCTGTCAGCTGCGAGCTCTAACTCCTCATAGTTAGAAGGAAGAGTGTAGGCCGCACCAGCTGCGACTGCATTCCCAACCTGCGAGCCCCAAAAGCCCCACGCAGGAATAGGTGTCGCCGATTCAGTCATCGCCGGAGGCAAAGTGACAGCCGAGGTCGCTTGGCGAGGAACATTCTCAGATGCGGAAGCATCGGCAGTATTTGTCCTTACTTCCTCAGCCCCAGCATGGGCATCTTCATCCATTAGCACAGCACCAGCTTCAGCATCGTCGGAAAGCTCGATGATGTCCTCGAAAGGCTCACCTGCATGATCAGTAGCTGCGACGGGCTTCTCAGTATGGGGGCTCGGAGTCGGAACATAGGATGCAGAAGACTGACCTCTTTGCTCCGACGCATGTTCCTCAACATTGCCTGCGATACAAAATGCCCATGGTATGAGGTAACTCGCATTAGATAATATTTTGCTATCTTTACTTAAGCTAAGAGCAAGCACCTCCACGCGAAGGTGGGATTGAAGCCTCTTCATACACTAAAGACGAGGAACCATGTCCTATTAGTGTATCCTCACTAAGCAAGTCTTTAAGAGGGGCGTGACCTGGGATGCGAAGAAACCAGTCATGATCCTGTTTCAAGTTGCTCAGGTCTAGTACATGCATATCACTCAAATAATTACCTGAAGGCTCTCCGCATTTATTTACTAGCCACCGGCGAATGTCAGGCTTCGACACACCATGCTTTAACGCACCCACAATAACATCTCTATAAGTTACTGCGAGATTGAAGATCTCACCTTTATCGCCGCCTGCGATTTCTTCAAAGTCCGCTTGGACTTGCTCCAGGGCTGCTGCATCCTCTTCTGGAATCGCATCCTCCTCCTCCGCCTGGGGAGCCACCTCTTCGGGAAGCTCATCTTCCTCGTCAACCGGACGCACTAAGTTGTCAACATGCTGCTCTTCGAGGCTCCGCTGTCTCACACGCTCGAGCTCCTCCTCTTCTCGCTGCCTTCTTCTTTCAGCAGCCTCCGCGGCTGTCTTCCTGGACTCAGCAAGAATGTCCTCGCTTATGGGATCGTCTGGAATGCCAGAATGGGTATCTCTCTTTTGTCTCTTGGCCAAAAGGCCACCAATGGTCTCATCATCATCATCATCTGCGAAGATATGATTGGTTTAAGAAAAGAAGTGCAAAGAAGTTACGATAATGGGAAAGGAAATGCGACGGGGGTACCTCCTGATTCTTCCTCATGTATCACAACTGTTCTTTCTTCTTCTTCTTCATCACTTTCTCTGGGCTCCTGCCTCTCTCCTTCTTCCTCTTGGTTAAATGGAACGAAAGTCTCAACTGCGAGCTCTTTCCGCACTTTGCTGGGCATGCGACCTTTGCCTTTGTCCTTGACAGAAAGGGACCTCACCGGAGGAGAAGTTGGAGCACTTCCAGGGGAAGAAATTGTAATTCCCTTTTGCCTAGGTCTTTTCACTCTCGGCGCCGCAGCCGCTGGAGGGGACGGATCATCTCCGGGAGGAGACGAGGCCGGAGCATTGTTTATCAGCGAGTCAGCAAAAGCATTCATGACTGCGCGGATCTTGGTTTCGACTTCAGGGTCCATCCTCCATGCTAGCCGAAACGACTGCTTTTGTCTTCTGGTGGCAACAATGGCGTTAACCAATGACTTGGAGCGATCACCAGATGCGAATCGCCGCACATGACACTACAGCAAACAGTACAAAGTAAAGGTGTCAGCATAAGGAAATCAAGAAGCTTAACGCACGCGAAGAAATTGCTTACCTCAGCAAATGCCTTGCTGTATCTGACGACGTGCGTGTCGCCCTTCTTAACTGCGGCGACCTTCTCCTTCAGAATGATGTCAGGACACAAATGGTTCTCGCGATCCAACAGTGAGTAACAACCATACTCAGACTCGCTCAGACTGCAATTGGGGCGAAACGGGAAAGAATTTCTCTTGATCAAGGGGGCTCTACTTGGCTGCGCAGCCGACTGCGTCTCAATCCTCGTTTGCTGGGCGATCCAGTATGCGAGCCAGTTCTGAGAACAACCACCCTCGCGGGTCCCTGCAGGCTGCTCAAAGGGAAGATTGTTCATGAATACTGTCTTACACTCCTTTGTCAGCAAGCGCTTATAGCAACCTCTGATGATGGACTGGGGCCAAATTGATGGTGCCACTTCATCAAAGCCAAACTGGGGAGAAACTCGAGTGGGGTCAACATCCACGGTAATCCTCTCATACCTTGGCGCGAGCTCACGAATATGCTCTGCGAGGGCAGGGAGAGAACCTCGTAGACACCAGCAAAAGAACTCGCGATAGCGTTCATGGAAATCCGGTCCCTCTTCGAAGAGGAGTTCTTCTGAGAAGACAACACCCTTAGAGGGGTACAGCTTTGGAAACCATCGCACGTTCTCAACACGTGTGGCATAGGGCCTGGCGGTGAACTCTTTCCGTTTGTCGCATATCAAGCTCCAAACACACTTGGTGTTGCTCGCTCCGAACCACCTCGCAGCTCTGCCGCTGTTGCGCGCCTCCGTCTCGCCTGGGGGACACCACTTGTCGGGTTTGAGAGCGGTTGGGGCATAGGATGGCCACCGCTCGAAGACCCACATTGTCAAAAAGGAAATATTGACAAAAGTCAGTACATCGAGGCGGCCACGCGACTCTTTCATGGCCAGAACTAGCTGATCAAGCCTGTAATACAACGTGCCTAAGACCAAGGGCCCGAGTGCGACTCTCTGGCCAAGGGCGAGCCTCACAGCAAGTGGCAAAACATGGTAAAAGACCCCATCATGTGGGTGACCGTCGATCAAGTACCTCGATAACCAAGCACAGAGGAATGCACAGAGGGTCAAGTGATAGCCTTTACCCTCCACATAATTCTCGGCGTCTGGATTCTCACTCAGAAGTTTCTTAGTGATGTTGCTGTTCGCATAGTCTCGAAAGAAATACTGCAACCATTTGTTCCAGGTATTCTTCGCAGACGTATCAACCAACTGCCAGTTTGGAAGGGCTCTCGTAGTAGTCCACCGGGTGGAGATTTTCTTTACCTCTGCCAAGCATTCCTCCATCTGCGTGTACAAGGCAATCTCCGCAGGCGTCCTCAAAGGACTCAAAGGGTCTACCTCGCCCATGGAGGAAAGATCGTACAACATCTGCACGTCCTCGAGTGTGGGGGCGGCCTCGAACTCAGCAAAGTGGAAGGTGTGAGTCGCAGGCGAGTAGCGGGAAAGAAGGTCTAGAAGCATGGACTGGTCCAGCTTCACGGCAGCACCCTTCATAGCACGAACAGCGAAGTATATACCGGCTTCATCGAGAGTCGCGGCATGATTGTCCAACATGTGGTCAATCCACTCATCCATATAGTCCAATTTCTGGACGAAAGCCTGGGTAGAAATCGCAGTGTAGGGGAAGTACCCGTTTTCGACCCCCAATCGAACCACATCCTCGGAACCAATCAACTCGAGCAAGGCTGAGTTAACTGGGCGAGTCAGTGTCAGCAATCTATCAACTGGGACAGGATCAGACATCCTCTTAGCCTTAATCCTCGCATGATAGAAATCGTGGCCACCTAAATAGGGGGCTTTTCGCCACAAGGCCTGCGGAAGGTCGGGTATCTCTTCATCTTCCTTGTTGGGTTTGGTTCCTTTTGTCTTGGCCATTCCTGCGGAAGAGCAAAAAAAAGGGGGGGGGGAGAAAGGTGCTACACTTCAGTTTGAAATTCGGAAATTCGAAATCCAAGATCTATTATGAAAAGAAAGACGAACAGTTTCTGGTATCAATTTCAGAAATTAAGGGTTATCAGCGATTTCAAGATCTCACATCCGGATCCCTTATTATTGAAGGATTAAAGCAAAAGTGGGTTCAAAGATCAAAGCTTCTTCGCAAATTTCAACAGATTATATGTTCTGGGCTTACAGATTCAACGCAGTTCAAGGCAAACACTGGTATCTTAAATCAAAATCGAACAAGGCCAACCTTGTTTTCTTGAAGCCTGCTTGGATATGCACAACTGAAGAAGACGATTTGCAGTCTTGAACTGATGATTGATTATCTGAATCTGCTCTCGAAGATCTCCGGGTACCATTCACTTTAAGAGAAAGAAGTGATGCTTTGCAACAAGTGGATACAAAGTATTTATCCAAAAATAATGAAGGGTTGCGTCCTTTCAGTAGTCGAATCGCAACCGTCACCGTCGAATCGCGCAATCACAGGATAAGCTGACGTCACGCCTAAAACCCTAGAAGCCAGACGACACGACTCTAGGGGTTTTAGGTCATAATGGCACGCACGGGGGCTGAACTTACCCGTATTTGAATTGGTGCGTGGCGGCAACGCGTATGTTGGTTTCCGCGCATGAAAGTCTATACAGCTATGAGTCGTCACGCGCAGAAAGGGGGCTAATGTAGATAGTGCTTTCTGAGCTGACAGATCTTGGCCACGTGGCAACCATCCAGCACACCATATTGTGCTCCACACACACTGGATCACCAGCCGAGCTGATCCATGTGGGGGCTGCGAGACAGAGCCCTCGCATACCACTTCACGGGACTTGTAGGGACTTAGTGGTTTGGAGGCTAGAGTAAGCCCTGTCGCGTGCGAGCCAAGCCCGCGCGCGACCTTTAGTAACTGTTTTGAGAGATTTATGGCACGAGCTCCATAAAACCGGTCAATCCGGTCAAACCCGGTCAACCTCGTAACGGTTCCGGTATTCGCGCACAACGTGCTGTAACGGTCCCTATATACTCGGACGAACGTGCCGTTATGGTTAAGCTAATTAAGCCGCCATCAATGGGCGCATTAACCACACTACAACGGTCATGTTCTCTGCTATATATAGGACGTTACCCTTTCCATACAGAGGAGAACACACTTGCCATACGCGGAAGCTCTGCCAAACCTCTGTCTCTCTCTCAGACATTACTACTGACTTACTCTCTCCCTACACACAACCCTACTCTTCATGTGCGATCCTCGATCCTCTACATACGGTGTACACGGAGGTCTCCCCGCCGCAATCTCTTGTGCACACCGGGGAACCCTTTATTCTTCAATTTGATCATTCCAAAGACCCGTTTGGCAATTTCGGATGCTTTTTGGCACCTTTTCACTTGCTCAACATCCTTTTTGGCATAACTTATTCGTCCGGACTCCGATATACACGATCCACCTATCCACAGAAAGCTCTCGACCACCCCCACACTATGGCACTGTTCAAATCAGCTCACAGTCCTGTCTTCAAAAAATTACCTCGTAATTCGTGCCATTGTGCCAGCTTTCCCAATTTCTTTACGTCTTCTTTGCGTATATCAAGAAGGGGAGTCCGGGAACTTGATCTTCCCCAGGTGCGTGTGTTGAGTAAGTGTAGGAATGGCATCAGTTCTTTATTTCTTCATTCCGGATCCCGATACGCGTTTTGGTATGCTCCTTCTCGTTTTTCGTGCAATTCTTCACTCGCGCATCAAGAAGGGGGATCCGGAATAGGCCTTCCACCTAGCATTCCTGCACATACTCATTGAAAATATTAAATCCACTCTCTCGCACCTCTCAAACAGATAGAACAGAATAAAATAACAAGACAGTATTGAAATCTACACTAAACCAATAAATAGGTTGGGTTGCCCCCCAACAAGCGCTTTGTAATTTAAGGTCGACGGCCCGACCCAGTGACCTCAAAATATGTTAAGGAGGTCTAGAACGACGTGTTTCCTCCTTCAATTTCTTGCTCTTGATTTTCTACACCACATCATGTGCACTCACCACATTTGGCTTCTTCACTGATTCGGTGGATCGGGATGTAAAACTGTAGGCAACCCAAGAGAAGGATCTACGCGATCTTCTCTAAACTTGATCATGGCCAATTTATTCTTCCCCTTGCTCGGAACAAATGCCTTGAACACGAGTGATGAGTCTAGAGCCTTGATAGTCAACTCTCAGTTTCTAGATCCACATTTGCGCGCATTGTCTTCAACAATGGTCTTCCAAAGATTAGTGGAACATCGCGATCCTCCTTGATATCTACTATCACAAAGTCAGTTGGAAAGACAAATGCGCCCACTTTGACTAGCAAATTCTCAATCACCCCATTTGCCGTAACTATAGAATTGTCTGCCAATTGCAGACCCATCTTCACAGGGGTCGGTGCACCAATGCCCAATCTCTAAAACAGAGACAATGGCATGAGATTAATACTCGCGCCCAAATCACAGAGACCATGTGTATGATATCCACCCCCAAGAGTGCAGCTTAAACTGACACTGCCTGGATCTCTCATCTTGGGAATGTCTCTTTGTATGACAGTGCTACACGTCTCTGTTAGCTTTACCGTGGCATAGGGTTCTATGCTCTTCTTACCCCATAGGATTTCCTTCAAGAACTTCTTATACCTGGGAATCTGAGCAAGTGCTTCTACAAGAGGAATGTTGATATGTAATTGTTTGAATATGTTCAAAAATTTCCCAAAGTGTTCCTCATCATTCCTCTTTATTGCCGCTGGGTATGGCACACGCACACTATATTATTCCTTTGGCTTCTGCGTCTCATCCGATTTCCTCACCGTGTCCTTTGATTGGGGACTCACGGTAAGTACGGGAATCTCATCAACGCCTTTTCAGTGGCCTTTGTCGCCTCAGCTCGCGCGTGGGTGGGATATGGAGGATCCTTAGTGGTAATCCCACTGCGAGTAGTAATAGCTTTGAGCTGCTCAGTAGGAAGAATGGCATTAGAAGGAAGCATACCATGCGGAAATTTAGCATTCTGATTGGCAATTTGCCCAATCAGCGTATCATGACTCTTCATTGTAGCTTCCATGGAGACAATTCTGCTCTCCATTCTGTCTTGGTTAGCAAGCAGTTTTCTCAATAAAGCATTTGTCTCAGATTCCTCTTGTCGCGGAGCTTGTTGTTGCGGTTCTTGTCTCTGAACCTGGTATGGAGGATTTGGCTGCTGACCCGGTGCATATAACCCACTGTTTGGGTTGGCATAGCTAAAGTTGGGGTGATTACGGTTGTTGGGATGATAAGCATTCGGCCACTGCTGCTGTCGTGGTGGACCCAAGTAGTTCACATCTTCAATTGCAGCGCCATATCCCTGATACTCATCTGCCATCATCTCTCCCACAGACTTCACGCGTGCTGATGGATTCATATTGCTGAAAGCCGAAGTCAAGGCTGCCATTTGCTGCTCAAATTTCTGCTCCACCATTGTTTCAATCTTGTTTACCGGTGCCCCATCAGATTTTGAATTTCTACGAGTCTCAGACCTCGTAGACTCACGTTTTGCCACACTGTTAAGCAAGTCTTGGCATCTTTGCACTCCCAAGCCCATAAAATTTCCCTGAGCCATCAAGTCCAGTTCATTTGCAGTTTCCCTATATAGGGAATTATAAAAGTAATGTAGTAGCTTATACCATGGTTCTCCGTGCGTAGGACATCTGCGAAGGAGCTGATTGAACTTTCTCCATGTGTCTCCCAAAGAATCATCCTCCTGCTGAGTAAACTTTGTGATGTCAGCCATTGACACGATCCAACCGCAAGTGTACGGCTGTCGCGTGTAGTAATATCCGGTAATCCGGGTTTATCGAACCCAAAGGACTTGTCGTGAACCAATTAGTATGATTAACTTTATGTGGGCTAGCAATTGAGAGATTTCTCTAAACTAATTAATTAAAAAGACAAAACAAGTATTTAAATATTAAGATTTAATATGGGAGAAACAACCAGGACACCTCGTTTGGGGGATTGTTAGGATTCTCTTGTTGACGTCGTTCTACAATTTGTGAAACACAGACGAAGTTTACTTTGCTAATCGAGAATTACTAACTCACCGAGTTACCAAGTGAGCATCCTACGTCTAGGTTAAATTAGAACCGAGTTACCAAGTTCTAGTTTTTCCTAAACATGCATTAACGTTGAATTCTACTCTAACGATCCCAATTCTTGCTTTCACTAAGAACGGGTGATTGTTTGATTTTCCGGATTTAACAATTACCGAGTTACCAAATAATTACAAACTAAGTTCTAGCTAACAAGACGTCTCTAATTAACTAGATAAGATGAAGATTGCAAAACAATCATAGCGGACGTAAAATCATCAATTAGGTTTATCAAAACATGAATCTCAAATCATAAAACGCATAATCAATTCGAAAAACCCTAACCCCAAACTCGGGTCCTGATTACGAAGTTTAGCTACTCATCTTAACAAAAACAATACAGAAATCCATAAAGTTCATGATAGACGAGAGAGATAACGAGAGTTTTAGAGAAATCAAACGAATTCTCCGCGCTCCGGAGCCTCCAAAGCTTCAACCGTGTGTTTCTTATCTGCGTTTTGTTTTTCACTGGTATGCGCTGCCTCTTCAAAACTGACCCGTAGGTCAGTTTTATACTCAGCCTAAGCTTTTTAATAAAACTTTGTTTAATTACACTTTTTCCCCTAAATTCAATGTTGCCTTCTTTTTCTTCTCTGTTCGTGCACTAAGAAAAGTTGTGTCAACTTGCTCCTGCGAAATCCAAGCTGCTCCTCAACTGGTTGTGCGAAATCAACCGAAAACTCATGCGAATTCCTGAAACAAATAACTGCTGGGTTCCTCACCCTTTGCTCGCTGATTTCCGCTACTGGGTTCGTCGGATTGGAGAGGAAGTTGATTGGAGGTTGGTTTGTAGTTTCTGGGTTTTGGTTCAATTGAATGGTCACAGAAGATGGTGGCCGGTGGAGGTTCTTCGGAGTTGTGGTTTCAGTCGGTGGTGTTTTGGGTTGCTGATTTGGGTCGTCGGAGAAGATGGAGTTCGGAGATGAAGGTGGGTCGGCGGTTGGAGGTTGCTTTGCTCGGAATTGATGGAGGTTGAAAAGGGGGCGGTGGTGGCTGGTTGTCGGGTCGGCAGTGGTGTTGGTGGGTGTTCTATTCGGTGAATTCAGGGGAGGTGATTCGGTGATTGAATTGGGCAGAGAGGTGGTTGAATTCGTAGGGGAAGAGGGAGGTTGAAGATGATTTCGCCGGTGATTTTCTGGGTCTGCGACGGTGGTTTATTGATGATTCAGAGGGCTGCAAAGGCTCTGGTGGTGGATTGGCGGTGGAATTGGGTGTGGGTTCGGGTGTTGCATAGGAGAAACTGAGAGCTATGTTTGATGTTGCAACGCTGTGTTGCAACAGGGGGGTAAGTAGATGTAATTTTTTGAGACTTTCTGAAACTGCACTCGCCTCCCCTGCTGCACTTCCCTAGCCATTTTTCGATCCTTTTTTCGCGTTTCCGAAGTTCGTTTTCACCTCCAATCCATGCTCCGAGCCTCCGGTAACTAAAACAAACAACACTAAACATACCGGGATCAAATGTGACATAAAAATAGCTCAAAATAAGTACGAGAACGCCCGGATTTGACAATTACGCGCATAAAACTCACATTCACTAATATTTCAAAAACACGACCAAAATCTCGTCAAAATGCACCGGAACGCACGCAAATAGCAGTATTTTACATATAGAATATAACTCCAACTAAGGAGTTATCAGCCATTCTCTGCGCAACCTTGGAGGGTGGAAGATATTTCCTTAGAAACTCTTGGCAACACTCTGCCCATGTAGTGATACAACCTGCTGGAAGTTCCAAGAGCCATGTCTTTGCTTTTCCTGATTAAGAAAAGGGAAAAAGCATCAGCTTAACTGCTTCATCTCGCACTCTCTGATCATGAATTGTGGATGTGATCTGGTTAAAGTTCAGCAAGTGGGCATTGGCATCAACCCCTGCAGCTCCAGTGAACAAACACTCATCTCGAACCATATTTATCAGCTACTGGCGCAATTCAAAGTGAGTTGCGTTGATAGGTGGTCTAACAATAGTGGGTTGATATCCCTCTGGTGTGGTTCTGAAGTAATCCACCAAATGACGTTCATCCTCCTCGACATTATTCACACGGATTGCCGCATTCTGCCCATGGTTGTCCCGGTTATTGCCCCCATTATTTCTATTTCCACCATTGTTGGCTCCATTTTCTCCTCCATTGTTTCCGTCTTGTAACCCCACCCCAGGAAGTGGTTGTGGATTTCGGGGGTTCAAGCGTGCCATTGCAGCTTGCATCTCGGCCATTTGAGCCCTAAGCTGCTCAGTTTCTCGTGCTCTGTTTGCTGCCTCTTCTACAGCTGCAGCTCTAGCTGCTTCCGCATCTTGCAGGCCTTTGCGGAACCTCTCAAACTCAGCTCTAGTTTGCTCGTCCATCTGAACTGAATTTTCTTTCCTCTTGTCTCTACTCTGTGCTCGCAATAAGGATTCCGGGTCTTCAAGTGTTGGATGCAAAGGCTCGTTTCTAGAGCGTGACATGCACCAAGTGAATCAGACCTGAATACACAAATCACACACACAAAACAGGTGAGTAACAGATATAAACTGAAATAGTAAATCCCTAAAGAGAAAAATAATAGCTAATTTATTTGAAGTCCCCGGCAACGGCGCCAAAAACTTGACACGCTCCAACTGCAAGTGCACAGTGATAACTCTGTATAGAGTTATATTTCTTTTACGTATCTATATCGTTTTGCGTGCTTTTCGGGCGAATTATATGAGATTTACACTATAATTGTGACGAAATCGTGTAGTTGAGCTTTGAGTGCTTAATTGTCAATCCGGACGTTTTTCGCATTAATTTGAGCTTATTTAGCACATTTGATCGCACGGGTGTTTTGTGTTGTGATTCATAGATACCGGAGACTCGAAGTGCGGAACGACGATGTAAAACGAACTTCGGACACGATGAAGAAGTTCAAAAAATTCGGAAGAAAAGCTGCTGCAGTTAATACCATTTTCACCACCAGCTTCCATCCCTAACACCTAGCCAATACCAATTCACTAACAGACCACATCACCATGACCATTTCACTAATCACCATATCCCACAGCCTTCACCACGACCTGTTACAGCCACCAAAGATCTTTTCCGATTCTTTCATAACAACCCAGCAGCATGACCCATTGCCTAACAACATCACCATTTCTACCTCATCCCACCATTTGCTATAACAATTGCCACCTCCTTCACAAACAACCTGACCATCACCACCATTACACCATAACAACCAAGATTTTCACCATCCTTAACACCCAGTCCTTTAACCAACCCAATCACCTACCAACACCATTACAAACACCATGGCCAAGATCAACCTTCTCAACTACATTACCAACTAAGACCACCGACCCAAACACCATCGTAACTTCATAACCAATTAACCACTACATAACCAAAACACCACTGCAACTAACTTCCAGTATTAAATCACCTAGCAACAACCAACCTGCTACCACCATTTCCCCTCTCAACCTTACACCACCACTGCCATTAAACCACCTGCACCAGCAGTACCTCCTTTAGCACCTGAAACTCACCCAATCTCCTCACTACACCCACTGATTTCACTAGCCAAACAAACCCAAAACACGACCTGCTATATGACCCTACAACCTGGACTAAACTACCCTCAACTATGCCACCTCCAACATCACAATTCATCACTCCCCAACACACCAGTACACTCCATGACAACACCTAAACCCTTCAACCCAATTCATAACCATCACCTGTACTGACTTCAATTCACACACCCACCATTCTCCATCACAGTAACTAACCTTTCACCACCTGAACTTCACCCTACCACTTGCTGCATTCAGCAACTCTCCAACACACCACAGCTCCACCATAAACTGCTAACAAACCCACCTGAAATTCACCAGATACCAAAACCCACCACCAATCAACCTAGCAGCAGCTCGCAAAGAAGAAGCAAGAAGAAGGTCAGAGAGAAGAAAGAATCGAAGCTATCTCCAGGGGATTTCATTGGATTTCGTACGAATTGAAACACCGTTCTGCTGCTTGTCAGGCGTTGAGTTGAGTTGGGGCAGAGTGCAATTTAGAGAAGAAGAAAAAGAAAGAGGAACGGGTCTTTTAAAACAGCCCTAGGGTTTGTTGATTAAAAAGCCAAACTTGGAGGGGTAAAAGTGCAAAAGGATGGAGTTGTACTCCTATCTTGGTACGGGTCAGATTTGCAAAAGAGAAAAGGGGGGCTGATTTCTAGGGATTTGATTGGAACAGAACGAAAAGAAAAAAGGAGAAGACGACGCAGAGAAGAACGCAAGAGGAGGACGAAGGAGAAGACAGAGATCAGAGCTTGGCTTTTCCGTTTGATTTTTATCCTCTTTTCATTACTAATATGGAGAAACTCTTGTTATTTATCTTTTTTATGCGTAAGTAATTACTTTTGCTAGGTTCTATGGATATGAACCTAGGGTTTATGCACTAGACAATTTTCCGGATTTAAGTTATTGATTCATGTTTCAATTCTCTTAATCGTATTGTTCTTCTTTGATATCGCATATCTTGATCACTATGGCTATTGACACGTCTTAGGTGACAAGAACAACGTTAGAAAGATGAATTAATAGGTTAGATGAATCGTAGCTTAAAGATTATTGTCTTGTTAGTTGGATTCCTTGTTCTAAACTTAATTCTTAGCATAAACGGAGTCGCGAACCGGTTAGGCTAGCTTTCTAGGTGGGTGCTCGACAGAGACTTTACCTAGATATGAACGAGAACAAGAAATTAGTCCCGAATCATTGAGACTGAGAGGTGAGATGATAGGACTAGTCGTGTGAGGGTAGATTCGATTGTTTAGCGTTAGACTTGGGAATTGGTGGACCGATAGGACCCAGTGATCGGCTTAACGTTAGGCAATTAGAACCATATCGGTAGACGATGGTGGACCGACAGGACCCGTAATCGATTGATAGGTAGAATGACATGAGACCGAGAGGAGATTGTCAGTGCTATTACCCGACGCAACTAATTAGATGATAGCGTGTTTCAGTACTATATCCGAAACTGTCTAAACCCCTAGGGGATCCATAGATCACCTAGTTATTTCCCCATATTTGCTTATTAATCAAAAAAAAATACAAAAATATTAGTTAGTTGTTTATTTCAATTCTTAAATCAAATTCTTCCACCTTGTTACAGTACTCTAAATTAATCGACTCACTAAACAATCTCGAGTTTGTCCCTGTGGGTTCGACAACCTGAGTTTTAATACTCAATCTTTATTACTTCGACCGTGCACTTGCGTATACACGTAAGAAATCGTGTCAAGTTTTTGGCGCCGTTGCCGGGGACAGCGGTAGATTATTTAGTTAGGAGTTAGTTTAGAGTACTTTTATTTTAGTTTTAGTTTGAATTTTTCTTATTCTATATCTCTGTGCTTCACGGGTGTCTTGTGAGTTTGTTTCTCAGGAACGCAGGAAGCAAGAGACAATATAAGCATGTGGAGCGAAGACTGTTATTCGGGTCCCCCCTACTGTTTCCACTGCAGGGGTAACCATGAAGACGAGGACGCATGCATAACTTGGTGCTACGTATGCGGCATTTGGCACGAACGTAGAGACTCATGTCGAGTACATGCCCCCCAGCTTCATCAGCACCAGGAAGACTCGTCAGCGGATATGGCAGAACGGCGTAGTATTATGAATGACATCGAAGTGTGCGCCAAATTTTTGTCCATAGATGCACAATTACCACAAGAGGATTCAGCCACAGGTAGGGAATACGTGAGGGAGATGTTGGAGAGGATAAAGAAACGAATAGAAAAACTGTCAACAGCAGGGGAATCAAGCATTCAAGAGCCACAAGAAGAAACCGTGCCATATGACAGTGAGCCAAAAATTGAACCTTCATCATCCCCACCACAAGTGGAAGAAGAGATACCTGAGCTGAACGAAGACTGCAGTGTCCAAGAACCATTGGTAGGCTCTGCCATATATGAGGACTCAGACTCTGATTCAGACTGGGGTGGACCTGTGTGCCGAAGATGGGAAGATCTGCCGTATTGCGAGCCAAGACCGCAGGTTCCCTCACATCCTTGGTATGAATGGGAAGACACCGAAATTGGAAGCATGTGGTGTGTCGACGATGAAGCTGGTGACACACTTGTGCTCAGTGATATTGAGGTAAAAGCCCCAACTCTGATTAATGATGAATTCTCCATATCTTATGTCACGCAAGTTTGCGATGAGCTGGAACAATTACTGTATGGGGATTCGTATGGGGAAGAATTTGATGAGAAACTCCCAATCTCTTGTTCTATGGGCGATTCTATTGATCATCCATATGCCATAGTCAAGGAGTTGGAAGTCAGCAAGTGTGGGGGTGTGGATGAATTGCATGGGTCATTTGAAGATCATCTAGTACCAAAGAGGTATTACTGGGATGACTTTATGGAGAACGATGCATATGAGCCCAGTGGTACTTGGTGGAAGCTGATAAAGAAGATAAATTGCAAGATGAAAAACATCAGCTTCTACAACTCTCCGCCATCTGCACAGCACAGGGGTGCACTTGAAGTTATCGAGAAGAGATGGTGGAAGAAGAAGAAGTGGAGGGATAAAGCAGTCTCCACTATCCTTTTCGGTTGAGGTAACCGGGTCGGGCTGTCGACCTTAAATCACAAGCGCTAGTTGGGAGGCAACCCAATGTAGAGTAGGATGCAATTTGTTTCTGTTTTTGCTTTTAGTTCTCCATATTTGATTTTGAGGGGTGAGAGAGAGTTGTGTTAATTCTTCCAATCAGTGTGCAGGGACACAGGTACAGAAGACGCTCCGGGTTCCCCTTCTTGATGCGTGTGATAGATAATGTGAGTAGGCGCATCGGAATCCGGACGCGAGGTGAGACTTTTCTGGAAATTGTCAACGGTCCACAAGACCCCTTCTTGTTGCAGTTTCGCGGCAACGGTGCCCATGTAGTTCCGGGCACCCCAGGTACCTTTAACTCTCTCTCTTCTTTCTACGTTTTGAGCCATAATAGTGTAGATCCACCGCCAACACATTTAAGCGATGAGTCCTCTTGTTATATCACTAAATTCGTTGAGGACAACGAAACGCTTAAGTGTGGGGGGGGGGGGGTTGTGTATATTTTTGCTAGCCATGTCTGTTTTGCATAGCCTTGTTACATGTAGATTAAGTTAGTATTGTGAGTAGTGTGGTTAGTAATGTGTTTATTATATTGTCGTATTGTGCTAGATCTTTAATTTTTGCATTGTTTGCACTTTTATATTATTGAGTCTCCCTACCCATGTTATGTGATTAGTAGAGTTGACCAGTGCATGTAGAGTTAGGAAAATATGAAAAAATAGAAAAAAATAAAAAAAAAAAGAGAAAATCCATAAAAATTTGAAAATTTTGAGAATATGGGCAATTGATGAAGCTATAAACCGAAGAGAGTTCAGTGAAAGAGTCTCTGAGAATATGAAGCGCCATAGTAGGGAAAACTTTAAATTTTAGTATTTTGCGCATCTGTTTCACGAAAGGATGTCCCGGGTATTCAGGTAAAAGTAGAAAGAAGACGAGGGCATACCTTTAGTTCCTTTATTGTGCTAGGAGGATTTAGTCCTAAGAAGTCGAATAGTCTGTTTTCGAGTGGAAACTTGTGGCCTCTTGAAATCTGGGGTGGACCTTCGTGTTGAGTCGGTTCCATGTGGTACGGTTGCCTCGGCCTAAGCGAAGTCGGGGGGCGTACACCACCATCCCTTAAGGCGGTTTCACGAGCTAACCGAAAAAGCCCACACTTAGTTACTCTAAATGCACGGCTGAAAAAAAATAAATAGAAGAGAATGAAAAACAAAAGAAATTAAAATCTTCTCTTGGACTAGATACGGTGAACAGCCTAATGTGCCTCCGTTTACGCGGGGAATTTGGATTCAATCCAATTAGAGCAACTAGGGAAAATTAAAGTCAAGCCGTATTACACGGAGTTGTGTCTCCCGTCACTGAGAAAATTTGCATTCAATGCAATAGCGGCTAAGAGGGTCTGAAAACCTCAAATGAATTGGCGACGAAAGACTACCTTAGTACTAAGGATGCCTAGACCCTCTGAGTTAAAGGACGCGCCCGAATCTTGGATTGATGTTGGTGGATGTTTGGGGACGCCTTAGTGGACTTGTGCGTAGGATCACTCTACTTCAATTTCTTGCTATTGGTTGTGAAATTTCGAAAGAGACTTGTGAGAGCTTAACGATTTTGGTTAGTGATAGCGAGATTTCCCAATCTCTAAAGAAAAAGAAGAAAATATTTGTCTGTTTCAATATTTGCATTGTGAAATATCGAGTTGCATTGTATAGCATGTAGATTGCATAGTCGTGTGTGTGCGTTGTTTGTGTCACATGGCTAGTAAAACGTATGCAATTCGGTGGATTGAAAATCATAGTGTGGGAGTTTAATCTAGATTTTGCTCGGGACGCGCAAAAAGGTAGTGTGGGGGAATTTGATAACTCTATATAGAGTTATATTTCTTTTACGTATCTATATCGTTTTGCGTGCTTTTCGGGTGAATTATATGAGATTTACACTATAATTGTGACGAATTCGTGTAGTTGAGCTTTGAGTGCTTAATTGTCAATCCGGACGTTTTTCGCATTAATTTGAGCTTATTTATCACATTTGATCGCACGGGTGTTTTGTGTTGTGATTCATAGATACCGGAGACTCGGAGTGCGGAACGACGATGTAAAACGAACTTCGGACACGATGAAGAAGTTCAAAAAATTCGGAAGAAAAGCTGCTGCAATTAATACCATTTTCACCACCAGCTTCCATCCCTAACACCTAGCCAATACCAATTCACTAACAGACCACATCACCATGACCATTTCACTAATCACCATATCCCACAACCTTCACCATGACCTGTTACAGCCACCAAAGATCTTTGCCAATTCTTTCATAACAACCCAGCAGCATGACCCATTGCCTAACAACATCACCATTTCTACCTCATCCCACCACTTGCTATAACAATTGCCACCTCCTTCACAAACAACCTGACCATCACCACCATTACACCATAACAACCAAGATTTTCACCATCCTTAACACCCAGTCCTTTAACCAACCCAATCACCTACCAACACCATTACAAACACCATGGCCAAGATCAACCTTCTCAACTACATTACCAACTCAGACCACCGACCCAAACACCATCTTAACTTCATAACCAATTAACCACTACATAACCAAAACACCACTGCAACTAACTTCCAGTATTAAATCACCTAGCAACAACCAACCTGCTACCACCATTTCCCCTCTCAACCTTACACCACCACTGCCATTAAACCACCTGCACCAGCAGTACCTCCTTTAGCACCTGAAACTCACCCAATCTCCTCACTACACCCACTGATTTCACTAGCCAAACAAACCCAAAACACGACCTGCTATATGACCCTACAACCTGGACTAAACTACCCTGAACTATGCCACCTCCAACATCACAATTCATCACTCCCCAACACACCAGTACACTCCATGACAACACCTAAACCCTTCAACCCAATTCATAACCATCACCTGTACTGACTTCAATTCACACACCCACCATTCTCCATCACAGTAACTAACCTTTCACCACCTGAACTTCACCCTACCACTTGCTGCATTCAGCAACTCTCCAACACACCACAGCTCCACCATAAACTGCTAACAAACCCACCTGAAATTCACCAGATACCAAAACCCACTACCAATCAACCTAGCAGCAGCTCGCAAAGAAGAAGCAAGAAGAAGGTTAGAGAGAAGAAAGAATCGAAGCTATCTCCAGGGGATTTCATTGGATTTCGTACGAATTGAAACACCGTTCTGCTGCTTGTCAGGCGTTGAGTTGAGTTGGGGCAGAGTGCAATTTAGAGAAGAATAAAAAGAAAGAGGAACGGGTCTTTTAAAACAGCCCTAGGGTTTGTTGATTAAAAAGCCAAACTTGGAGGGGTAAAAGTGCAAAAGGATGGAGTTGTACTCCTATCTTGGTACGGGTCAGATTTGCAAAAGAGAAAAGGGGGGCTGATTTCTAGGGATTTGATTGGAACAGAACGAAAAGAAAAAAGGAGAAGACGACGCAGAGAAGAACGCAAGAGGAGGACGAAGGAGAAGACAGAGATCAGAGCTTGGCTTTTCCGTTTGATTTTTCTCTTCTCTTTTCATTACTAATATGGAGAAACTCTTGTTATTTATCTTTTTTATGCGTAAGTAATTACTTTTGCTAGGTTCTATGGATATGAACCTAGGGTTTATGCACTAGACAATTTTCCGGATTTAAGTTATTGATTCATGTTTCAATTCTCTTAATCGTATTGTTCTTCTTTGATATCGCATATCTTGATCACTATGGCTATGGACACGTCTTAGGTGACAAGAACAACGTTAGAAAGATGAATTAATAGGTTAGATGAATCGTAGCTTAAAGATTATTGTCTTGTTAGTTGGATTCCTTGTTCTAAACTTAATTCTTAGCATAAACGGAGTCGCGAACCGGTTAGGCTAGCTTTCTAGGTGGGTGCTCGACAGAGACTTTACCTAGATATGAACGAGAACAAGAAATTAGTCCCGAATCATTGAGACTGAGAGGTGAGATGATAGGACTAGTCGTGTGAGGGTAGATTCGATTGTTTAGCGTTAGACTTGGGAATTGGTGGACCGATAGGACCCAGTGATCGGCTTAACGTTAGGCAGTTAGAACCATATCGGTAGACGATGGTGGACCGACAGGACCCGTAGTCGATTGATAGGTAGAATGACATGAGACCGAGAGGAGATTGTCAGTGCTATTACCCGACGCAACTAATTAGATGATAGCGTGTTTCAGTACTATATCCGAAACTGTCTAAACCCCTAGGGGATCCATAGATCACCTAGTTATTTCTCAATATTTGCTTATTAATCAGAAAAAAATACAAAAATATTAGTTAGTTGTTTATTTCAATTCTTAAATCAAATTCTTCCACCCTGTTACAGTACTCTAAATTAATCGACTCACTAAACAATCTCGAGTTTGTCCCTGTGGGTTCGACAACCTGAGTTTTAATACTCAATCTTTATTACTTCGACCGTGCACTTGCGTATACACGTAAGAAATCGTGTCACACAGTTGTCGGTGTAGTGATAATATTCCGGAAATCCGGGTTGTCGAACCCAAGAGACTTCGTTGTAAATTAGCTACTAAATTTGTTCTTTGTGTGGGTAAAGCGCGTTGAGTTGTTGTTCTAATTCTACTAATAATTAAAATAACGAGTATCTCAAATAATTCAATGAATTAATTCAAGATTAATAAGCACGAGTTGATTTGGTTGTTTCTCAAAGTTGTTCAAGATAAGGATATCTCTACGGATCACTAGGTATTTCACACTACGTTGGATTTATGCTCTACTAACACGATGGGTTTTTGTTCTAGTTAAACGAGCAATATTATTTTGATCAAACCCTAGTTCCCTACGAGATATCCCAAAATAAGTGTTTAGCTACTCATAAACATGATCAATACACAATGTTTCATGATCAAATAGCAAAAACTAGAGAAGAAACGAAGTTTGAGAAGCCAAACGGATGATCCAAGCTCTCCAACCTAGCTCCAAGCTCTCCAAGCACGTCTCCCAAGGTGTTCTCTGATGCCAATCACGTTCGCCAATGTTTCCTAAGTATTTCGTGGCTCTACAACCTCAAAACTATGCCAAAATAGTAAAATAACCCCAAAAATACGATCCTGGCAGCAGAGGTAGTCGTACGATTACCTTGATGTAATCGTACGGTTACTTCGTGCGATTACTTCACAAGATCACCCGTGCGATTACTTGACAGCTTCAATATTTGGCTAAGGGGTAATCGTACGATTACCTCCATGTAATCGTACGATTACTTCTGGGCAGCCAACATCAAAATCCCATCTTATTTCTCTTTTTTCCCGTCGTCTTCACTTCCCGAGCATTCCTTTGAGCCTCCAACTTTTTCGAAGTTCACTTTTGCTCCAATGTCACGTCCCGAGCTCCCGGTTCCTGAAAACCACAACACGAGAAACATACCGGAAGATCAAACGTGATAAAATATAGTCAAAATTAACGCAAAAAGTGCCCGGACTCAACATTTACATGCAAAGACTCAACACGCTCAAATTTAGCAAGAAATGGTCCAAAATCCCTAAAAACGCATCGGAATGCACGCAAAAGTGTAAGGAAACATATACAAATATAACTCCAATTATGGAGTTATCACTATTGGAGAAATAACTAAAATTTTATAATATATAAAAATAAAAATGTTCAATTTTCATCAAATTATAAATAACTTTCACCTAGTACTATTGGATATGTTCTGCATATTTAAGCTGGAATATTACGTAGCCTATTCGAGATGCTCTATCCCCCCCAATAGGTTATGTAGAACAGTTTTTGAGCATCTCCAATAGTTCATCAAAATAGCGATTATCATTAAAATATAAATAAGACGAAAAAAATGTGTCTCCAATAGGCTCTCTATCATGCTCTTTATTTTAGCGGATTGTTATCTCGCTCAATATATTGAGCACCTCCAATGCTACTAGTCTACTAAAACTTCTTACTGAGCATCTCCAATAGGTCATTTATATACATAGGCTCTCTATCATTCTTTATTTTAACTTTACAAACAAATTGATATGATCTCCAATGTTGTTGTGTAAATGTTAGCTAAAAGAAAGTTGTTGTAGGTAGGAATAAAAAGAGGAGAGAGGTAGACACAACACATTTTTCTATTCATTTTCTTTCTCTTTAAACATAGAGAGCGGGATAACTATCCGTTATAATAAATGACGGAATAGAGAGCCCATTGAAGACAAGTTTTTCACCGTCTCTTTTACATTATAAAGATAACCGCTGAAAATGATCCTTTCATCAGAGTCAAAGATCGGACCCATACGGTATACTGCATCACATGCATCCTCTTGTGTTAGACAGATTGGTGGTAGATTACGCACTTGAACCCGAATATCTATGGATTCGAACTTTACTTCTTCCACGTAGCCCTAGCTTTCCACGGTTTCAACAGCATAATATCGTCATCAAACACCCAAGGGCCTCCATGAGCACTCGATCCATCGACAACTTTGAAGGGAATCTGAATACAAAAACGTTCGTTCGGTTCTCATTGATAAGGATCTGGTCGCCATCCATCCATATTTTCTTGAAAAGCGTCTTAATCGCCCACGTATTCTTCGGTGTTCCCAGCATGAACGAACCCACAAGACAAAGTTCGAACTACTTGATTGCCTCCTCACATCTGCTCCTACTAACACCACGACCTCATCTTCCTCAGTCGATAGAGGTCGCCGTGATCCACCGTCTCTGACCGTCGCCGCCATGTTCTAGGGTTTCCCCGTCGCTTTCTGTTCTCTCCGAGTTATCCGGAGCTATGACCCGTTTCCTTAGAGTAACGTAATTTGGCGAGGACTTTTTGTTAGACAAAAATATTTTCCTCTCCTATTTACTAGGGTCATAATATATTTCCTTAATTTTTTCATAATTTTCACTCTTTTTCTCCCAGCATGTCCACTATTAATTCAAGTATGTCTTATTTTTACTTTATCATAGATAAAATGACGATTTTATAAAAAAATTACCTAATGTTTTGCCCACTTGTGCTGGAGAGTGTTTTTTTCCAAAGAGAAATTTTTATGAAAACTAGAGAGAACCGTTACAGTCAAAATTCAGGAACTTTATCACCGCCTGTACATGATAACCCGAAAAAAAGTTAAATTTGGTTTCTAGTTAACCAAACCGACTTATCCAAACGAGCCCTATATGCTGGTCCGGACATGAATTGCAAGCCTAACTAAATGGGCCCGTTAGGGCCCAAACACCACGGACCCCATCGTCTTCTCAGAAAATAAGCAATTGAGCATCAACCGTCGCGAACACATAAAACACTTTCATCACTCTCTCCCATCTTCCCTCATTTTGCAAGCTAACTCGTACTACTATTCATCGTCCCCAAAACGCCTCTGCAACTATTCAAATCCCTCTCTCTCTCCAGAAATGGCACCTACAAAGACAAAAAGAGCCCGGAAACCTAAAACCCCAGCAACAGACTCCATGGACTACCAATTCACCAATCCCTCCCCTTCCGCCGCCATCACTCCCGAGCCCTCTCGCCGGGGACGCGGTCGTCCCCGGAAGGCGGACAACCACAAACCCACCGAAAACACCCCCGACCCAGAAATCGCAGCCTCTCCCGAGAGGAGAACTCACACCCACAGCCACCGCCACGTGGAACCATCATCCGCCGTGGCGGAGTTGCCGCAGTGGGAGGCGCTGGTGAGGGTGGCGCCGTCGATGGACGCGGTGGTGAAGGTGTTCTGCTTCCACACGGAGCCCAACTTCTCGCTGCCGTGGCAGAGGAAGAGGCAGTTCAGCTCCAGCAGCAGTGGGTTCGTGATTAATGGGAGGAGGGTGTTGACGAATGCGCATTCCGTGGAGCATCACACGCAGGTGCAGGTGAAGAAACGTGGGTCTGATACGAAGTACTTGGCCACTGTGCTTGCCATTGGGACTGAGTGTGATATTGGTAATGCTCGTCTTCTGTTTCGTTTTCGATTGAATGATTTGGCTGAATGCATTTTGTTTGAGGAAAGAATCAACAGAAATACTAGTAACACCCAATGGGCATGTTTGTGTTTTGGCTTATATGTGAGGGATTTGATAGTGACCCAATTGGAGGAAGATAACAAGAGAGATAAAATGTGATTTCACTACCAAGTCCTAATAATACCTGTTCCTCATGTATTATCAATCTCTAGTCTCAGGAGTCAGGGCGTATAAGTAGATCCTCTACCCTAACTCATTATCCCTTTGCCCCGCAAAGATAGTTCTTATTTCTATTTTGGTCTGTCCCAAAATGATTGTTCACTTACATTTTCAAGGTAAAAAATGCAATGAAGTTACAATACTACCAATTCATATTCAATGCACCTAATTTTGGTGAAAACAAAATCAAGGATAATAGTGGAAATAGCATGCCAACAACTTGTAGTGGGAAGCATTAATTGCATGTCTCCAAAAAGAAGTTGTAGTTTCAAAGATGGACTATCTTTGCAGGACGGAGGGAGTACAAAACATTTTGGATCCACAAGACAAAAAACAAACATGCCCCTATTGTTTATGTAGGCACAGATGAGTTAATTGGTTCTTACTCTATCTACTAGTTGAATGGCCATTCCCAAAGTGTGTTTGTAATTCTGTCACACTGTTGGAAGAAGTATAGTTCTTGCCTGACTGAATGTGATATTGTTTTGAGGAAAAAATCCACAGAAATGCTAATAGCAACCAACTATAGTGCCCATTGGGCATGTTTGTGCTTTGGCTTAGATTTGAGGGATTGGTAGTGATCCAATTGGAGGAAGATAAAAAGAGAGATAATATGTGATTACACTGCCAAGTCTTCATTATACCTGCTCTTCATGTATTGTCAGTCGTTTACCTAACTCAATATCAGTACAAAACATCGTCCTTGCACTGTTCAGGCTTGTGAACCCCATCTTGTATCCACAAGACAGAAAACAAACATGCCCCTATTGTTTATGTAGGCACAATTGAGCTAATTGGTTGTTTCTATATATACTAGTTGAATGACATTACCATAGGTTGCGTTTGGATAGATGATTTTGGATTTGAATTTGGATTTGGCTTCAAAGAAGAGCTTGTATGTACATAATCGAACTTAGTTAGGAGGGATTCGTATGGAACGTTTAATATGATGTATGAAATGAGAGTCTCAATAGCTCCAATAGGTAATATTTGAAATGACATGTATGATTAGTTGGGGCTAAAATACAAGGTTCCACACAAATCAAAATCTTGAACTTGAGTTGTATTGAAAAATGGCTCGATCCAAATCCAAGTCCATGCTCAAATTCCCTGTGAATCCAAACGGAGCGATAGTGTGTTTGTAATCTGTCACACTCACACTTGGAAGAAGCATATTTTTGAGAAAAATTGGGTATTTAAGATTGAGGCCATGGGTGTCTTTGGTTGAAGGTTGTATTTTTCTGTACAATTGGTTAGGTTGGATGGTGGTAGTCCTATAAAGCCCGGAAGAAGATTACACTAAGGCTGAAATGTGAGGGATTGATAGCGGTCCAATTGGAGGAAGACAACAAGAGAGATTAAATGTGATTTCAGTACTAAGTCCTCATAATACCTGCTCTTCATGTATTATCAGTCTCTAGTCGCAGGGCGTATAAGTAGATCCTCTACTCAACTCAATATCAGTAGAAAACATCATCCTTGCACTGTTCAGGCTTGCGAATCTCATCGTCGATCCACAAGACAAAAAACAAACATGACCCTATTGTTTATGTAGACACAAATGAGTTAATTGATTCTTTCTCTGTCGAGTAGTTGAATGGCATTCCCATAGTGTACTTGTAATCTGTCACACTGTTGGAAGAAGTATAGTTTTTGAGAAAAAAAAAATGTTTTAAAGATTGGGGCCATGGGTGTCTTTGGTTGAAGGTTGTAATTGTCTGTGTGCTCGGTTAGGTTGGATGGTGGCAGTCCTATAGAGGCCGAAAGAAGACCACACTAAAGGTAGAATATTCTTGTCATGATGATCTTGAAGAATCTCAACAAGTCCCCTTGTATAGCATATTATCAGGAGTTACTTGATTTTGAGACTTGAATGTAGAGACCGTGGTTAGGCAAGTTGCACATGAATGTGGTGTGGAATGAAATACGCAGTTCGGAACACTGGCCGCACAACTTGAGACGAGTTTCAACTTTAATAAGGCTTGGGCAATGTCAGGTGGATGTGTGCTAATCTAGTTTGTGGAAGCTCGTCATTCATCTATCAATCAAAAAGGATATTGAAAACCTTAATCTCTTAAATATCAATTTGAACTTGGTTTCTCTCTCTCTCTCTCTCTCTCTATATATATATATATATATGTATATATATATATATAATTGTGAACAATAGATTGAGTTGCGCACAACTTTGGCCCCCTTATTAGTTTTTCAGTGTGGGCTCTTTGAAACCCTATGCACTTTTCTAAAGAAGATTCTCAAGTCTCTATTAGGGCGTGTAACTGCACTCTTGTGCTATCATCCCAACTGATAATTCTTCTGGACCCCATTGGGTTACTTTGCCGAGGGGTGCTTACTTACTAGGGTTGCTAATTTAGGTTTAACAAGTCTCTCAATCACCCATGTGGATGTAGCTTAGTGTTTTCATTGTTAATCCACAATTGAATGCAACCGTCCGTAGCTGTGAAAATGCTGCAAAAAGGTCTGGCTACTATCTTCATATGGCTCTAGAGGAGTTATCATTATATTACCAACATGTAAAGTCATGATGACTGAGCCCTTTGCATCGGCTTGAAAAGTTAATTTGTGATTAACCTCGTTCCCTAGCTCCTTAACTATGATTTCTTTTCTGGTATTTTGGACCAAAAACACCCTTTCTGTTATTCAATGGGTTAGGCTTGTGACCAGTAGCATTATGAGCCCTTGTGTCTCGGGAAATTTCATTGTTGGCTCTCAATGTAGCCTCCAGAATAAAAGACTGGCTGTTGTGTATACATTAAGTCTTAAGCAGTCATTTTACTATGAAAAAGACCTAAAATGATCAAGAGTCCTGAATGGGAAGTCACGAAACACCACTTAATATACCACACATCACTTTTAGTATTTGTCGAAGTGATTCGTTGTTTATGGTAGAGATTTTTGGTGTTTAAATCTATGAAGTTCAACAAAAAAAAAATCTATGAAGTGCATAGTATCCTCTGAAATTGTGAACTTACTCCGAAGCATCTTACAATAAAAGGATGCGGTGAAACTTCCTAGAGCATTTCCTTTTCATGCAATCTCAAATACCAGCCTACTGAACCTTTTCGACCAAACGGTTATTATGTACTCTCTGCAGTATGGATTGGCACATGTTGTGAGTTTAGAACTTAATATTTAACATTTTTTGCTCCAGCATTTTTGCCACATTCACTATCCACCCAGGAGCGGAGGGAGGATTTGAAACATTGTAGGGCCTAAAATTTTCCAAGGCACCTTTTAAATAGAGGTGGTGCATTTTTGTAATTTTAGCAAGGGCACAACTGGATTTGAAGGATTATCCACCAGAATGAAAATTTCAAGCAGTTAGGGAACTTCAAATCCATCTACATCAATTGTCCTAAGAACCGCTATATTACTTTGCTCATCACAGTCTCTGTTACCACTATACTCGTTTACCCCAAAGTTACACTTATCCTCACTCTCTAAAACTCTTTGTTTATGCATTTAACTATTGGGGTTCTGGTTCTCTTTAGTAATGTGATTCGGTAAACCATACAGTACAGTTCAGTTAGCGCGCACAATGATGATATTATGTTCTCACAAGAAAATTAACCATCTCACAATTGAGGATATACACGCTCTGGTAAAATATTGATTTACCAAATATTCATTTACAAAAGGTATGGAATTAAGTAACCAAATTGAGCTGCTGTTCTTTATTACTATACTCCATATCTCCTATTTGAGAAGGTCGACCAACACCCATTTTGAAATGAAAAAGCATCAGTGTGACACCAATATTATCAAATATTCTAGGATAAAGACAATGCAACTTATAGCCAAACTGAATTATAAGCATTAGGGGGCACTATTACTGGTGGAGAAGAAACTGAAGAACTGGAGTGGAAAGAACACATGAAAAGGTAAATGGAAAGGATGAAAATGTTAAGCAGCTGTAGAAGTAGATTAAGGCGAGGAGTGGCACAGTTGCTGGAGGGATGGGAATAAGGTACAAACTACAGAGAAGAAGCTGGTCGGAACAGCACGATGGAAGCAGAGTTTTAATGTGCGGTGAGGACTTCCTTACTTCAGCTTTCTTCCTCTACTATCATAATGTGGTAGGTTTAGGGTTTCATCATTCGTGATAGATCATTGGAAGGTGTATATCCTTCGAACTCCACGTATCTTGTCAGAGACAAATTGACTCATCATGTATCTAGAGAGTGGGCTTTAAGTGAACTCGGATAACCTCCATAACTTAAACCGAAAGAGAACTTATGACACATTTTCAAGCTGATGACGGTAGATTAAATCAGAAAAATGTAGAACATATTCTAAACTCCGAGCTATATGAACCATCTGCATTCTGTAAA
The DNA here is from genome assembly GCA_023055425.1 of Linanthus parryae. NCBI lineage: Eukaryota > Viridiplantae > Streptophyta > Magnoliopsida > Ericales > Polemoniaceae > Linanthus > Linanthus parryae. The sequence goes on from JALGPY010000012.1 coordinate 217,343, forward strand.
TAGCATCTCAATGAGTGGCTTACTGGGCAAGCGAGAATGTGCTCTGACTGACATAATTTCTGCTCAAGAGCCATAGAAATATTAGATACATGTAGTGCCTGGTTGAACGTACCTGTTTCCATGACTCACTACTGAGTTGATATGGCGGGTGGCACATCTTATGATATGTATCTCACTATCCCAGCGAGACAGTAAATGTTCCACTATTGCTGCCACATTTCAAAGTTTTACGTCACTTTATAGCGATTCATATGGTAATAGGTGATGACAGATATCAGAGTGGTATTAACAGCCACCTAAATTTTAACAAATTCTCTTTCACATACCCTGGATGGTCAGGAGCATTGTTGAAACTACATGACTTCAATTATGGGCTTCAGAGTTGAGACCTTATGTACATTTGTACTTTATACCCATGACGGCTGAAGCTACAGCCTGAATTAGGTCCACATCTAATATACGCTAAGGGAGGTTACTGAAGCATCTATCTTGTGAGTTTTATTAATCGGATTGAGAAACTAAATATCGTTGTGTAGATGAATTCATATAAACTATACCTGTATATAATTTTTGTGATTTAGTAAGTTTGACACAAAGAGCAAATAATATTTGTTTTGGCTTTTTATAGTATTAAATCAATGAAGTCACGACACAGTTTTTCATGTGGTTATAATTCTGCCCGAGATCATTTGGTCCCCAAGAGAACATATTGAATGAACTAACTTGCAAATGTCCACAGGACTACAATTCTCTGATACCCAGAAATTCAGAAGTTCTCATAGTACTACTTTTTTCTTTCTAGTTACATTTAGAAATTATTTTATTCGAAGGGTATCCCTTATGAAGGGGAAAATATTTTCCATTCTTTTCCAACATATGGATTGCTACACGAAAAATATTTAATCAAAATCCGACGAGGTTTCTATGTTCACAGCTTCTGTTGGTTTTTATTATTTTAGAAACTCCGTGGTTGTCCAATAATTTTAGGATACATAGATGCATAAAACTGTATTGATAGAATAATTCGTACAAGAAAACCAAAAAAGCAGCATCTGGAATCTATCACTCAGTTTTTATACCAATCTAAATTTGATTTCGTCAAAATGTTAGTCCTTACTAACCCACCGTACATAGTGGAGTATTTCGTTTCTGGACTGAGAATATGTCTTACCTAGAGTTTAAAAGAACTATGCTTATCCCGAATGGTTTGTTTTAAATTAATGAATTGAGATTTGGCGCGAATGGAGTGAAAAATTTACTTTGAATGTCCGGTATATGACTGTTTCGTTACTCTTCTCTTGTATTCAACAGCACTGTTGACAGTGACCAATGATGAATTTTGGGAAGGAATTTCCCCTGTTGAATTTGGCGATTTACCTGCACTCCAAGATGCTGTGACTGTTGTGGGCTACCCCATTGGAGGAGACACAATCTCTGTGACAAGTGGCGTTGTGTCACGTATGGAGATACTGTCTTATGTTCATGGGTCAACCGAGCTTCTGGGTCTGCAGGTTACTTATTGAAAACTTGACCTTTTGCAACTAACATTTTACTATCTATTGGCACTTATGATATGCTTTTCTAGATAGATGCTGCTATAAACTCTGGAAACTCTGGTGGCCCTGCTTTTAATGATAAGGGCAAATGCGTGGGCATAGCATTTCAGTCCCTTAAGAATGATGAGGCAGAAAACATTGGTTATGTTATACCAACACCAGTTATCCTGCATTTCATACATGATTATGAAAAAAATGGAGAATATACAGGTAGGTTTTTATTGTCTTTTGACTGCTGATGTTTTTCGTATTTATGTCATTTATTGAAGTGTTGCCTTTTGCGAAGTTCTGTCACTTCTTTACTAGGTGTTCATTATGCATCTTTACAATTTCAGGATTTCCTATCCTTGGAATTGAGTGGCAGAAGATGGAAAACCCTGATTTGCGCATGTCGGTGGGCATGGCACCTGACCAGAAAGGTGTTCGTATTAAAAGAATTGAACCTACAGCTTCAGAGTCTCAAGTTCTGGAGCCATCTGACGTGATCCTAAGTTTTGATGGGGTGAATATAGCTAATGATGGAACAGGTACTGATTGATTTTTGATTAACAATTATATCGACTATTTTAGATATTAATATTAACTAGGATTTCGAGTTGCAGTATTTTGTGGGACTTCCTGGCTATTATTGTCACCTAGATTTTGTTCCGTATGATATCTGGTTTATGCAATTTGATGAATTGGTTCTCTTCTGACGTTGGTTCTTTATCGATTCATTGAGAATATCAATGAGTTCCCCTTGTCACTGGTCGCTGAATGAATGCGCGCAACTAATGAATGTCTATATATTTAGTTAGAGGTAAACAGCTAACTTCAGGATGTCTTGGGTTGAGAGCACCGTGGTAGTATATACTGCACACATTAATAGAGTTATTTGTGTACGTAACAAAACAGAAGTAGCTTAGCAAAGAATGAGATTCAGTTAGCACAATTTTATGTAAGCAAGTCGTACTCTCTGTTACAAGAAAGGGTTAATGGACTCGAGTCTGCTCCACGGAGTATTATTTTTTTTCTTTTGAAAAAGTTTCATGGCCCAGATGGAAGATAGCATATTTTCTTAGGCACGTTTAACATAAACCGAGGGCATTGTCGAATTATATTTTCAACATATGGGGTACGTCTCTAGTTTTTCAAGATTATTGGAAGGCACGTGGCACCGATGCTTCTTAATACGTCCGTCACTGATGAGTGATGACGATACACTAAAGCTCTCTCGGACCTTTTCTGTGCTAGTCCTATGTGTCCAAGGGGTATTCATTGAGCTGTTATCAATAACAAGTTTCCTGATTTGGTGGGCTGTGGTTGGCTCAATGCTGAATGAGCTTTTCAAAGATTTGTTGGGAGTCCAATGTTCTCATTTCATGCTCACATCTTGGACATTGCAAGGATTAGTTAAGGGTTGGTTCTAAGTTGGTTGTTTTCCAATCTGTGACTCGGCTTTTTATGCAAAAACTGTACAAAATTATCATAATGGATGTCCACATTGGCCTTGCTGAAATGATACTATACCTTGTTTGGGATTTTGATCTCATTCACAAATGGACTTGGGGGTGAGAATCCTGGACAACGTACAAGTATCTGATTTGATAACATGTCAAACTATTATGTGTCGGATCTAAGTCTGTCTGACTGGTGCACAGAGCCATAGAAGAAGTGTCTATGTATATACTGGTACTACTGAAGCATGCGTTTTGTTCTTCCTAGAGGATGATGTGTTATTTTTAACCATGCGATTGAAATTGAATATGATACAGTTGTTGGAAGCAACGACCTTTAATCTTATTATTGTTGTTATAATTACGGATTATTATAACAATAGTAATAATAATAATAATAATTATTATTATTATTATTATTATTATTATTATTATTAGGACAAATGACACTAAACCTACATGCAGTTTACATTTAGTGACACTAAACCTCCACCAGTTTCAGTTTACACAAAAAACCCTTTGCAGTTTAATTTTTGGTACAAATAGCCGCAATCGACTAACGGTGTTATCTATTTTTAACGGAATCGAGGGCACAAAGGTATTTTCAATGAAAAATAGTACTTTTTTTTGTTCCTTTTATAAATAAAGGATATTTGAATTTAAACAAAAGAATTAATCTGTAAAAATTAAATAGAAGAAAGCAGTGAAATAAATATGACTATCAATAAAACAAAAAACTCTTTCAAAAAAATCAAACAAAAAAGAAAACAAAGAAACGCAGAAGGCAGTAACGCAAACGACAGAAGAATGAAGGAGACACCACGAAGAAGAAGACGAAGAAGAGGTGAAGACGACGACGGAGGCGATGGCTTTGGCGTCGGCGAACGAGGAGACGAAGGAGGTGGCCGACTCTGTTCGTCTCCATATCTTCTTCTTGTTCGCCTTTCTCTTTTCTCTTCCTTCTCTCTATGTCTCTTGTTCTCTCATGAACCCGACGGGCGAGACGGTGGAGGTGGTAGAGACAATGGGGGAGGCGGCGGTGGCCTTCGTCTACCACTACTCAAAATTCGCCAAAATTGTGGGAGAATTTCACTGTCGATTTCGAGAGTGAGTTTGAGGAGCTTCATTTCGGGATCTTAAGGCTAAAGCAACCCAATTTTCAATATCAATTCGTCGATTTCATTCAATTCATGGGTTGGATATGCCCAGCAACATAGTGTTTGTAAGTTCAATTTGAAGGGAGTATGGTTATTTCAAGGGGATTGTGGTGTATCTGGGTTTGTTGTTAGAGTGCAAGGATTGAGTGTCTTGTGGGATCCATTGAGTGTGATTCATGACGGGGAGGTGATAATTGAGGGCTAGAGTGAATGGCCTTGAAGAAACTTCGGGATGTGGTCGACAATTGAGGGTTAGAGTGGTGGTACCAAACAAACAGATAGAACAGTGGTCATGGCGTCGTCGGTGGTTATGGCGGTGCTGGTTGTGTAGTAGGCTGGGGTGAAAGGAGAATGAAGGCGTTTTTTTGTTAATTTTCAAACAAGAAGGGTAGGTGTATAAATACCAAAATAAGTGGGTAGTAACTAGAAAGTGTATATTACCCTATAAAAAACAGAAATGAAAAATTGTTATTTAGTAAAAATACCGTTGTGCCCTCGATTCCGTTAAAAATAGATAACACCGTTAGTCGATTGCGGCTATTTGTACCAAAAATCAAACTGCAGAGGGTTTTTTGTGTAAACTGAAACTGGTGGAGGTTTAGTGTCACTAAATGTAAACTGCATGTAGGTTTAGTGTCATTACTATTACTATTGTTGTTGTTGTTGTTGTTGTACAGCTCATAAAGGATGATGCGTTTTATTTTCCACCATGTGATTATATAGTTTACAGCCGTTGGAAGCAATGACCTTTCTTTTTTTTCCCCTTTTTTTTAAAAAAAAATCTGTCAGTAACGCACACAACAGTATCACTTCAGATAACACTGTAGTTTGATTCCCCATCCTTTGACATGAATTTCAGTTCCATTTAGGCATGGGGAGCGCATAGCATTTAGTTATCTCATCTCTCAAAAGTACTGTGGAGATGATGCTTTGGTCAAAGTTCTCAGAAACTCCGAGATACTTGAATTCAACATAAAGCTTGGAAGTCACAGAAGGCTCATACCAGCACACATAAAGGGACAGCCACCTTCTTACTACATTATTGCTGGAATTGTGTTTACAGCTGTTTCTGTTCCATATTTGCGTTCTGAGGTAATTAACCAATCCCCATATTTTGTTTTGTTCCCTGTTGGTGGCTTCTTGTAATTGTCTTCATGTTTATGTAAAGAGTATTTGATAAAAAGCTGACAAACAAAAGTCACTCATCTACAATTAATACACAGCACAGTTCTCGTGTATTATCTGTGAGTTTTGGAGCGTCCCCCAGTGCATGTAGTTGTGGTGTGGTTGAATATGTTCTAGACTTCACTTGAGAAGAAATGTATAGGAAAAAGCACGCGCCCTTAAAGACAACACTTGCACTGTCAGAAACAGTTAGTTTTGTTAGTATTATTATCATCCAATAAATTACTAACATGTTAAGATTTGTTATACCTTCTGCAGTACGGAAAAGATTTTGAATTTGATGCACCGGTCAAACTGCTAAAGAAACTCATACACGCAATGGCTCAATCTGCAGATGAACAGCTTCTTGTTGTTTCCCAGGTTTTTTATTCAACCAATGTCTTAGGTGTCAGGTTGTTTTCATCTTATTTTGCGACAATTATCATGTCACTTAACTTGCCAAATTTCTTTAGGTGCTCGCTGCTAACATCAATGTGGGATACGAGGACCTAGTCAATACCCAGGTTACCTCTCTTATGTGGAAATAGCATTTACACTCCTTTGGTGCAACCTTCTTCTATTTCTCAGATTATTGCTGTTTCTGGTTGCGAAGGTTTTGGCATTCAATGGCAAGCCTGTTAAGAATCTCAAGAACCTGGCCAAGATGGTGGAGAGCTGCAAAGATGAATTCTTGACATTTGACCTAGAGTATCAACAGGTATGTCTCTCTGTCTCACTCTCTCTCGCGAGGAATGCTAAGGCGCACTGGATAGAATCCTTGTTAAGTAAATACACATTTATGGCATGTATGTGCAGGTTGTTATCCTGCGAAATAAAACTGCAAAAGCTGCAACTTCAGATATTCTCAAGACATATTGTATACCTTCGGCTATGTCAGATGATCTCCAGATGTAACCTTCTCCGTGTTAAGAGGTACATGTAGTTTTTTTGTTCGTATTCTTTGGGACAATTGTTTTTCTACTGCCTATAACTCCACAAGTGGGAGTTTGTTCAAGAAGTTTTTCCCATTGTCACTTGGTTGTACTTGTACACATTTTCGTTTAGTTGTATTCTAAGTTAGAATTAGGGCTTAATAATCTCAACACGTTATTTTCACTGTCTTTCTATGTCCATGTTTGGAGCTTTGTCAAAACTTTATCGGTGTTGATGGCCCCATTTTGGGAACTTGGTTTACTGGCTAACGATAAAATCCAATAATTCAACTTTTAGTACTGGTTTTATTGCTCTTTTCCCTGATGATTTGTTATATTGGGAGTGGCCCAAATAAAAACCGGGTTCCCAGACAACAACCCAAACGTTGACGTGTTACAATAAGACTGGCGCAAAACAAAAACCGGGTTCCCGCAAATATACATGGGTTCCCATAAAACAATTTATGTTAATGATGTGTCGCGACATGGGTGACCGTGTTCGGATAAGTCAACATTGGTACGTGACTGATGCGATAAACCCAAAATATCCAATTACCCTTAGGGCTAGTTTGAGAATGTTGAGGGGTTCTGGAAAGCAGCTGTGAAGGAAGTGTTGTGAGAAAGCTTTTGTGGAAATAAAATGTTCGGTAAACTTCATATTCTAGCTCGCTGCGAGTGTTGAAATGACAATATCAGACACGATAGAATAAATCATGCTATTAATGTAAATAATCTATTGTTATCGCATGTATAAAAAGGTCTATTAATAAATTTATCAAATAACAGGTCTAAAAAAGGACCCCCTTCCTCCTCTCCTGCTTCTCAAAAGCTGCGGTGGGAAAGCAAAAGGATTACCAAATGCATCAAATACTGCTTTTTGGCATAAATAGGAACATTTTAGAAGGCAAAAGCGTTAACAAACGGGCTCTTAGTTTTCTGTAATTTGATCCACTAAACTATCCTCCCAAAAGGCCCAATAACTTCCAAAATGGATGACTAATTTTCTCAGCTCATGACATGACTTGCTAGTTTGAAAATAGTTTAATAGATACCAGAAGTCGAAGTACAAGGCACAAGTCCCTTGTCATTAAGCTATTATATTAATGTTCTTACTGTAAGGTTATTACATTTGATGATTATAATACATGGATTACTTCAATATAGGTGAAGACTGTAAATTATTTACTTTGAGGACAAAATAGACATATTCTGTCTATATGTTAGCGCATGCGTGTGGCTGTGTGCATATGAAGATATACACATTAGTGAGGAATGTGAAGGTATTATGGGATGGGGTTTTTGCGGGTTGGAAGGGGCTAGGGCTGCAAGTTAAAGCGACCAAATGGGACCAAACTGTCCTAATTGGCTTGGTTTGGTTCCACAGATGACTTGGTTCGGTTTGGGTTCATGAAATACCAAACCGAAATAGTAGGCTTGGTTTATGTTCCGGGTATTAGCAAACCTGCAGCTAAGCCGTTTAAACCTTTAAAACAGAATATATTTTAATTATATTTATGCAATTATTATATATAATATCTATTATCAATTTCCCTTACGTAGCTATATGGCTCATATCTATTTTAATTATGTTTCTTTGGAGTGTGACGTGAACTTTGCAAGTTATTTTTTGATTGTGAAATATTGGGATAATTGGAGTCCATATTGGACTGAGTTTAGTTTGTTTTGGTTGCTATGTTAATTTTGGTTGGACTGAGTTTAGTATTTTTTACTCAGTGTGTTAGTTCATGATAAATTTGTAATTTTTGAATGTTTTAGGACTACATTGACATTTCAAAAAATATTATCTAGTTCAAAGCGGTTTGAACGAAACCAAATCGCTTTGTGGGCTAACCAAACCGTTCGTAAATGGTTCAGTCTAGGTTTGTGGTTTTTTTTTTTTTTTTTTTTTTTTTTTTTTTTTTTTTTCGAATCGCAAATCACGGTTTGGTTTGAATTTCGGTGGAAACCGGACCGAACCGTTTACAGCCCTAAGTGGCACATCCCAGACTGCGAATGCTTTGGTTGAGTTCACCTACTTTGTGGTCTTCTCAGGTCAATGACGATTCAGCACATCTTGCAAGGTTTCAGTGTTTTTACACATCCTAGCCCTTTATCTTTGCCTCCTCATTGAAGTTGCTTGTAAAAAACCTGTATGCCTCGAGTCGCCTGCATTGTCCATCCTGATACTTTTATTAGAAGGTTAGTTATCCACACATGATAAATTTAGGTATTTCTGAACATAATGAAGCCTGATTAAAGATCTGGGTTCACCTTATTGCCATGATCAGAAATATATTAAAAGCTATTTCACTTATTGCAAATCATTCGATTTTGTTATTCTGCAAAGAGAACTACTAGTAAATCAAGGAACTCCACTTCATTCTAGTACACTTCATTGAGGGTAGCAATCACTTCCTCATCATCACATAAATCTTCACATTTAGAATAGGTATGTATCAAGATGAGATCTATCCTGAACTCGTTGTATTGCCCACTTTTTCTCTCCATCTCTATACACATCAATAGGATTATTATTTTTCATTTTTTTTTTCTTTCTAAATTTGATTTCTCGCAATTGGATTGTGCTAAACATGCAAGGTGAAATCCCCTAAAACCGTCTATTTAATAGTTACATTTTGCCCTAGCAGATCACAAGGGGTACATCCAAAGCTCAAGGGATCAACAGGCTTAGTAACCCCAAGTGAGACAATTTTCTTATGAATCCATTGTTAGCTCATGGGGGGTTTTGGTATGACTTATAAGCAACTTATAAGTCAGTTCTGGATTATAAGTTGAAGACAACTTATAAGCAGTATTTGGTATGCAACTTATAAGCTGAATTTTTGGATTTGGACTTATAAGTTCATAGTGTAAAAATGAACTTATGAAAAAGTTGAGTTTTTGAATCTTTTCTTGAACTTTTGGACTTAACAACTTTTACACCAAACACGTAAATCTTTTTTATTCATCTTTTTTGTCATGAACTTTTTTGGCATAAACTTATAAGACAACTTAAGTTGCAAATAAGTTATACCAAACTCACACTATGTCTCCTCCTGTATGACTCACTAGGTTGGGCAGAGGAATACTGCAATATATTTCATTACTCCATATGAGAAAAAGGACTCTTCAGCTTTTAGGAATCGGTGCTTGATGATTTGCAGAAGATGATAGACATGCTCTTCCCTCAGCGGTGGCGATTCGTTGGGTCCGGTCGGTGCCGCCTTATATCTCAGAGAAGATTATCAGGCAGGAGGTGATGCATCCTATATAGACACTAACAAGTTATTATTCCCGACATTCCATACCTGGTATGAAACTATAGATGTTTTTCTGTATTAGTTGTTATTTTTTGTCAGTTTCTTCAGTGAAGCAGGGTGAGTTTGAAATCTTTTACAGTTCTTCATCGGTTTGTGTAGTGAAATTTTGTCACAAGTTCCTTGATTATGGTACATGGGTTAACCAAAACGGTACACGTATATGCTATCATTACCCCGAGAGCATTGTATACAACATTGTGTTCTTGTGGATGAAAAGAGCATGATGCGTTGTGGACATCCAAGCTCAGTGAATTCGAATGTAACCCGGCTGCAGAACTTTTTCATCATGAACGAGGAGGCAATCCTCCCGAATCTCTGCTGAAATTACTCATTAGGAAATCAGATTCTGTCAAATATTCATAAATTGGTGGATTTCATCTGACTACTGCACATTTGTTAAATTTTGGCCGGCGTGTCTCACCACAGTGGGGCTAATCCTACTGAATACTTTCTCCAAATTTTGGGCTTCCTATCCCGTTCCTTCCATACATTTCACTTCCATCCCTAAAGGCATAAAATCAGTATATGGCGACAAAAAACCAGAACCTAGTAGGTAGGACATATCATTGCATGTTCAACCGCGTTGTCCTGGTATATTTTTTTAAAACCAGTAGGCGCCTCTATCGTCCAGACTGGAGTGGGCACTGGTTTGCAACTTCTAGGGCCGTGTTTTTATAGCTTTCAACCTTTGGGAATATGGTAGAGCTGGAAATCAAGTTAATGCAGTTGCAGGCTAGGTTGGTTTATACCTGGTTAGCATCTTCCCAATGGAAAAGCCAGTCGTGAATCATGAAATGTACATGCGGCGCTTAGGAACATCGCGATGAAATATGATTACAGTTCCATTAAAATTACACAAATCAGGAGACTGAAAGCTCTAACTATAGGGGGAAGGTATAAGAGTTAAAGATCTCACCACATTTGGTCCATCTTCGATTCCCCCAGCCCCTTTGATTTCAATAGAGTAGATTTTTCTGTGGCTTGCAGAAAAAGAAAGGAAAAAGAAAAAGAGAATAGCTGGATTTTCGTATGGAAGGAGGCCTCCATCGGGTTTAAGCAGATGTATACGAGGGATTGAGTAAGTCTATATCCATTTCCTTGCAAGGAAAAAAGGTTTTGTCTCACTGAGCCCACCTGGGGTTCAAAGTCAAAAGTCTTTTTTTTTAAAAGCAAAGAGAGAACTTCATTGATAGAAAATTACGAAACAAACCTAGCAGGAGCCTAGAACTTCATTGATAGAAAATTAGCATCCTGTTCAATGTTAGCAGTGAAACATAGAGAATTCCTATATTTCCAAAGACTCCAAGTGATTGCACCAATCCAGCAGAAGGCTCTAGGAAGGTAATGCATATGGGTATCAGTGATAGTTGTTCTAATCAAAGAGACAAAGGAAGAAGAAGAAAGAGTGGTTGGGTGCGGGAAAATTGTCCAGAGAGTTTTAGCAAAAGTGCAAGGAATATGTGATCAACTGACTCAACTTGGGTAAGGCACAAGGAACAAACATTTGTGTTGGTCATATTAAACTTAAGCAATTTGTTCTTGGTAGGAAGTTTATTATTTAAAGCTTACCAGAGGAAGAAAATGATTTTATGAGGAAGCTTCAATCTCCAGAAATCTTTCCAAGGGAAATCCACCATGATGCCACTAGGAAACTTTCCTTGGTTTGGTTAAAGATAAACATAGTTGTTTTTAATATGCTGCTTATAGGCTGAGGAAACAATGAAGTCGCCTAAGGAAGAGAAACTCCACATAGGACGATCATCCAGGTTGAACCTAGAAAGAGGAATCTTATTAATTTGCTTCTGAACCAGTTCAGGCAGTAAATTAGTTTTGCTGGGGTCCCAAAATATGTCCCCATCCACACTAGTTTTAATCAGATCACAAACATTTCGTGTAGGCAGGTGCAGAAGATGCCAATCAATGACAGTATTATTTAGATTGGAATGCCAGGAATCGAGCTTTTATTTGCCACTGAAATCTTCTCTCCTGATCCCACATCCCAACTTAACCCCTCTTTTATCAAGCCCTTGACAAAGCAAAAGCCTTTCCACACCGCCGATGGGTTAGTACTAGAATTTCTGCTGAGGAAGTCCCTCCTCTTACAATATATGGAATTAAAATATTTGGAGAGAATCTCTAAGGTGTCAGTGGTGATTCTCCAAACTTGTTTAGCAAGGAGAGCCTTATTAAGAGAGTAGAAGATTTGAAGTTAAGCTCTCCTAAAGTTGAAGGTCTAGACATAAGATCCCAAGAGGCCCAATGCATAGCCTTCCTATCCATAGATTTTCTCCAGACAAAGGAGGAAATAATCATGTCTGCCCTATTTAGATGAGCTTGAGGGAATTTAAAGACTGAAAAGGGGCAGACAAGCAAGTTGCTTAGGGTGGATCTAGCAAGAGTGACCTTGCCTGTCCTATTAAGAAGGCATGCTTGCCAAGAAGCACACCTTTCTTCCACCCTAGCCAAAGTTTGATCAAAGACATTATTCTGCCCCTTAGTAGCATCTGAAAGTCCTAAGTAATTCCCTATTGACTCAGCAAGGGAAATTCATAGACGTTGACCCAAAATCATCTTGTTATGGAATGAACAATTTGGGCTAACTGTTAACAGGGATTTAGACAGATTAATTTCCTGGCCAGATTGGCTGCAGTAGTTATCAAAAAATGGTTTTGAGTGCAGTGTCACTTTGATTATTGATTTTAAAGAAGAAAATTGTATCATCCGCAAATTGCAGGTGTGTGATAGATGGCCCTGAAATAGAGTGCCTAATCCCCATAAGATGTCCCATTTCCTCTTCCTTAACCATTGTCCATGAGAGGACTTCAGCAGTGAGGACAAAAAGAAAAGGAGACAGTGGATCTGTTGGAATAGATGCCCTTGAGGCAATCTAGTTTAGTATGAACTTATTTGACTGGAATATTCATTGTATATTTATTGATATTAAATATAATGAAGTCATTAGATTTACAATTGTGTTGTTTATCTTAAATATCCCTAGTCCATTATAATGATTAAATGGGACAATCATCTATAGACTAGTATGGGGTTGGATTGATATGGAGATATCATGATCCAACACATGTGTATGCGTTAGGGGTAATGGCATACTGGATTGACCCATCTCCGAGAAGGATACATACATGTTATGTAAAGTCACAAGCGCTTCTCGTGGTGACAACGGTATTGTCATCCTGAGACTTGAAGTCACTAGATTATCTAATTGTGGATTATTGTGATTTTGGTAGCTTCAAACGCTACACCGTAACTGGGTAGCTATAAAGGCGCGTACCGGATACAATAAGAAGCAATATTAGAAATTGTAGTAGACGTAGATAGAATTTGTCCCTCCCACATAACGGGAGAAAATATCCGAGGCCACTCGAGGGATAGTGCTTATGAAATGTCTGGCCAAACTCAAATAAATCAATATGGGATACTGATGTTATTTCCACGAATAATGCTATTCCCAGGATCGAGAAACTATGGATTGGATATACGAGTGTGACTTGTATGTCTCATGTCCAATCCGGATATAGAGACAAAAGGATGTGACAATTACTTGCATAAGGTTTGTCGGATGACTATTCTGTTAGTTGGCTAGAATGGATGTCTTGTTAGAGACCGCTCCATATTAGCAAATTGTTGCTACCAACTAGATAGAACCTATGGGGTCACACGCTACACAGGGTTGAACTAGATTTGGAAATTAATTAATATGATTAATTAATTAGAAGGATCACTTTGCAACACCTTGCAAACTTAGTAGGACTAATATGCAAGGAAGGGACTACTTTTAACTCATGTTGGATCAGGGAGGACCTTTAGGTAGATGACAAGGAGTTGTTGGACTATATAAAGGATGCTCCTAGCTTCCTTCCCACACTAATGCTCATAACATAAGTTGAGTGGGAGAGAACAAAGGAGATATAGCAAGACACAAGGAGGCCGAACCCGACCCCCTTGTTCCGCCCCCTCCCTGTCGCCCACAAGAGGAAGCCGAAAGCTTCCTTTTGATCTCGTTGTGTGATTTCTTCTTCCTCTTCCTCCGGTTCAAGCTAGCACAAAGGAGAAGGAAGATTTAGATCTCGACCCTAGGCGTGGATAAACCGTAGAGACGTGACACAATTCACGTTACAAGTCATCACAAGAGAACCCTAAGGTGTGTAACATGATTCTTCCTTTACCATCGTTATGATTCTCTTCCTGTGATCCTTGGAGGGTATTGAATGGATAATTTATCTTTCCGCTGCGTATTCATGATCAAAACCCTACAGTGGTATTAGAGCCACATGTCGTAGAACATAGACGTGGTTTATGTGTTACGTTTTGATAGTTTTACACTTTAAATTCGTTGTTTATCGCGTAAAACGGACAAATCAAGCATATGATGGAATTTTTTAATAATCAAACAAAACAAGACCTAGTTTTTGCATTGGATGCATGAATTAGTGAGTTTAAGAAATTTTAGGATCTTAGATCTAGGGTTTGGGTACCAATTTGGAAACTAGTTTCAAATTTGGCAACTTTTTGGCCTTGGGGAACAAGGAAGGAGTTGTTTTGGAAACAACTTGGAGGATCGGCCCTAGGGACGCCCCCTCTCCTTCCTTGCCGCCCAAGCCACCTAGGCCGAAGCCCTAGGTGGTCGGCGAACCCCACGGGTTGGGGTGGCCGGCCTAGGCTCGGCCCGGGGCGGCTCCAAGGTGGTTCGACCATATGATGGTGGGCCCCTTGGACCGTTTTAACCCTAGAAATCCTAAAATCAATTAAAAATTGACCAAGCGCGTTAAAATTGGATTTTAACTGTTTATGTGCAAATAGCATGGTGGTTGGATATGTCTTAGGATGTGGTTTGATGTGATTTTTTATATTTGTGGTTTGGTTTACGGTGTGCGAGCCGATCAATTTAATGTAATAGTTAATTAGGGTCTACGGCCTGCGAGCCAATTTTTTTCTCAACTTATAAGATTTATAGTTGTTAGCTAGTGCTTGATAGAATAGATTGTTAGCCAAGAACGGAGAAAAGAAGAAGTCACAAAAGATGGAGCATGGAGCATTCCACATGACTATGAAGGATGGACCAAAAGATGGAGACGCATGGAGATGTGTTTGCTTTTAGGGTTCACAGATATTCCTATTGGCTTGGGAATATCTTGGTCTAGAAAAGGCCATATCCATATCACGTTTTATTTTATTTTGTGGTTGTTTATTTTTCTATCTTATTATTTTGTGATTGGTGTATGGATGATGCATGCAATTAGGATAATAAGATAATTAACAACTCGGATCTATTATTTAGAGTTGTGCCCAAACTCAAAATAGATAGATCAGTTGGTATGGATCAGCAAAAAAATTAAAAATTGAATTTTAAAATCCCTCAAAATTCAGATATTGTGTTTTGCCTTCTCGTTATTTAAACACTCATTGTCATCATGATTTATCAAGCTCGTTCATGCCAAAGCAAGGCGACTTGGTTCATAATGATGTATGCGATGACACAAGCAAGTAATGTGCAACTGTTTAAATAAGAGGTTGGACACAACTGGGTTATTTAATATGATTAAAACCTAGAGACAATCAATTGGAATTATCCATGCGGATGGATAAATAAGGAGTTATTTGACCAATTGAACCAAGAGTTGTATGTGATGCAATTGGAATTGTTCCTACCTAAAGTAGTTAAATTTTGGGTGACTTGCCAAAGCAAGCTCAAAAGTAGATGAAACATGAATCTTGACCCACTAGAAAATATAATGATATTTTATGCATTAATATCTTGAGGGTTATTAATTTGTAGAAAAATAGTGGGAGCTATATTTAATAACCTAGCAATTATTGAACATAGTCAAAAGTTCACAAAACTAAAACTTGCGTATTTACCTTTTGTAGAATTCTAAATGGCAAACAACTCATCGAGTTCACAACATTCCCTACGCTCTGTCCTTGAGAAAGACAAGCTCTCTGGAACCAATTTCCTTGATTGGTACAGAAACTTGAGAATCGTTCTCAAGCAAGAGAAGAAACTGTACGCAATAGAGGAGCAAGTTCCGGCAGGTCCTGAAAACAACACTCATGCAGCCCTAAAGGCGTATCATAAGCAACATGAGAACATGAATGTAGTCGATATGATGCGGCCTGCCTTATGCTATTCACCATGACCTCTGAGCTTCAGAAGCAACATGAGAACATGAATGTAGTCGATATGATCGAACACTTGAAACAACTCTTCTAAGGGCAGGCAAGGGTTGAGAGGTATGAAGTTTCTAAGGAATTGTTCAAATGTCATCTGGCTGAAGGAAACCCTGTGGGACCTCATGTACTCCGTATGATCGGGTACTTGGAGAATCTCGTACGACTAGGGTTCCCGGTCGGCCAAGAGTTGGCCACCGATCTCGTGTTGCAATTGTTGCCTGAGAGTTATGTACAGTTAATCATGAACTATAACATGAACGAGATCGTGAAACCACTGCCAAATTTACTCAATATGTTGAGGACAGCTGAGCAAAGCATCAACAAGGGTAAGGGCAAGGCCATTATGATGGTGCAGAAAGGAAAGGGAAAAAGGTTCGCCTCATCCTCCAAGGGCAAAGGCAAGTCAGTTTCCAAGTCCAAGGAACCTGCCCTTAAGCCTGTTGGTGGCATTGCCAAAGGTGTGACTAAAGGTGAGTGTCGCTACTGCAGTCAGCCTGGACACTGGAGAAGGAACTGCCCAAAATATCTGGAGGACAAGAGGCTTGGAATAGTGATTCCACCACCACCAGGTATTTTTATTGTAGATGTCAATTTAACTATCTCTACATCATGGGTATTGGATACTGGATGTGGATCTCACATTTGTCGAAATGTGCAGGATCTAAAGAGAAGTAGAAGATTGGCTAAATGGGAGATAGACCTACGCGTTGGGAATGGAGCAAATATTGCTGCATTGGTCGTAGGCGTGTACGGGATGTCTCTGCCTTCATGATTAGTTTTGGAATTAAATAATTGCTATTTTGTGCCTGCTATGAGCAGAAACATTATTTTTATTTCTTGTTTGGACAAGGAAGGTTTTATTATTTCAATAAAGAATAATTGTTGTTCCATTTATTTTAATAATATTCACTATTGTAGTGCCCAATTATTTAATGGACTGTATGTCCTTGATCTAAGCAATCCTGTCTACAACATTAATAATAAGAGGATTAAAATAAATTATTTAAATCCTGCTTACTTATGACACTTTCGTTTAGGCCACATAAACGAGAAACGTGTATCTAGACTCCATAAGAATGGATTTCTAGACTCATTTGATTTTGAATCATATGAGACATGTGAGGCTTGTTTATTGGGAAAAATGACAAAGTCCCCTTTCAATAAGAAAGGTGAGAGGACTAGTGAGCAATTGGCGCTAGTGCATATTAATGTATGTGGGCCATTTGCCACGCCATCCAGGTGGTTACGTCTACTTCATCACATTTACTTTTGATTTCAGTAGATATGGATTTGTATACCTTATGAAGACCAAATCCGAATCCTTTGAATAGTTCAAAGAATTCAAGAGTGAAGTAGAGAAGCAACTTGGCAAGAGTATCAAGGCTCTACGATCGGATCGTGGAGGAGAATACTTGAGCCAAGAGTTTGACGACTATCTTAGAGAGTGTGGGATCGTGTCCCAACTCACTCCACCCGGAACGCCACAGTGGAATGGCGTGTCCGAGAGGAGGAATCGAACACTATTGGATATGGTTCGATCTATGATGTGTCAAACCGATCTGCCATTATCATTTTGGGGCTATGCCATATTAAGTGCAGCTTTCACCATTAACCGTGTTCCATCTAAATTAGTCATGAAGACACCACATGAGATGTGAAGTGGGAGGCGTCCCACACTGTCGTTCATGAAGATTTGGGGCTGCGATGCCTATGTAAAACATTACAATTAGACAAGCTAGGGCCAAAGTCGGATGAGTGTAAGTTTGTGGGGTACCCTAAGGAAACTAAGGGTTACTACTTCTACAATCCAACTGAGAACAAAGTGTTTGTTGCTCGGTCCGAAGTGTTTCTAGAAAGAGAGTTTGTCTCTAAGAAGCAAGTGGGAGGACTGTAGAACTTGAAGAAGTTCAAGAACCACAAAACACTGATCCTACTATGGAACATGAACAGGAACCACAAGAAGTTGTGGAACAGCCTGTTCAAGTAGCACAAGAGTTTCGTAGATCTAGTAGAGTGCGCCAGGAGCCAGAGAAGTATGGACTTCTCGTGACTGAGCCTGGTGACACGATGCTCATAGATGATGAGCATACTAGTTATGAAGAGGCCATGAAAGGGCCGAACTCTCACAAGTAGCTTGAAGCCATGAGATCCGAGATGCAGTCCATGTATACCAACAAAGTATGGACTTTGGTGGAAACACCTGAAGGGGCGCGACCCATAGGGTGCAAGTTGGTCTTCAAGAAGAATATCGACATGGATGGTAATGTGATTACCTATAAGGGCCGATTGGTGGCTAAAGGATTCAGACAGATTCATGGTATTGACTATGATGAAACCTTTTCACCAGTCGCTATAACCAAATCCATTCGAATCCTACTTGCCATTGAAACATACTACGACTATGAGATTTGGTAGATGAATGTCGAAACTACATTCCTCTATGGGAATCTCCTCGAGGACGTGTATACGATACAGCCTGATGTTTTTGATGATCCAAAGCAAGCCAACAATGACTGTAAGCTGCAACGATCCATTTATGGATTGAAGCAAGCTTCTAGGAGTTAGAATCGACGTTTTGACGAAGTAGTCAAAGAGTTTGTGTAAGGTCACAGGTTTCATGGACTTGAAATACCTAGGCCTTGAACCAGTTTTCAAAGCCTTGAATCAGGTTTCACAGGCTTGAAAGCTATTTCAAGGCCTTGAACCAGGATTCAAAGCCTTGAAACTGTCTGACCTGCATACATGTTCTGAGGGGGAGTTTATATAAACTCTTTTGATTTAATTCCATCCCTCTCACCCATGTACTTAATGTGTTATTATTTGATGATGAAAGAAAAAATGTTTTGATATATCTAACATGTTTAATCCATTATTTTGACTCAGTTTTGCTGGGAAATTGTATTCCCTAAATATAAAGGATTTGTTTCCTTAATTGGATTTTGCAGGAAAGGAAATCACTTAGTGAAGATGATCCTGTGATCAATCAGAGATTCATGACAGCTTCTCATAATGTTTAAGACAAGATCACAACAATATCTCTGAAGATTGTGATCAACTATCCGTTGGAGAAAGCTGTTAAGAGAGTCAAAGTTTGTTGCCTACAAAATAGGAAGTTGTTGCTGAAAATCAGGGAAGATTTGCAGAGCTTCAAACAGTATACATGGAGCTCATTTTGAAGCAACAAGATACAACACTCAACAGACAAAAAGAGAGACACAATTCTGGATTGAAAAGCATCAAAGAAGTTCATCACTCTCACAATCCAATTCACATAAGTTCACTGCATTCTTCACTGCAATTCTACATTCTAGTGTTCTTCTGTATTGTGCTTTATTGGTAGATCATTTCTGTAATACTTCTATATTTCATTCTCAAGGATTGTTCAAGGTTAACAATAGATAATTCTTATTTAATCAGTTAGCTAGAGCGGGTACTAGATAGGTTAGGGAGAACCACATGCTGTAACAGAGTAAGGGAATTCTCTGTGCTTGAGATCTAGGGCTTAGCTTTTGATTAATAAGCATTGAGTTGAAAATCCTACAGGGAGACGATCCCTGAGGTAGAGACGTAGGTCCAAGTGGACAGAACGCTATAAATCCTTTGTCTCTTGCATTTACATTTCATTCACATTTACAGCTTTTACAACACTCAAACTTGTGTGTTTTTCAAGGGTTTGAAAATCTTTTCAAGGCCTTGAAAAAGACTCATCAGTTTCTTTAACAAACTGTATCTCTTTTCAAAGGCTTGAATTTGTTTTCAAGGCCTTGAACTCATTTGTACTTAAACTAAAACTCTTTTCCTCCTCAAGTTTTGAAAAATATTGGCATACTCTATTCAACCCCCCCCTCTAGAATACCTGTGCTGCATATCCATATGCACACTCCCTTTCAATTGGTATTAGAGCTTGTATCACTGTATAAGATTTAACCATCTGGTGATCATGAGTACTGCAGGTGATGGTGGTTTCTCACAGGGAAGAGCTTCCAACGTACCTCCTCTATTTTATGGAGACAACTTTTCTCAGTGGAAAGCCTGATGAAGATGTTCATCATTGATCAGGACATAGAGCTTTGGACCATTATTCAGGTTGGACCTCACACTTTCTTTACAGAGAGGGATGGGATCAAAACTCCCAAATCTGAAGACTCACTCTCCTCTTATGAATTGAAACAATTTTCTAAGAATTACAAAGCTATTAACAACTTGTAATGTGCTTTGAGTACAGATGAATTCAACAGAATTTCAGGCTGCAAGACTACCAAAGAAATCTGGGACAATTTTGCGGTGACATTTGAAGGAACTGTTCAAGTCAAGCAAACCAAGATCAACATCTATCTCAGACAATATGAGCTGTTCAAGATGAATGCAGATGAGTCAATCAGAGCGATGTTCAAGAGGTTCACAGACATTGTTAACAACCTTAATTATTTGGGAAAACATATTTCCAATGAAGAAAAGGCGAGGAAAATATTGAGAAGTCTTCCAAAGGCCAAATGGGAACCAAAGACAACAAGCATTGAAGAAGCTCAAGATCTCTCATCACTAGAACTTGATGATCTACAAGGGAAGCTCCTGACACATGAAATATCCATGAATGAAGCTGATGGAGAGCTACCTGAAGGTGTCAAGAACTTAACACTCAAGGTCAGAGAAAATGAGAAAATTCAAAGCCTTGAAAATGAAGATGTTGATGATGAAGATTCTTTTGCATTGATTTCCAAAGCCTTAACCATAATTCACAACATGAAGAAAAACTTTGGAAACAAAGAGTTCAACAGAGAAAGAAATAGATCATCCAGTAGCAAGGACTACAAAGGTAAGTCTTCTTCACAAAATAAATCCAAAGTTATGAACTGCTTTGAGTGTGGTGATGCAGGACATTTGATAAGAGATTGCCCACACAAGAAAATCAAGAACTTTCAGGAGAAAGACCATGGCACGAGAAAGAAAGCTATGATAGCTTCATGGAGTGATTCAGATAGCTCAAGTGAATTTGAATATGAAGAAGAACATGCGAACCTATGCTTCGTGACCAAGCATGATGAATGTTCTGAGAAGAACATTGAGGTAATGGTAAACTGTCTGATTTCAAAATCAAAAGACGCTCTTTCAGATTATCTTAGAACAATGCTTTTAAATGAAGAAGATTATCTGAAAGAGATTAGACTTTTGAAAGAAAAATTTCACGAGCAAGCAAAAGAGAATTTCGAACTTGTTTGTCTAAATCAAAATCTTGAAATCACTCAGAAGAAAACTGACGTTGTCAAGGCCTTGAAAACCAGTTTCAAAGCCTTGAAAACACAAGTCAATGAATTAATCACTGAGAACTCTGTACTGAGTAACAGCCTTTTTGATCTAAGACATCAGATTGATGAATTAGATAAACAAGACTACTCTTGCTGAGAAACTTCAAGAATCTAAATTAGTCAAAATCAAGCTTGCAGGCTCAGAACACAATTTAAACTTGATTCTTGGAGGAAGTTCAAAGTCTGTTCACAAAACTGGTATTGGATACAACCCAAGTTTTCC
Organism: Linanthus parryae; assembly: GCA_023055425.1. NCBI lineage: Eukaryota > Viridiplantae > Streptophyta > Magnoliopsida > Ericales > Polemoniaceae > Linanthus > Linanthus parryae. The sequence continues at coordinate 238,626 of JALGPY010000012.1, forward strand.
AAGAATAGCAATACCAGATTTGTGAAAGTTGGAAGCAAAACTTCTCCTAAGTGCCATTTTTGTAACAAGATTGGTCATATGAAGATGACATGTCCTTTCAGAAGAAGAGACCCTCATATAATGAGGAACACATACCCATTTCAACTTAAAGGACAAGTCTTGGGTTCCTAAAGGGGTCAGACCACCTAACATGATTGATCCTGAGTATGAATCCAAATTCCACACTTGGTCTAACAACTGGGTAAGGCAGTGATTGGTGTTTGCAGGTTGTCACCAATGTGAAAGAACAGAAGTGGTTTATGGAAAGTGGTTGCTCAAGACACACGAGTGGAAAGAGATCTTTATTCTCAGAATTGAAAGAGCAATCTGAAGGTACAATTACTCTTGGTGACAAAGGAAAATGCAACATTCTTGGTATTGGTAAAGTTGGTACAGATTCTGAAAATTCTATTTCTGATGTATATCTAGTTGATGGTTTGAAATTTAACTTGCTTAGTGTATCTCAGCTATGTGATAATGGTAATAAGGTTATCTCTGATAAAGAAAAGTGTTTGGTGCAAAATGTAAAATCAGGCAATTGCATTCTCACAGCCTCTAGATAAAAAAATGTTTATACCTTTCAGACTAAGAAAGTTGCAGGTAAGAGCTTAAAGTGTCTCAAGGTTTTGAAAGTGGATTCAAGGGTTTGGAACAGAAATCTTGGTCATATTAACTTGCATACCTTGAACAAATTAATCTCAAAAGACCTGGTAAGAGGATTACCATCTATCAAGTTCAAAGAAGATGAAGTATTCAAAGCTTGTGCTCAGGGAAAGCAGACAAGAAGCTCATTCAACCAAATAAGTTTAACTCCTCAAAAGAATGGAGTTGTTGAAAGAAAGAACATGACTCTTGAAGACATGTCAAGGACAATGCTTCTAGAGAAAAAGCTGCCAAAACATTACTGGGCAGAAGCTCTGAATACAACAAATTACATTCTGAACATGTGCTTGATCAGACCTATCTTGAAGAAAACTCCCTATGAAATCTTCAAAGGGAGAAAGCCAAACATCTCACACTTCAAACCATTTGGTTGCACATGCTATGTCCACAACAATGGTAAAGAAAACTTGGGTAAGTTTGATGCAAGAAGTGATGAAGGTATATTTCTTGGTTATTCCCTTACTAGCAAAGCTTATAGAGTTTATAATAAAAGAACCAAGCTGGTTGAATAAAGTATTCATGTTATTTTTGATGAAAGCTATGATGGTTCTTTGAGTGAAAGTTCTGCAGACTTGAATCTGAATAAGCATGAATCAGAAGAAGAAGAAGCTGAGAACTCTCTTGGGTTCAAGAAAGGTTCTGACAGAGACAGAAGCCATTTTCAAGACCTTGAAAACAAGTCTCAAGGCCTTCAAAATAGAGATCAGTGCCTTACAAAGATGATCAGAAAAAGATGAATGATCAGGCCACTACTTCAAGACCAGAGAAGATATATGGAAAACCTGGACCATGGTCTCCAAGAAAGAGATTCAAATATCTTTCATCTCATCCAGCTGACAATATCATCTCTGACCCAACCAGTGGTGCACAAACAAGGTCACAGTTGAAGAATCTTTGTATCTTTCATCTCATCTAGCTGACAATATCATCTCTGACCCAACCACTGGTACACAAACAAGGTCACAGTTGAAGAATCTTTGTGCCTTCAATGCCTTCATTTCTCTTGTAGAACCCAAAACTGTGAAGGAAGCTTTACAAGAAGCAGACTGGATTATAGCTATGCAAAGTGAACTCAATGAGTTTGAAAGAAACAAGGTGTGGAACCTAGTTCCTCCACCTACAAACCAGTCTGTCATTGGTACCAGATGGGTGTTCAGAAACAAATTGGATGAGGATGGCAAAGTGATCAGAAACAAAGCAAGGTTAGTTGTTCAAGGTTACAATCAAGAAGAATGTATTGATTATGAGGAAACTTTTGCTTCAGTTGTCAGCTTTTAAGCAATTAGAATTCTGCTTGCACTTGCATCTTTCAAAACTATGAAACTATTTCAAATGGATGTAAAATGTGCTTTTCCGAATGGCTACTTACAAGAAGAAGTTTATGTTGCACAACCTCCTGGATTTGAAAATGATGAGTTTCCAGATCATGTTTATAAACTTGACAAATCTCTTTATGGTTTGAAACAAGCTCCAAGGGCTTGGTATGAAAGATTTTCAAAGTTTTTGCTTGAAAATGATTTCAAAAGAGGATTGGTAGACAAGACCCTTTTCATAAACACTCATGAGAAAGATTTACTTGTAGTTCAGATTTATGTTGATGATATTCTGTTTGGAGCTACTAATGATCTTCTATGCAAAGAATTCTCAAGTCTTATGAACAGAGAATTTGAAATGAGTATGATGGGAGAGTTGAACTTCTTCCTTGGACTTCAAATACATCAATTGAAGAAGGGAATCTTTCTGCATCACAGCAAGTATAATAGGGACTTGCTAAACAAGTACAACATGTCTCAATCCAAAGAGATCAAGGCTCCAATGACTTCCACACTGTCTTTAGATAAAGATGGATCTGGTAAGAGTGTCAATGTAAAAGAGTATAGAGGTATGATTGGATCATTACTATACCTTACTGCTAGTAGACCAGATATCATGTTCAGTGTATGTATGCGTGCAAGATTTCAAGCTGATCCAAAGGAATCACACTTAACTGCTGTGAAGAGAATATTCAGATATCTAAATGGTACAAAAGACTTAGGGATTTGGTATCCAAGAAATTCTAACTTCTCTTTGCATGGATTTTCAGATGCTGACTTTGCAGGTTACAAAGTTGATAGAAAAAGTACTTCTGCAACTTGCCAATTTATTGGATCATCTCTGATCAGTTGGCACTCCAAGAAACAGAACCCAGTTGCTCTATAAACAGCTCAAGCTGAATATATATTTCTTGGTGCATGTTGGTCACAAGTATTATGGATCGCTCAACAATTAAGGGATCTTGGATTTCATTTCAGAAGTATTCCCATCAAGTGTGACAACACTAGTGCAATATCTGTTACAAGAATCCAGTACAGCATTCACGAACCAAGCATATTGATGTCAGACATCATTTCATCAGAGATCATGCTGAAAAATGTGATATCATTCTTGAATTTATTTATACTAACATGCAATTTGCATATATCTTCACTAAACCATTTCCAGATGAAAGATTCTCAGCTCTAAGACTGGAATTAGGCATGCTAAATAAGGATGCATTGGTTTAGGGGGAGCATCAGGTAAAGAAGGTAAGTTATTATGTGTTTTAAAGGTTTGAACTGATTTTCAAAGCCTTGAAAATATATTCAAAGCTTTGGTCTTATGTGTTTCAGCTTAACAACATTTCAAGACCTTGAAACTATTTGCAAAGCCTTGAAAATAAGTCTGATAACTGATTAGTGAATAAATCTTGGATCATTCAGTGTTGGGTGCTATCTTTATATATATTTGCTCAATACTGCCCCTACCTTTTTTAAAATTGATTTTCACCCAAATAAAATATTAAATTATTTTATTTCCAACGGCTTCAAAGATTTGAATCATTGTTGATCACTACAGATCTTTTAAGATCAGGAGAATATTGCAGTTTCCTTTTCAAATACAAACTCTCTGAGTATTTATCTCCTTTTCTTCTCCTTCGCTCGGTATCAAATCCACCTCTCTCTATTCTTCTCCCAAACCCTAATGAGCACTAGAAGAGCCTCAGACAGAATCAAGATGGCCGGAGGATCAAAACCTAGCTCTGAGAAGAAGAGAAAGATAGCAGTGGATGAAGTTCAAGAGATCAGTGGAGACTCCAGATCTAGAACACCTAGTGCAGAGGCAGTTGCAGAGCTCCCTCCACCCAAGAAGATTTTCAAGAAGGATGCAACTCCTTCCCCAGAAAAGAAGAAGAAGAAAGAGAAAGCTGCTGCAGAGAAGCAACCAGAAACAGAGATCTCCAGCCCCAAGAATTTGAAGAAAAAGAAGAAGGCAACTCAAGCTGAAAAGGGGAAAGGAAAGGTAACAGAGGAACAACCAGTAGACAATGTGGAGAAAGCCTTGGAGATCTACTCAAAGAACACTGCTCCTGATGAATTTTGGTTCATCTCAAACACTTCAAAAGGTCAGTGGTTGGATGGTTTTGCATCTAGGAAGATTTATTTCTGCAGTTTGATCAGTATGCATATGTTGCTCGGAATGAATCTGAATTGTATCACTATGTTAAAGAAAAGCTCTTTGTGGTTCATGCGGAACCCCCCTGAGCTAGCTTATCCTAGATCACCAGATTCTTCTATCTCAACATGAAGCAACTTAAGAATTCTCCACACTTAGTTATCAAGTCTTTAGTTGCTGGAGTTACAATGGAACTAAATCATGCTGAGTTTCCATCTGTCCTAGGGTGTCCTAAGAGATATGACACACAGAACTACCCTCCCAAGAATGAATCTTTGAAATTGGAAAAAGAAGAATTCTTTCTACCCAATGTTCCTGCCTCATCCAAACAGTTAACACACTCCGTGTTAATTGTTGAAGCCAAAGTTCTATTCACTATCTTGATGAGATGCATCTTTCCAAGGGAACTTTCTAAGGAGTTAGTTACTGAGAGGGTGTTGTACATTATGTATTTGATTATGTGGCTACGACATGATCTGCATAAACATGTAATGGAACACATGCTTTTCAGGCATGCAAAATGATTGGCATGCAAAATGAAATTCCTACTACTGGTGAAGAGTCTATCACTTCTGGGATTGGCATGCTAAATGATAAGGCTTTTGATAAGATTGGGGTAGTTAAGACCAAAGAGAAGGTTTGGAAGGTGTATTCAGATTTGACTGAGGAAGAGCTGAATGGAAAGAAATTTGTTAAGCCCAAGGCCTTGACTCCTACTTCAAGCCAGACATCTCAGCCTCCTGATTTGTGTTCAATTATACAGAGACTTGATGGTCTAGAGATGGACGATAGTGAGATCAAAGAGAATCAGCATGGGTTTGAGACTGATCTCTCACAGGTCAAATACATGGTGGAAACCATCTTTAGAAGCATGACTGTGTTTGATGTCCCTGAAGATGAAGAAGGTGCCAAGAAAGGTGACTTTGACAAGAACTTGCCAAGTGAACATTCCAACCAGAAAGAGGCTGCTCCAGTTAAAGATAAAGGAAAACAGGTGGTAGTTGAACAAGCTGCTCAGGAAGGAGATGAAGTGGATAGCCCTGACTTAGATGATTTGATGATAACTCTGAAGAAGAAGAAGAAATCTCCAAAGACTGCCACTAAGGACAAGACTGAAGAAGTGACTGCTGCTGGTGAAAGTGAAGAGGAACAAGAAGAACAGGATAAGACTAATGAAGATAGTGAGGAAGAAGAGGGAGATCAGGATGGAGACGAAGACCCAACCCCTTAATCCTGCCCACTCTTTCTTTCACATTTTTTTTTTTTAAGTTTTATTTTCAAAAATTTCCAGACACTGATCCAACATCTTCTCATTTTTTTTGATGAAAGTCAAAAAGGGGGAGAAAATATTAGGTTGGTTTTTCCCGTATCAACAAATTAATAAATTGGCTTTTGGATTGGATGTGTTAATGGAAAATGGAATATCATGAGTTTTGGAATCCCATTATTTGGATAATGGATGTGATTTGGAAAATATAAATGAACTTGGAATCTCTCATCTCATTTCTTTTATAAAAGAGTCAAAGCTTTTACTTTCACTTTGATTTAGCAAAACTACTACAAACTGATTTTAAATTTTCTTCATAATCTGTTTACATGCTTGGGTGTTACTTACTCAGTAATTCCGCTGACTTTGGAAACTGTTGTGTTTCTCTTTTTTTTTTCTGCACCACAGGTCTATATGATGGGAGCATAGCTTAGCAGGGGACGCGAATCATCACTTAGACGATTAGTGATATCACATTAGTTCCTTAGAGATTCTTTTAGTATCATTAAAACTGTAGTTGAATTGTATGCCTGTGTTTGAGGCTCAAGGATTGGAGTTTAATAAAGTTATGTTCGGATCCTCTGTTTTAAACCTCCTTGTATTCGGGTTTAATCTCGGGTACGGAGTGACACCCCCGGGTTTCCGGCTTGGTCATTTTGGGGGTGTTACAGTTGGTATCAGAGCCAGGTTATCCAAAAAGGAATTAAAACCTGTAGGAGAGTTTAAAATGGACATAGGTAAAGAATTTAAAATTTGACAAGCCGTTGGGGATTTGGGTAGTCTTGAATAGGGCTATTATGTGTTTATAAAATAGGCTCAGTAAGAGAGTATCCCTACCCACCCTCTCCTAGCTAAGAGCTTTGGCCTACCTCATTTGCCAAAGCGTTTTGGTTTGAAGTTTTCCATTAGAGTTCGGGTTAGGTGTCTATTGTTTGGGTAATAAAAAAAATTGGGAATTGTTTTCGAAGGTCTCGCGAGATCAAAGATTGAAGTTTTGGAGTATGTACTTATCTCATAATGGCAATCATTTTTGGTTTATGATACAAATTGTGGAGTAAGAGAGTATATGGAGTCGTTTTCTTTTTATAGATGGCTGGAACTTTAGAGAACCGCAAGGAAGCATGTTATGCCAGTATTGTGAGGATAAGTTTAATGCGTTAGAGTTTACTCGATATCGGAATCCCGCTTTCCGAACTTATTGTATGGTGAAGGCTCTACCTATGGGGCCCATATTTAGGGAGATTATCTCCAAGTATAGCGATATTATGGCTAGGTTCAATAGGTTAAACTATGAAGACTACTTCTATCAAAATGAATGGATGGTAAATGCCGACTTTATGTGTAAATTGTTAATGGTCATGGTAAACGACACAGTGAGAATGGTGATCAATATAGATTATAGTAAGGATGATGAGGTTGAGGAAGACCCTATCAAGGACATTGAGGTTGAGGAAAACCCTATCGAGGATATTGTGATTGATGAAGGACCTAGTAGGGATGATGAGTTCGAGGATGACCCTAGTGAAGATGTGTAGTCGGAAGCAAGTGTGATTAACTATGAGAAGTAGACATATTATACTTCTTTGATTACTTAGACTTTTAGTGCTTTTTGAAGTTTTAGTTTTAATAAAGCCATGAGGCCAAACAATGTTTTAAAGTTTTTTTTAGAAGTGCTTTGGCACAAACACTTTTGGGCTAGAGATAATACTTATGTTTTGAGGATCCGTTTCGTAATATAATAAGTTTTTGGTTTTATTGAGATGGATTATGGTTTGAAGTTAATGTTATATTGCGTTTCGGAAGCATTCATGAAGTTAGAACGCGGGAAATTTTGATAGTGTTTGAATATGTGCAGCAGATGGTATTTGGTGTAACAGACATATTTAAATGTTGACTTATTTTTCTCGGAATTTTTCCCAGATAGTAGACATGCTCAGGAACATGTCATAAAAATTTTAATCCCAAATAAGTTCTGGAGACTTGGATACGAATTTCCAAAGTTCGTTTTTCAGTCGAAGAATTTCATAATGGCCAACTGTGGTATTTTTGAGTTTACCTATCTTACAGATCTTGTATGGATCTCAAAACTTTATGGTGGTGGTTAGACACATAGGGATATACCTAAGTGAAATCCTAGACCATTTTGAGGAAGTTGAAGTCAGTCTATGACTTGATAAAGTTGAAGTTCATGTTCTTGTGGTTTATAACAGCAGCTGTGCTATTCTCTGCATAACTTGAATTCTATAAATTATTTTGAGTTGATTCTTCTTGATTATGAAATTAGACTCAGAGAGGTTGTTTCACACCAAATTTCATAAATTTTCTTACCCGTTTGATCACTTTTCTAATTTTCAAAGAAACATGAGAAATAAGATGTGTTCAGTCTATGTGAAAATTGTATGTGTAATTGATTGTATGATGATCAATGTGTTATATTTCATGCATAATTATATTAGATGCCATGTATTTATGTTTACTTGAACTCCATGATACTTTATGAATGAAACAATAGGCTATAGTGTAGGACATTAGACCACACATACAACACTAAAAATAGTTGTTACAAAGAGGGTTAAAATTTCTTACCTATTCGAACTCAACGAACGAGGATTCAAAATAATTTTGGTAGTTAAGAAAATACCATTCAAGAAAAGATTGTATGAGCAGAAAAAGAGGATAAATGAGCTCGTATCGAATAATTTTGAAGTACCTACGCATTGGGTCGGTTACGAGTTTTAAAATAATGTAGGAGGAACAAGATGTATTTATATTATGTTCAAGACGAAAGTGTTTGAGAGATGTTTGGCGACTTTCAGTTTGGTGTTTTTAGGTACCACTTAGCTAGTTTGTCAAAGTTTAGACTTTTGGGTGTTTTTACGGAACCATATTGCTTTTGATTTGGCTACTTGGGGAGATTGCGTTATAGTAATTCGTTATGGAGATAGTTTGACAGTTTTAATGTGTTGGGAAATACTAAAATATTGACATTATACTTGGAGCTCTATTGATCGCAAATTTACATGAGGGGTATAATTTTCTTTCATTGATGACAGTTTCTCACAACCATCTCATTAGAGTCTTGTTTTTCGGGGTATAATTTTGAGCGTTTTACCATTTATGATTGACTTAAATTTGGGTTTCAGAGTTTCATTGTTGAACAAGTTTTGTGATCTTAAAACGTGTGCTTAGGAATTTGATATCCAATATTGTGTTATCCCTTATAAATGTTGAGAAGTTTCCTTGGGCAACTCCTTAGTTATCAACCGCTAAGTATATAATCGTTCGAAGTCAGCCTTAGAATACCTAATTTCATAGTAATATTTGTGGTCGTTGTCTAATAAGAGTATCCTTTAACTCTGGTCGATATGGCAGTCAACGTAGTGAATCCAGCAGCGGAGAATTTTCAGGTAAGCCACCCGACAAGAACACCTTTCCGGGAGGGCATGTCAATTTGGAAATTTATCGGAGAAGTCTTGGATAGGTGTGAGCATCGGGTTTTCACTTTTGTTGGAAGATGGGTATACATCAACGTCCTGGTTCAGAGTCATTGCATTGTGGAGTTGTTACTTGACGAGAATTCTTGGATTTCGAGCAAGAGACAGTATAGTGATTGGGTTGATGAGGGAGGATGGTACCTTCCTAATCAAAAGTAATTACATCAAGATCAAGGGATGACGCCACACTTCATGAAGTGTACATTGTTGTTAGCTCACAAGCCTTGGGAGGAACCTATGGAGGACCCAAGAGAAGTGATAAACTAAAGAGTTAGCGTAGACGATAGCAATTTCCCGCCCACCCTCGCCTAGAAAGCGTTTTAAGAATCGTGTCTTTTGATTTTCCCCGAACATTATAATTTATTTTCGAGCCTACTTTGAAGTTGAAGGGATAATGAGATTTGAGATTCTAGTTGGAATAGTCTGTCAAACCTTATTGGAGTTCTCTTTTTGTTTGGAGCATTATACCCTAGTCTTGATGGATCACGTTGCTTCACTAATGCTTTTGGTTTTCCTTACCTTGACTCGTCTATACTTTGTGGAGATTATATTTTACTTGTTTCTCTTCGTTCTCATCTATAAATGACCATAGAATAAGGAAAAAGGGGGACCACTCATGTGAATCCTTACTAAGTTTGGTCTGTTATCTTTTGACTTTCTAACCTATCAAATGTGGTGTTTTGAATCACTAGAATGATAAATTTTATGTTGGATGTTTGTTTTTGGAGCATTGTCACTTAGCTATTACTTAAGGAACGAGACGTTTCTTTGTTCATGGTTTACCCTTGGGGTTACGTAAGCTGTTAAGTCCTATAATCTTTTTTTTTTATGTATAAGCGTAATATATTTCATCCATGTGTTATTCTTTATCTGATTGAGAGCTCCGATGTCCAGCCTTAGCCGATTTGAAAACTTTGTTTCTCGTGACAAATAGTTTATGATGATGTAACGATTATCATTGGAGTTATTGATTTGGATTTTGGGAAGCTTTCTACTACCTTAGTACTATCAATGAGATAATTTTTTGGTATTGTATAACTTATTTTGGTATAGTCTAACGTTGGCATAGTTGACTTATAACATTGTTCGGCGTATATGATTGGAGCCTTTTCACTAAACCAATGTTTGGACAATTGAATTGTTATTAACCTCTAAAAAGATTTGTTGAGTTTTATGCTTATATTTGATTGCTTGGAGTTACATAAATCATTGGTGTACCGGGATAAATGAGTCTGCTCAGTTGTTGTAATCTTCTCGGACGATGTACTTGGAGCTTTGTTAACAGAAATATGCTATTTAAGAATTTATCACCAAAGGTGACTTCAGATACTAGTTTGCGAGTCTCGTTATTGTTGAACCTATTTGAATATGAATAAGTTGCTTGGAGCATGTGCCTCGTTATCGTATTCTTCTGGTTACACATGGTTTAATTATTTTATTTCCTTAATTTCGAGGCAAAGTTTTATCACTGATGTCATAGGAAAGCAAAGGAAAAATGGAACCATGCCGCTTTAGAGTCATGTACACTATTTTTTTCTATTTTCCATCTTCATTAGATGAGACGTTTTGTACCATTTGAAAGAGACCTTGGGAAGTTAGTTTTGGAGTTTTGGAGTTTCAGCTCTCGTTAGGGGAACGAGATTTTTGCTTATTTATGAATCGTCTTTAGAGTTATATGATTCATTTTGACGCGTTTTCATTTTTGAGGGAATCGTAATCTAGAATCTTTGATTTGGTTCATGTTTAGGTTCACTAAGAGTACTTAATTTCAAACTTGAGAGATTTTATGAACTTACTCTCTGGGAAGAGCCGCTTATGACACAATAACAATAGCTATTTGGGTTGATGACTGAAGCCATAAGGGTATTTTCTTTGGCACTGATTAAGTTGTGGGCGTTATCTCACTAGTCACGTTATAATCTAAATCTTGATGCAATTAGGACACCTTATCATTGGTTGTGGATTATTGGAGTCTTTTCACCAAAATCATTGTTCGAGCCATGTAATGGATTTCCACGATGGAGATAATCTAAAAGTTGTATGCTTTTATTGGTCTACTAGAGGTTCTACCTCTTGTTGAGTGGTTGTAAGAGTGTGCTTGTAATCATTTGGAATGGAGATTATAATAAATGCTTTCTATATGTCGCCCAAGATCGTCAATCGTTAGGTAGACCCAACAACTAGGAGACAAATAGGCATGTGAACTTCTTTTTGACATTGTTGTTATATACTTGGAATACTCGAAGAAATAAATTTGTGTTATAATCTTCACTCTGACTCAGATTACTGTGGTTACTATTTTGGACTAAGAAGTTACTCTATATGGAGAACACTAATATTTTTGTGAGACCTACTATGGGAATGTAAGCCCAAGAACAACATTGTCCTTAAAAGATTGGTTATAAATGGCCAATAATGATCAAACTTGTTAAGTTGAATTGTATGATATATGTGATATTATTGCATCTTTGTAGTGCTGCATGATAAGATAGAAAATAATCAATAGTCGATAGTTGTGATCCCTACCCCATAGCCTTACCACCTGATCAGATGATCACGTACGACTATGAATTGAAGAGAAAAGTGAAAAGTTTGGACAATACCTTCCCATGTGTAGAAACTAAGGAAGAGTGTTCTATATTATTTCATGTATTGGATCCCGAACCAGAAGACTGGACCATGTTAAGATTATAGATACCATGACAAGGGGTATGTGTGACAAGAGCGTGAAGCAACATGTGATCTTTGGAAAAAGTGTCCTCACATTTTTGACGAGATATTTTGAGTTCCGAGGACGTCACTCCTCTAAGGGGGGGGGGGGGGGGGGGGGAGGATGTAATCATTTGGTTTGAAGCACTGGTTTTGAAGCACGTCATCCTAGTATATCCTTATAGAATTTTTCTCATCGTGCATAACCTTAGGTTTGCACTTAGTTATTATACCCTAAAGTGGAGACCCATACCTTAGTGGTTGTTGAGAGGTTGGTTTAAGCTTCGTGGACGGAGCTCTCTTTAAGGGGGGGGGGGGGGGAAGGATGAAATACCCCGTTTTGTAGATACGAGTATTTTATGAAATTATTGAATGTTAATATAATATTATTATAAGTATTGGGGTGCTAATATGCTACTATTATATTTTATGATATTATTTGGTGTCAATATGACATTAGTATAAGTGTTGGGAGTTAATTTTATTGGTAGGAAGTTAGTTTTTATTACTAGTAACTACTTGGGGGTTATTATGTATTTTCCCAACTTTATAAAGAGTATTTTATTTAACTCGGGGGGTGCTAGTGACTTTTATCCAAAACAGTGGGGGCGAAAGTGTCTTTAACCCTAAAAGAAGTCATCTTCTTCCTCAAACACTTCCATGGAAGGGAGACTCTATCTCCTACCCGAACACCACCATTACCACTCCAAATCTTCATCAAACTTGTTGATTTTCGTCCCAATACACTCCTATTTCAGTAGAGACCCAATTTTGTTCACCAAGAGAAGTAATTTTGCCCAAAACATAGTCCAATTCAGAATCGGAAAATTCGAAGTGGGTCTCCTCTTTCCGGTTGAATTGCTCACCTCTCTACGTATATAAACCCCCACAATCTCAGAGATTTCTCACACTAACATCAATCCCCCTCACCCTCGAGCAACCTCTCTCGTTCTCTCCCGTTTCCGTCGAATTCGCCGGAACCCAGCCGGGTCCGACCGAGCAGAGCAAGCCGGAGCTCCGACCGAGCAGAGCCCATCCGGAGCTCCGACCGAGCCCGACGCCACCGTCCCGCCGCCGTCCGCCACCGACGACCTCGCCGCCGTCGTCCGCCTCTCTCCGGCGTCGCCGTTGGACTCACACCTCTCATTCCCGTCGCTTTTTCTCTCTTTGTTCGGGTAAGAACAAACCCATCTGATATGTTCTTCTTTTCTTCTTTTGGTTATTTATTATTATTAATAGTAAACTGTTAGTTTATAGTAATAACGGGTTGAAAGAAGAGAACAAAGGGGCTGTTGGCCCAGTGGTTAAATGCTAGTACTTAACGCTTGGTGGGTATGTAGAGGCTAGGTTTTAGGTTCGAATTTCACGAGAGGCATTTCTTTTTATACAAGTCTAAAATCATTTTTTTTAAACTCATCCTTACTCAAAAATTAAAGTGTAGAATAAGGATGATAAAAGTATATTCTTCTATTTATTTTTATAAGTTTGTAACAAATTAGAATAAGTTATTTTTCTCAAATAAATTTTTTATTCCTTTTAAATGAAAGTTTGTTAGTTTATAACTTGTATTCTCTACTAAGGCTTGTTTGGATTGGAAGAAACTACTATTTAATTAAAAATGTTTTTGAGGTAAAATAATATACTTCTCTACTCTAAATAATAAAAATGATAGTTTATCTAATCTTATAAGTATATTTATATAACTATAGCTATGTTTTTACAAATAATAAACGTTAGCTTTATAAAGCGTATTTTATTATAAAAGAGGTCGTTCACCTTAGCAAAGGTTGGGGAGAGTTAGTAAGGGATTTATTTGGACTTCGTGTGCAATATGTTGATTAGGATATTATTAAATTTGTAGGCGACAAATTTCGTTGACAAAGGATACGTCGAGTATTACTAGGAAGTGATTTGCTTTGCTAGAGATTTAAGGTAAGTAAACATGCCAGGCCTAGCGCCCATTCCGCCTTTTCGTGTCAAATGATTTCATTCCTACTTGTCTCAAAATGATTTTATGCAAAACATGTGCTGCTTGAATACTTGTTTCAAATTGTTGAAATGTTCTCTGAAAATATCAATGCAATCTAATAATCGATGATAACGTAAAGTGGAGGAGTTGTACGGGGATGATTATTGTTGTATGGTTACTATTGGCATTGGGCGTGTTGACTTCGGTCTCTCTTCCAATTTATTTTATTTAATCCGGTTGCAAGTCCCCGGATAGCTCCTTGTACTCACTCTTATGGCCGCGAGAAGTCTGTAAGGGGGTGTCGACACTTAAGGTCTTGCATGCTTGCGAAGTGGTTGGTTTTTCCCGTATCAACAAACTAATAAATTGGTTTTGGATTGGATGTGTTAATGGAAAATGGAATATCATGAGTTTTGGAATCCCATTATTTGGATAATGGATGTGATTTGGAAATATAAATGAACTTGGAATCTCTCATCTCATTTCTTTTATAAAAGAGTCAAAACTTTTACTTTCACTTTGATTTAGCAAAACTACTACAAACTGGTTTTAAATTTTCTTTATAATCTGTTTACATGCTTGGGTGTTACTTACTCAGTATTTCCGCTGACTTTGGAAACTGTGGTGTTTCTCTTTTGTTTTCTGCACCACAGGTCTATATGATGGGAGCATAGCTTAGCAGGGGACGCGAATCATCACTTAGACGATTAGTGATATCACACTTAGTTCCTTAGAGATTCTTTTAGTATCATTAAAACTGTAGTTGAATTGTATGCCTGTGTTTGAGGCTCAAGGATTGGAGTTTAATAAAGTTATGTTCGGATCCTCTGTTTTAAACCTCCTTGTATCCGGGTTTAATTTCGGGTGTGGAGTGACACCCTCGGGTTTCCTACTTGGTCATTTTGGGGGTGTTACACAACGGGAAAAAAGAGAGACACAATTCTGGATTGACAAGCATCAAAGAAGTTCATCACTCTCACAATCCAATTCACTGAAGTTCACTGCATTCTTCGCTGCAGTTCTACATTCTAGTGTTCTTCTGCATTGTGCTTTATTGGTAGATCATTTTTGTAATACTTCTATATTTCATTCTCAAGGATTTTTCAAGGTGAAAAATAGAGAATTCTTAGTTAATCAGTTAGCTAGAGCAGGTACTAGATAGGTTAGGGAGAATCACAAGCTGTAATAGAGTAAGGGAATTCTATGTGCTTGAGATCTAGGGCCTAGCTTTTGATTAATAAGAATTGAGTTGAAAATCTTACAGGGAGAAGATCCCTGAGGTAGAGACGTATGTACAAGTGGACTGAACTCTATAAATCCTTTGTCTCTTGCATTTACAGTTCATTCACATTCACAACTTTTACAGCACTCAAACTTGTGTGTTTTTCAAGGGTTTGAAACTCTTTTTAAGGCCTTGCAAAAGACCTGTCAGTTTCTTTACAAACTGTATCTCTTTTCAAAGGCTTGAATTTGTGTTCAAGGCCTTGAAATCCTTTGCACTTAAACTAAAACTCTTTTCCTCCTCAAGTTTTGCAAAAAATTGGCATACTCTATTCAACCCCCCTTCTAGAGTATCTGTGCTGCATATCCATCTGCATACTCCCCTTTCAGTTGGGCTTCACTAGGAACGAAGATGAGTCTTGTGTCTACAAGAAGCTTAGTGGGAGCTCTGTAGCTATTCTGGTCTTGTATGTGGATGACATACTACTCATTGGAAACGACGTTCCCATTCTACAATATGTTAAAGATTGGCTAGGGAAGTGTTTCTCAATGAAGGACTTAGGGGAAGCAGCCTATATACTTGGTATAAAGATCTATAGAGATAGATCTAAGAGACTTCTAGGCCTAAGTCAAAGTACATATATTGACAAGGTGTTGAAACGGTTCAACATGCAAGATTCTAAGAAGGGATTCTTGCCCATGTCACATGGAATTACTCTTTCGAAGAATGATTGTCCCTCCAATGAGATTGAGAAGGAACGCATGAGTAGAATTCCCTATGCCTCGGCCATAGGATCTATCATGTACGCCATGTTATGTACTAGACCAGATGTGTCATATGCCTTGAGTATGACAAGCAGATACCAATCTAATCCAGGTGAGAGTCACTGGATTGCAGTCAAGATTATCCTAAAGTACTAGAGAATAACTAAGGATGCTTTCTTGATATTTGGTGGTGAAGAAGAGTCGCGTGTAAAGGGTTACACGGATGCAAGCTTCCAAACCGACATAGATGATTTCAGATCACAATCGGGATATGTGTTTTGCCTGAATGAAGCAGTGGTGAGCTGGAAGAGTTCCAAGCAAGAGACGTTGGCTGATTATACAATAGAGGCTGAGTACATTGCTGCAAATGGCCCAACAAAGGAAGCTGATAGGATTAGGAAATTTGTTTCTGAACTTGGTGTGGTTCCTAGCATTTCGGATCCAGTAGAGTTGTACTGTGACAACACTGGGGCGATCGCGCAATCAAAGGAGCCACGGTCACACCAGAAATCCAAACACGTGCTCAAGAAGTTCCATCCTATTCGAGATATTATCGATAGAGGAGACGTTCGTATATACAAGATTCCTACAGATGAGAATATGTCAGATCCACTTACAAAACCTCTTGTTCAGCGCAAGCTTGAAGGGCACACTAGGAGCATTGGCATACGGGATGCATCAGATTGGCTCTAGTGAAAGTAGGAGACTGCTGGAATAGATGCCCTAGAGGCAATCTAGTTTAGTATGAAGTTATTTGGCTAGAATATTCATTGTATTTTTTATTGGATATTTAATATAATTAAGTCTGTAGATTTACAATTGTGTTGTTTATCTTAAATATCCATAGTCTATTATAATGATGAAATGGGAGAATCATCTATAGACTAGTATGGGGTTGGATTGATATGGAGATATCATGATCCAACACATGGGTATGCGTTAAGGGTAACGGCATACTGGATTGACCCATCTCCGAGAAGGCTACATACATGTGATGTAAAGTCACAAGCGCTTCTCGTGGTGACAACGGTATTGTCATCCTTAGACTTGAAGTCATTAGATTATCTAGTTGTGGATTATTGTGATTTTGGTAGCTATAAAGGCGCGTACCGGATACAATAAGAAGCAAGGTTAGAAATCGTAGTAGACGTAGATAGAATTTGTCCCTCCCACATAACGGGAGAAAATATCCGAGGCCACTCGAGGGATAGTGCTTATGAAATGTCTGGCCAAACTCAAATAAATCAATATGGGATATTGATGTTATTTCCACGAATAATGCTATTCCCATGATCGAGAAACTATGGATTGGATATACGAGTGTGACTTGTATGTCTCATGTCCAATCCGGATATAGAGACAAAGGGATGTGACAATTACTTGCACAAGGTTTGTCGGATGACTATTCTATTAGTTGGCTAGAATGGATGTCTTGTTAGAGACCGCTCCATATTAGCAAATTGTTGCTACCAACTAGATAGAATCTATGGGGTCACACGCTACATAGGGTTGAACTAGATTTGGAAATTAATTAATATGATTAATTAATTAGAAGGATCACTTTGCAACACATTGCAAACTTAGTAGGACTAATATGCAAGGAAGGGACTAATCCGAACTCATGTTGGATCAGGGAGGACCTTTAGGTAGTTGACAAGGAGTTGTTGGACTATATAAAGGATGCTCCTAGATTCCTTCCCACACTAATGCTCATAACATAAGTTGAGTGGGAGAGAACAAAGGAGATAGAGCAAGACACAAGGAGGCCGAACCCGACCCCCTTGTTCCGCCCCCTCCCCGTCGCCCACAAGAGGAAGCCGAAAGCTTCCTTTGTGATCTCGTTGCGTGATTTATTCTTCCTCTTCCTCCGGTCCAAGCTAGCACAAAGGAGAAGGCAGATATAGATCTCGACCCTAGGCGTGGATCAACCGTACAGACGTGACACAATTCACGTTACAAGTCGTCACAGGAGAACCCTAAGGTGTGTAACATGATTCTTCCTTTACCATCGTTATGATTCTCTTCCTGTGATCCTTGGAGGGTATTGAATGGATAATTTATCATTCCGCTGCGCATCCATGATCAAAACCCTACAGGATCCCCCTTGTCTGAGACCACAAGAAGGGATAAAGAAATCAGAGAGTGCTCCATTGACATTAACAGCCAACAAAGCATTGGAGACACAGTTAAGAATAAGCCTAATAAAGCCATCTGGAAACCCAAATTTAACCAAGACCCCCCTTAAGAAAGCCCAACTAATCTTGTCAAAGGCTTTGGACATGTCAATTTTGAGGTTAGCAAAAGCATCTTTTCCATGTGCTGATTGTGATTTAATGAATTGGGCAATGTCATTAGCAATAGCCAAATTATCATAAATGGCCCTACCTGGAATGAATCCAGATTGATTAAACCTAACCAAGGATGATAAGACTAACTTGATCCTATTAGCTAATACCTTAGCAATGATTGTGTATATTACATTGGTAAACCTAAAAGGTCTAAAGTCATTAAGAATAGTGGGATTCACTTTCTTTGGGATGAGGGAAATAATGGTCTTATTGGTTTCCCTAAGCATGAAGCCTGAGTTAAGGTAAGAGGGAACTGCCGAGATAGTGTCAGTGGAGACAACATCCAAGTACTTATGGAAGAAAATTGGTGGAATCCCATTCGGGCCAGGGACTTTCAGAGGGCCATGCTAAAGACAGCAGTACACACCTCATTGGCTGTAAACGGGCGTTGTAAGATATCAATCTGATCACTATTTGGGCAGGAACTAATATTATTTAGGATTGGAAAATGAGACTCATGTTTAGCCGAGAGTGGGGTAGAAAATAAGCTCTTAAAATAGGTGTGAAACTCTGCCCTAATCTCTTAATCATTAGAAAGAGTTGCCCCATTGTCAGTGGTGAGGTTCCAAATACGATTACGGCTTCTCCTAACTTTGGTAAAGGCATGAAAGAACTTGGTATTTTTTCCCCATGCCGTAGCCAGTTACAGTGGGATCTTTGGGCTCAATACAACTCATTGTCAGCAAGAAGCTGGTCTAGTTGTCTTTTGGATTCCAAGAAACCCATGAGGGCTTGGGGGTCTGGAAGATGTGATTGAAGTTACTGGGTTTTCTTTCTAGCTTCTTCTATCCTATTAGCCAAAGACCCGTTATGTTTAGCCCATAAATGAACCACCCTAACACTGATTTTAAATTATTGAACTCTAAAGAGGGGGGAACCAGGGATATGCAGTGACCACATGGATTTAATGCACTGCTTTGTGATTTGCCCATCAAGCTTCAAATTTGAGTACTCTCTTAAGTGGCCTAAACTGAGGTTGGAGTCTCACTAAGATTGGACAGTGATCAGAAGAGTAGAATCCAACATTTTCTTGATAGGCATAAGGGAAGAGATGTAACCATGCAGGACTAATCCAAGCCCTATCAAGCCGTTTAAAGGTAAGGGTGGACGTTGTGCGGTTGTTAGTCAACGTAAACCAAGGTCCTACATGGTTAAGCTTAATTAACCCCCACTGATTAAAGAAGTCCTTAAGGGTCCTCATGCCAGAGTTCCAGGATCCACCTGGGCCACTCTTATCCGTAGAGGAAAAGATTTGATTAAATTCTACTAGTAAGAGAAAATGAACAGTATGATTAGGAAGGAGAGAATCAATTTCGTCCCAAACTCTTCTTCTACTAGCCAGAACTGGATGACCATAAAGTAAACCAACGAGACAGAGATCCCTATTAGGGAGGGAAAATTAAAGTAAAATAAAGTGTTGCGAGATACTAATGATATTAGAATCAATTGGGGGGAGCCATCCTACTCAAAGCCCCATGAGCTACCCACAAAGTCAAAACCACAAGAACTAAGACCCAGCTTACGGAGTTTTGAATCAACAAAGGAGACAGAGTGTTTAGCTTCCGACAGAAATACAAGAGAGGTTCAAAATTTCCTGATCAGAGAGAGGCGTCTAGAACTGCAGATCTCCAACCCATACCTCTACAGTTCCACGCAAGAAAATTCATAACCAAGGGACAACCTGCCTAAACCCTAAACATGAATCCTTTAATAACATGCAGATGGTAATGCAGAAAGAGGAAATATCATAAAAAGACACTGAGAAACAAAGATGGCATGAACTTGGTGTGTTAATTAGGTGTGGGATTGGTGAGAGTCGAGATTTCTTACCCAGATTCTGACTGCATCCTTCCCCCCATCACTTTCTTTTCTTGATTGGCATACTCTTCTCATCAAGTTGCATGTCCTCCCCTTTTTTGCTTATGTCCTTCTACTGGGTTTCTTGTTCCTCATCATCAATGATAACGATGATATCCTTGCAAGTATCCTCCTTTGTCTCTGTATCCACAACCATCGATGTAAGAGCTTCAAGCACATATAATTTCCTCTCAAGTCTATCTTCCCATGCTTCCCCATCCAGTTCACATTCTGAATCTCCCTCCGCAGAACTATCCCAAGTCAGGTGCTTCAACTTTGAATGTTGTAACAGAGATAAGAGGTTCCACATCCACCACTAGAATAATGGAGAGGCTTTCATTTTCACTTCTGATCTCTCCATCCGTTCTTGTAACCTGTTTTTTAACATCCTGGGTCTCTTCTTCTTCCTTGTTTTTCATTTCAGCGCCACCACTCTCAGTCATCTGGGCACCCTTCCCTTTCTCGTTGTTTTCTGGATCTCGGAGAAAGCTTTGTTCCATCTTGTTTGAACAAAGAGAAGCGAAATTCTCCTCTGGAACCACACTCTTCCCATATAAATCACGTCCCTCGACAGACTTAAATGTGATAACAGTTCCCATGGAAAGACATCCTTACTTGTTCCTCATAGCTGCTGAAAAATTTTATGCATGCACCTCTTGATCGTCCACATCCATCGTGTCTACGTTGACCGAAGCAGAAGCCGAAAGGTTCAGATGAGCATCGGTGGAAGTCACATCTAAAATCGTAGATGCCAGCACTTTATCCGCCGAAATTTCACCGGTTGCAATAAGTCCCCTCAAAGCAAGAGCCGCCTACTGCATTACACCCAATGTGTCTCCCTGGTGGTTAAGTTGAACGTATTGATGAGGAGGCGGAGAACGAGGGGAGACAGGGGATAAGACTGAAGTAGGGGAGGTGAATGAAGTGGGGAGCGAGGCCGTAGCATTAAACTAAATGATCATAGGGGGGTTTGCATGTATAAAAGAGGAAGACAGTGGTGGTACATAATCGTTTAGATCTTGGACCAAAATAGAAGTAATTCTATGTGGACCATACAGTCGAAAGGCTCTCAGTCTAGGGTGAAGAGGGGGAAATTGTTTTCAAACATCAGAGGGAGAACGTTACCCGCACCAGCCTCCTGAAAGCGATGGTTCAGATTGTCCACTATCATCCAGTCCTCCCAGTCACAGGTATCGAGCTTATGACCTATCCTGCTACACTTCATGCGCACCTTAAAGATCCTTTCATACCTGAAATAGATCCACTTGATTGGGCTATCATGAAAGTGAAGAAAGACATCTGGAATCAGCGATTCATCTGGGTGAATTCTGATGCGCAGCCTAAAATCGTCCATATTCATAACCCAACTATCACTCCAGTCAATTTCTACCACTTCCCCAACCATCTTTCCAAGATCCTCAGCCAACTGATAAACAAAGTACTCCATTAGAATACCATGGATTTGCATCCAAACCTCAATCTCAGGAGAAGCCACTTCAGATAGAACCAGATTTGGTGCCCTATCCTTTACCACCAAAGCTTCCGCTCTAATAGAAAAAACAATTCTTTAAGGAGAGCTTCGTTGTCTTTTGGGTCCAAACAATGGAAGAGATAGACGTCCTTCTTTTTCTCAACCACCACCATATTGAGGGTCCCCCCAGTGAGAATGAATCTCCTCTTTCACCACAGACACTGGAAGTGGGTGATCATCAATGAATTTCCCAACGAAAGTATTCGTCCAGAGATTGCGAACGGAAGAGACCACCACAGGATTAACATACATGATCGATCCTTAACGCGGAAGAGGGACAAAGTTTGGATCGAAAATGGTGTAGTCAGGGCTGGAATCCGGTGAGAGACGATTAAGGTTCATAATGAATACAGAGGGTGAAGCTTTGCAAATAAACAAGCAAACATACCAAGTAATAAAGAAGAGAGAAGATTGAACAGTTAACCTAATTCTAGATGTCAAACCCTAACCCTAGATTAGCTTAATGTTATTGGCTAGATGGGGAGGCATGCAAAGACCTATTTCCTAACCCTAGTTGGAGATGCAATCATCAGGGTTAAACTGAAGTTAGTTAGAGTTAACCACAGTGTAGAGTTAAGCCATGCAAATGGAGCCAACAAATCATCCGAAGGCCTTCCTCCATCAGGAAGGAAACAAAGCCGGTAGGTGAAAGGATTTCAATCAGCGATGAACGGTGAGAGACAGAAACACCGCAGAAGCCGAATTGAACCTCACAGAGCTTCCACACTTCTGACTAACTGAAGGAGTGGTTTACTAGGCAATCACGTCGAAAAAACACATCACTGAGCCACATATATGTAAAGATTTTGAAAAGTAACACTTTGTCACACCCTAAACTTAATGATGGCAAGAACTGACAATGGAATGATTGAGGTGGTTGGAGTGTAAGAAACTCAAATCCCACAACTGCAGCAAGAAATAGCGATCTGAAGAGAGCAAGTTTTCTAGAGAGACAAAAAATCTTTATGTCCCTTCCCCAAAGTCAAAGTCTATTTCCCTACAAGGAAAAAAATTTGGTCTCACTGAACCCACCCGGATCCCAGTGAAAACTCAAAAGGGATATGTAGCTACGGAGTAGTATGCCTGGCAAGTTGGGAACCCCTTTGGTCCAAGAGCATCTCCAACAATGAGGAAGAAAAAAAATTTCCTTAGACCAAATTTGGTCCTGGAGCAAAATTTGCTCCTCCAGTTTGTTGCTTGAGCTCCATTAGTGAGGAGCAAAATTGCTCTATTTTGTTATTTTATTATTTTCTTATTATTACTTATTACTATTAAATAATTTGTTTTTCGTATTATCTAATCTAAAGTAAATTAGTACACAAGTAAAACTACGTTTAGTGACCCAATAATGTTTGAAGCAATTAAAACTATGTTTATATTTTTGAAGAATCAACTCTTCATTAAACTTGAATTTTATATTTTTGCTCCTCACCAAAATTGTCACAGAAATGCTCCTCCAAAATATTGTCTTTGCTTTTGCTCCACTGAATGCTCCACCTGTTGGAGCCGTGTTTTTGTCAATTTTGACCAAATTTTGCTCCAAATCAGGTTTTGCTCCTCCTGTTGGAGATGCTCCAAAGGGTACCTTGTGCGATCCTAGACACACCCAACGACAAAATTATAGACACCCATCCCCAAGAGGTAAATCTGGTTTTAGTCCAGATCACATATGATCTACCTATTTTAACTTTGAGGAAAAATCTATTAATTAAAGTGGTTAAGTGAAACTTTTCAAATCAAATGTTAAATAGCAAACCAAGTTCAAAACCTAGATCACCTATCATTTCCTCTTTATTTATTACATTCAAGAAACTGTAAACTAAACTATCTCACGGCGCGTTAGATGCGGGGATAAAAAAATGGTACATTAATAATAATACCAACAAGGGAGTAATAACTGGTGTTTGATGCAGGCATAATTTCATAAGGGATTCTATCAATTCTTATTGTTTATACCTTTTCTATGTCTAAACTCTAATTTCATCATGCAGGTTATACTGGTATTGAATACTAAGTCGTAATACTCTTTTTTGTAATGGTGCAAACAAATATGTTACACAATTCTACCTATATAATTAATACTTAATACCAATACATCCTATAATACTGTAGGACCTTCTGTACCCCAACTTCCAATCCCTGCATCAAACATGTCCTGGTTAGGAGTAACCGAACTAGCTAGCTGATTGATGAACGGGCACAAAATGCTCTACTAGTGAGCCATGGATCAGGTTGAGCGACGCTTAACTTTGAACACCATCGTTTTCGTTAATGTTTGGCAGAATGCACATGCAAGCATTTGTATTCTAGATGAGTAAATGTTGAGACGTCCAACATCGGGCATTCAAAAATAAGAAAAATAATTAACAAGTGTCCTAAGTTACTTCTATGGTCATTTGAGGTGCAATCTCATGAACTTCTACATTGTCGCTTAACACACAATTCAAACTCTCGCGCTCACCGCGACTAACAGACAAAAAGATCCACGTGTACACGCGATGGGGCGTCTTGAAAAGAACCACATCTGAAGTATGGTCACGATTCACGAGTTTTGTCCTGTGGTATATTAAGAGATTGTTCACTGCCTCACGGCAGCACTGATTCCAGCTG
Source organism: Linanthus parryae (assembly GCA_023055425.1). NCBI lineage: Eukaryota > Viridiplantae > Streptophyta > Magnoliopsida > Ericales > Polemoniaceae > Linanthus > Linanthus parryae. Next base: position 262,570 of record JALGPY010000012.1, read on the forward strand.
AAAAAAGATCCAAGAAAAAATATTCAAATTCCTGCCAGCTCGAGGGTGCCGGGCATGTAGGAAGTTGAAATGAAGCCATATTATACTACAAGACAATTGTTTTTTCTTAAACAAACCACACATTATACCACTCCGTTCCCTCTCTTCCTACCCCTTTCTATTTCTGTCCGTTCCTTCTCTTCCTACCCCTTTCCCTTTTTGGCAAATTTAATGAGGATCAATTACTTATATACCCTTACAAATGGTAATACCCAACAATTTTAATAAACTCATACATAATCAGATTGGGCCACCAATATATACAAATCAGTGGCCCATTATACTAAATCTACTGACCTAACCCAAAAAACTAACCTAATCTAACACCCAAACAACCTCCCAAACACTTTTATCTCTTTTTTCTCTTCATTATCTTCTCTGCCGACGAAACAATTCAACCACACAACTCCTTCCATCGCCAAACACCACCAATACCATCACCACCATCACCACCTCCATAGATCACCGTCACACCCAACAGCCACTGACTGAAACAACCACCCAACAACACCCACCTCCTTAGACCACCGACACCAAAACCTCTATCAGCACACACACAGAGAGAGAGAGAGAGAGAGAGAGAGAGAGAGAGAGAGAGAAACGCCGACGAAGAGAGGTGTCGAGAGAAAGAGGTCGTTGCTGGAGATGAGGACGCCGGTGGTGAAGGCGGCGGCCACACAGATCTGACGGTCGAGGAGGCGTGGCAAGGCGGCGATGGAGGAGGCGGCGACCTATGAGAGCACATCTGGCCCGTGTGATCTGCTTCCCCTACTTCTTTTCCTCATCTCTACTTTTCCTCTTCTCTTGTTCTCCTTCATCTGTCAATTTTTTCTTCGATCTGTAATGTTTTTGTTTGGATCTGTAATATTTTTGCATGGATCTGTTAAATTCCCACTTTGATTTTTCATTTGATGTTCATATGGTGGTTGACTGGTGGTGAAGGACGGGCTGTGGTGGTGGTGTTTTTCTGGTTCCTAACAAGGTAGAGGGAGGACATGGGAGGGATATTAAAATTAGAGAAGGGTAAAACAGTAAAAGTGTAAATTTTCTTAATGTCCGTGCCCTCTCCAGGGGGTAGGAAGAGAGGGAACGGACTGGTATTACACCTCTGTCCCAGCTCTTTCCCATCATTTTGACTTTTACCACTATTCACTGGGTCACTTTGACTCGGTGATTTAGATAACAAAGCAATTTAATTTTTTGATAACCTTTTCATGGTGTCGTAGAGTATAAGTTGCTCTATAACACCGTGAAAAAATTGTCGAAAAATCGCATTATTTTGCTATCGAAATCACTCGGTCAAAGTGACCCATATACGAGTCAAATATTCCCAATGATGGGCAAGAGCTGGGACAGAGTAGTACATTACGATCATAAAGCAAAGCAAGGTACTGAGTTACTTCCTCTGTTTCTTTATTTTCTTCCATTTACTGTTCGCACGTAGATTAAGAAAACTGGTGAAAAGTCTATCTTGCCCTTCACCTTTCACCGAAATGCCATACTATGTCCCTTTCTCTCTCCCCTCTCAGTCTAGAGTCTCAGTCTCTCTCTCGGTTTACAACACCAAGACGCCACCACTACCACCACCAACAACAAAATCAACACATACAAAATGACAGATCTTTATCTAAACCAGTAATTGCAGATCTTAAAAACATTTACAGATCTGCAAGAAATAATTACACTACCAGATTTGCAGATTAGAAGAGGGAGAAGAAAAAGGAGAGAGAAAACAAAAGAAGAGATGATGAAGAAGAAGAAGAAGAAGAAGCAGCAGCAGGTGGGTCTTGCGATCGACAACCGTGACAGAGAAAGCAGAGTGAGAGAGGAACACTGATACCGCCACCGTCGCTGCATCCAGCAACTCGGTCATCGCCGGATCTGGGGATCCATCGCCGAATCCGCCGCCGCCTGCGGAAATGATGGTGGAAGCTGGAATGGCGCCTGAGAAACCGGTCGCCACCACCGTCAACTCCTCTTCCCCGTCGTCTCCCCTTTCTCTCTGCCTCCTTTTCTCTGTTCCGTTCTCTCTCTGGTTGTTGATGGGTAGGGGGAGGATCGATGAGTCTAGAGAGAGAGGGAGAGAAGATAAGGCACCACCAGTAGATGATAAGGTTTGGACGGTTGAGAGTGAAATGGGTTTGTTGGGTAGGTTTGTGGGTGGGGTTAGTAAAAGGGTGTTTTGGTCAATTAACCTCGCAAAGGTTACCAAAAATAGAAAGTGGAAGAAAGAGAAGAAACGTCCGTTTTAGGCAAGTAGGAAGAAAGAGAAGAAACAGAGGAAGTATGTTACAAAGGAGTTGAAGTACGGAGGACTTAGACATGACATCAAGGGAAATATCTTACAAAGACAAGACACACGACACAACAACACTGAAAACATGACCACCGACCAACAAGACCCATAATGGGAAAAGGCGTGGATTATTCTTAAATGATTCACTGCCATGAAGTTACTGATCCGACTTCACTAGGGAACACTATTCTTAAATGATTCACTGCCATGAAGTTACTCCAACTTCACCGGGGAAGGCGAAGGTAGAGCGGGACGGGGTTTGGGGTCTCGGGCGGCGAATCCCAGACTGAGAAGGCGCTGGTCGAGTTCATCCATTTCGTGGTCATCTCAGGGTAATGACGGTCCAGCACATCTTTCAAACTCTCGGTTGTGTTCACCCATTCTAGACCTTTCTTTGTGTAGCTCTCCTCGTTGAAATTTGTTGTGAAAAATCTGTCAGCCTCGAGTCGCCTGCATTGCCAATCCCCACAATTTTATCAAACATTCATAGGGCATGTTTAGTGCAGAGATTGAATACTGGGAGTACAAGATAAGTGCTACAGTATCATAGTGTGTATTGTTATACATGGAGTATTAATTATTTAGGCAGAATTATGTATTTTGTTAGGCTCCACTGACAGTAAGTGGTAGACTTCTTCACTGATAGTTTGTATAAATGGAAGACTGTAAGTGGACTTCGAGCACCACGTGGTGCTCTAATAGAGAACTGAAAAATTTCTCGTTTGTTAGTTGATGCAATTATAAGGAAGAGGACTAAGACTTACTACCTCTATTTCTTCTCTATCAGCCTAGTGTTTTTCACTGGATCACTTTGACCCGCTGAAAAAATTATCTCATTTTGGTAACCTTTTCAAGGCAACACCATGAAAAAATTATCTCATTTTGTTATTTAAATCGTCGAGTCACAACAATAAAAGGATGTTGAGTTCCCCTGAAATTATCGCTGCACCAAAACCGAACACCAGTTCTTACACGCTAATGGTTATCCATGCACCAAACGTGCTCATATATTATGTTTGATCACAAGTTCATGTGTTATTATCGGAAGTCACAAAACTCTCTTACAGAAATTAGGTTACCTTGTTGCCATGATCAGAAATATGACAAAAGCCGTTTCACTGATTGCGAATCCTTTGATTTTCTTCTCAGCCAGCAAACCCACCAGTAAATCAAGCTCGTCCACGTTATTTCCATACACTTCTTTCAGGGCCTCAATAGCTTCATTGTCGTTTGTTAAGTCCTCCCATTTAGAAATCGGCATCAACAAGAGACCTTTCCGGAAGTCATTGTATCGTGCAACATTCCTCTCTCTGTCTCGGTAAACTGCACATCAGTTCTACTTATTAGTAACGGTTTGAAGCTCACAAGTTGGGAAATGCGCTAATTGCCCTATATTATCCAAAAATTGGGCTATCCAATGATATAATAGACTTTGTGCAGGATATGGGGGACAGATTTGTCTCGAAAGCCTATTTTCAATGACGTGCCCATCCCAGACTAACAGCTTCACAATAAAATGGGACAAGTTACTTGAAATTCGGCACTGTGAAGGGGTGAAAGTGTCATTTTCCAAACTAGAAGGGGTGAAAGTATCCTTCAGTGAAACTAGAGGGGTGAAAGTGTGTTTCAATCTTTATTAATTTTATGAAGACAAAATACACACCCACCTAGGCAAGAATTGATCAGATAGAGAGGATATGTTACACCTATCTCATATCCTAGCAGGATTTGAAACCACAAGTATAACCAATCCTTGTCCCACCATTCTTCTTATACCTTACTTCAACTGAGGTCAATGTGGTCAATAGGGAGTGAGTATAATGCATTAATCTTACTTACTTTCAAGAGCTGCAAGGTCAATATGGTCAGGTCTCTCTTTGCCATATGTATCTTGGGCAATAAGGTCCCTAGCCCACAAGGGGTAGTTGAAAAGCTCAAGGGCTCCAGAGGCTTGGTGACCCATTGACACTATTTGCTTTTTAATTCCAATTCCGGCTAGTGTTTCTTCTCCTTTTTTACCCACCAGGTCGCCCATGGGAATCCTGAAAAAAAAAAAAAAAAAAAAAAAAAAAAAAAACTTCCATGGTCAGTAGGAATGTAAGATTATTTAACCTTAACTGTAGAAGATGATTGTTACAAAATGAACTTTTACCAAAGGCACTAAACGTGCTGGTGCTGTCAAAAAACAGTTATGCTGGCAGTAGAAGCATTTTCAAACTAGCTTAACTATAGAAGATGATACATACTTTTTGGTGTGCGGCGGGGTTTTGTTGGGTCCAGTTGGGGCGTCGATATCCCGGAGGACAAGATCATCAGGCAGGAGGGGGTGCATCCTGTAGACACTAGTGAATTCCTCAGTAAGTGAGTATGGCGTCCCATGGTTGTTAGGCTTCTTTAGCCCCACTAGGCCCCCCAAGATGGCCCCTCCAACGTGCCCGAACATATCTTTGAACTTCTTTCCCAATAGTCCATACCAGTTGCCTCGCATTCCTGCTAAGAGTGTATCGGTTTTGAGTAGCTCGACAGTCCAGTCAATCGTGTGGATCTTAGCAATCACAGCAGATGTTACAAGTCTTGCATAACGGTACAGCTCTTCATCATTCAAGTTCGGGTCTTCATTCTGAAATTTTGCCAAAAAAAAGTAGATGATTATATAAGATGCCAGAAAATTCAAGCAGCCAGGGTACAGTTGCTAATAAGTGATAGTGGGTTGGTTTGGGAAGGGGAGTTTTGTGGTTTGGTAAACCTAACCTGTGTTGTATTTGAGAATGAAGGTTTTGACGTTTGGTTTTGGTTGTTTAATAATTTCTTTTGTGAGCGGGGCACTGGATTTTACAAGTCGGGTACATTTTTTTTTGTTCCTTTGTGTTCTTTGTGAGAGGAGAAAAAAAAAATTGTCAGAATTTTCCCACAAAAGTGAAGTTTGGTTGGGGGTAACCAACCTGGCTTCCTAAACCAGGCCACTATATAGAGAAAATCCACGTGGTGCTCCATTCCACTCATATTTCAACATGTGTAATAAAAGTGGGGTGAGTGGGAGAGAGAAAATAGTCAAGTAGAAATCTGATTTTTTTTTCTAAAATTTTCTCAACTATATGATGGGGTTCACACGATACTAAACATAATGTTACATTTGTAATTTTTCTCAAGGTCACTGTTGGTTGTCCTGTATCGGAACTCAGTCTGTTTCGTCTGATCCAGATGTATCACCTCTGTTACTATCCTCATTACCAATTGGTTTTGTGATAGTACTCCAGGATTCTCTTAAACATACACTAGTGAAAAAGCCACCCCTCACCCCTCCACCCTTATAAGTAGGGTAGGGAGTTAGGTACATAAGTACATTCATATTCATTTGCTAACAAGGCTGGTATACTACCTTAAGAGCGTCGCATACAGCATTGTGTTCTTGGATGAAAAGAGATTGCAATGCGGACACACCGGCCCAGCTATTACGAACATCACCAGACAAAGCAACTCCTTCCTCGTGAAGGAGGAGGCCATTATCTTTCACGATCTTGAGCTTCCCGTCCTTCAAAGTCCTCAGTTTGTCCAACCTTTTCTGGTTGCTTCCGTAGATAACACTTCCTTCCCTAAATACACACACAAAAAAAGAAAAATACGAGCGAGCCATACTGTGTTTAGTAACAAGCGCCCGCAATGAAAGAAAGACCGAAACATAGCAAGGTGTAGGACGATGTAAAAAAATCAAAAGATGTGAACAGCAAAATGATTTTGGCAAAAAATAATAATAATAATAATAATAATAATAATAATAATAATAATAATAATAATAATAATAATAATAATAATAATAATAATAATAATAATAATAATAATAATAATAGCAAAATGATGTAATTTTTATAGTCTTTTTATGGTGTTGTAGAGTAGGGCTGTCAAAATCAGCCCAACCCATTTGCCCGCCCGTGCCCCCATCATTTAAACGGGCTAAAACCGCCCGTTATTTAAATAGGTTGATAGTGCCCTGCCCATTTAAACCCGCGTATAAATGGGCGGGCATGGGCAGATTCACGGGCCCCACTAAACCCGAACTTAAATAAAGTATTACATGCACTTTAGTTTTTAATTACTAAGAATCTTTTCTTCAACCCTAACATGACTTGTTTTTTTGGTAAAAATCACGACGAGTTTTGCTATTACAATAAATAAGTATCCAAAATATTTAAAATAAATTTCCTCAAAAAAATTTATTTAATAAAAAAATGTTACCTGGAATGATCTCGGCTCCTCCCGATCACGATGTGACAGTGAATATATAGTAATAAAAGTCAAATTAGTAAGAAAAAAAAGAAGCAGAGTTGTAGTTCTTACCACCAAGGTGTCCTGGTGTTCAAGTGGCCTGATTTGATATCATGAAAACCGGTATCCTTCTTTTTAGTCTTCAAGAATTTGAAAGATTGAAGTGGGCACTGGCTTGCTACTTCACTTGGTGCTGTGAGTGTTTCAATCTGTAACCAAAGTTGTTTCAATTGTTACATGCACGCATTAAAATAATAAAAAAGTTACTGTTGTTGATGTTGTTGTTGTTACCTGGTCTGTATCTTCCAAATGATCAACCCAGTCATGAACCATGAACTGTATCCAGGAGGTCGCAATCAAGTTGAACTGCTTTCCGGTGTCGATCAATTTTTTACGTGCCAGAAGTTTTGTGGCGATTACTGACGGGTGTGGGTTCAACAGCTGCAAAAGAAGGTTAAACCAATGAAGAACGTTATGACAAAAAATTGTAAAAACAAACTACTAATAAAACAAAAATGCTATTCTATAATCCCATTCACATCTAATAATGATATAATCCCACTTTTAATAATAGACTATGCCACCAGAAGATGTAACCCCGAAATGCAAAAAAAATAAATAATATTATTTATGTTTCTTCTCTTTCAACTTTGGTTGACTTTTTTACCCGTATGTAGGTCACTTTGACTCGGTAATTTTGATAGCAAAATGATGTAATTTTTTGATAATTTTTTCATCGTATTGTAGACTCTACAAGATCAAGTAAATATTACAAAATTGTTTGCAAAAAGTAAATATGACAAAATTTGTGTATCGTTTTGCAAACCAAATCATCGGGTCAAAATGACCCAGTAAATACTGTGAAAAGTAAAGTAAACTGAAAGAGAAGAAATAAAGATAGTAACATCCAAGTAGATGCATTTATTGGGAAAAGACCTTTTGTGGTTCATTCTCAGCTGCAGGAAGAATGTTCCTCCCAAAGAAAGTTCCTTCACTTCCTGCCCCTTCATTGAAAGGGTCATTGAACTTCCCATCAGCCGTCCTGTAAGGATAGTCGGCCGGGTTATACCGGACTCCGACCGGAGTCGTGCCAACATTGAGCAAATTGTATTCTTCGTGAAGGTGGCGGCGGATCACGAGGTACACGAGCCCCAAGAAAACCGGTAGCCGGTGCCACACCACAAACTTATCCACGGCATGAACTATCTGCATGCATGGATGAATGATGATGGTATTTTATAAATGATACTGAAGAGAGAGAGAGAGTGAGTTATTACGAGAAAGAGAGTCCTGTCTTTGAGAGTCATTCTTGACACAGCTTCATGGAAGTCCCTATGAATGAAAGCCAGAAGGGCAAATTTGATAATTTCCATAACTTAAACTTTGAGAGATATTTCTTTTGAGAACAATGAGCTTGATGAATGCATAGCTACATATATATAGAAAGTTAGAAACCAGCGGGAGAGAGAGAGAACAGTAATGCTATCCTCACCGAAAAACAGCTCCCCCGACACTTCCCGAAACCTTCAACTCATTAAAACTCAACCACCGACTTTTCATTTCTCTCTCTCTAACTTCCCTATTCACTGGTTCCTCGTCTATCTAGTCTTCAACCCCCATTCCTCTACTTCCTGTTTTATTTTTTTTCGTTTTTTTTTCTTTATTTTCTCATATCTGTTTTCTCGACAACTTTCTCATTCTTCAATTTTTTATTTGTTTTTTCCTAACTCCTATTTCTTTCTCAAGTCCCTGTTAATATTGATATTTTGCACTAAATAATTGATCAAAACAATCTCAAACAGTTCATGCTTTTGTTAAATTCCATTCTAACTATTTTGTTGAATTTTTTCATAATAAAAAAGCGGTAAAAGACAAAATGCACCATCATTAGATGAGTTGTATATTAAAATAACCTCATTGCTCGGGGATATACAAAAACCTCCCTCTGACGTTTTTCAAATACCACCATTCTGTTAGTGTCAGCTAGTAAATAGTACAATCTAATTTTTTATGAAAATTTTGCTTCTATTTGTATTTTTTTGTTTATTTTGTTCATGTTCTTGTGTTCTTAGTGTTCTTGACCACCACTACCACCACCAACACAACAACACCAACAAGAACAACAACAACAACAACAACAACAACAACAACAACAACAACAACAACAACAACAACAACTACCTGCAAAATCAACACCAATAACACCACCACTACCACTACTAACACCACAATCACTACTGAAACTCTTAAACACAATCGAGCAACTTCAACTTCAGAACCCAATCAAAACCCACCACCACCTCCTCTCTCTGAACCGTCTCCGACGAAGAAAACCCACCCCCTGTTCGAGAGAATCCAATCGAACCCAGTAACGAACCCAACACCAGATAACCATTACCACCATCTCCAGCCCCTGTAAGAAGCACCGAATAACAATCCCACCAGTCCACCATCGCCATCTGCTCTCATTTTTCTAATCTGAAATACTCTGGTTCGCTCAGGAGATTCCCATCCCCCCAAGAAGAGCCATACAAATCCCCTCCAATCACACTCCTCATCTTCATCACCCATCAATCAAACCCCATCTCTCTGTGTGTGTGTGTGTGTGTGTGTGTGTGTGTGTGTGTGTGTGTGTGTGTGTCCTTCAACAACCACAGATCGACCAATGGGGGCCGAAGTAATCACCAACACCAACAACAACAAAACCAGATCTCTCGTCTTCACCTACGACACTCTCAAGCAAGGCTTCGCCAACCACGGCCTCCTCGAGGACTTAATCTCCACCGGCGACGCCCCATTTCTCTACACCTAGTCAAACCATTCATTAGGGTTCGAACAGAGGGTTCGAACGAAGAAGAAACATGGGGTTTTCTCGAACAGGGGTGTAACACCCCGTATCTTTTCTGAATATTTTGATGTATTTTTCGTAAAGTTAATCACTTATTTTCAAAAATAAATAGCTAGTGGGGAGGTGTTTGTATTTTTAGATAATATCAAATAGTTAAGTTGGGGGTTATAAATAAAATATATAAGTACTAGGGGGATGTGTTTGTCTTTAGTTAGAAACTTACTTAGGAAAATATATCTCTCTCTCCCTCTCTACCCGTGTGACTCTCTCTCCCCTCCCTCCTAATCTTCTCCTCCTTCTTCGGCAAACAACTCACCACCACCCCCGAGACTCCCTCCATTCCCCAACACCCTCACAACCCCCAACATGCTTCCCAATCCCCAACAAAACTCTCCCTCTCTTCTCTCCCCGTCACCCTCACTCTATATCATCCCTCTCCCTCTTCCTCCTCCATCACCCGACACCCTCACCACCTCCATCTCCCTTCATCTCTCCCTCTGCCTCTCTTCCACTCTCTCTTTCTCTCCTCTGTTCTGGCCAAGAGAAGACCCACCAAGCCACCACCATCACCGAGACCACCTCCATCAACACCAACGCCATCACCACCACCCACTGCCTATCTCTCTCCCCTCACTCTGCCTTCCCTCCTCTCTGTCCAGCACCACCAGAAGAAGGCAGCAGCAGCAGCGGCAACAATGGCCGCCGCTGCCACCGGCGAAGTCCCCGACGAAAATGGCCGCCACCATCACGGCCACCCATCTCTCCCACTTTCCACCGATCTCACCCTCTCTTCCCTCTCTGACCTGCTCGACGAATCCACCAGAAGGAGAAGGAGCAGCAACAACAGCAGCAGCAGCCGAAACGCCGGCGACCTCCATAGATACCGGCGAGAACTTCGCCGGAGTTCAACCAATGCGACCCACCTATCAAAAACAACTCCGTTAAACTCAGAAAGGTCCGACTAAGCTGATGGAGGCCTCAACCGAAGCCAAGAACAGCCGGAGAAGCCACGGCGAAAGCTCCACTTCCGGCGACCCGACGGCGACCTTGACCCGTGCGAATTCTTGACCGTTTCTCGCGAAATCTGATATGGGTATGCTCGAAATCTTCCCCTGAGTTGATTTTAGTAATCAAAACCAAGTTTTAAAGCCTTAAATCCAAGATTTGATTTGTTAGTTTGAATGTTCATGTTTAGGGGGTTAAAGTGTCTTTTTCAGAAAGTTTTCAGGGGGGTTATAATGTCGTTTCAGAAACTTTGGGGAGGCAGTTGTCATTTCAGAAACTTTTAGATATTATATGCAGTTTTTAATTTCAGATTTAATTATAAAATTAGTTTCTCTTAAATTTATTTAGATTGTTATTTATAAAATTATTTTGGGGGTAAATATTATTGAAGAAAATGTTATTTTGGGTTTATAAATAAGTTAAAATTAATAGTTTCTTGATAAAAATAAAAGGAGCTAGAAATAAATATAGGTTGTACATTTGTTGAGATTATATTAAGTTAGAAGCTCCGATTTGTAGGTGCCGATCCCGTAGACGAGAACGAATTATGACGTGCTTGGATTTTTGGTAAGTTAATATGCCTAGCCTCGTGTGCCTTTCTTTCATTTCGCGTATCGCGTGAGTTATTTGTGAAATTGCTACCGTACTTGATTTATTTGAGTTGTTTATTTGTTTTGACATATTCCTCTTTGAATTATTGCATGAAATTCGTATCCAAATCCTAAATAACAATCCGAAAGAGAACATCTAAAGTGATTTTGTGAAATACTTGTAAAAGTGATACCTCAAGACGGACCACGTCATTGGGTTGAAAGTACGAAATTTTCAAATCGTTGCCTCGGTTACCAAGAGTAGCACATCGCTCACTTTTTGGTCGAATCTGAATATCTCTCAATCGTACATCGATTACTTTATTTTTGCCACACCGGCTTTTTGTTCGGAGCTCCTTACACGATTCTACACTTTGAATGAAAATTGGTAATTATGTAAAGTGGAAAGCCGTTGTGCGTGGGTTTGTGCCATATCCCTGATACGATACATTTCTGACATATTGTGTTGGTTACTGATTATGAGATTATGAGATTATGAGGCTCTGACCTCCTGTGATTGAGTTATGGTTATGAGGCGCTGTGATGCGAACCTCCTGTGTTTGAGTTATGGTTGTGATAGTGCTTTTGCACATATGAGAAAGAGGTTGTGGATTGGATATGGTCACGCCCCGTATCAACTAGTTACTAAAATGGATTTCTGGACTCGGTCCCTATGGTTATGAGATATCTTGAGATTAAAGTAATATTTTGCTATTAACATTGATTTCCCGGGATGGACCACATCTTCGGGACGGAACACGAAATTTGAGATGGCTACGGAGTTTGACACACCGAATCAGTTGTGAACGCTTTTCCCGCGAGTGTTTGATATTTATTACTAGCGAATTGGTTATTCCTGTCATATGTCTCATCATCTGTTTACGTGCTATGGGTGTTAGCTTACTCAGCCGTTTGCTGACTATTTTCTATAAAAACTGCGTCGGCTTTCGCTATTTTAAAACCGCAGGTTGGCTATCGAGGTGGGGGAACGCTCACGACACAGCAGGATAGAGACGCTTGATGCTTAGATCATCGATCACATAGTAATTGTTTCATATCACTGAAATTGTATTCATTGACTTTTCAAAAGCTATCACCGTTGTATTGGAATTGTAATAAATTGTGTTTTGAGTTATCGATGGTTGTACTAGCTGTGAACCGACGATCCTTATCCGTTCCCAATGAGGCTCATCACCTCGGGCGGAGACATCTCTTCTGAACGTGGGGCCCGGCCGGCCTTGCGGCTCGGAGGGGTGTTGCATATGGTATCAGAGCCGACGGTTCTAAGTTAGTACGACCCTTCGGTTTCAACTAAAAAGAGTTTTCAAAAATTAAAATGAATATAGGTGAAACTAAAACCGGTAATAAAATTGAAAAAGCCGGGGATTGCGGGATAGCTTATGTCCTATTGTGCTAGGTTTGCAGCTGTGAGTCCTATTAGCTGAATTGCTATTTGATGTGACTATACGTGATGCTTGCTATCTACCTATTCGGTTTTGTCTGCCAACACCATAAGTGAGACTCGTAGACTTTAGAGCCTTTCCGAGACTTAGCGACCCTAGCTTCGAGGACGAAGCTCTCTTTAAGGGGGGAAGGATGTAACACCCCGTATCTTTTCTGAATATTTTGATGTATCTTTCGTAAAGTTAATCACTTATTTTCAAAAATAAATAGCTAGTGGGGAGGTGTTTGTATTTTTAGATAATATCAAATAGTTAAGTTGGGGGTTATAAATAAAGTATATAAGTACTAGGGGGGATGTGTTTGTCTTTAGTTAGAAACTTACTTAGGAAAATATATCTCTCTCTCCCTCTCTACCCGTGTGACTCTCTCTCCCCTCCCTCCTAATCTTCTCCTCCTTCTTCGGCAAACAACTCACCACCACCCCCGAGACTCCCTCCATTCCCCAACACCCTCACAACCCCCAACATGCTTCCCAATCCCCAACACAACTCTCCCTCTCTTCTCTCCCCGTCACCCTCCCTCTATATCATCCCTCTCCCTCTTCCTCCTCCATCACCCGACACCCTCACCACCTCCATCTCCCTTCATCTCTCCCTCTGCCTCTCTTCCACTCTCTCTTTCTCTCCTCTGTTCTGGCCAAGAGAAGACCCACCAAGCCACCACCATCACCGAGACCACCTCCATCAACACCAACGCCATCACCACCACCCACTGCCTATCTCTCTCCCCTCACTCTGCCTTCCCTCCTCTCTGTCCAGCACCACCAGAAGAAGGCAGCAGTAGCAGCGGCAACAATGGCCGCCGCTGCCACCGGCGAAGTCCCCGACGAAAATGGCCGCCACCATCACGGCCACCCATCTCTCCCACTTTCCACCGATCTCACCCTCTCTTCCCTCTCTGACCTGCTCGACGAATCCACCAGAAGGAGAAGGAGCAGCAACAACAGCAGCAGCAGCCCAAACGCCGGCGACCTCCATAGATACCGGCGAGAACTTCGCCGGAGTTCAACCAATGCGACCCACCTATCAAAAACAACTCCGTTCAACTCAGAAAGGTCCGACTAAGCTGATGGAGGCCTCAACCGAAGCCAAGAACAGCCGGAGAAGCCACGGCGAAAGCTCCACTTCCGGCGACCCGACGGCGACCTTGACCCGTGCGAATTCTTGACCGTTTCTCGCGAAATCTGATATGGGTATGCTCGAAATCTTCCCCTGAGTTGATTTAGTAATCAAAACCAAGTTTTAAAGCCTTAAATCCAAGATTTGATTTGTTAGTTTGAATGTTCATGTTTAGGGGGTTAAAGTGTCTTTTTCAGAAAGTTTTCAGGGGGGTTATAATGTCGTTTCAGAAACTTTGGGGGAGGCAGTTGTCATTTCAGAAACTTTTAGATATTATATGCAGTTTTTAATTTCAGATTTAATTATAAAATTAGTTTCTCTTAAATTTATTTAGATTATTATTTATAAAATTATTTTGGGTGTAAATATTATTGAAGAAAATGTTATTTTGGGTTTATAAATAAGTTAAAATTAATAGTTTCTTGATAAAAATAAAAGGAGCTAGAAATAAATATAGGTTGTACATTTGTTGAGATTATATTAAGTTAGAAGCTCCGATTTGTAGGTGCCGATCCCGTAGACGAGAACGAATTATGACGTGCTTGGATTTTTGGTAAGTTAATATGCCTAGCCTCGTGTGCCTTTTTTTCATTTCGCGTATCGCGTGAGTTATTTGTGAAATTGCAACCGTACTTGATTTATTTGAGTTGTTTATTTGTTTTGACATATTCCTCTTTGAATTATTGCATGAAATTCGTATCCAAATCCTAAATAACAATCCGAAAGAGAACATCTAAAGTGATTTTGTGAAATACTTGTAAAAGTGATACCTCAAGACGGACCACGTCATTGGGTTGAAAGTACGAAATTTTCAAATCGTTGCCTCGGTTACCAAGAGTAGCACACCGCTCACTTTTTGGTCGAATCTGAATATCTCTCAATCGTACATCGATTACTTTATTTTTGCCACACCGGCTTTTTGTTCGGAGCTCCTTACACGATTCTACACTTTGAATGAAAATTGGTAATTATGTAAAGTGGAAAGCCGTTGTGCGTGGGTTTGTGCCATATCCCTGATACGATACATTTCTGACATATTGTGTTGGTTACTGATTATGAGATTATGAGATTATGAGGCTCTGACCTCCTGTGATTGAGTTATGGTTATGAGGCGCTGTGATGCGAACCTCCTGTGTTTGAGTTATGGTTGTGATAGTGCTTTTGCACATATGAGAAAGAGGTTGTGGATTGGATATGGTCACGCCCCGTATCAACTAGTTACTAAAATGGATTTCTGGACTCGGTCCCTATGGTTATGAGATATCTTGAGATTAAAGTAATATTTTGCTATTAACATTGATTTCCCGGGATGGACCACATCTTCGGGACGGAACACGAAATTTGAGATGGCTACGGAGTTTGACACACCGAATCAGTTGTGAACGCTTTTCCCGCGAGTGTTTGATATTTATTACTAGCGAATTGGTTATTCCTGTCATATGTCTCATCATCTGTTTACGTGCTATGGGTGTTAGCTTACTCAGCCGTTTGCTGACTATTTTCTGTAAAAACTGCGTCGGCTTTCGCTATTTTAAAACCGCAGGTTGGCTATCGAGGTGGGAGAACGCTCACGACACAGCAGGATAGAGACGCTTGATGCTTAGATCATCGATCACATAGTAATTGTTTCATATCACTGAAATTGTATTCATTGACTTTTCAAAAGCTATCACCGTTGTATTGGAATTGTAATAAATTGTGTTTTGAGTTATCGATGGTTGTACTAGCTGTGAACCGACGATCCTTATCCGTTCCCAATGAGGCTCATCACCTCGGGCGGAGACATTTCTTCCGAACGTGGGGCCCGGCCGGCCTTGCGGCTCGGAGGGGTGTTGCAAGGGGGTATTCCGACGACCTGAAGCTAATTTCGCCAGCAATGCAATTGGGTATTCCGACGACCTGAATCTGGGTGCGAAGTGGCTTCAATCGACGGCGATGATAACTCTGCCAGTGGCGGCTCCTCCTCCTCCTCCTCCTCCTTCTCCTTCTCCTTCTCCTTCTCCTTCTTCTTATAACTCTGCCAGTGGCGGCTCCTCCTCCTCCTCCTCCTCCTTCTCCTTCTTCTCCTTCTCCTTCTCCTTCTCCTTCTTCTTCTTCTTCTTCTTCTTCTTCTTCTTCTTCTTCTCTTCTTCTTCTTCTTCTTCTTCTTCTTCTTCTTCTCTTCTTCTTCTTCTTCTTCTTCTTCTTCTTCTTCTTCTTCTTCTTCTCTTCTTCTTCTTCTTCTTCTTCTTCTTCTTCTTCTTCTTCTTCTTCTTCTTCTTCTTCTTCTTCTTCTCCTTCTCCTTCTTTCCTTCTCCTTCTCCTTCTCCTTCTCCTTCCTGCTTCTCCTTCTCCTTCTCCTTCTCCTTCTCCTTCTCCTTCTCCTTCTCCTTCTCCTCCTCCTCCTCCTCCTCCTCCTTCTCCTCCTTCTCCTTCTCCTTCTCCTTCTCCTTCTCCTCCTCCTCCTCCTTCTTCTTCTCCTCCTCCTTCTCCTTCTTCTTCTTCTTCTTCTTCTTCTTCTTCTTCTTCTTCTTCTTCTTCTTCTTCTTCTTCTTCTTCTTCTTCTTCTTCTTCTTCTTCTTCTTCTTCTTCTTCTTCTTCTTCTTCTTCTTCTTCTTCTTCTTCTTCTCTTCTTCTTCTTCTTCTTCTTCTTCTTCTTCTTCTTCTTCTTCTTCTTCTTCTTCTTCTTCTTCTTCTTCTTCTTCGTCTTCTTCTTCGTCTTCTTCTTCTTCTTCTTCTTCTTCTTCTTCTTCTTCTTGATTTTCGATCGATTTGATGGAGGCGCGAGCCTGGTCATTTGACCAGATCTGTTTTCGGATCTGTTTTGAGGAGTCCGATAGAAAAAGACTTGATCGCCGGAAAACTGAACTTCCTTGAAGGCTTCGAGGGAAAGCTGAACTCCCTTGAACTTTGGTGGCTTCCCGATGGATACTTTATCACTCATCTTACATGAGAAGAGAGAGGAGAAGATAGTTAGAGAGAGAAGAGATAGAGATAGTAGAATGGATGGATAAGGGGATAACAAATTTATTTAGTAGGGTAAATTTTTTCATTTGAGGGTTGTAGATAGTGCTTTCTGAGCAGACAGATCTTGGCCACGTGGCGATCATCTAGCACACCATATTGTGCTCCACACACACTGGATCACCAGCCGCGCTGATCCACGTGGGGGCTGCGAGACAGGGCCCTCGCATACCACTGCACGGGACTTGTAGGGACTTAGTGGTTTGGAGGCTAGAGTAAGTCCTGTCGCGTGCGAGCCAAGCCCGCGCGCGATCTTTAGTGACTACTTTTGAGAGATTTATGGCACGAGCTCCATAAACCCGGTCAATCCGGTCAAACCCGGTCAACCCCATAACGGTTCCGGTATACGCGCATAACGTGCTGTAACGGTCCATATATACGCCGACGAACGTGCCGTTATGGTTAAGCTAATTAAGCCACCATTGATGGGCGCATTAACCACACTACAACGGTCACATTCTCCGTTATATATAGGACGTTAACCTTTCCATACAAAGGAGGACACACCAGACTTCTTTGGTTTTCGACGGCGAATTTCTCACATTCATCCTCGACAAACAACGCATCTTCAATCTTCGACATTTCTCCTCCAAGAATTATTCTTGGAGTTTGTAAATTTTATTTTTTGTTATTTACTATTTGATTGTGCTCAATAAGTTCGTATGTAAGTCAGAAAAAATGCAAATGATTGGTAGTTGAGTGGGTGCCAACCTAGTTGGGATGTACTTAAACTATAGTGATGCAATTTTTTCTAACATTTTATATTTTAATTAATAATACAAGTTTGTGTCTTTTTTTTTTTTGATTATTTGTCTAATTTTATGTTTTACATTTATTATTTGCCACAAACAAAAAATAATGAAGAAAAAAAATACAAATTGTCCGGAACCGGTTAGGAACCGGAACCAAACCGGTAAACCCAACCGGTTTCGGTCCACGGTTCCGGGCCAGTTCCGGCCGGATATACCCTAAGACCGGTTCCAGTTTAACCGAACCGAACACTGCACAATAACCGGCCAACCGAACCGAAACCGACCGGTTTTCCTTCAACCGGTTCGGTTCTAACCGAAATCGCAGCTCACGGCACCACCTGATTCCAGCTGAAAAAAGATTTAAGAAAAATTATTCATATCGGGCATGTAGGAAGTTGAATTGAAGCCATATTATACTACAAGACAATTGTTTTTTCTTAAACAAACCACACATTATATTACATTACGATCATAAAGCAAAGCAAGGTACTGAGTTATGTTACAAAGGAGTTGAAGTACGGAGGACTAGACATGACATCAGGGGAAATATCTTACAAAGACAAGACACACGACACAACAACACTGAAAACATGACCACCGACCAACAAGACCCATAATGGGAAAAAACGTGGATTATTCTAAAATGATTCACTGCCATGAAGTTACTGATCCGACTTCACTAGGGAACACTATTCTTAAATGATTCACTGCCATGAAGTTACTCCGACTTCACCGGGGAACGCGGAGGTAGAGCGGGACGGGGGTTTGGGGTCTCGGGCGGCGAATCCCAGACTGAGAAGGCGCTGGTCGAGTTCATCCATTTCTTGGTCATCTCAGGGTAATGACGGTCCAGCACATCTTTCAAACTCTCGGTTGTGTTCACCCATTCTAGACCTTTCTTTGTGTAGCTCTCCTCGTTGAAATTTGTTGTGAAAAATCTGTCAGCCTCGAGTCGCCTGCATTGCCAATCCCCACAATTTTATCAAACATTCATAGGGCATGTTTAGTGCAGAGATTGAATACTGGCAGTACAAGATGAGTGCTACAGTATCATAGTGTGTATTGATATAAATGGAGTATTAATTATTTAGGCAGAATTATGTATTTTGTTAGGCTCCACTGACAGTAAGTGGTAGGCTTCACTGATAGTTTGTATAAATGGAAGACTCTAAGTGAACTTCGAGCACCACGTGGTGCTCTAATAGAGCACTGAAAAATTATTCGTTTGTTAGTTGATGCAATTATAAGGAAGAGGACTAAGACTTACTACCTCTATTTCTTCTCTATCAGCCTAGTGCATTTTTCACTGGGTCACTTTGACCCGCTGATTTGGTTAGCAAAACGCTACAAGATTTTGGTAACCTTTTCAAGGCAACACCATGAAAAAATTATCTCATTCTGTTATTCAAATCGCCGAGTCACAACAATAAAAGGATGTTGAGTTCCCCTGAAATTATCGCTGCACCAAAACCGAACACCAGTTCTTACACGCTAATGGTTATCCATGCACCAAACGTGCTCATATAATATTTTTGATCACAAGTTCATGTGTTACTACCGGAAGTCACAAAACCCTCTTACAGAAATTAGGTTACCTTGTTGCCATGATCAGAAATATGACAAAAGCCGTTTCACTGATTGCGAATCCTTTGATTTTCTTCTCAGCCAGCAAACCCACCAGTAAATCAAGATCGTCCACGTTATTTCCATACACTTCTTTCAGGGCCTCAATAGCTTCATTGTCGTTTGTTAAGTCCTCCCATTTAGAAATCGGCATCAACAAGAGACCTTTCCGGAAGTCATTGTATCGTGCAACGTTCCTCTCTCTGTCTCGGTAAACTGCACATCAGTTCTACTTATTAGTAACGGTTTGAAGCTCACAAGTTGGGAAATGTGCTAATTGCCCTATATTATCCAAAAATTGGGCTATCCAAGGATATAATAGACTTTGTGCAGGATATGAGGGACAGATTTGTCTCGAAGCCTATTTCCAATGACGTGCCCATCCCAGACTAACAGCTTCACAATAAAATGGGATAAGTTACTTAAAATTCCGTACTGTGAAAGGGTGAACGTGTCTTTTTCCAAACTAGAAGGGGTGAAAGTATCCTTCGGTAAAACTAGAGGGGGTGAAAGTGTCTTTCACTCTTTTTTAATTTTATGAAGACAATATACACACCCACCTAGGCAAGAATTGTGTAGATAGAGAGGATATGTTATACCTATCTCATATCCTAGCAGTATTTGAAACCACAAGTATAACCTTATCCCACCATTCTTCTTATACCTTACTTCAACTGAGGTCAATGTGATCAATAGGGAGTGAGTATATAATGCATTAATCTTACTTTCAAGAGCTGCAAGGTCAATATGGTCAGGTCTCTCTTTGCCATATGTATCTTGGGCAATAAGGTCCCTAGCCCACACAGGGTAGTTGAAAAGCTCAAGGGCTCCAGAGGCTTGGTGACCCATTGACACTATTTGCTTTTTAATTCCAATTTCGGCTAGTGTTTCTTCTCCTTTTTTACCCACCAGGTCGGCCATGGGAATCCTGAAAAAAAAAAAAGAAATCTTCCATGGTCAGTAAGATTATGTAACCTTAACTATAGAAGATGATTGTTACAAAATAAACTTTTACCAGACGCACTAAACCTGTAAAAAAACAGGTATGCTGACAGTAGAAGCATTTTCAAACTAGCTTAACTATAGAAGATGATACATACTTTTTGGTGTGCGGCGGGGTTTTGTTGGGTCCAGTTGGGGCGTCGATATCCCGGAGGACAAGATCATCAGGCAGGAGGGGGTGCATCCTGTAGACACTAGTGAATTCCTCAGTAAGTGAGTATGGCGTCCCATGGTTGTTAGGCTTCTTTAGCCCCACTAGGCCCCCCAAGATGGCCCCTCCAACGTGCCCGAACATATCTTTGAACTTCTTTCCCAATAGTCCATACCAGTTGCCTCGCATTCCTGCTAAGAGTGTATCGGTTTTGAGTAGCTCGACAGTCCAGTCGATCGTGTGGATCTTAGCAATCACAGCAGATGTTACAAGTCTTGCATAACGGTACAACTCTTCATCATTCAAGTTCGGGTCTTCATTCTGAAATTTTGCAAAAGAAAAGTAGATAATTATATAAGATGCCAGAAAATTCAAGCAGCCAGGGTACAGTTGCTAATAAGTGATAGTGGGTTGGTTTGGGAAGGGGAGTTTTGTGGTTTGATAAACCTAACCTGTGTTGTATTTGAGAAGGAAGGTTTTGACGTTTGGTTTTGGTTGTTTAATAATTTCTTTTGTGAGCGGGGCACTGGATTTTACAAGTCGGGTACATTTTTTTTTTCCTTTGTGAGAGCAAAAAAAAAAAAAAAAAAAAAAGAAAGAAAGAAAGAAAAAAGTTGCCAGAATTTTCCCACAAAAAGTAAAGTTTGGTTGGGGGTAACCAACCTTGTTTCCAAAATTTTCTCAACTATATGATGGGGTTCACACGATACTAAACATAATGTTACATTTGTAATTTTTCTCAAGGTCACTGTTAGTTGTCCTGTATCGGGACTCAGTCTGTTTCGTTTGATCCTGATAAGATACCTCTGCTACTATCCTCATTACCAATTGGTTTTGAGATTGTACTCCAGGATTCTCTTAAACAGACACTAGTGAAAAAGCCACCCCTCACCCCTCCACCCTTATAAGTAGGGTATGGAGTTAGGTACATAAGTACATTCATATTCATTTGCTAACAAGGCTGGTATACTACCTTAAGAGCGTCGCATACAGCATTGTGCTCTTGGATGAAAAGAGATTGCAATGCGGACACACCGGCCCAGCTATTACGAACATCACCAGACAAAGCAACTCCTTCCTCGTGAAGGAGGAGGCCATTATCTTTCACGATCTTGAGCTTCCCGTCCTTCAAAGTCCTCAGTTTGTCCAACCTTTTCTGGTTGCTTCCGTAGATAACACTTCCGTCCCTAAATACACACACAAACAAAAGAAAAATACGAGCGAGCCATACTGTGTTTAGTAACAAGCGCTCGCAATGAAAGAAAGACCGAAACATAGCAAGGTGTAGGACGATGTAAAAAAATCAAAAGATGTGAATAGCAAAATGATTTTGGCAAAAAAAAAAAAATAGCAAAATGATGTAATTTTTATAGTGTTTTTATGGTGTTGTAGAGTAATCACACGATGTGACAGTGAATATATAGTAATAAAAGTCAAATTAGTAAGAAAAAAAAAAGAAACAGAGTTGTAGTTCTTACCACCAAGGTGTCCTGGTGTTCAAGTGGCCTGATTTGATATCATGAAAACCAGTATCCTTCTTTTTAGTCTTCAAGAACTTGAAAGATTGAAGTGGGCACTGGCTTGCTACTTCACTTGGTGCTGTCAGTGTTTCAATCTGTAACAAAAGTTGTTTCAATTTGTACATGCACGCATTAAAATAATAAAAAGTTACTGTTGTTGTTGTTGTTGTTACCTGGTCTGTATCTTCCAAATGATCAACCCAGTCATGAACCACGAACTGTATCCAGGAGGTTGCAATCAAGTTGAACTGCTTTCCGGTGTCGATCAACTTTTTACGTGCCAGAAGTTTCGTGGCGATTACTGCCGGGTGTGGGTTCAACAGCTGCAAACGAAGGTTAAACCAATGAAGAACGTTATGACCAAAAATTGTAAAAAACAAACCACTAATAAAACAAAAATGCTATTCTATAATCCCATTCACATCTAATAATGATATAATCCCACTTTTAATAATAGAATATGCCACCCGAAGATGTAGCCCCGAAATGCAAAAATAATAATATTACTTTTGTTTCTTCTCTTTCAACTTTGGTTGACTTTTTTATCCGTACGTGGGTCACTTTGACTCGGTA
This sequence comes from Linanthus parryae, assembly GCA_023055425.1. NCBI lineage: Eukaryota > Viridiplantae > Streptophyta > Magnoliopsida > Ericales > Polemoniaceae > Linanthus > Linanthus parryae. The sequence continues at coordinate 284,817 of JALGPY010000012.1, forward strand.
ATTTTGATAGCAAAATAATGTAATTTTTTGACAATTTTTTCATCGTATTGTAAACTCTACAAGATCAAGTAAATATTACCAAATTTGTGTATCGTTTTGCTAACCAAATCAAAATAACCCAGTGAATATTGTCAAAAAGTGAAGTAAACTGAACAAAGATAGTAACATCCAAGTAGATGCATTAATTGGGAAAAGACCTTTTGTGATTCATCCTCAGCTGCAGGAAGAATGTTCCTCCCAAAGAAAGTTTCTTCACTTCCAGCCCCTTCATTGAAAGGGTCATTGAACTTCCCATCAGCCGTCCTGTACGGATAGTCGGCCGGGTTAGACCGGACTCCGACCGGAGTCGTGCCAACATTGAGCAAGTTGTATTCTTCGTGAAGGTGTCGGCGGATCACAAGGTACACGAGCCCCAAGAACACCGGTAGCCGATGCTACGCCACAAACTTATCGACAGCATGAACTATCTGCATGGACGAATGATGATGATATTTTACTGTAAATGATACTGAAGAGAGAGAGAGAGTTCTTACGAGGAAGAGAGCCCTGTCTGTGAGTGTCATTCTTGACACAGCTTTACGGAAGTCCCTATGAATGAAAGCTAGAAGGGCCCGTTTGATAATCTCCATAACTTAACTTTGAGAGATCGTTCTTTTGAGAACAATGAGCTTGATGAATGCCTATGCAACCATAGATAGCTACATATATATAGAAACCAGCGGGAGAGAGAGAATGATGGAAATAGTTTTTTCTGATGAAAAAGAATAGTGCAGAGTCTTCTATCTACCAAACCAAAATAACCGAAAAAAAATTTCCCTCCCTTCTTTACTTCAAGAAATGAGTTTGTTTTCGTTTTAACCTTAAGATGGTTAATTAGTTGGAAATCTGGCTCAAAACAATATGAGTGAAAAATTAAGGTGAAGGATGAATACACGAGGTACTAACAAAGTTATTTTATTTTATCTATTATTAGAATTATTGCAACTAGGGCCCATAGGGCTGTGTCGTTTTGTTGAGTGATACCATAGCTTTTCTGAAGCCAAGTTGCGATGGCTAGTAGGACTGTAATTGGGTCGGGCTGAGCGGGTCGACACACATGTCATAGCTCAAGTCTGATGTTGAGGCTGCCAAAGCCCAGTCCAGCCCGAGATAAAAGCATCATCAGCCCGTTCAAACCCAAATTCGTACAAACCAATTCGAGTTCGGGCTAAATTCGGATTAGTACATTAAACTTAATACATTTCTTAAACCACATGAGAATAATGAATAGTTGGTGATAAAATAAATCAACTAATTCAAGAACAAAACTATGATTAAAAATATTGTCAATGATCAAAAGAAAAGTAGCATATTAATGTTAGATATGGTACACAATTCACTAAAAATATAGCATTTATAGGTAGTGGTCACACAAATCGAACAATTCGAGTTAGCCCGTCGTTTAATATTTGTTCCCAAACTCGAACCTAATTGCAATTAAGGCTGAACACTTCTGCCCAAGCCCGTCCAAATTACTAATATTATGTACTCGACCCCTATTTTGGTTTGGCTGCGCGCTGGTTGGTCGGGTTCAACCCGCCCAATTTTTATCCCTCACCTCCAATTAGGGTTGCAAACGGATTGGATCGGTCCAGATTGAGGTTGAGTTAAATCCGATCCACGTTTCACGGATCATATCTAATCCGATCAGATTCATGATTTCACAGATTGGTTATCCACGGATCGCAAATAATTTAAAATATTATTGAATATGTTTCACTAAAACATTAAAAATTAATATTGAATTAGCATATAGTATAACTTTTAGTTAATTTACGAAATATATTCCTCTATAAATCATATAGACAGAGCCACAATCCGTTTGGTTGTATGTCGAGAATAACTTCCTGTTAGAGCAAATATGATAGGAAGTCCCAGAGTCAATGACCCACGCATCTGAAGATTGCATGACAACATCCATCAATAGAACGTAATGGTCCTCGGATGAATTACCCTGTTCGGCCACAATGGTGGATCTATTCTTCCCCTGTTGATGGGGTAATAACGACCTAAGCTCTGATACTAGTTTGTTCTAACGCTCCTACCCCACGAACAATGTAGCAGAACAAGAAATCAAGCAAGAACAAAAGATTTACGTGGTTCACTAGCACAAATCGTGCTAACAATGTCCACGTCGAGGAACGACATTTATTTTCAAGAAGAACGAATACAATTATTTTTATACAGGTCTAAGACACTTAGGGAACATTTTATAGTGCTTAATTAGAACGGACCTAGACTCATCCTAGAAAGATTAGGAAAGATTGCAAAATGCCAGACCCCTGACACAGGTCGTACGACCTGCGCCAGAGGCCGTGCGACCTCAATAATCACCCAAAATTTGCAGCTTGTTTTCCTTAGTTTCCTTTGCCCTCCTTTTAATCCTTGCTGATGCTCTAAGGTGATCTTCACCTACTCAACGCACAAATTCAACAATTCCTTTTTCAAAATGTACAATGTAGGATTTTTCAAGTACGACCCCTCCCGCTTGACATCTCTTGACTTACTCTTGGATATCTTGTTTGTAAGTGACAGTGAATATACGAGTCTTTCAGCCACTTGCAGATGTATAAAAGATAAGAACTCCATTTCATCATAAAGATGAACTAGTATACTACCCATTGCCTTATGCCACTAATGATAGAGATCTAACGGTTTAAATTTTGTCACCATTCACCTATGCACAGTAAAAGACCAACCTCCTTTAGTATATAGATAAACAAGACATTGCAGAGGCGGAGGTGTTAAGGTGCATGGGGTCACTTGTAACATTGCCGCCCCCAACATTTTTGAAAATTATTAGAGCAGTCTTATTTATGTAGCATATATTCATCCGTGCTCCAATGAAAATATAAAAGTGCCCTCATTATTTGACAATTGTACTTCAAATTTGCGCCCCCTTTACTCAATCCCAGCTCCGCCACTGCAAGCACGACATGTAAAGAAAAATACCTAAAACTTGTTTAGTAAATGATAACAAATGCACAACCTTTAATCAACCGTGGCTTATACATGAAGTGTGGCATTGTAAAACTACTTGTTTTTAGTTCATTAGCGGTACACATATACTTCAGATGGAAGAAGAAGAAGAAGAATGCTTTATTGGCAACAAGTTTTGATTATTACAAACTTAGTAACTCTCTATACTAGGGACAAGTTAGGTAGGAGGATGTTTACAAAAATAGAAAGGTGTGACAATTGCAAAAGAGAAAATTTTAACTCGTGATAGCAGTATGAAAAGATAATTGTCATCGAAAAGCCTGCACTTTAAGCACGACATACAAAGAAAAATGAAGTTAAAATTTTAACATGATAGCAGTACAAAAAGCCTGCACTTTAAGCACGACATACAAAGAAAAATGCCTACAACTCGTTCAACACAAATGATAGTAAACGCAAAATCTTTATCGACCATGGTTTATACATGACCCGTAGCATTGTAAACAGCTTAATTAGTGCATGCTTGGCATCTCTGTTTTTAATCATGTTAGCAATTGGTGCGCCCATGTGGGGTGCCCAATGCAATTATCATAACCTTATGGGGTTAGTTGCACTAATGCACAAACTAGAGGGGTTAGTAGCTAAGGCTCAAACCCTAGGGGTTTATGTGCAAACTTAGGAGAAGTTTTGCCTATATAAGGAGGCAGCCTCCTACATATTATATTTGGCCATTCCAGAGAATAAAGTTACTCTGTCTAGATTCATACTAGTTGTAGAGAACCCTAGTCTCTCTCCAACTTCATCCAAGGAGGTGGAACGTGGTGTGGAAATCAGTGTTCGTCCTCGAGATTCACACTAGATTGTTGGGAGCAAGATCAAGAAGGAGGCACGTGAAAGCAAGCAACACAACGATCATCCGCTGCATTAAGGAGCTTAGGAAGACAAGGTAAACACATGAATATTCCGCTTTAATTCATGTTGTAGATCTGAATGTATTAGATCCTTCCTGCCCTTCATTGGTATCAGAGCCTTAGGCTTGTTTTTCGTGCCTCGATAAGCGTTCCCGAAACTGTATTAAAAATCGCGTTTCTGAAGTTTCATAACCAGTAGACGAAACCTATATGGTTAGGTAGGGTTTTTCACGAGGATTCCAGATATATAAATTTTATATATTTTGGATTTACGATGAATTAGTTATGAATTTTCAAAGTTTCGGAACTGTATTAATCTGGACTGCTAGATCCAATCAGTAGAACACGTTTTTCAAAAACTTGTTAAAATTGGATTTTGACCACATAATCGGGATCAAGACGAAAAGACGATCACGGCAAAATTAATTTCGTCGCGAACGGAGCACGGGAAGGCGGCGCATGGGCTTCACGCGCCACCGAAGCCGCCCCCACGCGCGGCCACGCGCCGCACGCGTCGAAGGGCTGGCGGCGACTGCTGACGTGGCCCTAGGGCTGACGTGGCAGATGACGTGGCGGTGCCACGTCAGCAAGTGGCTGACGTGGCGATGACGTGACAGCCACGTGCCAGTTGATGTGGCGATGACGTGGTGGGTTGACGTGGCAGCTGACGTCAGCATAGGTGCTGACGTGGCATTCCACGTGGCATGCTGACGTGGCACATGGGCCGACGTCGGCGCGTGGCGGAGGCGGACGCGCCCACGCGCGGCGGCGCGTGCGGCCTCCTCCCGCCGTCATTTTTCGTCCGGTTTTTTCCTAGGGAATCCAAATTAAATTTCCTATTTTGTGGATATTTTTTCATAATTTTTGGAGCGACGGAAAATTTTAGTAATTTCCAGATTAATTAATTAGTGTTTAGCACACTTCCCGAGGCAGTTTGACGACCTTAAACACACTGTTTTGAGCCCAAATTTTTTCTGGAGACTTAGGTCATTTTTCCCTACGTTTTGCCATAGGTGGTGAGACCCTAAGTGGTAGGGAGCAATTTTCGATCTTTTTAGTTGATTAGATTATTGCTTATTAATTTCCAATAATTATTGCTTAATTCCGGAAATTTCCAGAAAATTCCAGTATGTTTATTATATTGTTATACATGCTGTTGTGGGTTGAATGGATGTGTTTGGTGCATGGATGTGGCATAGATGTTTTATATTTTGGTTTTGGTTTTGGTTTTTGAATATGTAATCAAAATACGGCCTGCGTGCCGTGCCTCTCTATACTCTAGTGTCTTCTCTTCTCATCCACTCGCCTCTATGAGGTTACTTCTTATTAGAAATAAGATAGTTAGTAGAGATTGAAGATTGAAGCTTCAAGAGAGGTGGCCAAACCAAAAGCTATGGCACAAGGTGCATGGAGCAATTAGACGGTCTAAAGGAGCCTCAAGCTTGGAGTCCTCAAGTAGGCGAGATGGCGTGAGATGGAGTTCAAGACTTGCTCAAGAGGTACTCTCAATAGTGGGATTGCACCTTAGGGGCCACATCCATTGCATATTTATTTATGCTTGTGCTTGTTTTATGTTATAACTGCGTGTGATTGGATATATATGTTTAACCTCGCATGCTAAAGAACTAAAACAAAAGAGCTCACATGATGACATGATTAAAATTAATAGGAAATCACAAGTGATGAGATTTGATTCCTAGGATATACGCTAGGTTTTGGTGGAGTCCTTGTGAGGAACTATTAAGTTTTAATCGATGTCACATGTTATTTTGGAGCTAAGTAAATGCTAGTGATTAACTTCCACAATGTCTCTATCAATCGTGTCTAAATAAAAACTGTAAAGGCTAAATGGTGACAACAACGACATGATAAGCCGTCGTACTATGTAACCATCCGTTGGAAATTGGTTGTCAACCACCTACAAACATGGTCGAACCTGTGATGAATAAGTTGTCACAGCAGCACATAGACATTATCTTTAGGCTCACCAATAGTGGGAGGCAGCAGTCAAGATAATGTCATAGAGCATGCTATGAAAAGGTGGGGAAATGACCTCATCAGCATGTTCTAGACCACTTTTAAAATTGTAGGAAGCCAAAGAAGAATCTTGGATCCATCTTAGCCATTTGCGTACATAAATTCTGAGCATTGGCTCATAATAATCCTACCTCTACTATGAGTTATGGCTCATATCATAATATTGAGCACTCGACTTTACCGTCTGAGATTGATGCCATATTTGATAAAAGAGTTAAGGGCTGCCAGGTACAAGCTATCCAATTTGCAAATTGCTGCAATCTCTGCCACGTTTCATGGAACGTTATATGACACGCTTTGTACGTGTCAGGATGTTTGGATAAGGCCAAACATCACACTGTTCTGGGATCTAAGCAAAAAGGGTTTGCTAAGAACACTAGTCCAGCATACTTCGGATGTATATGATTGCTAAAGGCTGTTGGAGAAGTACGATCATACTTAGTGAAGTATGAGATCATACTTAGTGAAGTATGATAGGCAGATATAGTCCCTAGCCCGGTATTAGGACCAAGGCAACAGGTGGGGAAAGGATAAATGAATTTAAGGGGCAATATTGGTATAAGACCAAACAGCCCAAGACTGGCAAACGCAAATGAAGAAAAAGGACTTTTCCTAAGACAAGAGAAAGGGCCAGACCTGGCAAATAACTTCTCGTCTAAGGATCCAAAGGATTATCTTTGAGGGAGTAGCCACCAAAATTTGTTTTTGGTAACAGTTTTAACTTTGGATATGGTTATATTATGGTGTTTGCGTTCTTAATATTCTAGCATAAGTGACGCATCAGAATTCTTGGATGTCAACTTATGAGTATGACTTAAGATTCTGATATGTGGCGCGCTAGATTAAGACACACGATGACAAGAAAGGATGTTCGGGCTAGCTAGGGAAGGCCTGCTTGGATTTTGCCCAAGGTACCCTTACTTGTGTGTGATTCTTGCCGGACATGAAAGGCAAAAAAAAACGCAAAATCATCCAGTAGAGCATTAAGGACTACTGAGTCTTTATATATTATTCATTCTGTTATTGTGTTCCATTAAATTGTTGAAGCTAAGACATGGTGCTTACTGTTCCATCACATTCGTAGATGATTGTCCGCGTCTCAACTGTGTGTGCTTGGGCCACACAAATCTGATGCACAAGGGTGCTTCAGACAGGTCTCTACAAAAGGTAGAAAACCGTCTGGATAAAAGGATATGTCCTTGGCCAGAATGAGACTGGAAGTATCTATCTTAGCAAGAGCTATGTGATGGAGAAATAGTAAGGCAGTTGGCTATTCCCACGCCTCAGCAGGGTGCTGTAGAGAATAAGAGGAATAGGTTACTGTAAGAGATGGTCTGATGTATGATAGAGCGTGCAAAGTACAAGTTCCCTATTCGGAGGAGACACTTTGCTAAACGACTATCAACATACGCAACCATAAGTCCACCAAGTCTGTAGCCACTACACCCTACGAGATGTGGACCAAAAGGCAACCTGAATGAGGTCACCTTAGGCCATGGGGATCGGCAGCTTATGTACTAACTAAATTTCAAGTCAGGAAGAGGTTCGTTGAGAAATAAGTCTCTACGAAACAAAAGTTTCACTGGATGACAACCCATCCCTGAATGATCAACAGGAAATAGTTCCTACGGATCTTCAGGACAGTGGGAGTAACATGCCTAGTGAACAGCCCATCATAGATTATGACTATGTGGAGGAACCCTCTTTTGCGTAGGAACGTTCTTTGGAGCGTACCTCGTCGATGAATTGACATCGAAAGGAAGACCATAAGGGTCACCACGCAAGAGAATGATGAACCTAGGATATTGTCCCAAGATCTTTCATCACCTGACAAGAAAGATTTTGAAGTTAGACCCTAGACGGAAGAAACGTATCTTCATGGAGTAACGTATCTTCTTATTCTATTCGGAGCATCCTAGGGATTGCGTATTCGAAACGCAACAGCCGATTAGTAGTGTAATGCAAATGGATTCACGAGATATATGATTTCTCATAGGAGATGTCCATAATTAAGGGATATGTTCGTAGAGATGATAATCTCCACGAGCATGGAGGATACCGCTGGAGGATACCCGTTCATTAAATCGATTATGAGGAATTAGTCCCTCAAGGATCCTTTGAATAGTAAGTAAAGAAGGTTTTTATTTTTATATAATTATTATAAATAAGGACAAAAACGTCCTTACAACAAAAAGGTAGTGTAAGAAGTTTTTTATGCTAGGGTAAGAATCACCACACCTATAATATAAAGGGATGCATATAATAATATATGACAAGTGGCAAACGAAAGAAACCACGTGCGGCTATATGTTTTTTTTTTATAAAAAAACAATTTGCACCCTCGTAGTTTGGAAAGTATACGAAAACAACATTGCTGTTTGGGGTTATACAAAAAATCACCCCTATCCCCGTTAGCATCTAACGGCGCACTAACGGAAGGATTAAAAGACAAAAAATACCGATAAATTTTAGAAAAATACCCAGTATAAATACCATTTCCTTCTCTTCACCTCCGCATTTCCTAACCCTAAACCAACCTTATCTGTTCTCCTATCTCTCTTCTCTCACTCACGGCACAACAAGAACTACCACCACCACAACCTACTGCCTCTTTCCCCTTCCTCACATCTCTCTTTCTCTCTTCCCTCAGCCACCATCGACAGATCTCTCTCTCTTTCTCTCTCTCAGCGGTCCTCCACCATCAAACCCACGACGGCGGCAGCGTAAATCGGAGACGTTTTTGACGTGGCGTAAATCGACGGGTAGGCGGTGCAATCGGAGACGTCTACGACGGATTCGCCGGTGACGTACTCGGTCTGGAGGCTGGAGAGGCTGGTGGTGCAAAAAGCGCACGACGAGCTGTTTCCCAACGACTGATTTTAGGCGGAGGCGACATCGTCGACGTTGGATCTAGTGACGGTCGATTCGAATTCCTCTCTGGTGGTGATGTTCATAAGCAGCTCTCCCACCTCTCGAACCCTAGCTCCGGCGACCATTTTTCCTCAACCCGTCTCGATCTAGGTTTCAGATTGGGTGTGTTTATCACCATCGTAGAATCACCATCGAAGAATCACTGCTGTTGTGGATGAAATCACGGTCTCTCTTCTCCTCCGTTGTGCTTTTGTGGATGAACTCCAGCTCCCGTCTCAGCCTCTCGTGCTTCTGTGGATGAACTCAGAGCTGGTAGTTGTGGTCGGTTGTGTTTTTGGATGGATATCTGTTCAGAGAGGTGCTGGTGGAGAGATGGTAATCTGGGTCAGGTTCAACATCTTTCAAATTGTCGAACTCATCATCATCAATCTTGAAGAAAAAAAAACCCAAATGGGAAAAATCGTCAGAAATCAAAATCTCGATATGGGTACATCTCATCTGTATATGTACCCCCTTCTTCTTCTATCTCTATGTCCTTCCTTCTCTCATCTTGTTCTATGTTTGGGAAATTCGATCACATCTAAAAACCAGGGTGGTGGTGAAGTATGGGTCATAAGTATTAAGGAATGATCTCATTATCTTTTCAATATTTGAATGATCTCCTTTTTCATTTGAATATTGTATAGTTATTTGTTACGATCTTTAGAATATTGTATAGTTATTAGTCAAGATCTTTAGAATATTGTGTAGTTATCATTTTGATTAGCTACCATATCTTATCTCTTAGTGTACTATATATTTGTAATCTCCTCCTGTAAATGATTATGCAAAATACAATCTTTCTTCATTCATTCTATATGGTATCAGAGCTTTTGATCCTCAAAAACACCATCAAAACCACCATGTCCTCTCTCCCCAAAACCCACAAATTCCACTCCGCCAACCCCCCTCCTCCACGCTCTAACGTCAGTTTCGCGGCCCGTCCGACATCAAAACCACAAACCCATACCTCCCAACTAAACCCGGCTCCTAACCCTTCCTCTTGGCTACTTGATAGTGGCGCTTCCCACCACGTCACAAACGACCTTGCAAATGTATTCCTTCATACCCCCTATGACGGAACCGAGGAGCTCATCATTGGCGATGGTAAGGGTCTTCCTATTACTCATTTTGGCACTTGTTCTTTTTCATCTCTCACATTAAACAATATACTTGTTGTTCCCTCTATCTCTAAAAACATCATCTCTATTTCCCAACTTTGTCGTGATAACAATATCTCCGTCTCTTTTTTATCTAACTCTTTTCTTTTGAAAGACCTTTCAATGGGGACAATCCTATTTCAAGGGAACCCTAATCATGGAGTCTATGAGCTCCAACGTGTCACCCCTTCCGCCTTCACAAGCACCATCTCATCCCTCGAATGGCATCACCGTCTAGGCCATCCATCACGAAATATCTTTAGCCTTATCACGTCATCTAATAAAATCAAAGTTAGCCCTATCTCAATTTCAGACTGTAATTCTTGTTCTTGCAATAAAAGTCACAAACTCCCATTTTCTACCTCCTCTATTAGATCTTCCTCTCCTCTTGAATATGTCTACACCGACCTATGGTCTTCACCTGTCACTTCTCATGACAACTTCAAATATTATCTCATCTTTGTTGATCATTACTCAAAATATATCTGGCTATATAACCTCAAAAACAAATCCGACACAAAACAAATCTTTATTCGCTTCAAAGCACTCGTTGAAAAATACTTTCAACTTCCTCTCAAAACACTCTACTCTGACAATGGAGGTGAATACCTAGCTCTCCAAAATTATCTAACCATCGATGGTGTCTCTCATCTCACAACACCTCCTCACACCCCCCAACACAACGGCAACTCCGAACGCCGCCACCGACACATTGTTGAAACCCTCCTTTCTCTTCTATCACATGCCAACATGCCTCTTAAATACTGGTCAAATGCCGCCTCTACCGCTGCCTACCTCATAAATCGCCTTCCCACACCTACTCTAAACAACGTCTCTCCCTTCTTCAAACTTTTTGGTCATCATCCAAACTATACCAAGCTGCGAGCTTCGGTTGCCTATGCTACCCATGGCTAAAACCATACACCACCCACAAAATACAACCAAAATCCACTCCTTGTGTCTTCATTGGATACTCCCCCACTCAAAGTGCGTACTACTGTCTCGATCCTAAAACCAACCGCATCTACGTCTCTCGCCACGTCCAGTTTAATGAGTCGGTCTTCCCCTTTGCCGCAACAACCACAACCACACCCAATACCACCACTCTTCTTGATCAGTGGGCACCCCTATCCATCCTCACACTTCCCCCTCTCCTACCTCATCCCGACCCCCCCCCCCCCCCCCCCCCGCACACACCCCCTCAACCACACCTCAACCTACATCATCCCTACAGTCCCTAAACGCCACCCCTTCCCCCTCATTAGCGACACCGCCAATGCCACACCCTCCTTCTCCGCCACCTCCCGCACCGCAACCTCCTCAACCCACCTCCCAAATAGTCACTCGTCTCAAACATGGCATCACCAAATCTATATCCAAACTCAACCTCAATGTCGAAGTCCATGACACCACCCTTCCCAAAAACATCACACAAGCACTAAAAAGCCCTATATGGAGAAAAGCCATGGAAATTGAGGTTCATTCTCTACATAAAAACAACACATAGTCTCTTGTTCCCCCTCTTCCTTCCCAAAATGTCGTGGGATGCATATGGGTCTTTCGCATCAAAAGAGATAAGGATGGCACCATCACTCAACACAAAGCTCGTCTGGTTGCGAAAGGCTTCACCCAACGAGTTGGCATTGACTATGGAGAAACCTTTAGTCCCGTAATCAAACCCACCACCGTCCGCCTTGTTCTCTCATTAGCCGTAGCCCATGGCTGGCCTCTTCGCCAGCTTGATATCAATAATGCCTTCCTTCAAGGCACTCTCACCGATGATGTCTACACCGCTCAACCACCCGGATTCTTAGACACCAAATTCCCTACCTTCGTCTGTAAACTAAACAAAGCCCTCTACGGCTTGAAACAAGCCCCTCGAGCGGGGTACACCGAGCTACGCCATTACCTTCTTCAACTCGGCTTCCGCAATGCTATCTCTGACTCATCTCTCTTCATTCGCTCCACCAATGGTGTCACAACGTATCTCCTCGTCTACGTTGACGACATCATACTTACCTCAAACCACCCGTCTACTCTTGACACTCTTATCAGCACCTTAGCTTCTCGGTTCTCTCTCAAAGACCTCGGCAATCTCTCATTCTTCTAGGGTGTTGAAGTTCAACCTCACCCAAATGGCCTATTTCTAAGTCAAACACGTTACATCAATGACATCCTCGCCAAAGCAAACATGGAGCAATCCAAGCTAACTCCCACCCCCCTCTCCGTTCACCCACCTCTCACCTCTCACGGTACTCCCCTCCCCGACCCAACCCAATACCGCACCCTCATTGGTAGCCTCCAATACCTAAGCCTCACTCGTCCCGATGTTGCCTTCACCGTCAACAAACTCGCCCAATACATGCATCGTCCCACCACCACCCACATGCAATCTCTCAATCGCCTACTGCGATACCTTAACGGCACCACCACACTGGGCCTCATGATTCACAAAAATAACCCTCTCAACCTTCATGCCTTTTCTGACGCCGACTGGGCTCGTGACATGGAAGATGTCATCTCCACCACGGCCTACATTGTTTATCTCGGCAAAACTCCCATATCTTGGTGCTCCAAGAAGCAAAAGACACGAGCACGGTCCTCCACCGAAGCTGAATACAGAGCAGTAGCCGCCGCATCTGCAGAATTGCTATGGGTTCAAAATTTTCTATATGAACTTCATCATCCCTTATCCCACACTCCGGTCATCTACTGTGACAATGCCGGCGCTACCTATGTAAGTGCTAATCCGGTTTTCCACTCCCGGATGAAACATCTCGCACTTGACTATCACTTCGTTCGAGAAAATGTACAAGCCGGCAAGCTGTATCCTATATCTCGGCCAACGATCAACTTGCTGATGCTCTAACGAAGCCCCTACCCCGGATTCCGTTCTCTACACTCATTAACAAAATCGGACTTACATCAGTACAGTCCGTTTTGAGGGGGCGTATTTAGGAATGATCTCATTATCTTTTCAATATTTGAATGATCTCCTTTTTCATTCGAATATTGTATAGTTATTTGTTACGATCTTTAGAATATTGTATAGTTATTAGTCAAGATCTTTAGAATATTGTGTAGTTATCATTTTGATTAGCTACCATATCTTATCTCTTAGTGTACTATATATTTGTAATCTCCTCCTGTAAATGATTATGCAAAATACAATCTTTCTTCATTCATTCTATAATAAGTTGGTTTTTGTGTTAGGTGGTTTTGATAATTTTGGAGTGGGTTTGGTTGGTGTTGTTGGTTGTTTGTGTTGGTGGTGCAGAAGGTGGTGGTGTTGTTGGTGGTGCAGAAGGTGGTGGTGTTGTTGGTGGTGAATCAATTTTGGTGGTGGTGGAGATGTGGTGGTGGTGGCGAAGAACACCAAGAACACCAAGAACATTAACAAAATAAACGAAAAAATAAATACAAATAGGGTCAAAATGGTCATAAAAAGTTCTGATTGCACCCCCTTCTTAATTGACATTAACAGAAGGGTGGTATTTGCCTAACGTCCGTTACTGACAGGGGCCTTTTTGTCTCTGACAGCGGTGACTTTTGTATATTCCCGAACAGCAGAGTTGTTTTTTATATAACCCATCTAACGGGGGTGTAAATTGTCTTTTACCGTTTATTTTTTCTTTGAACGATTTAAGTTGGGTTGTAAACTGTTCAGTTTGGTACAGTTTACGCAGAAACCATAAACCAAAACATTCTCGTATAAATATTATAGTACTAATATGTAAATAAATTTTAAATTTGGAGTAAGAAAGAAATTAAATAGCCATAGAAAAACTTACACAATTTTCGTTTAGGCAAAAGTATGGAACTTGAGAGAAATGGAGAAGATTAAGATGGATAAGACCATACTAATTGAATCTAGCTACTTTGTATATCTCTTTTAATAGATGATTACTCTATACCATATATATTTAAAAAAACTACATTAAGCACATATAAGTTCGATTCAGTTTGGTGTTGTGTAAATTTGTACAAACCGAAACCGAACCGATGAGATCGGTTTGTAAAAAAATTGAACCGTTCATAAAGCGAACATCTGTACAAACCATCCAAACCATGACATTCGGTTTGGTTCGATGGGTTTGACCGAATTATTCGGTTTTTCTTACATCCCCACGATTAAGTATTTAATTATTTGAGGAATTCACTGTCTCGACATAATTGCATAAGTGCATCAAACATGCGTAGCGTAAATCATAGCTCCTTTCTATATATGGGTGAGCAAAACCCGCCCCATACGATCTCCCTAAACTGCCCCGCACCAAATTTGTTCGAGTTTAGAGTCAAATGGTGGTACTTGATTAATTAAGATTATAGCTTTTTCAAAATCCAAATAAATTTCGTTCGATTAAAACCGTTTACTAACATTCATAAGTAAAAATTGGAAATTTGATTCAGATACATGGTTTATAAATTAAGTTTTACAAGTTAATGCCATCACTAAATTGTTTTTTCTCATGTTGTTCATCTTACATGGAAAATTACTTTATATGTCCAACTCTAAACATTATACAAACATATATTAAAAAATAACTAACCAAATTGATAAATTTTTTCAAGTAAAATTTCAAAACAAAAAAATCAACCTGTTTAATCAGTCTAAACCAAGTCAAGTCTACAAGATATGATTGGTTTGGGTATCACAAACCATTAGGTAGGTTTCTGTGTACATTCTCTAACCCGACCACATTGGCCCTTGCTGAAATGATACTATACCATGTTTGGGAATTTGATCTCATTCACAAATGACTACCACCTCCGTTCCCACATTTGCTCCCCATTTTACTTTTACCACTATTCACTGGATCACTTTGACCCGATGATTTGATTAACAAAATGGTGCAAGAATTTGATAATCTTTTCGAGGTATTGTAGAGTAAACTTTATTTTACAACGCTACGAAAAAATTACTAAAAAACTGCATCATTTTGATATCCAAATAACCGGATCAAAGTGACCCGATTACGGGTAAAAAAGTCCAAGTGAGGAGGAAGAGAGGGAACTGACTAGTAAGGGATGAGAATCTGGGGCAACATGCAAGTATCTGATTTGACAGCATCTGATTTGACAACATGCCAAACTATTACCAGTCCGTCCCAGCTCTTTCTTCCCATCTGAATTTTTGACTCGTATCTAGGTCACTTTGACCGGGTATTTTTGGATAGCAAAATAATACGATTTTTTGATATTTTTTTCACCGTATTATAGAGCAACTTTTACTCTACAAAACCATGAAAAAATCATCAAAAAATTACATTGGTTTGCTATTCAAATCATCGTGTCAAAGTAACCCAGTGAATAGTGACGAAAGTCAAATTGGGAAGAAAGAGCTGGGACAGACTGGTATGTCTCAGATCTAAGTCTGTTTGACTGGTGCACAGAGCCGTAGAAGAAGTGTCTATGTATATACTAGTACTACTGAAGTACTCCCTTCGTCCCATGTGGTTCTTCAAAAAAATAAAATTTTTCTTTATTAAGAAGAGGTGAAAACTCAGAATCGTCCCTGTTAAGTGATTAAAAGAGTGAGTG
Organism: Linanthus parryae; assembly: GCA_023055425.1. Classification (NCBI taxonomy): domain Eukaryota; kingdom Viridiplantae; phylum Streptophyta; class Magnoliopsida; order Ericales; family Polemoniaceae; genus Linanthus; species Linanthus parryae. The sequence continues at coordinate 300,355 of JALGPY010000012.1, forward strand.
AAATCCTAGGCAGCCAGTTAAAAAGATGAGTATGATGGTATTTTCCATGTAAAAATGTTTCCATATTAAGAAATTTGAAGAACCACGTAAGACGTCTAAATAAGGAAATCTTGAAAAACCTTGTGGCAAGGAGGGAGTGTGCTTCATAGAGGATGATGTGTTCAATTTTCCACCATGCGGTTTATGATACAGTTGTTGGAAGCAATGACCTTGTTGTTGTTGTTGTTGTTGTTGTTGTTGTTGTTGCTTTTTTCGTGATGATGTTTCACTGTGGGAGTAGCCCAGAAAAAAAATCGGGATCCCATAACACAACACGGGTTCACATACAAGGACCCTATGCAATTACGTCTCACAATAAGAGTAGCCCAAAATAATAACCTCGTTCCCGCCAAATTATACGTATCTATGACTTTTATATAAAGAGCGTAAGCCATTTAAGGGGAGGGTTTTCTGTCGACGTGGCTCAACTAGAGGCCAGTTTCGCGCGTCGATGTCAATTACCATAATGCCTTTGCCCGGTCTGCTATGCGACATCGTCTTAGCTTGTGACCTTGTCTCCTTGCCGCCTCCGATGTCTCGTCTTGGGTACGCAGCAGCGGAGGTAATATTGCCGCCCTAGGTTACCTTGGTGCCCAAGCACGGGGAATGTGAGATCATGTGCTCAGTGGGGCGGCATTGTCCAATTGACGTCAGTGGTTGCAAGGCGATGGGCCTGAGGCGGTACATGTGTTTGCGTTATAAGCAACTGTTGTTTCCGAGATCTGGTGTGCAACCGGGTGTATTATCATAAGTTCTCCTACTCTCTGTCTTTCTATCTTCTTCTGGTGGATTGATTTGGTGCTCTTTCTTTCCGAGATTTGTGTTCCATTTTTGGGTTAATGTCGGCTTGCCGCAAAAAAAAAGATCATCAGTACACAAACGTTTGTTATGGTCCATCTCTTTCTGCTATTTTTTTCCAAATCTCTAAATCCTTCGAGAACAGGCTTCGACTTGGTGTGCTGTGGTTTTATGTTCTTTGTATTTATTTCGTTGGTACTGCTGTTTAGTTTGTGTTTTGCTGTTGCAGGAACGTATTTGGTTGTGCTTCAAAATTGACTGCTTTGCCTTTGTTGCTGGTGAGTACACACTCTGCCTTTGGTAATTTGTGACTGAGTGGGTAGATAGTAGGTGCAGGGATAGAAGGACGATGATCTGACATACATTATGTGTCAGTATTAATGTCTTAGTTTTGTGTTGTAGTCTATCCCGGTTCATTTTATCTCTCAGTAGTCAAGGTTTTTATTTTTTGAACTGACAAAGTTAGGGTTTTTCTCTATTCTTGCGTTCTGTTTGTGGATTTTGTGTGTTAGGGATTTTTCCCCTTCTTCGTAGATCTGCTCGATGATGGATTTGCTCAAAGATTCTTAATCCCAATTGGGATCCAACAATGATAGTATCAATAACATGAACAGTTGATGGCTCTGAGAGAAGAATTGGGAGATCTTTATGTGATGTGGAAGCGAAGGATTGAAGAGAGGTGGCCTTTTCAGTATGTGGTTGGTGTTAGCATTGGAAGGATTTGATTCTGAGTGTTGAAGAAGGGGTTTTGATTACAAGTCCTGAGACTGAGTTGATGGTTGATTTGGTGGTGATGTGATTAAGAAGAATGAAGAGATGAAGGATGGGTTGTGTGCTGATTTGGGGACTGGAAGTGGTGCTCTTGCTGTAGAGATTGGGAGGGTTTTGGGGGGATGTGGGAGGGTTATCGCCACTTATTTGAGCCCCACCGCGGTCGCATTTGCTATCGGCATCCTCTGTTCTCTCTTTATCTTCCAAGTTTGCATTTCGTCACTATTCACTGTGTCACTTTAGTTCGATAATTTGATTAGTAAAAGGATGGAAGAATTTGGTAAACTTTGCAAGGTGTTGTTCATTGCTGTTTAAGTTGCATATCTCCTAGAACAACATTGCAATATATGATATGTGTATAAGATGATTTAGTGCCTCTTTCTTCTTATAACCAGTTAACTAAACCTCAGAAAAATGGGATATGTATCAAAGTTCTTAACCATTAACCATGATTTGGTTTTCTTTTCCCTTTTAATTATGCAGTTTTTTGTAGTAGGTAGTATAGGACATAATAGTAATTAGTCAAAATTAGTATTTACGTTTATAGTCCTTATCTTAGTTTATAAGAACCACAGTGTATTAGCTTGTTCATCATCTAATACAATAATCAGTTCTTCATGGTATCAGAGCAGGTTACGAATCCTAGATCTTGATTTTTTTTCCGTCCACGAGGATCGACCATAGTCGTTTCCCTCTCTTCGTCGTCGGTAACAAAGCATCACTATTGCCAATCACATCGCTGAGTGAATCTACGAAAATAGTAGGCAGTAAATCAAAAGAGAAGAAATTGTTTTATTGTTCTTGTGAAGTGTTTGACGGAAGTCAGGAGAGTATAAGCATTGGACGGTAGTGGAAGCAAAGGTGAACAATCTGTCAGTATTTGATTGATTAATACTTCAATTGTAGTGGGGTTTGCTTTGCCAAGAGAGGCGGCAGTGCTCTCTCTGTGCCAGCGCATCAATCAACAAGTTGTTTCATAATGGCCCAGGTTGCCTAGTTGCGCCAGTTGCGCTGCAAAGTTCAGATTCGTCTTTTGTTTTCTCTCTTCGTCTCCATTGCCATGTCGCCTAATAACACTGTTACAGATCCTAATAATCCGGCCAAATCACGGGTGGTGGTTTCTGTCCCACCCACTCTTATAAGATTGGATGGGTCGAAATTTCACCCGATTCCAATCGCATGCCTCTATCTCTACTCCGGCATCAGCTCACTCTACATTCGGTCCCCTTCACAAAGGCCGCGGTCGTGGACGTGGCCACAACATTCGACCGTACCATCAGCAAATTCATCAGATGCAGCAGCCTCAGCCGCCACAGTTTTCACCGCAGCGGCCTTCTCCTAAACACACCTCGGGTTGGCAGCCTCAGATCTCACACGTCAATCCGAGGCAACCTCGTCCGTTTCAGGGATTCTGTCAGGGTTGCGGCGAACATGGACACATGATTCTTCAGTTCACAGTTTGGCTGGATGCTTCAGCAGCACCATGACTCTGGAACTCCTCGTCCAACAGGCTATCGTCCAGGCTCCCCTAGTCCAGCCTACTCTGCGCCCGGCTCCCCACGGACTCCACTTGCACATGTGGCCACGATATTCTCAGGGGTGCAACCTCCACCATCATGGCTGCTTGAAAGTGGTGCCACTCACCATATTACGGCTGACCTGGCCAATCTCTCTCTTCATCAGCCCTATACGCGTGGAGATGATGTTATGATCGGTGATGGCACCAGTCTGCCAATCACTCACACTGGTCCGCTATCTTTATCCTCGTCCTCTCATACATTTAAACTTGATCATGTTTTTATGTGTTCCAGCCATTAGGAAAAACCTTATTTCTGTCTCTCAACTCTGGTCATCTAACAATCTCTTAGCCGAATTCTCATCTTTTGGTTTTTTCTTGAAGGATCCAACCACGGGGGCGCCTATTCTGACCGGTCCGCTTAAAGATAGAGTCTATGAGTGGCCAGCTTCCACTCTTTCGCTGGCTCTCGTCACTGAGTCTCGTCCCTCCTTTCACTCCTGGCATCGTCGTCTTGGCCACCCATCAGGGCCTGTCAGCCGGCAAGTAGTTTCCAACTTTTCACTTCCCTTTAGCAGCACCACAGAGTCTGAGTCATGTAGTGCATGTGACTGCACAAAGAGTCATAAACTTCCCTTTCATAACTTCAATATCAAATCTTCTCGGCCCCTTGAGGTTGTTTTCTCTGATGTTTGGACCTCTCCTGTTGTATCTCATGATGGTTTCAAGTACTATGCCATTTTCGTTGATCATTTCTCTAAGTATATCTGGCTCTACACAATGCAACAAAAATCGCAACTACATGACATCTTTGTCCGTTTTCATGCAATCGTCGAGAAATTTTTCTCTCTTACCCTCAAGACACTTTATTCAGACAATGGGGGGGGGGAATACATTGGTATCCTTGGGTATCTAGGTCTTCATGGTATTTCTCACCTTACCTCTCCTCCTCATACCCCTGAACACAATGGGTATTCAGAACGCCGTCATCGTCACATCGTCGAGACTGGCCTTGCTTCATTACATCATGCCTCCGTCCCTCCCCAGTACTGGCCCTATGCGTTCACCACTGCGGTTTACCTGATCAACCGTCTTCCTACACGAAATCTAAAGTTTCGCTCCCCGTTTGAAGTCATCTTTCACCAGCACCCCAACTACACTAAACTTCGAGTTTTTGGGTGTCTCTGTTACCCCTATCTCCGCCCCAACACCTCGCATAAGCTTAAAGATCGGTCAACTCCCTGTGTATTTGTTGGGTACTCTCTAACCCAGAGCGCCTATCTCTGTCTCGACATTTCCTCTCATCGTCTCTATGTCTCTAGACATGTTCAATTTGACGAGTCCTCTTTTCCATTCCTCTCTTCCTCCTCTGGGTCGTCTGAGCAGTCTGATGATCCCCTTTCCCTGTGGTTCACACCAAGCACAAGTATTCTTACCTTACCTTCTCCAGTCACTCCACCACCGCCACCGCCACCTATCCCACCCCACCACCGATCAACCCATCCTCTCCTCTCTGATAGTCTGGCCATCACTTTGTCGCCGCTCTAGTACACCAGCCGAACCTCTACCTCTAGTCGAGCCTCGCTCCACCTCTCAGCATGCTGTCTCTAAGCCTCCCGTCTCGCATCCTATGGTCACAAGGTCGCAAGACGGCACACTGCGTCGCAACCCTAGATACACATTTCATACCACTCTTTCCCTCTCTGATAAAGATAGCGAACCCACCTCTGTCACTGAGGCCCTCCGCCACCCGCAGTGGAGAGCTGCGATGGCAACATAGCTAGATGCATTGGTTCACAATAACACACGGGATATTGTTTTACCGGCACGTTCTACTAATGTGGTTGGCTGCAGGTGGGTGTTTCGCATCAAGCGAAAAACCGATGGTTCTGTTGCCAGGTACACGGCCCGCCTGGTTGCAAAAGGTTTTCATCACCGGCCCCGCATTGACTATCACTGTAACACCCCATAATTTCTTAAAAGTTGTTAGGCAGATAATATGAAAATAGTGGGGTCAAGCTGAAATAACTTAAAACTTTGAATCAGTTACGGAGTGTCTCAGTTAGCAGTATCTGTCAACTTTTGATCTTACATGAATGTCAGAGAATGACACTGGAAGTGTTTGTGATCTTTTGGGGCCAATTTAGAGGGAGGGAATTAGTAAGAGAGGCCAAAGTTTTATTTATTTGCAATTGAGACCCCTCCTATGTGTCACTCATGCAGGCTAGCATGTGACAGGTGTCAAGTTGGGCATGTGAGGGATGGAAAATATATTGTATCTCTCATTTTGGTCAGGCAAGAGAGAGCTAGGATGAGAGAAAAAAGAGGGGGACATCCCTACAACCACCAAGACCACCACCGCATCACCACCACTGGAGCCATCTCAAACTTGTGCCAAATCAAGAACTACTGCTTCTGGAGATAGCCACGGGAGTGGGGAAGAAAAGCCCTCAATCAATTTGTGAATTTATTAAGAGACAAGGAAGATAATCGAGATCGAAGGTGATGAACCCTAGATTGTTTTTGCTCAAATTCTCCTTGTTTACAGCAAATTAAAGGTTCTAATTAGTATATTTGTGATCCTTAGGAAGAGTCTGACTTTTGGGTACCAATCATGCGCGCGGAATCGTAGAAAAATGGCTGCGGTCGTGACCTGGACAGCCACCGTCGCCGGAAAAGCGCCATGGACGGCGAAGCTTGGTGAGACCTTCTTTCTTGCTTCCCTCTCTCTGTAAATCACTTGGTGGTGATCCATTTAGGCTAAATAATCGTTTGTGATTGTCCATAGTAGCCCAAAGACCGTGAGAAAGGCTATGCATGTCGCCGGAGTTCGAAATTTTCGCCGGAAAACTGCATTATCAGCCAAGCTTCCGTAAGGTTGAATTTCTTACCCATTTCATACTATAAATGCGTCATTGTTACCCCTGGGATGTGGGAAAGTACCTATGATAATCAAAACCAGCCCAGAAACATAATTGATCAAGGTTTGATTCGGTTCTTGGTTGTTTGGGTAAAGAAATTCGGCGGGTTTCTCGCTAACTTTGTTCCTACATATCTTTCTCGATATTGAGTATTAAGACCTGGTTCTTCGCTCTTCGAGTAGCTATTTGATAGCCCAACAACTCGTATGTGAATTGGTTTTCCTGAATAACGCTCTAGGTGCTTCAAATTTTCGATCAAAGAGGGGAGTTGAAGTTGTTCTTGAGAATGCGGTTTTGGATCTACAACCGGGGTCATTTTTCAGGGCATATAAATTCGTCGTTTCTTAATCAACTGAGATGTTTCTTGAACAAAAATACCCCCTGAATATAGTACTACAAATCTAGGTGGACGAATTGGCACAAACCAAACTGTAGATGCCTCAAAACTCGGCTTAAAGTTGCTGCTTTTGGCGATCTTGTTGTGCATGCTCTTTAAATTGTGTTTTGCTCCCAACTTTGCATCTTGTTATTTCTCTCCTCCCTTATTGAAATGAAATACTATTTACACCTGCTCATAGATGATATTGAGGCCTTCAAGACCATATGTTGGATGCCCTATAAATCAATCCCAACCTCCCTGAATCTTGTTCCAAAGTAACTACCTTCAAACTATATTATCTCTTCAATTTTTTTCTAAGTGTTGGAGACTTCATTTTCACCCATCTTTAACCTGCAATATCTCCTTGTATATTTGGAGTTTTTGGGAGTTCTAAGATGATTTGGAATCCTTGAACAACCTGGTACTGACCCCAATGCTCAGGTTCCCCAAAATATTTCTAAATTGTTCACAAATCAGGCCTGAAGTTGACTGTGTGAACCTATTTAACTCAAATTTTGACTTTTAAGTTGTAATCCAAAGTGACATTTCTAGCCATCACCTTCTTGAGCAAAGTTGATCTAGATGTCACCGTGAGTCTATAGGTCCGATTGGACCAAGTTGGGCTCTGTAAAAGTACCTAATTTTGACCAAACAGTGCAAGAAGGGCATAATTGTAATTTTGCATAGAAGCTGTTTTAAGCTAAAATTGGTGATATGGAGACAACGACATGACTTAAAAGGACATTAGGCATCCTAAAGAAGATAAATCTATTTTTTTTAACCAAGTTAACATTTGGGGCCTTTCTGTAATTTCCACAAATTGTAGGGGCCCATGTGCAATTTTTTTAAAACTTATATTTGAATCTAAGTATGGCATAGAACCAAAAATATGACTCGAAAGGGTACTTGGAGTCTTAGGAAGGTAGTTCCCTGTCTTAGGTTAACCCAGCCATCTATGGGGGGGTTGTAATTTTAGCAAATAAGAGGGTCTAAATGCAATTAATCCAAACTTTGTAATTCACTTCCTTGGGACTCTCTAGTGTTTCTAAAACACGTATAACCCGCTAGATTGATCATCTGAGGAAAACTTTGGTCCCCACAGGGCTTCTCAAATAATATCTCGGCTCATCTATCAGTCAACCCTAACACCGAGGTTAAAGATGACACGATTTCTTACGTGTATACGCAAGTGCACGGTCGAAGTAATAAAGATGAGTATTAAGCTCAGGTTGTCGAACCCACAGGGACAGATAGTAGGTTTATTGTTAATTAGAGATTAAATTTAAAGAGTGTAATTGAAATAGCAGTAAGAAAGTTGTTGATTTGAGAAGTTGTCACCCCCAATCAAGTGACTATATTAAACTAACTAAGAGACAATATTTTTGGATTTTTATAATTAAACAAGGTTTGATTAAGAAGAAAGACTAGGCGATCTATGGATCACCTAGGGCATTAGACAATTCCGGATATTGCTTTGAAACATGTAATATTGAATATGCTCTTGATCACGTCTAACTACTTACAATCTCCTCTCGGTCTCATGTAAGCCTATGCTAGGTTCTGAAATCGTCATCTGTCGATCCATAAACTACATTACCTAACAAGCACTAAGAATAATCCTACGTTTTGATCCAAACCCTAACATTTCACCTTTCGGTCCATCATGATACGGGGTTGCTAGCAATCCTAGATTCATAAGCTAATCAATCTTCACCTCTCAGTCCATCGATCTTTCACCAATTCGCTACCCTAGTTCATGACTCTAGGTTAACATAATATTAAGAACAAGATTACTAGAAGATGCAAATTCATTATTAATTTAAGCTAAGATAAACGTTATGTATTGAAACATCTCATATGATCATTCATATCCTACCAAGCACGTGTCAATAGTGCAAGTTCAACAATCAATCAAACGAGATAGAATCAATCCATCGCATGAATCCATAAGCATGAATCAAACAAACAAATCCGGAACGGTGTCTAACAAAACCCTAGGCTATCCATAGAGCCTAGCCAAGAAAACTACTCAAATATGCTGAAAATAAGAGCTAACAAGTTCATAGTATTGAGAAACAATAGAAAAGATAGGAGGGATAGTCAAACTCGTGACGAAAATCGCGTTCCGGCAACTCCGACGTCGTTCTCCATGATCCTCTTCTCCCCTAGCGTTCCTCTCTCGTTCCTAGCAGCGTCCCTCTCTGTTTTTAGGTCTGAGAATCGTCCTTTCTCTCCTGGGCACGCTTTTTAATGAAATATGGCCGAAATTGCACTTCAGCCCCTCCAGTTTGTAATTCCCGGACAGAATTAGTTGCTGATCTTGCGCGGGCTGTATCTCTCTCATACAGACTCGTCTTCGGGCCTACCATATATCGTTGGAAAGCTACGGATGTCTACTTTCCAATGCCGCAAGCCTTGCTCTAAAATTCTTTGTAGATTTTCCTGGGCATCGAAAAGAGTACAGGCTGGTCCTGTGTGACTTTTCCAACTTTTCTTCGTTTGTGCATCTCCTTTTCTCCTCTTCATCTAGCTCCATTCCAAGCATATCCAAGCATCTCATAAGCTCCATTGCACCTATTTTACCTGAGATACACAACACTAAACAACCCGTGCAATTATCATAGCAAATATGAGAGAAAACATGCACAAACAAGCTAGAAACACAACTTTTCACTCTTAGGCTTATAAATCGTCAAATTCACATATTTGTGCATATATATCATATAAATCATGTGAAATAAGCCTAATACAAGTGCAAAGAAAGTCTAATAATAACTCCTAAAAGAGAGTTATCAAAAGACAAGAAAATAACCCTATAAGTTAAGAGTCTTCCTAAAGTTTTCTCTTTTTGTCAACCAATTAGAGCTACTAGGGTTGTCTGAGTTGGCCTCTCTAAGAGGGCCAATTTGACGAAACTGGGTCAGAAGCGTAAAGTGGTCATCTCAGCATCCCTCAATCAATCAACCATATCCTGAGGCTAGTCTTGACCTCTGACCTATCTAGGAATTTCTCGGTTGGACAATCCTGCACTAGAATAAGAATAATCAGACTGGACCTGGGACTCATACACCAATCTAAACCAACTACAAGTACTAGAATGTAAACAACCAATGGTGAGTAGGGTAATCCTAATTGGGTCACTGGACGTTCTAGCACTTATAGGACGAGATAAGTGAACCTTAATAAAAGACCTACGATACAACCAGGAATGCACTAAGAAGGATGTGACACTAGGGGTAAATCAAATCAATGTATGGGCAAGACATGTCAGTTAACATCTGCATATGCGTTACTCCTCTAATGATGGGGTTCTATATGTTGTTGCACACGTATCTTTGTGTTTTTTCATTTATCTATTGTTGTTTATGCATGCATTTGACTATTATAGAAGTTATTGAGTCAGGGGATTGCTCCACTGACTGAGGAAGTGGATTGATATTAGGTAAGCACATGAATGCTTATTATTTATTAAGGAATGTAAGGTAAGAAACATATATGTGTTTATGAGCAGAAGGAACATAAAGCATGGAGTAACTAAAGAAGAGCCAATGATGTCTCTATGCACTTAAACATGTAGGTATATGTTTTCTACTTGCTTGTCTCTAAATAATCGGTTGATAACTAAATCTTGGGTACTCTAGAACTTTGCATGGTTACTACAGGCTCCGGCCGTCTGCTCTGCCGCGGTATCAGACATATGGGTCCCGGTCTACGGGCTTAGCCGGTACATTGCTAGATCCCGGCTAGACTACTAGGTCCGCCCTCTGGGTTGCGATCCAGAGGGGGTGTGCACACTGAAGGCTAGTCTGTCTTGGAGGATTTGTGGGTAGTTGCTGTGGACAAGCGGTTTAGATCATACTGGAACTGGATGCGGATTTTAAAGCATGGAATAAATCTGGACTTGGATATGCTAGGTTATTGCTTTGATTATGTTAATGACATAGCTATTTTCTGGGTATTATTTGACTCTCTATGAATTGCATGTAGGTAGGATCAGTTTAGGCGTTCTAGCGCATGCGTCAGATAGTGATAGTAGTCCTCAAGGACTACACTCGATGAATACTTTTAAATAACTTTCATCACTTGCATCACCTTACTCAGAGTCATCTGATTTCATGTTTCTTGTGCATGCCTATTCCTTGGCAGGTGAGCGCGTGGGATTTGTGAAAGACAGTTAGTAGTCTAGAGCTTATACTGAGGAAACTTACACACTAATGCCCGTAAGTTTATTTTCAAAGTAATGTTTCTTTAATTCCGTCTTGTAACAGAACCGTTAAATTAGTGACGCTTTGTTGAACGTCCATGCGTTTAGCAAAGTGTACTTCCCGAGAGTTTATGGGACTCAAAGGTGATTCTCTTGAACTCGAGGACGGAATAAGGAAGTTCGAATCCTAGCTAGGCATTTCTGTGCTTAGCGGAGGGCATTCCTGGAGACTCCCGGGAAGCTGAGTGTCATTTCTCAGTCTTTAGAGGAAGGGGTGTTACAATCACGACACCTTCAGTCCAGTGGTCAAGCCTTCCACAATCGGCTTAGTACTCTCTATTGCCATCTCTCAGCGCTGGCCCATCAAGCAGTTGGATGTAAACAATGCCTTCCTTCAAGGATCTCTCCATGAGCAGGTTTACATGAAACATCCACCTGGATTTGTAGATCAGGATCGTCCACACCATGTTTGTCGTCTCAAAAAGGCGATTTACGGCCTCAAGCAGGCCCCCAGAGCATGGTACGCAGAACTTCGTTCCTTTCTCCTTCGTCAGGGTTTTGTTAACTCTCGTGCCGATACGACACTGTTCATCTACCAGCACTCTGGCAACATTTTGTATATTCTTTTTTTATGTGGATGATATAGCCATCACTGGATCTGATTCCTCCTCTGTTCAGCAGTGTATCATGGATTTATCTCGACGATTCTCGTTAAAATATCTTGGTGACTTATCTTACTTTCTTGGGATTGAGGCTTTACACCATCCACAGGGTTTGCTTCTGTCGCAACAGAAGTATATTCTTGATCTTCTTCACCGTCTGGGCATGTTGTCTTCCAACCCAGTTCACACTACTAGAAATATTAGCAAATACTACATTTTTTTTGCAGCATTTGAACAAATGCGGTAATTGGTACCCTAAAGCAGCATTAATATTAATGTTGCAAAGCAAATGCTCTAATATTGCAGCATTAATCCAATAATGCTGCAATTTTTGGTAAAAATTGCAGCATTAATCCAATAATGCTGCAAACAGCACATAAATTGCAGCATTAATCCAATAATGCTGCAATGTTTGACTATACATGATACAAAATTGCAGCATTAATCACATTAATGCTGTTTTTTTACAAATGCAATGTTTTACTTTGCAGCATTAACGAACTAATGGTGCAATCAAAAAAACCAAAAAAAATAACATTGCAGCATTAAAGTGAGTTAATGCTGCTTTTTACAAAAAATTGCTATTTTCTAAAAAAAAAATTTGATTAATATTGCAGCATTACTTGTAATGCTGCTATGACAAAAAAATTTGGGGGGGACATTCAAAATTTCACTAAAAATTGGGGGGAAATTGAAACTTTCACAAAACAAACCCTATCTCTTCTTTATCCACCCCACCGCCCACAACCACATCACACACAGTTGGGGAAGATAAAAATACACAGAGAATACACAGAGAGGGAGAGAGAGAGACAGACGGAGAATACACAGAGAGGGAGAGAGAGAGACAGACGGAGATGAGAACAGAGGGAGGGAGACGGAGATGGAGTTGACGAAGAGAGGGAGAGAGAGAGAGAGAGAGGGAGACGGCGATGGAGCATCCGTTGTCCTCTTCATCTTCCCCTCTCTCTGTCTCGATCTCTTCCACCGCCAACGAACGCCACCGCCGAACGGAGATGCAGCATCCGCCGTCGTCTTCGCCTCTGTGTCCCGCCGAACGGAGATGCAGCATCCGCCGTCGTCTTCGCCTCGTCGGCGTCTCTCCCTCTGCGTTCCAGATCTGGTGAGTCTCTCTCTCTCTCCCTCTCTGTCCTTATCTCCCTCTCTCTCTCTATCTCTCTCTCTCCCTCTCTGTGTATTCTTCTGATCTTAGTTCTCCCTCTGTATTCCAGATCTGAGAGGGAGGCGATGGATCTCCAGATCCGGCGGGGACGGTCAACGGCGATGATTTCGACGGCGAGTCTCTCTCTCCCTCTGCGTTCCAGATCTGGTGAGTGTTCTCTCTCTCTCCCTCTCTCCGTCTCTCTCTCTCTCCCTCTGGGTTCTGTCTCACTGGCGACCGTAACAGTAGCGGTAACGGCGCAGTTGAAGATTTGGGGGTGGTTGAACCACTCCAAACCCAGAACCGCCTTCGTTCTTCAATCGCCCCGTTACCCATAATCGTGTCTGTATCTCTACTTGTTTGATTTATGTGAAATTTTGTTCAGCTTTTTCATATTTTTGATGTGTTAAATTGATTTGTGCAGGGATTTTGCTTGATGGTACCAGCGACCCTTTCAAGTTCACTCTTCAATTACTTGGATTTCGTTTTGTGTAGCTGTATTCGCTGGTTGAAGGGTGGTTTTGTGTGGCTTTGTTCGTCAGTTTTGTGTAATAGTGTTGTTTTTCTTCTTCCCCTTGTAATTTTTCTCAGAATGTGTTAATTTTTGAGAGATTTCTGGAAGTTGTTGTGTTGTAAATCAAATTTGTAATTTCTTCGTTAAACTTTTGTAATCCGAATCCTTGTAATTTCATAGAGATTTCTGTTCTGGCTGTTATTGTTACTGTAATTGTTTATGTTTAGATTTGTTCTTGTTTTTGTAATTATTTATGTTTAGATTTGTTTTTATTGTTATTGTTTAGATCTGTTCTTGTTTTTGTTGTGACAAATTGATAAGTAGAAGAATTCTTTCAAAAAGAAAGTAAATAGAAGAAAGAAGATTTTAAAAGAATTCTTTCAAAAAGAAAGTAAATAGAAGAAAGAAGATTTACAAATGAAGTATGTAAAATGCAGCATTAAGCTTTAATAATGCTGCAATCTGATTCAAAAATGCAGCATTAAGCTCAAATAATGTTGCAAATTTTATTAAAAAATGCAGCATTAATGTCCAATAATGCTGCAATTTGATTCCAGATGCAGCATTAGTGTGTTAATGCTGCAAAGTGTGAGTAAAAATGTGCAGCATTAGTTAATGCTGCAAGTAATGCTGCTTTTGCTAGCAGCATTAGCTTAATGCTGCAATTCAAAAAACAGCACTGGCAAATGCAGCATTAGTATTAATGCTGCAATTAATGCTGTTTTTGCCAAATACAGCATTAATTTTAGCAAATACCGCATTAATCTAATGACGCTTTTGCTAATATTTCTAGTAGTGTCAGACTCCTATGGACACTTCGGTTTCTCTTACGGCTAATAGTGGTTCACCTCTCCCCGACGCATCAGAATATCGGATGGCAATTGGTAGTCTTCAGTATCTCTCACTTACTCGTCCTGATATTTCCTTTACTGTAAATCGTTTGTCTCAGTTCATGCAGAGGCCCACAACCACTCACTAGAATGCAATGAAACGCTTACTGCGGTATCTGCATGGCACAGCCGATCTTGGCTTGATGCTTCGTCGTGGTCCCCACACTCTCTATGCTTTTTCTGATGCTGACTGGGCTGGTGACAAGGACTCTTACGCATCCACCTCGGGCTATCTAGTGTATCTCGGTGGCTCTCCCATCTCCTGGAGTTTCAAAAACAGCGCACAGTTGCCCGATCATCTAGTGAGGCAGAGTATCGCGCTGTTGCTGATGCCTCTGCTGAGATTCGTTGGCTTTCCTCCCTTCTGGCTGAGCTTGGTGGCCCTTTGTCCTCGGCACCAGTCGTTTACTGTGACAACATAGCCACCAACTACGTCTGTTCCAATCCCGTGTTTCACTCTCGCATGAAGCATGCTGCTCTTGACTTTCACTTCGTTCGTCAATAGCTTCACGCTGGAATTCTTCGAGTGGCTCATGTTTCGTCTGCGGACCAACTTGCTGATTGTCTCACGAAACCTCTCTCTCGAGGGCCTTTTCTTGCGTTAAGGTCCAAGCTTAGAGTATCGGCTAGATCCTCCACCTTGCGAGGCGTATAGGACATAATAGTAACTAGTCAAAATTAGTATTTACGTTTATAGTCCTTATCTTAGTTTATAAGAACCACAGTGTATTGGCTTGTTCATCATCTAATACAATTATCAGTTCTTCAGGTATTTGCTCCGATTGGTTGATGGTTCGGTGCTGTAACTGAACTTACAGAAAGAGGCACTAAATCTTAGTTCTTGCAGAAGAGTAATGGGGTTAGTGGCATTCATAGATGTATTTCTTACAATGCAATATGCATTAATTAATGAAAAAATTACTTTAACAACTAGAATAGCAGCTAAAATGGTGAGATGTCTTTCAAAGCCTGAATGAAGCATTGTTGGTCATCACTGAACTACGAGTTTGAGAGTGAGATTCACTATAAGAACTATGTTTGTGGAAGATGCATTTTCCTTAATTCAGTATTTTTTTAGGTAGCTTAATTCAGTATTTTTTTTGCACCAGCAACGAAAGGATTAATTTAAAATGGGAAAATAGTTCATACATCAAGAGTTCAGGGGGGGACATATCCCCCGCAAAATAGCATACAAGGAAAGTCCATAGAAAACAAAACTAAGACATGACAAAAGTGGAGGGCTTTGCCAAAGCTATGGGCAAAAGCGAACATCTTCATGGGCTGATTTGGCAAGGGCATGAGCTTCGGCGACCTCTGATCTGGGAACCTTGGTCACTGTGCATGAAATCAGTCGACGAAGAAGTTCTAAAGTAGCCTTGGTGGTGGCAAAGTCCTCAAAAGATCCTTTGGAAGGATCAAGAAGCTGTAGAATCATGTTAGAACAATCTGTGAGAAAATTAATATAGTAAATGGTGTAGAGAGACACCAAAGGCAAGCGTAATAAAGTGAAAGCATCTCTGAGTGGGTTGCAGAGTGGGCATAGGTTCGGAGCTTGGCTGAGTGAAGGAGTTGTCCGTCCATGGAGAAAGCTACGAAGCCTATGCCCGCAGAACCTGTATTGGAGTTCCAGGCTCCATCAGTAGCAATTGTAATGCCTGCGTTGGTGTTGTTGAGGGGGAGCTGGCCGCTGAGGAATCTTGGAGGGGGTCCTGCATCTGGGGGCTGGCGTGCAGCCTTGGGCCTTTCCAGAGCGCCAGCAAGGAAGACACCAAAAGCTGACTCTGAAACTTATGCTTTAGATCTAGAATTGATTACCAGAAGGCACAATTGTAAGAATCAGAAGGAGAATTTAAGACCCCTCTGTGTAAAAATGCAACCTAAGCTAAGAAAATAGTTTCCGGTATCGTACAGAGTACAAATTGCTCTAGGAGAACTGTAGTTTAGTTCTACTACTAACAAAGCTAAGAAAATGTGCGGACCTGGACAAACATCATCCTTTGTGATTATGGAATTGTATGATTTACCTATCATTTTGAGATGCTACCTGCTTCTATCATTAGGAGATGCACATAGATATTAGGTTTTATTGAAGTATTGAAGGCTGGAGGATTGATTTGAGATGCAAAAGTTACTGTTCATTTGGTATGTGAATTACCAAATGAACAGTACTCTTCTAAAGAAGCAGCTACCGTTGGATTAGGGAGGAGGAGCTTCAGCAGCCGTTGATCACCAACGTTTCTTTTCTTTTAAATTAGTTCTAGTAGAACGGTGGCGTTTTGTGCCTAACCGTTAGTTTATGTTTTAATTAGTAGTTGATCTTCTCATTAGCTGAGTCATCTGATAGGACGCGTGGCACGTCCTGATTGGCTGGCTCTCTTCTGAGTGATGTGTTTTTCATTTGGGTATTTAGGGTTTGTATCTCAATTTTCGGAGACTATGATTTTGAACTCATTTTGAAGAAATGGTTTCCAATTCTCTGAAATTCAATAGGTTTTTTGATTTATTTGTTTCTTGTTGCTTTCCAGGTCTCTGTACTTCCTCTACAAAGACTTGATGAGATACATATACCTCAGAACTCATGGATGCAAACCTCCCCAAGGCATGAAGTGGTAGGAATTGAGTAAGGAATCCCTACAATGATCACCTGGAGTCAAGAGGCGAACGAAATTGCTGTTGAGGGTTCATGGGATGATTGGAATTTGAAAATCAAGGTGAAAATTATGAATTCCTTAATATACATACCGTAGGTTTAACCAAACCACATAAAACGGAGACCGAGTGGGAACCGAAATGAGCCAAATCGTAGCAAGCACAAACTGAACCGTGTGCACCTGTGCCTCATTGAGATTTTATAATCTTCACTAATATCAAATATTATAATTATTTGGCATTAGTGCCAGGTGCTCTATTGAGCTTTATTCCTATCCTGCAATGATGAAGCTAGCGAAGTTCTATTTTAGTTCAACGACATGCCATTCCAGAAAATATTGAGGTTTAAGTGCCACTTAGATGAGCATCTGGGGTCATTCCAGGTGGCTTCCGTCTCTCCCTCCCTCTCTCTCCTTTAATTAGATTTCTTTATCCTTTCTTTGTGGGTGTGCATTTATCCATCTGCTTGGAAATACTACAGTGTCAGTATTGATGTTGTTAGATGTGTTAGTTTGTTATAATGATTCTTCCGAACTCCGGAAAATTCTCATTAGTAATGTTCAGCAATATGATCTATGTTTCCAAGGAAAGCAGATTTGATGAATCATATTGATTTGTTTTCTTATGAGTTTATCATGTCCTGAATTAGTGTGTGCATAGATTCATATCTTGTACTTTACCCAACGTCTCAGAAGACGATTTTCTCGCTTCCATGAAATGTAAAGTATCCAAACATTGTTTGTCTTTATGCAGTGGCAAAGTGAAATATAAATAAAAAAATGAGTTTGAATGTAGCATAGGAAGATCCCGCATTTTCCAAGTGATTTCTTCAAGGCCTGCTTGTTTTACAAGATTTTGGTAAAACTTCCTTGCTTGATTTATTATTTACATCTCAATATATAGACAAGTACATTGTTCTAATTATAAGACTAAGTCCGATGTGAGACTTTTATTTACATAAAAGTATTATAACTATTACTCCCCCGCAGGCATAGCGGGAGGTTCACGTACACTGAGACTGGAACGAAAACGCTGAAAAAGAGCGCAAGGAAGCCCTTTGGTGAAGATGTCTGCATACTGGTAATATGCCAGAATGTGTAACACGCGAAGTTGACCCAACCGAACTTTCTCACGAACAAAATGAAGATCAATCTCGACATGTTTGGTTCGCTGATGTTGAACAGGATTCCCAGATAAGTAAACGGCGCTCTAGAAGATGTGTACTTTTTGGTTCGGGAGATCGCACGAAGAATACTGTCCTCGTCTCTACGGTTGATCCACGTCTAGAGTTGAGATCTAGATTCTTCCTTCTCAAGTGCTAGCTTGGACTGGAGGAAGAGGGAAGAAGGAATCAAGCAACAAAGGAGGCAAAGGGGGGGGGGGGGACGCAGGGGCTTCGGCCCTTGTGCTCTTGCTCTCTTTCTTGCTTTCTCTCCCACTCACTTATTGTTCGACAAAAATCCCAAGTATAGGATGTCGTCTCAAGTAATAAATCCGGTAAGTCCGGAGTCGAATCCACAAGGAGAGGAGGTTTAGAAAAGGAGTTGCAAAACTAGAGCAAACGACTAACTAAACGATAAAAGCAACTTCTCAATGGCTTTAGAGCTTGCCAAGCTATCAAATCCACCACAAAATGTGATGGAGCAAGTTTAGAGTACGATTTAGAGAACAAAGTAAATGACTACTAAGGCGACAATTCAAGAAAAGAAGCGAAATACCAAGTAATGAGGGGCTAGGGATCATCGGTTTCTATAGTGACCAATCCTCCTATTAGATTCAAGCCCAGTTCTCAAATTACATGTAGCAATCCACAAGACAAGTATGTCAAGGAGAGATTGCTTATTGCACTCCAACTCGCCACAAATGAAGTGTGTAGTCCTAACACGCTAATCAAGCACTAATGAGGCTATTCAAATGAGATTCTCCAAATTTCAAGTGTTTCAAGCATCAACCATATGTAAACACACATAAGTGTTTCCACATGAAAGATCAAGCAACAAATGAGATTTGTAAATTCTCACTCAAATCACCTAACTAGAACTCGATTTCTCAAAGTTAGGATTGATGAGTTCCTCTCACTCAAATGCAACTTCAAATCAAACACGTCTAAAGTATTCGCACATCTACCTATTCAATGCATCAAATACTTCAACAAGAGAAATCTAAATATTGCACTAAGCATTCAAGTGAACCCAATTCAACCCTTTCATCCTTGAAGTTCAACTTGAATCAATATGAGGATTGAGGCACTAGATAGTCCCAAATCACCCAAGCAAGTGAAATTAGCTAAACATTATAAGAAATTCAAGAGAGATTGAGAGAAATTTACTTTCAATAATCAAAACTTGAATCACAATTGATGTCATACACTTGTTTTGCCAATTCAACCTCAACACTTGATAAAAGCTACACAAAACTAAGAACAAAATAGCCAAAAACTCAAGCTAAACTATCAACTAATGAAGAAAAACCCCTAACAAGCTACTGCTGCTGCTGAAACAAAGCATGAACAGAGAAGAAGACAGCAATAGCAATCACATATGAACCCAGAAATGGCTCTCGAACAGAGCACTATAACAGTGGCTTAACACCCCAGAAATCACTAACAAATCCCACCTCCTCTCTCCCTCTCTTCCTCTTTCTAGGTTCTTGATCCTTAGAGAGCTCAAGACCAACCCAGAAATGGGCGAAATCGGAGAGAGAGAGAGGAGAAAACAGAGCACCGTCGCTGTGTGGTACCGTCGGGTCTGAGTGAGCCGAACCCCCATCACATTAAATACTCTTCATTGCAATCCTTTGAAAGTTTAGAAAACATGACTTAGCGCCCCCTTCCGTTAAAATGACTTCAAATAAACCCTCCGATGTAGCTTTGGTCTCTCGAATTAGTCCCTTGACTTCTTAAACTTTACTTTTTTGCCTCTATCGTCAAATATTCTTCCAATTAAGTCCTCAAAGTCCCTTCTTTATGGCTCTTGAGTCGCAAATTCTCTTCAAATTCATCGTTTAAGCTCCCCCTAGCTAGCCTCTTGCGTTTTAAAGCACGTCTTCACCTACAAAATTAGGGAAAAACAACCAAAACTACGAAAACAAGCATAAGTCTAGAAAGAGAGATAAAATTACTACATTACACATATTAGCAAGCTATGAAGAGTTCATTAACATACTAAAACATGCAATTCATGTCGTTAACACACCCCCCAACTAGCCTTTTGCTCGTCCTCGAGCAAAGAGAGCGATATTTAAACTTTTTTTAAGAACCGATCATGAGAGACACACAATCGACTAGACAAGACTTGACTCAATTCTAAACTAGACTCAAATATTTACAAAAACGCACACACACATTATCTATCCTAAGTGACAACTCAAAGAAACAAAATACTAAGAGTTACTAGCTAATTTTATTTTATTTTATTTTATTTTTTTTGTGGGGGAAAAGAAGAATGCATAAATGTCTCCTCAAATAAATTCTCAAAGTCCAAGAAGATTGAGAAAGAAGCCTATGGACGTCTAAGCATATACACATACAAATGTGGGCGGTGTTTGGTAGAAGGTGACTCATGCGAACCACAAAACTTGTTAAATTAAGTCCAATTTGCGAGAAAGTATGCCTTCAAAAATAAGGATCACAAGAAACTAGACATTCTCATACTTATTCAAAAGCACCCAAGTAGGATGGACTTCCAAAGCTTTGAACAAAAAATTTTAAGAAGGGGAGATGTGGTTGTGGGCTTGTATGATCCTTTTGTGGATTTTTGGTAGATGGTGCGATTTATCATGATTTTTTTTTTACCTCAAATCCAAGGCTCTCCGAGACCCACAACAAAATAGAGGAATATACAAGCGAGTGGGCTTTTTAAGCTAAACCAAGGGAGCTATCTAGGTGGTGACGTAACATTATCCCCGGACACCCCTCTATTTCTTAGACATCGCATGGGGTGTCATTGGTAACCACCACTCCAATGAGCTACCAGTTTCCACCGCAAAAACGAATAGAGTAAAATCTTTTTTGTGTAGTTCAAATAGCTTTAGAAAATGCACCCTTTATCAAAAGTAGAAGACGTCAAAGTTTATGTGATCAAATTAGCTTGAAGGACTTAAACATGAAACTTAAATTTAGTGTGTCGCTTTGTGAGGACGCATGATATCGCGGAAGGTGGGATATTGGTGTAGATGTATTGAGTATAAGCAAAGAATTCCTTTCTAAAATAAAAATAAAAAGAACATGGACTAAGAAATTTCATTATTTGAAAACATCTAGCTTCCTAAAATTCCCTCTTTTCATTTTTTCTCATTTTTTTTCTTTTTCTTTTTTTTTCATTTTCAAAATAAGTGACTCAACTATAACTTTCAAAGACTCAATAAAGCTAACAAAATAAGAAAATAAAATCAAGACTCAAGATGAAAGGTGAAAATAAATAAACCTACCAACGAAAGAAGAATAAAAATTCTATGATTTGACACGGGGAAAGAGTGATGCTTCTCATGAATGGTTCACACATTTTTTTAATTTTTCAATTTTTTTTTTCAATTTTTTGGATTTTTTCAAATTTTTTATTTTTTGGTATTTTTCATGTAAATCACTAATGAAGAAAAATCATGCTAGTAACCATTTAAGCCAAGTAATATATCTACTTCCCACCCCCAACTAAAACGTCACATTGTCCTCAATGTGTGAGAACAATGGAAAAGCATACAAGTTCATATAAGAGATAAGCGATAGATAGACCTCATTTTAGCTTTCTTGGCCACCAAGCATAAGTCCTCCTCCAAGAGCAACCTACAAATTGGTAAAAGAAAAGAAAAGAAAATGCAAGAAATAGAGATAAACTAATTTATTTATTTACAACTAGGGAGGTGGAACAAAGAATTAATGCTATCCCACCCCCAATCTTGGAAATTTCTTTCCGTGCCATGCCCCTACTTCATTCTTAGAAAAGTACTTCTCCCTTAAAAAGTTTGATTCATCAATTAGAATAGCAAGGAGAAATAGGGGCAAGACACAAAAGATGAATAAGAGATGCAAGCAAAATCTAACAATAAAGTTAGAGCAAGTTGTTATGTCTTGCATCATCTTAAGAAAAGGGTTTGAAATCCTCAAATGACATAAATCATAGAATGGGTCTTCATAAGTTGCCAAATTTTTACTTAAAAGCACAATTTGAGAGATATGGGCAACTTGTGAATCATCAATCTTATTACTTTTAAATAAGTCATATGGATTTGGGGATGTGGCTTCACAAGTGGGAGTTAAAATAATTTGAGAATATGAAGCCACATCCAAACCCTTAGGCACATCTTCCAAAATAAGCTCGCTTGACTCTTGGTCAAATTGTGCCTAGAATTTCTCCTCCTCCGCCTCAAAATCGACGTCCCCTTCAACGAGGAGAGATGCGAGGGACTCACAATCATACAAAAAATTGTAATTTTCCAAAGTGAGCTCGCTTGACTCTTGGTCAAATTGTGCTAAGAATCTCTCCTCAATCTCTCGTGAAGAGGGTTCTCCTAGAGTGTCCTCTAAGTCATCACAAAAAAAGTGATGCTCATGATCATTGGGACTATGGTGAATATTAGACTCTTCATAAGCACTAGACAAAATAACATTTCCTTCATGAATGGTAGCATCCAATTTGACTTCTAACTCATCACATGAGTGGTTTTCATTTTGTGAATCCTCCTCACATTTGTCACTATGTGAGTCATCCAAAATGGCTTCACTCATGTCATGGGTTGAAGAGTCATCATCGAAAATATCAATCTCACTACCAATATCACTATCACATGCTTCTTTGGAATGTGCAAATGAGAAATGAATACAATCACTTATCCTAGTAGCAACAACTCCATCATCATACACATCATCCAAAATTTGGTCTTGAATAGACTCGTGATGTGTGTGAATAGGAAGTTGAGACTCGTGTGATGATGAGTCTTGTGAAGAGTAAGTACTATAATCAAGAGAATCATCATGCGATTGTGAGGAAGCCACTCTATCATCCAAGTGAGAGAATGATTCTTCAAATTTTCTTTGTGATTCTCTTGATTCTATTAGTGATTCCAAAATTTCTTTATTCTCTTGAATATGCTTTTGAATTTTCTCATATAAAGAATCACTTATAGGCGTATTTAGCTCATCATTCACAAGTGATTCCCTCTCAAAATGATTAACTCCTCTTGATTCACACATCATATCATTATATTGATAAGTGCAAGAATCATGAGAGTTCAAAGTGTTTGAGGGAGGTGATTGTGCACAAGAAGCATGAGATGTGTAATCTAGTGTCCTACTACCATGCCAAGAATAATCATTCTTAGGAAAATAATCACCATTTTTAATCGCACGTTCACGTATGGAACGCATTGATTCCTTAGAATGATTTTCATGACTAGTAAATGCATAGTAATAAGGAACACTAGGCCTCTCACCAAGTCCAAAATGTTCATGAGACATATTTTTTATCAAGCAAGTAGATGAGAGGTACTTGATGAATGTCACAAGCCCTCTTGAATCTCACAAGCTTAAGTAAGCACAAGCAACTAGAAAAAAATATGTCAAAAACAAACTACTAACAAACTAACTAAGAAAGCAAATCAAATCTAAAGCCTAGCCTCTCCCCGGCAACGGCGCCAAAAACTTGTTCGACAAAAATCCCAAGTATAGGATGTCGTCTCAAGTAATAAATCCGGTAAGTCCGGAGTCGAATCCACAAGGAGAGGAGGTTTAGAAAATGAGTTGCAAAACTAGAGCAAACGACTAACTAAACGATAAAAGCAACTTCTCAATGGCTTTAGAGCTTGCCAAGCTATCAAATCCACCACAAAATGTGATGGAGCAAGTTTAGAGTACGATTTAGAGAACAAAGTAAATGACTACTAAGGCGACAATTCAAGAAAAGAAGCGAATTACCAAGTAATGAGGGGCTAGGGATCATCGGTTTCTCTAGTGACCAATCCTCCTATTAGATTCAAGTCCGGTTCTCAAATTACATGTAGCAATCCACAAGACAAGTATGTCAAGAAGAGATTGCTTATTGCACTCCAACTCGCCACAAATGAAGTGTGTAGTCCTAACACGCTAATCAAGTACTAATGAGGCTATTCAAATGAGATTCTCCAAATTTCAAGTGTTTCAAGCATCAACCATATGTAAACACACATAGGTGTTTCCACATGAAAGATCAAGCAACAAATGAGATTTGTAAATTCTCACTCAAATCACCTAACTAGAACTCGATTTCTCAAAGTTAGGATTGATGAGTTCCTCTCACTCAAATGCAACTTCAAATCAAACACGTCTAAAGTATTCGCACATCTACCTATTCAATGCATCAAATACTTCAACAAGAGAAATCTAAATATTGCACTAAGCATTCAAGTGAACCCAATTCAACCCTTTCATCTTTGAAGTTCAACTTGAATCAATATGAGGATTGAGGCACTAGATAGTCCCAAATCACCCAAGCAAGTGAAATTAGCTAAACATCATAAGAAATTCAAGAGAGATTGAGAGAAATTTACTTTCAATAATCAAAACTTGAATCACAATTGATGTCATAAACTTGTTTTGCCAATTCAACCTCAACACTTGATAAAAACTACACAAAACTAAGAACAAAATAGCCAAAAACTCAAGCTAAACTATCAACTAATGAAGAAAAACCCCTAACAAGCTACTGCTGCTGCTGAAACAAAGCATGAACAGAGAAGAAGACAGCAGCAGCAATCACATATGAACCCAGAAATGGCTCTCGAACAGAGCACTGTAACAGTGGCTTACACCCCAGAAATCACTAACAAATCCCACCTCCTCTCTCCCTCTCTTCCTCTTTCTAGGTTCTTGATCCTTAGAGAGCTCAAGACCAACCCATAAATGGGCGAAATCGGAGAGAGAGAGAGGAGAAAACAGAGCACCGTCGTTGTGTGGTACCGTCGGGTCTGAGTGAGCCGAACCCCCAGCCCATTAAATACTCTTCATTGCAATCCTTTGAAAGTTTAGAAAACATCACTTAGCGCCCCTTCCGTTAAAATGACTTCAAATAAACCCTCCGATGTAGCTTTGGCCTCTCGAATTAGTCCCTTGACTTCTTAAACTTTACTTTTTGGCCTCTATCGTCAAATATTCTTCCAATTAAGTCCTCAAAGTCCCTTCTTTATGGCTCTTGAGTCGCAAATTCTCTTCAAATTCATCGTTTAAGCTCCCCCTAGCTAGCCTCTTGCGTTTTAAGGCACGTCTTCACCTACAAAATTAGGGAAAAACAACCAAAACTACGAAAACAAGCATAAGTCTAGAAAGAGAGATAAAATAACCAAATTACACATATTAGCAAGCTATGAAGAGTTCATTAACATACTAAAACATGCAATTTCATGTCGTTAACACACCCCCAACTAGCCTTTTGCTCGTCCTCGAGCAAAGAGAGCGATATTTAAACTTTTTTTAAGAACCAATCATGAGAGACACACAATCGACTAGACAAGACTTGACTCAATTCTAAACTAGACTCAAATATTTACAAAAACGCACACACACATTATCTATCCTAAGTGAGAACTCAAAGAAACAAAATACTAAGAGTTACTAGCTAATTTTATTTATTTTTTTTTTGTGGGGGGAAAAGAAGAATGCATAAATGTCTCCTCAAATAAATTCTCAAAGTCCAAGAA
Source organism: Linanthus parryae (assembly GCA_023055425.1). Lineage (NCBI taxonomy): Eukaryota > Viridiplantae > Streptophyta > Magnoliopsida > Ericales > Polemoniaceae > Linanthus > Linanthus parryae. The sequence goes on from JALGPY010000012.1 coordinate 325,524, forward strand.
GATTGAGAAAGAAGCTTATGGACGTCTAAGCATATACACATACAAATGTGGGCGGTGTTTGGTAGAAGGTGAATCATGCGAACCACAAAACTTGTTAAATTAAGTCCAATTTGCCAGAAAGTATGCCTTCAAAAATAAGGATCACAAGAAACTAGACATTCTCATACTTATTCAAAAGCACCCAAGTAGGATGGACTTCCAAAGCTTTGAACAAAAATTTTTAAGAAGGGGAGATGTGGTTGTGGGCTTGTATGATCCTTTTGTGGATTTTTGGTAGATGGTGCGATTTATCAATTTTTTTTTACCTCAAATCCAAGGCTCTCCAAGACCCACAACAAAATAGAGGAATATACAAGCGAGTGGGCTTTTTAAGCTAAACCAAGGGAGCTATCTAGGTGGTGACGTAACATTATCCCCGGACACCCCTCTATTACTTAGACATCGCATGGGGTGTCATTGGTAACCACCACTCCAATGGGCTAAAAGTTTCCACCGCAAAAACGAATAGAGTAAAATCTTTTTTGTGAAGTTCAAATAGCTTTAGAAAATGCACCCTTTATCAAAAGTAGAAGACGTCAAATTTTATGTGATCAAATTAGCTTGAAGGACTTAAACATGAAACATAAATTAGTGTGTCGCTTTGTGAGGACGCATGATATCGCGGAAGGTGGGATATTGGTGTAGATGTATTGAGTATAAGCAAAGAATTCCTTTCTAAAATAAAAATAAAAAGAACATGGACTAAGAAATTTCATTATTTGAAAACATCTAGCTTCCTAAAATTCCCTCTTTTCATTTTTTCTCATTTTTTTTCTTTTTCTTTTTTTTTTCATTTTCAAAATAAGTGACTCAACTATAACTTTCAAAGACTCAATAAAGCTAACAAAATAAGAAAATAAAATCTAGACTCAAGATGAAAGGTGAAAATAAATAAAACTACCAAAGAAAGAAGAATAAAAATTCAACGGTTTGACACGGGGAAAGAGTGATGGTTCTCATGAATGGTTCACACATTTTTTTAATTTTTCAATTTTTTTTTCAGTTTTTTGGATTTTTTCAAATTTTTTATTTTTTTGTATTTTTCATGTAAATCACTAATGAAGAAAAATCATGCTAGTAACCATTTAAGCCAAGTAATATATCTACTTCCCACCCCCAGCTAAAACGTCACATTGTCCTCAATGTGTGAGAACAATGGAAAAGCATACAAGTTCATATAAGAGATAAGCGATAGATAGACCTCATTTTAGCTTTCTTGGCCACCAAGCATAAGTCCTCCTCCAAGAGCAACCTACAAAATGGGAAAAGAAAAGAAAAGAAAATGCAAGAAATAGAGATAAACTAATTTATTTATTTACAACTAGGGAGGTGGAACAAAGAATTAATGCTATCCCACCCCCAATCATGGAAATTTCTTTCCATGCCATGCCCCTACTTCATTCTTAGAAAAGTACTTCTCCCTTAAAAAGTTTGATTCATCAATTAGAATAGCAAGGAGAAATAGGGGCAAGACACAAAAGATGAATAAGAGATGCAAGCAAAATCTAACAATAAAGTTAGAGCAAGTTGTTATGTATTGCATCATCTTAAGAAAAGGGTTTGAAATCCTCAAATGACATAAATCATAGAATGGGTCTTCATAAGTTGCCAATTTTTTACTTAAAAGCACAATTTGAGAGATATGGGCAACTTGTGAATCATCAATCTTATTACTTTTAAATAAGTCATATGGATTTGGGGATGTGGCTTCACAAGTGGGAGTTAAAATAATTTGAGAATATGAAGCCACATCCAAACCCTTAGGCACATCTTCCAAAATAAGCTCGCTTGACTCTTGGTCAAATTGTGCCAAGAATTTCTCCTCCTCCGCCTCAAAATCGACGTCCCCTTCAACGAGGAGAGATGCGAGGGACTCACAATCATACAAAAAATTGTAATTTTCCAAAGTGAGCTCGCTTGACTCTTGGTCAAATTGTGCTAAGAATCTCTCCTCAATCTCTCGTGAAGAGGGTTCTCCTAGAGTGTCCTCTAAGTCATCACAAAAAAAGTGATGCTCATGATCATTGGGACTATGGTGAATATTAGACTCTTCATAAGCACTAGACAAAATAACATTTCCTTCATGAATGGTAGCATCCAATTTGACTTCTAACTCATCACATGAGTGATTTTCATTTTGTGAATCCTCCTCACATTTGTCACTATGTGAGTCATCCAAAATGGCTTCACTCATGTCATGGGTTGAAGAGTCATCATCGAAAATATCAATCTCACTACCAATATCACTATCACATGCTTCTTTGGAATGTGCAAATGAGAAATGAATACAATCACCTATCCTAGTAGCAACAACTCCATCATCATACACATCATCCAAAATTTGGTCTTGAATAGACTCGTGATGTGTGTGAATAGGAAGTTGAGACTCGTGTGATGATGAGTCTTGTGAAGAGTAAGTACTATAATCAAGAGAATCATCATGCGATTGTGAGGAAGCCACTCTATCATCCAAGTGAGAGAATGATTCTTCAAATTTTCTTTGTGATTCTCTTGATTCTATTAGTGATTCCAAAATTTCTTTATTCTCTTGAATATGCTTTTGAATTTTCTCATATAAAGAATCACTTATAGGAGTATTTAGCTCGTCATTCACAAGTGATTCCCTCTCAAAATGATTAACTCCTCTTGATTCACACATCATATCATTATATTGATAAGTGCAAGAATCATGAGAGTTCAAAGTGTTTGAGGGAGGTGATTGTGCACAAGAAGCATGGGATGTGTAATCTAGTGTCCTACTACCATGCCAAGAATAATCATTCTTAGGAAAATAATCACCATTTTTAAATCGCACGTTCACGTATGGAACGCATTGATTCCTTAGAATGATTTTCATGACTAGTAAATGCATAGTAATAAGGAACACTAGGCCTCTCACCAAGTCCAAAATGTTCATGAGACATATTTTTTTTCAACCAAGTAGATGAGAGGTACTTGATGAATGTCACAAGCCCTCTTGAATCTCACAAGCTTAAGTAAGCACAAGCAACTAGAAAAAAAAATGTCAAAAACAAACTACTAACAAACTAACTAAGAAAACAAATCAAATCTAAAGCCTAGCCTCTCCCCGGCAACGGCGCCAAAAACTTGTTCGACAAAAATCCCAAGTATAGGATGTTGTTTCAAGTAATAAATCCGGTAAGTCTGGAGTCGAATCCACAAGGAGAGGAGGTTTAGAAAATGAGTTGCAAAACTAGAGCAAACGACTAACTAAACGATAAAAGCAACTTCTCAATGGCTTTAGAGCTTGCCAAGCTATCAAATCCAACACAAAATGTGATGGACCAAGTTTAGAGTACGATTTAGAGAACAAAGAAAATGACTACTAAGGCGACAATTCAAGAAAAGAAGCAAATTACCAAGTAATGAGGGGCTAGGGATCATCGGTTTCTCTAGTGACCAATCCTCTTATTAGATTCGAGCCCGGTTCTCAAATTACATGTAGCAATCCACAAGACAAGTATGTCAAGAAGAGATTGCTTATTGCACTCCAACTCGCCACAAATGAAGTGTGTAGTCCTAACACGCTAATCAAGCACTAATGAGGCTATTCAAATGAGATTCTCCAAATTTCAAGTGTTTCAAGCATCAACCATATGTAAACACACATAGGTGTTTCCACATGAAAGAACAAGCAACAAATGAGATTTGTAAATTCTCACTCAAATCACCTAACTAGAACTCGATTTCTCAAAGTTAGGATTGATGAGTTCCTCTCACTCAAATGCAACTTCAAATCAAACACGTCTAAAGTATTCGCACATATACCTATTCAATGCATCAAATACTTCAACAAGAGAAATCTAAATATTGCACTAAGCATTCAAGTGAACCCAATTCAACCCTTTCATCCTTGAAGTTCAACTTGAATCAATATGAGGATTGAGGCACTAGATAGTCCCAAATCACCCAAGCAAGTGAAATTAGCTAAACATTATAAGAAATTCAAGAGAAATTGAGAGAAATTTACTTTCAATAATCAAAACTTGAATCACAATTGATGTCATACACTTGTTTTGCCAATTCAACCTCAACACTTGATAAAAACTACACAAAACTAAGAACAAAATAGCCAAAAACTCAAGCTAAACTATCGACTAATGAAGAAAAACCCCTAACAAGCTACTGCTGCTGCTAAAACAAAGCATGAACAGAGAAGAAGACAGCAGCAGCAATCACATATGAACCCAGAAATGGCTCTCGAACAGAGCACTGTAACAGTGGCTTAACACCCCATAAATCACTAACAAATCCCACCTCCTCTCTCCCTCTCTTCCTCTTTCTAGGTTCTTGATCCTTAGAGAGCTCAAGACCAACCCAGAAATGGGCGAAATCGGAGAGAGAGAGGAGAAAACAGAGCACCGTCGCTGTGTGGTACCGTCGGGTCTGAGTGAGCCGAACCCCCAGCCCATTAAATACTCTTCATTGCAATCCTTTGAAAGTTTAGAAAACATCACTTAGCGCCCCCTTCCGTTAAAATGACTTCAAATAAACCCTCCGATGTAGCTTTGGCCTCTCGAATTAGTCCCTTGACTTCTTAAAACTTTACTTTTTGGCCTCTATCGTCAAATATTCTTCCAATTAAGTCCTCAAAGTCCCTTCTTTATGGCTCTTGAGTCGCAAATTCTCTTCAAATTCATCGTTTAAGCTCCCCCTAGCTAGCCTCTTGCGTTTTAAAGCACGTCTTCACCTACAAAATTAGGTAAAAACAACCAAAACTACGAAAACAAGCATAAGTCTAGAAAGAGAGATAAAATAACTAAATTACAGATATTAGCAAGCTATGAAGATTTCATTAACATACTAAAACATGCAATTTCATGTCGTTAACACACCCCCAACTAGCCTTTTGCTCGTCCTCGAGCAAAGAGAGCGATATTTAAACTTTTTTTAAGAACCAATCATGAGAGACACACAATCGACTAGACAAGACTTGACTCAATTCTAAACTAGACTCAAATATTTACAAAAACGCACACACACATTATCTATCCTAAGTGAGAACTCAAAGAAACAAAATACTAAGAGTTACTAGCTAATTTTATTTATTTTTTTTTGTGGGGGGAAAAGAAGAATGCATAAATGTCTCCTCAAATAAATTCTCAAAGTCCAAGAAGATTGAGAAAGAAGCCTATGGACGTCTAAGCATATACACATACAAATGTGGGCGGTGTTTGGTAGAAGGTGAATCATGCGAACCACAAAACTTGTTAAATTAAGTCCAATTTGCGAGAAAGTATGCCTTCAAAAATAAGGATCACAAGAAACTAGACATTCTCATACTTATTCAAAAGCACCCAAGTAGGATGGACTTCCAAAGCTTTGAACAAAAATTTTTAAGAAGGGGAGATGTGGTTGTGGGCTTGTATGATCCTTTTGTGGATTTTTGGTAGATGGTGCGATTTATCAATTTTTTTTTACCTCAAATCCAAAGCTCTCCAAGACCCACAACAAAATAGAGGAATATACAAGCGAGTGGGCTTTTTAAGCTAAACCAAGGGAGCTATCTAGGTGGTGACGTAACATTATCCCCGGACACCCCTCTATTTCTTAGACATCGCATGGGGTGTCATTGGTAACCACCACTCCAATGGGCTAAAAGTTTCCACCGCAAAAACGAATAGAGTAAAATCTTTTTTGTGAAGTTCAAATAGCTTTAGAAAATGCACCCTTTATCAAAAGTAGAAGACGTCAAAGTTTATGTGATCAAATTAGCTTGAAGGACTTAAACATGAAACTTAAATTTAGTGTGTCGCTTTGTGAGGACGCATGATATCGCGGAAGGTGGGATATTGGTGTAGATGTATTGAGTATAAGTAAAGAATTCATTTCTAAAATAAAAATAAAAAGAACATGGACTAAAAAATTTCATTATTTGAAAACATCTAGCTTCCTAAAATTCCCTCTTTTCATTTTTTCTCATTTTTTTTCTTTTTTTTTTTTTTTTTCATTTTCAAAATAAGTGACTCAACTATAACTTTCAAAGACTCAATAAAGCTAACAAAATAAGAAAATAAAATCTAGACTCAAGATGAAAGGTGAAAATAAATAAAACTACCAAAGAAAGAAGAATAAAAATTCAATGGTTTGACACGGGGAAAGAGTGATGGTTCTCATGAATGGTTCACACATTTTTTTAATTTTTCAATTTTTTTTTTCAGTTTTTTGGATTTTTTCAAATTTTTTATTTTTTTGTATTTTTCATGTAAATCACTAATGAAGAAAAATCATGCTAGTAACCATTTAAGCCAAGTAATATATCTACTTCCCACCCCCAACTAAAACGTCACATTGTCCTCAGTGTGTGAGAACAATGGAAAAGCATACAAGTTCATATAAGAGATAAGCGATAGATAGACCTCATTTTAGCTTTCTTGGCCACCAAGCATAAGTCCTCCTCCAAGAGCAACCTACAAAATGGGAAAAGAAAAGAAAAGAAAATGCAAGAAATAGAGATAAACTAATTTATTTATTTACAACTAGGGAGGTGGAAAAAAGAATTAATGCTATCCCACCCCCAATCATGGAAATTTCTTTCCATGCCATGCCCCTACTTCATTCTTAGAAAAGTACTTCTCCCTTAAAAAGTTTGATTCATCAATTAGAATAGCAAGGAGAAATAGGGGCAAGACACAAAAGATGAATAAGAGATGCAAGCAAAATCTAACAATAAAGTTAGAGCAAGTTGTTATGTATTGCATCATCTTAAGAAAAGGGTTTGAAATCCTCAAATGACATAAATCATAGAATGGGTCTTCATAAGTTGCCAATTTTTTACTTAAAAGCACAATTTGAGAGATATGGGCAACTTGTGAATCATCAATCTTATTACTTTTAAATAAGTCATATGGATTTGGGGATGTGGCTTCACAAGTGGGAGTTAAAATAATTTGAGAATATGAAGCCACATCCAAACCCTTAGGCACATCTTCCAAAATAAGCTCGCTTGACTCTTGGTCAAATAGTGCCAAGAATTTCTCCTCCTCCGCCTCAAAATCGACGTCCCCTTCAACGAGGAGAGATGCGAGGGACTCACAATCATACAAAAAATTGTAATTTTCCATAGTGAGCTCGCTTGACTCTTGGTCAAATTGTTCTAAGAATCTCTCCTCAATCTCTCGTGAAGAGGGTTCTCCTAGAGTGTCCTCTAAGTCATCACAAAAAAAGTGATGCTCATGATCATTGGGACTATGGTGAATATTAGACTCTTCATAAGCACTAGACAAAATAACATTTCCTTCATGAATGGTAGCATCCAATTTGACTTCTAACTCATCACATGAGTGATTTTAATTTTGTGAATCCTCCTCACATTTGTCACTATGTGAGTCATCCAAAATGGCTTCACTCATGTCATGGGTTGAAGAGTCATCATCGAAAATATCAATCTCACTACCAATATCATTATCACATGCTTCTTTGGAATGTGCAAATGAGAAATGAATACAATCACCTATCCTAGTAGCAACAACTCCATCATCATACACATCATCCAAAATTTGGTCTTGAGTAGACTCGTGATGTGTGTGAATAGTAAGTTGAGACTCGTGTGATGATGAGTCTTGTGAAGAGTAAGTACTATAATCAAGAGAATCATCATGCGATTGTGAGGAAGCCACTCTATCATCCAAGTGAGAGAATGATTCTTCAAATTTTCTTTGTGATTCTCTTGATTCTATTAGTGATTCCAAAATTTCTTTATTCTCTTGAATATGCTTTTGAATTTTCTCATATAAAGAATCACTTATAGGCGTATTTAGCTCATCATTCACAAGTGATTCCCTCTCAAAATGATTAACTCCTCTTGATTCACACATCATATCATTATATTGATAAGTGCAAGAATCATGAGAGTTCAAAGTGTTTGAGGGAGGTGATTGTGCACAAGAAGCATGGGATGTGTAATCTAGTGTCCTACTACCATGCCAAGAATAATCATTCTTAGGAAAATAATCACCATTTTTAATCGCACGTTCACGTATGGAACGCATTGATTCCTTAGAATGATTTTCATGACTAGTAAATGCATAGTAATAAGGAACACTAGGCCTCTCACCAAGTCCAAAATGTTCATGAGACATATTTTTTTCAAGCAAGTAGATGAGAGGTACTTGATGAATGTCACAAGCCCTCTTGAATCTCACAAGCTTAAGTAAGCACAAGCAACTAGAAAAAGAATGTCAAAAACAAACTACTAACAAACTAACTAAGAAAGCAAATCAAATCTAAAGCCTAGCCTCTCCCCGGCAACGGCGCCAAAAACTTGTTCGACAAAAATCCCAAGTATAGGATGTCGTCTCAAGTAATAAATACGGTAAGTCCGGAGTCGAATCCACAAGGAGAGGAGGTTTAGAAAATGAGTTGCAAAACTAGAGCAAACGACTAACTAAAAGATAAAAACAACTTCTCAATGGCTTTAGAGCTTGCCAAGCTATCAAATCCACCACAAAATGTGATGGAGCAAGTTTAGAGTACGATTTAGAGAACAAAGAAAATGACTACTAAGGCGACAATTCAAGAAAAGAAGCAAATTACCAAGTAATGAGGGGCTAGGGATCATCGGTTTCTCTAGTGACCAATCCTCCTATTAGATTCGAGCCCGGTTCTCAAATTACATGTAGCAATCCACAAGACGAGTATGTCAAGAAGAGATTGCTTATTGCACTCCAACTCGCCACAAATGAAGTGTGTAGTCCTAACACGCTAATCAAGCACTAATGAGGCTATTCAAATGAGATTCTCCAAATTTCAAGTGTTTCAAGCATCAACCATATGTAAACACACATAGGTGTTTCCACATGAAAGATCAAGCAACACATGAGATTTGTAAATTCTCACTCAAATCACCTAACTAGAACTCGATTTCTCAAAGTTAGGATTGATGAGTTCCTCTCACTCAAATGCAACTTCAAATCAAACACGTCTAAAGTATTCGCACATCTACCTATTCAATGCATCAAATACTTCAAAAAGAGAAATCTAAATATTGCACTAAGCATTCAAGTGAACCCAATTCAACCCTTTCATCCTTGAAGTTCAACTTGAATCAATATGAGGATTGAGGCACTAGATAGTCCCAAATCACCCAAGCAAGTGAAATTAGCTAAACATCATAAGAAATTCAAGAGAGATTGAGAGAAATTTACTTTCAGTAATCAAAACTTGAATCACAATTGATGTCATAAACTTGTTTTGCCAATTCAACCTCAACACTTGATAAAAACTACACAGAACTAAGAACAAAATAGCCAAAAACTCAAGCTAAACTATCAACTAATGAAGAAAAACCCCTAACAAGCTACTGCTGCTGCTGAAACAAAGCATGAACAGAGAAGAAGACAGCAGCAGCAATCACATATGAACCCAGAAATGGCTCTCGAACAGAGCACTGTAACAGTGGCTTACACCCCAGAAATCACTAACAAATCCCACCTCCTCTCTCCATCTCTTCCTCTTTCTAGGTTCTTGATCCTTAGAGAGCTCAAGACCAACCCAGAAATGGGCGAAATCGGAGAGAGAGAGAGGAGAAAACAGAGCACCGTCGCTGTGTGGTACCGTCGGGTCTGAGTGAGCCGAACCCCCAGCCCATTAAATACTCTTCATTGCAATCCTTTGAAAGTTTAGAAAACATCACTTAGCGCCCCCTTCCGTTAAAATAACTTCAAATAAACCCTCTGATGTAGCTTTGGCCTCTCGAATTAGTCCCTTGACTTCTTAAAACTTTACTTTTTGGCCTCTATCGTCAGATATTCTTCCAATTAAGTCCTCAAAGTCCCTTCTTTATGGCTCTTGAGTCGCAAATTCTCTTCAAATTCATCGTTTAAGCTCCCCCTAGCTAGCCTCTTGCGTTTTAAAGCACGTCTTCACCTACAAAATTAGGGAAAAACAACCAAAACTACGAAAACAAGCATAAGTCTAGAAAGAGAGATAAAATAACTAAATTACACATATTAGCAAGCTATGAAGAGTTCATTAACATACTAAAACATGCAATTTCATGTCGTTAACACACCCCCAACTAGCCTTTTGCTCGTCCTCGAGCAAAGAGAGCGATATTTAAACTTTTTTTAAGAACCAATCATGAGAGACACACAATCGACCAGACAAGACTTGACTCAATTCTAAACTAGACTCAAATATTTACAAAAACGCACACACACATTATCTATCCTAAGTGAGAACTCAAAGAAACAAAATACTAAGAGTTACTAGCTAATTTTATTTATTTTTTTTTGTGGGGGGAAAAGAAGAATGCATAAATGTCTCCTCAAATAAATTCTCAAAGTCCAAGAAGATTGAGAAAGAAGCCTATGGACGTCTAAGCATATACACATACAAATGTGGGCGGTGTTTGGTAGAAGGTGAATCATGCGAACCACAAAACTTGTTAAATTAAGTCCAATTTGCCAGAAAGTATGCCTTCAAAAATAAGGATCACAAGAAACTAGACATTCTCATACTTATTCAAAAGCACCCAAGTAGGATGGACTTCCAAAGCTTTGAACAAAAATTTTTAAGAAGGGGAGATGTGGTTGTGGGCTTGTATGATCCTTTTGTGGATTTTTGGTAGATTGTGCGATTTATCAATTTTTTTTTACCTCAAATCCAAGCCTCTCCAAGACCCACAACAAAATAGAGGAATATACAAGCGAGTGGGCTTTTTAAGCTAAACCAAGGGAGCTATCTAGGTGGTGACGTAACATTATCCCCGGACACCCCTCTATTTCTTAGACATCGCATGGGGTGTCATTGGTAACCACCACTCCAATGGGCTAAAAGTTTCCACCGCAAAAACGAATAGAGTAAAATCTTTTTTGTGAAGTTCAAATAGCTTTAGAAAATGCACCCTTTATCAAAAGTAGAAGACGTCAAAGTTTATGTGATCAAATTAGCTTGAAGGACTTAAACATGAAACTTAAATTTAGTGTGTCGCTTTGTGAGGACGCATGATATCGCGGAAGGTGGGATATTGGTGTAGATGTATTGAGTATAAGCAAAGAATTCCTTTCTAAAATAAAAATAAAAAGAACATGGACTAAGAAATTTCATTATTTGAAAACATCTAGCTTCCTAAAATTCCCTCTTTTCATTTTTTCTCATTTTTTTTCTTTTTTTTTTTCATTTTCAAAATAAGTGACTCAACTATAACTTTCAAAGACTCAATAAAGCTAACAAAATAAGAAAATAAAATCTAGACTCAAGATGAAAGGTGAAAATAATTAAAACTACCAAAGAAAGAAGAATAAAAATTCAATGGTTTGACACGGGGAAAGAGTGATGGTTCTCATGAATGGTTCACACATTTTTTTAATTTTTCAATTTTTTTTTTCAGTTTTTTGGATTTTTTCAAATTTTTTATTTTTTTGTATTTTTCATGTAAATCACTAATGAAGAAAAATCATGCTAGTAACCATTTAAGCCAAGTAATATATCTACTTCCCACCCCCAACTAAAACGTCACATTGTCCTCAATGTGTGAGAACAATGGAAAAGCATACAAGTTCATATAAGAGATAAGCGATAGATAGACCTCATTTTAGCTTTCTTGGCCACCAAGCATAAGTCCTCATCCAAGAGCAACCTACAAAATGGGAAAAGAAAAGAAAAGAAAATGCAAGAAATAGAGATAAACTAATTTATTTATTTACAACTAGGGAGGTGGAACAAAGAATTAATGCTATCCCACCCCCAATCATGGAAATTTCTTTCCATGCCATGCCCCTACTTCATTCTTAGAAAAGTACTTCTCCCTTAAAAAGTTTGATTCATAAATTAGAATAGCAAGGAGAAATAGGGGCAAGACACAAAAGATGAATAAGAGATGCAAGCAAAATCTAACAATAAAGTTAGAGCAAGTTGTTATGTCTTGCATCATCTTAAGAAAAGGGTTTGAAATCCTCAAATGACATAAATCATAGAATGGGTCTTCATAAGTTACCAATTTTTTACTTAAAAGCACAATTTGAGAGATATGGGCAACTTGTGAATCATCAATCTTATTACTTTTAAATAAGTCATATGGATTTGGGGATGTGGCTTCACAAGTGGGAGTTAAAATAATTTGAGAATATGAAGCCACATCCAAACCCTTAGGCACATCTTCCAAAATAAGCTCGCTTGACTCTTGGTCAAATTGTGCCAAGAATTTCTCCTCCTCCGCCTCAAAATCGAAGTCCCCTTCAACGAGGAGAGATGCGAGGGACTCACAATCATACAAAAAATTGTAATTTTCCAAAGTGAGCTCGCTTGACTCTTGGTCAAATTGTGCTAAGAATCTCTCCTCAATCTCTCGTGAAGAGGGTTCTCCTAGAGTGTCCTCTAAGTCATCACAAAAAAAGTGATGCTCATGATCATTGGGACTATGGTGAATATTAGACTCTTCATAAGCACTAGACAAAATAACATTTCCTTCATGAATGGTAGCATCCAATTTGACTTCTAACTCATCACATGAGTGATTTTCATTTTGTGAATCCTCCTCACATTTGTCACTATGTGAGTCATCCAAAATGGCTTCACTCATGTCATGGGTTGAAGAGTCATCATCGAAAATATCAATCTCACTACCAATATCACTATCACATGCTTCTTTGGAATGTGCAAATGAGAAATGAATACAATCACCTATCCTAGTAGCAACAACTCCATCATCGTACACATCATCCAAAATTTGGTCTTGAATAGACTCGTGATGTGTGTGAATAGGAAGTTGAGACTCGTGTGATGATGAGTCTTGTGAAGAGTAAGTACTATAATCAAGAGAATCATCATGCGATTATGAGGAAGCCACTCTATCATCCAAGTGAGAGAATGATTCTTCAAATTTTCTTTGTGATTCTCTTGATTCTATTAGTGATTCCAAAATTTCTTTATTCTCTTGAATATGCTTTTGAATTTTCTCATATAAAGAATCACTTATAGGCGTATTTAGCTCATCATTCACAAGTGATTCCCTCTCAAAATGATTAACTCATCTTGATTCACACATCATATCATTATATTGATAAGTGCAAGAATCATGAGAGTTCAAAGTGTTTGAGGGAGGTGATTGTGCACAAGAAGCATGAGATGTGTAATCTAGTGTCCTACTACCATGCCAAGAATAATCATTCTTAGGAAAATAATCACCATTTTGAATCGCACGTTCACGTATGGAACGCATTGATTCCTTAGAATGATTTTCATGACTAGTAAATGCATAGTAATAAGGAACACTAGGCCTCTCACCAAGTCCAAAATGTTCATGAGACATATTTTTTTTCAAGCAAGTAGATGAGAGGTACTTGATGAATGTCACAAGCCCTCTTGAATCTCACAAGCTTAAGTAAGCACAAGCAACTAGAAAAAAAAATGTCAAAAACAAACTACTAACAAACTAACTAAGAAAACAAATCAAATCTAAAGCCTAGCCTCTCCCCGGCAACGGCGCCAAAAACTTGTTCGACAAAAATCCCAAGTATAGGATGTCGTCTCAAGTAATAAATCCGGTAAGTCCGGAGTCAAATCCACAAGGAGAGGAGGTTTAGAAAATGAGTTGCAAAACTAGAGCAAACGACTAACTAAACGATAAAAGCAACTTCTCAATGGCTTTAGAGCTTGCCAAGCTATCAAATCCACCACAAAATGTGATGGACCAAGTTTAGAGTACGATTTAGAGAACAAAGAAAATGACTACTAAGGCGACAATTCAAGAAAAGAAGCAAATTACCAAGTAATGAGGGGCTAGGGATCATCGGTTTCTCTAGTGACCAATCCTCCTATTAGATTCGAGCCCGGTTCTCAAATTACATGTAGCAATCCACAAGACAAGTATGTCAAGAAGAGATTGCTTATTGCACTCCAACTCGCCACAAATGAAGTGTGTAGTCCTAACACGCTAATCAAGCACTAATGAGGCTATTCAAATGAGATTCTCCAAATTTCAAGTGTTTCAAGCATCAACCATATGTAAACACACATAGGTGTTTCCACATGAAAGATCAAGCAACAAATGAGATTTGTAAATTCTCACTCAAATCACCTAACTAGAACTCGATTTCTCAAAGTTAGGATTGATGAGTTCCTCTCACTCAAATGCAACTTCAAATCAAACACGTCTAAAGTATTCGCACATCTACCTATTCAATGCATCAAATACTTCAACAAGAGAAATCTAAATATTGCACTAAGCATTCAAGTGAACCCAATTCAACCCTTTCATCCTTGAAGTTCAACTTGAATCAATATGAGGATTTAGGCACTAGATAGTCCCAAATCACCCAAGCAAGTGAAATTAGCTAAACATTATAAGAAATTCAAGAGAGATTGAGAGAAATTTACTTTCAATAATCAAAACTTGAATCACAATTGATGTCATACACTTGTTTTGCCAATTCAACCTCAACACTTGATAAAAACTACACAAAACTAAGAACAAAATAGCCAAAAACTCAAGCTAAACTATCGACTAATGAAGAAAAACCCCTAACAAGCTACTGCTGCTGCTGAAACAAAGCATGAACAGAGAAGAAGACAGCAGCAGCAATCACATATGAACCCAGAAATGGCTCTCGAACAGAGCACTGTAACAGTGGCTTAACACCCCATAAATCACTAACAAATCCCACCTCCTCTCTCCCTCTCTTCCTCTTTCTAGGTTCTTGATCCTTAGAGAGCTCAAGACCAACCCAGAAATGGGCGAAATCGGAGAGAGAGAGGAGAAAACAGAGCACCGTCGCTGTGTGGTACCGTCGGGTCTGAGTGAGCCGAACCCCCAGCCCATTAAATACTCTTCATTGCAATCCTTTGAAAGTTTAGAAAACATCACTTAGCGCCCCCTTCCGTTAAAATGACTTCAAATAAACCCTCCGATGTAGCTTTGGCCTCTCGAATTAGTCCCTTGACTTCTTAAAACTTTACTTTTTGGCCTCTATCGTCAAATATTCTTCCAATTAAGTCCTCAAAGTCCCTTCTTTATGGCTCTTGAGTTGCAAATTCTCTTCAAATTCATCGTTTAAGCTCCCCCTAGCTAGCCTCTTGCGTTTTAAAGCACGTCTTCACCTACAAAATTAGGGAAAAACAACCAAAACTACGAAAACAAGCATAAGTCTAGAAAGAGAGATAAAATAACTAAATTACACATATTAGCAAGCTATGAAGAGTTCATTAACATACTAAAACATGCAATTTCATGTCGTTAACACACCCCCCAACTAGCCTTTTGCTCGTCCTCGAGCAAAGAGAGCGATATTTAAACTTTTTTTAAGAACCAATCATGAGAGACACACAATCGACCAGACAAGACTTGACTCAATTCTAAACTAGACTCAAATATTTACAAAAACGCACACACACATTATCTATCCTAAGTGAGAACTCAAAGAAACAAAATACTAAGAGTTACTAGCTAATTTTATTTATTTCTTTTTTGTGGGGGAAAAGAAGAATGCATAAATGTCTCCTCAAATAAATTCTCGAAGTCCAAGAAGATTGAGAAAGAAGCCTATGGACGTCTAAGCATATACACATACAAATGTGGGCGGTGTTTGGTAGAAGGTGACTCATGCGAACCACAAAACTTGTTAAATTAAGTCCAATTTGCCAGAAAGTATGCCTTCAAAAATAAGGATCACAAGAAACTAGACATTCTCATACTTATTCAAAAGCACCCAAGTAGGATGAACTTCCAAAGCTTTGAAGAAAAATTTTTAAGAAGGGGAGATGTGGTTGTGGGCTTGTATGATCCTTTTGTGGATTTTTGGTAGATGGTGCGATTTATCATGATTTTTTTTTTACCTCAAATCCAAGGCTCTCCAAGACCCACAACAAAATAGAGGAATATACAAGCGAGTGGGCTTTTTAAGCTAAACCAAGGGAGCTATCTAGGTGGTGACGTAACATTATCCCCGAACACCCCTCTATTTCTTAGACATCGCATGGGGTGTCATTGGTAACCACCACTCCAATGGGCTACAAGTTTCCACCGCAAAAACGAATAGAGTAAAATCTTTTTTGTGAAGTTCAAATAGCTTTAGAAAATGCACCCTTTATCAAAAGTAGAAGACGTCAAAGTTTATGTGATCAATAGCTTGAAGGACTTAAACATGAAACTTAAATTTAGTGTGTCGCTTTGTGAGGACGCATGATATCGCGGAAGGTGGGATATTGGTGTAGATGTAGTGAGTATAAGCAAAGAATTCCTTTCTAAAATAAAAATAAAAAGAACATGGACTAAGAAATTTCATTATTTGAAAACATCTAGCTTCCTAAAATTCCCTCTTTTCATTTTTCTCATTTTGTTTTTCTTTTTTTTTTCATTTTCAAAATAAGTGACTCAACTATAACTTTCAAAGACTCATAAAGCTAACAAAATAAGAAAATAAAATCTAGACTCAAGATGAAAGGTGAAAATAAATAAAACTACCAAAGAAAGAAGAATAATAATTCTATGGTTTGACACGGGGAAAGAGTGATGCTTCTCATGAATGGTTCACACATTTTTTTAATTTTTCAATTTTATTTTACAATTTTTTGGATTTTTTCTAATTTTTATTTTTTTGTATTTTTCATGTAAATCACTAATGAAGAAAAATCATGCTAGTAACAATTTAAGCCAAGTAATATATCTACTTCCCACCCCCAACTAAAACGTCACATTGTCCTCAATGTGTGAGAACAATGGAAAAGCATACAAGTTCATATAAGAGATAAGCGATAGATAGACCTCATTTTAGCTTTCTTGGCCACCAATTATAAGTCCTCCTCCAAGAGCAACCTACAAAATGGTAAAAGAAAAGAAAAGAAAATGCAAGAAATAGAGATAAACTAATTTATTTATTTACAACTAGGGAGGTGGAACAAAGAATTAATGCTATCCCACCCCCAATCTTGGAAATTTCTTTCCATGCCATGCCCCTACTTCATTCTTAGAAAAGTACTTCTCCCTTAAAAAGTTTGATTCATCAATTAGAATAGCAAGGAGAAATAGGGGCAAGACACAAAAGATGAATAAGAGATGCAAGAAAAATCTAACAATAAAGTTAGAGCAAGTTGTTATGTCTTGCATCATCTTAAGAAAAGGGTTTGAAATCCTCAAATGACATAAATCATAGAATGGGTCTTCATAAGTTGCCAAATTTTTACTTAAAAGCACAATTTGAGAGATATGGGCAACTTGTGAATCATCAATCTTATTACTTTTAAATAAGTCATATGGATTTGGGGATGTGGCTTCACAAGTGGGAGTTAAAATAATTTGAGAATATGAAGCCACATCCAAACCCTTAGGCACATCTTCCAATATAAGCTCGCTTGACTCTTGGTCAAATTGTGCCAAGAATTTCTTCTCCTCCGCCTCAAAATCGACGTCCCCTTCAATGAGGAGAGATGCGAGGGACTCACAATCATACAAAAAATTGTAATTTTCCAAAGTGAGCTCGCTTGACTCTTGGTCAAATTGTGCTAAGAATCTCTCCTCAATCTCTCGTGAAGAGGGTTCTCCTAGAGTGTCCTCTAAGTCATCACAAAAAAAGTGATGCTCATGATAATTGGGACTATGGTGAATATTAGACTCTTCATAAGCACTAGACAAAATAATATTTCCTTCATGAATGGTAGCATCCAATTTGACTTCTAACTCATCACATGAGTGGTTTTCATTTTGTGAATCCTCCTCACATTTGTCACTATGTGAGTCATCCAAAATGGCTTCACTCATGTCATGGGTTGAAGAGTCATCATCGAAAATATCAATCTCACTACTAATATCACTATCACATGCTTCTTTGGAATGTGCAAATGAGAAATGAATACAATCACCTATCCTAGTAGCAACAACTCCATCATCATACACATCATCCAAAATTTAGTCTTGAATAGACTCGTGATGTGTGTGAATAGGAAGTTGAGACTCGTGTGATGATGAGTCTTGTGAAGAGCAAGTACTATAATCAAGAGAATCATCATGCGATTGTGAGGAAGCCACTCTATCATCCAAGTGAGAGAATGATTCTTCAAATTTTCTTTGTGATTCTCTTGATTCTATTAGTGATTCCAAAAATTATTTATTCTCTTGAATATGCTTTTGAATTTTCTCATATAAAGAATCACTTTTAGGCGTATTTAGCTCATCATTCACAAGTGATTCCCTCTCAAAATGATTAACTCCTCTTGATTCACACATCATATCATTATATTGATAAGTGCAAGAATCATGAGAGTTCAAAGTGTTTGAGGGAGGTGATTGTGCACAAGAAGCATGAGATGTGTAATCTAGTGTCCTACTACCATGCCAAGAATAATCATTCTTAGGAAAATAATCACCATTTTTAATCGCACGTTCACGTATGGAACGCATTGATTCCTTAGAATGATTTTCATGACTAGTAAATGCATAGTAATAAGGAACACTAGGCCTCTCACCAAGTCCAAAATGTTCATGAGACATATTTTTTTTCAAGCAAGTAGATGAGAGGTACTTGATGAATGTCACAAGCCCTCTTGAATCTCACAAGCTTAAGTAAGCACAAGCAACTAGAAAAAAAAATGTCAAAAACAAAATACTAACAAACTAATTAAGAAATCAAATCAAATCTAAAGCCTAGCCTCTCCCCGGCAACGGCGCCAAAAACTTGTTCGACAAAAATCCCAAGTATAGGATGTCGTCTCAAGTAATAAATCCGGTAAGTCCGGAGTCGAATCCACAAGGAGAGGAGGTTTAGAAAATGAGTTGCAAAACTAGAGCAAACGACTAACTAAACGATAAAAGCAATTGATGTCATTCAAGAGAGATTGAGAGAAATTTACTTTCAATAATCAAAACTTGAATCAAAATTGATGTCATACACTTGTTTTGCCAATTCAACCTCAACACTTGATAAAAACTACACAAAACTAAGAACAAAATAGCCAAAAACTCAAGCTAAACTATCAACTAATGAAGAGAAACCCCTAACAAGCTACTGCTGCTGCTGAAACAAAGCATGAGCAGAGAAGAAGACAGCAGTTGCAATCACATATGAACCCAGAAATGGCTCTAGAACAGAGCACTGTAACAGTGGCTTTACACCCCAGAAATCACTAACAAATCCCACCTCCTCTATCCCTCTCTTCCTCTTTCTAGGTTCTTGATCCTTAGAGAGCTCAAGACCAACCCAGAAATGGGCGAAATCGGAGAGAGAGAGGAGAAAACAGAGCACCGTCGCTGTGTGGTACCGTCGGGTCTGAGTGAGCCGAACCCCCAGCCCATTAAATACTCTTCATTGCAATCCTTTGAATGTTTAGAAAACATCACTTAGCGCCCCCCTCCGTTAAAATGACTTCAAATAAACCCTCCGATGTAGCTTTGGCCTCTCGAATTAGTCCCTTGACTTCTTAAACTTTACTTTTGGCCTCTATCGTCAAATATTCTTCCAATTAAGTCCTCGAAGTCCCTTCTTTATGGCTCTTGGGTCGCAAATTCTCTTCAAATTCATCGTTTAAGCTCCCCCTAGCTAGCCTCTTGCGTTTTAAAGCACGTCTTCACCTACAAAATTAGGGAAAAATAACCAAAACTACGAAAACAAGCATAAGTCTAGAAAGAGAGATAAAATAGCTAAATTACACATATTAGCAAGCTATGAAGAGTTCATTAACATACTAAAACATGCAATTTCATGTCGTTAACACTTATGTTATGAGCATTAACATTAGTGGGAAGGAAGCCAGAGCCTCCTTTATATAGACCAACAACACTTGTCAGTATACATAAAGGCCCCTTCCTAGTTCTACATGAACTTGTATTAGTCCCCTCCTTGTAAATTAGTCCTATTAAGTTTGCAAGGTGTTGCAAAGTGATCCTTCTAATTAATTAATCATGTTAATTAATCCTAAATATAGTTCTTCTCTATTTGACGTGTGACCCCATAGGTTTCTACTTAGTTGGTGGTAACTTATTACTAACATGGAGCGGTGTCTAGCAACACATCCACGCACCCAACTAATAGAAATAAGTCAGTGATCCCGACAAACCTTTGTGCCCAATATCTCATATTGCACTATCCCTTTTTCTCCATATCCGGATTGGACACGAGACATAAATAGTCACACTCGTATATCCAATCCATAGTTCCTCGATCATGGGAATATGCTTATGCAAGCAAATAACATCAATATCTCCATATTGATTAATCTGAGTCTGGCCAGACATTCAATAAGCCTCATCCCTCGAGTGGCCGTGGATATTTGCTCCCATTATGTGGGAGGGACAAATCCTCTCTACATCACTTCGATCTCTAAGCTTGCTTCCTATCATGCCCGATATCTACCTTTATAGTCACCCAGTTACGGTGTAACGTTTGATAACATCAAAGCACGATATTTCACAACTAGAGTATCTAGTGACTTCAAGTCTAAGGATTGCAATTATATTAGCACTACGAGAAGCGATTGTGAATTTAACATAAACTAATGTATCCTTCTCGTCGTGGGTCAATCCAGTATGCCATTACTCCTAATGAATACCCATGTGTTAGACTTGATATCTCCATACCAATCTACACACATACTAGTCTATATTTGATCGTCCTATTAATCAATATAATAGACTAGGGATATTTAAGATAAACAACACATTGTATCTAAGGACTTCATTATATTAAATATCACAATATATAATAAATGAATATCTAGCCAATAACATTGTTCATACTAAATATTAGATTTCCTCTAGGAAACCTATTCCAACAGTCTCCCACTTGCACTAGAGCCAATCTGATGCATCTCGTATGCCTATAGATCTGGCTTGCCCTTCATACTTTTGCTGCGCAAGAGGTTTTATAAGCGGATCTGAAAGATTGTCATCCGTTGGAATCTTGCACATCTTCACATCTCCTCGATCGATCATATCACGAATAAGATGGAATCTCCTAAGTACATGCTTTGATTTCTGGTGTGATCTTGGTTCCTTGGCTTGTGCGATTGCCCCGGAGTTGTTACAATACAACTCTATGGGATCCACGATGCTAGGGACCAAACCGAGCTCAGTGATAAACTTCTTTATCCAAACTGCCTCTTTTGCTACTTCCGCGGCAGCAATGTACTCAGCTTCTGTTGTAGAATCAGCAACTATCCCTTGCTTGGAATTCTTCCAGCTAACAGCTCCTCCATTCAGGCAAAACACGTATCTAGACTGCAATTTTTAGTCATCTTTTTCAGTTTGGAAGTTCGCATCAGTGTAACCAATTACACGTAGCTCTTCCTTACCTCCAAATATCAAGAAGGCATCCTTAGTCCTTCTCAAGTACTTTAGGATGTTCTTGATAGCAATCCAGTGACTCTCACCCGGATTGGACTGATATCTGCTCACCATACTCAACGCGTATGATACGTCTGGTCTAGTACACAACATGGCGTACATGATGGATCCTTTGGCCGAAGCATAGGGTATCCTACTGCGGTCCTTCTCAATCTCATTGGAGGGAAAGTCATTCCTTGAAAGAGTGACTCCATGCGACATGGGCAAGAATCCCTTCTTGGAATCTTGCATGTTGAACCTCTTCAACACCTTGTCTATATATGTACTTTGACTTAGGCCGAGCAGCTTTCTAGATCTATCCCTATAGATCTTTATACCATGTATATAAGCTGCATCTCCTAAGTCCTTCATTAAAAAAAAAACTTTCCTAGCCAATCTTTAACAGGTTGCAAAGTAGGAATATCGTTTCCAATGAATAGTATGTCATCCATATACAAGACCAGAAATACTACAGAGCTCCCATTAACCTTCTTGTAGACACAGGGCTCATCTTCGTTCTTGATGAAGCCAAACTCTTTGACCGCGTCATCAAAACGTCGATTCCAGCTCCTAGAAGCTTGCTTTAATCCATAAATGGATCTTTGCAGCTTACAGACTTTATTGGCATTCTCTGGATCCTCAAAACCCTCCGGTTGTGTCATGTACACATCCTCGAGGAGGTTCCCATAAGGGAACGCTATTTTGACATCCATCTGCCAAATCTCATAGTCGTAGTATGCTGCAATAGCAAGTAGGATTCGAATGGATTTGATCATGGCAACTGGTGAAAAGGTATCATCATAGCCAATACCATGAATCTGTCTATACCCTTTGGCAACCAATCGCCCCTTATAGGCAACTATCTTTCCGTCCATGTCGGTCTTCATCTTAAAGACCCATTTGCACCCTATGGGCCGAACCCCTTCGGGTGGTTCCACCAAAGTTCATACTTTGTTGGTGTACATGGAATCCATTTCGGATCTCATGGCTTCTAGCCACTTCTTGGAGTCTGAGCCTTTCATGGCCTCCCCGTAGGTTGCAGACTCATCATCCACGGGTGGTACGTCATCGGGCTCAATCACAAGAAGTATGTACCTCTCTGGCTCATGTCGCACTCTACCTGACCTACGGAGTTCCTGTGTTACCTGAACAGGTTCCTCCACAACAACTTGCGGTTCCTGATCATGTTCCATCATTGGTTCAGTGATTTCTGGTTCTTGAATCTCTTCAATTTCTATAGTCCTCCCACTTGCTTCTTTAGAGACAAACTCTCTTTCTAGAAACACGCCGGTCCGAGCAACAAACACTTTGTTCTCGGTGGGATTGTAGAAATAATATCCATTAGTTTCCTTAGGATATCCCACAAATTTACACTTATCTGTTTGTAAATGCTTTACATAGACATCGCAGCCCCAAATTCTCATAAACGACATTATGGGACGCCTCCCATTCCATATCTCATATGGTGTCTTCATGACTGATTTGGATGGAACACGGTTAATGGTAAAAGCTGCCGTCATTAGAGCATGTCCCCTAAATGATATTGTAAGATCTGTTTGAGACATCATAGATCGCACCATATCTAATAGTATGCGATTCCTCCTCTCGGACACGCCATTCCATTGTGGCGTTCCGGGTGGAGTGAGGTGGGATACTATCCCACACTTTCTAAGATACTCGTCAAACTCTTGGCTTAAGTACACTCCTCCACGATCCGATCGTAGAGCCTTAATACTTTTACCAAGTTGCTTCTCTACTTCATTCTTGAATTCTTTGAACAATTCAAAGGATTCAGATTTGGCCTTCATAAGGTATACAAATCCATATCTACTGAAATCAACAGTAAACGTAATGAAGTAGGTGTAACCACCTCTGGCAGGCGTGGGAAACGGTCCACATACATCAGTATGTATGAGTGCCAATAACTCACTAGTCCTCTAACATTTCTTATTTAAAGGGGACTTTGTCATTTTTCCTAATAAACAATATTCACATGTCTAATATGATTCCAAATCAAATGAGTCTAGAAGTCCATCCTTATGGAGTCTAGATATGCGTTTCTCATTTATATGGCCTAAACGACAGTGCCATAGATATGTAGGATTTAAATCGTTAGTTTTAATCCTTTTAGTATTTATGTTATAGATTGGACTATTTAGATCAAGGATATACAGTCCATTAGACAAATGCGCACTACAATAGTGCATACTATCAAAATAAATGGAGCAACACTTGTCCTTTATTGAAATAGAAAAACCCTTCTCGTCTAAACAAGAAATGGAAATAATGTTTTTGCTCATAGCAGGCACATAAAAGCAATTGTCTAATTCTAAAATAAGTCCAGAAGGCAAAGATAGCTCATAAACGCCTACAGCTAATGCATCAACTCTTGCTCCGTTGCCAACGCGCAGATCTATCTCCCCTTTAGCCAATCTTCTACATCTTTTCAAATCCTGCAGATTTCGAAAAATGTGAGAACCACATCCATTATCCAATAACCAAGATGAAGAAATAGAAAGATTGACGTCTACAACATAAATACCTGGTGGTGGTGGAATCACTATTCCAATCTTCTTATCCTCCAGATATTTAGGGCAATTCCTCCTCTAGTGACCCGGCTGGCTGCAGTAGTGACATTCACCTTTAGCCACGCCTCCACTAGGCTTTAGGGCTTTCTTGAATTTCACAACTTTCTTGCGCTTTCCATTGGAAGTAGAGGCAACTCCTTTGTCCTTCCTCTTATGCACCATCATTATGGCCTTGCCCTTTCCTTTGTTGATGCTCTGTTCAGCTGTCTTTAGCATGTTCAACAAATCTGGCAGAGTCTTACTGATCTCGTTCATATTATAGTTCATGATGAACTGATTACAACTGTCTGACAACGATTGCAAGACAAGATCAGTTTGCCAAATCTTGGCTAAGTGGAAATCCCAGTCTCTCAAGGTTCTCAATGTACCCGATCATTCAGAGTACATGAGGCCCTACAAGATTACCTTAAGCAAGACTACTCTTGAACAATGCTTTGGACACCTCATAGCGTTCATGCATTGCCTGTTCCTGAAACAATTGTTTCAAGTATATGATCATATCATAGGCCTCCATATTTTCGTGCTGCTTCTGAAGCTTAACAGTCATGGTGCAAAGCATGAGGCAAGTCACGTCATTAGAATCATCAATATGTTTCTGACGTGACCTTACTTCCGCTAGAACAGACTCGTCATGTGGTGGGGCTGGAATTGGAGTGTCCAAGACATACAACTTCTTTTCTTGCTTAAGGACAATCCTTAAGTTTCTGTACCAGTCAAGGAAATTCGTTCCAGACAGTTTATCCTTCTCAAGGACAGATCGTAGGGATGAAGTCGATGCGTTGTTGTTTGCCATTTGGAATTCTACAAAACGGGAAATGTGCAATTTTATTATTTTGAACAACTTAACCAGATTCAACAATTGCTAGATCACTAAATATAGCTCCCACTATTTTTCTCGGATTAATAGCCCTCACAATTAATGCGGAAAATATCATTATATTTTCTAGTAGGTCCAAGATCCCTTTTTCACTTCTTCTTGAGCATGCTTTGGCAAGTCACCCAAGAATAGGTTATTTAGGTACGAACCATTCCAATTGCATCCGATGCAACTCTTGGTCCAATTAGGTGAATAACTCTTTAGTCTTTATCCTTTGGATAACGCCTGATTGTCATGCCTCTAGGTTCATCAATCCAATTGATTCTCACCTAGTTGCGTCCAACCTCTTTCTTTAACATACACACATTACTAGCTTGTGTCGTCCGCAACACACCATGGTAAATTAAAATCGTCTTGCTTTGGCAAGCCCGAATTTTAATAAACCCTGATCATGAAGGGTGTTTTGGCAAGAGAAGGCAAAACACAATATCTTATTTGAGGGATTTATTCAATATTAATTTGTTTGGTTGATCTAATCAACATGATATACTTATTTGGATGGGCAATCCACAATAAAAGACCATCTTGTTTATTATTATCTTGTTATCGTTTTGCTAGTATCGCCATACACACAAAAATAAATAACGAGACATAAATAATAAAAAACCACAAAAATAAAATAAAAAACCGTGGCATGGATATGGCCCCTAGACTAAGATATTATCAAGCCAATGATAATATCTATTTTCCCTAAAGTGGCAAGCTCATCTCCATGTGCTCCACCATATCCGCGCCCCAGGAGGGTGTCTTCTTCGTCTTTAGACTTCTTTGGTTTTCCGGTCTTCTTCTTCATGCTCTTGGCTATCATCTAAATATTTCTAATTCTAGCCTAACATCTAGAATAAATAAATAATAAAAGCCGCACATGTTGAGGAGAAAAACGACTCGCAGGCCGTAAACCCTAATTAATTATTACATTAATTTGATCAGCTCGCAGGCCGTAAACCAAACCACAAAGCAATAAACATCCACAACCTAGGCCATATCCATTCACCATGCAACAAAGCACATAATACAGTTAAAACCAATTTTAACGCCCTTGTTTAATTTTAGTTGATTTGGGTAATTAGAGTTACAACGGTCCAAGGGGTTCAACCCATACATGGGCCGATTCCAAGAGGACCGCCGCCCGCCACGTGACCCGGCCCAAGGCCGGCCGCCTAGTGACCCGCGGCCTTGCTTGGCACGCAAGGAGAAGGGGCGGACGGTTAGGGTTTCAGCCCTAGTCTCCTTCCCTTCCTTCCTTGTTGTCCAAGCTTGGTTGTTTCCATATGAATGTTTCCATATAATTGTTTCCATAATTGAAAAACTCCTTTTTCAACTATGTTCCCATGAACCCTAATTTTCAAGAATCAAATAATTCACATCCTATGTGATTAAACTCACTAATTCAAACATCCAATGTTAGATTAAATCTTGTTTATATTGAATCAAATTCAATCTTGCATCTATTATGCCAATTTATTTCAGTTTCGCGTAAAATAAACAATATGGTGTATAAACTGAAATCGTAACACATAAAATCATGTTATACACTACGACCTGTGGCTCTGATACTACTGTTGGGTTTTGACGTAGGTAACGCAGCGGAATAACAAAATTTAAGCCTACTCAAATCCCACCAAGGATCACAGGAAGAGACATCATAACATGATAAGGGGCATAGAAGATGTGTACCTTTTGGTTCGGGAGATCACACGAAGAATAGTTTTCTAGTATCTACGGTTGATCCACGTCTAGAGGTGAGATCTAGATTCTTCCTTCTCAAGTGATAGCTTGGACCAGAGGAAGAGGGAAGAAGGAATCAAGCAACAAACGAGGCAAAGAGGGGTTCAGCCCTCTCTTTGAGGCCGGCGGGACAGGGGGGGGGGGACGCAGGGGCTTCGGCCCTTGTGCTCTTGCTCTCTCTCTTGCTTTCTCTCCCACTCACTTATGTTATGATAATTAACATTAGTGGGAAGGAAGACAGAGCCTCCTTCATACAGACCAACAACACTTTTCAGTTTACATAAAAGCCCTTCCTAGTTCTACATGAACTTGGATTAGTCGCCTCCTTGAAAATTAGTCATACTAAGTTTGCAAGGTGTTGTAAAGTGATCATTCTAATTAATTAATCATATTAATTAATCTCAAATCTAGTTCTTCTCTATTTGACGTGTGACCCCATAGGTTTCTACTTAGTTGGTAGTAAATTATTAGTAACATGGAGCGGTGTCTAGCAACACAGCCACGCACCCAACTTATAGAAATAAGTCAATGATCCCGACAAACCTTTGTGACCAATATCTCATATTGCACTATACCTTTGTCTCCATATACGGATTGGACACGAGACATAAATAGTCACACTCGTATATCCAGTCCATAGTTCCTCGATCCTGGGAATATGCTTATGCAAGCAGATAACATCAATATCTCCAAATGGATTTATCTGAGTCTGGACAGACATTCAATAAGCCTCATCTAGTGACTTCAAGTCTAAGGATTGCAATTATTTTAGCACTACGAGAAGCGATTGTGACTTTAACATAATCTAATGTATCCTTCTCGTTGTGGGTCAATCCAGTATGCCATTACTCCTAATGCATACCCATGTGTTAGAATTGATATCTCCATACCAATCTACACACATACTGGTCCATATTTGATCGTCCTATTTATCAATATAATGGACTAGGGATATTTAAGATAAACAACACAATGTATCTAAGGACTTCATTATATTAAATATCACAATATATAATAAATGAATATTCTAGCCAATAAAATTGTTCATACTAAATATTAGATTGCCTATAGGGCACCTATTCCAACAGTCTGCATATTGGTAATATGCCGAAATGTGTAACACGCGAAGTTGACCCAACCGAAATTTCTCACGAACAAAGTGAAGATCAATCTCGACATGTTTGGTTCGCTGAAGTTGAAAAAGATTCCCAGATAAGTAGACGACGCTGACGTTGTCAAAGTACACCACCGAAGCCCGAGGTGGAGTAACACGAAGCTGGAGGAGTAGGTTCCGAAGCCAGCAGAGTTCAGAAACAGCATTGGCCACGCCGCAGTATTCAGCCTCAGCACTGGAGCGAGAAACGGTGGCTTGTCACTTGGAAGACCAGCTGAGGAGATTGTCACCCAAGAATACACAATAGACGGACGTGGAGCGACGAGTGTCAGGGCAACCGGCCCAATCGACATCAGTATAAGTAGTAAGGCTGTCAGGACGGGTGGCAGATATCCGGAGTCCATACTCAAGGGTCCCACTGACATAGCGAAGGATGCGTTTTAACGCATGAAAATGCGTCTTGCGCGGGTCCTGCATGAACAGAAACACCTACTGAACGGCATACTGAATATCAGGCCGAGTGAAGGTAAGATACCGGAGTGCCCCAGCAAGACTGCGGTACAAGGTGGGATCTGCAACTGAGGGTCAAGAGTCAGCCATGAGTTTACTGACGGGCTCGACCGGGGTGACAATAGGTTTACAAGCCGACATAGAAGCACGTCGAAGGATGTCAGTCGCATACTGATACTGAGACAAGAACAGACCAGAGGAATCCCCAGTGATCGTAATATCAAGAAAGTGATGAAGCTGGCCGAGATCAGTCATAGCAAATTCGCCAGATAGGCGAGAAACAACCCGATCCAAGAGATACATAGAGGAACCAGTGATGATGTTGTCGGCCACATACTGCATAAGACAGACAATATCAGTGCCATGGTTTTAGACAAATAGGGACTCATTACAAGAGCAACTGGAGAAACCCACTACATCTGTATGAAACGTGGCAAACCGCTGTAACCAAGCATGAGGGGCCTACTTAAGGCCATAAAGTGATTTACGCTGACGACAAACATAATCAGGACGTTGTGGGTCACGATACCCTGGGGGCTGGTGCATGTAGACAGTCTCAGCAAGATCACCGTGTAAAAACGCATTCTTCACATCCAACCGCCGGATAGGCCAAGAACGTGATACTGCAAGAGTGAGAACGGTACGAATAGTGGATGGCTTCACAACCGAACTAAACTTCTCCTCACAGTCCACCCCAACAAGCTGAGACTTACCATTAGCCACAAGACGCGCCTTATAGCGTTGCAACCTGCCATCTGCATGAAACTTGTGACGAAACAAAAAATAGCACGAAGTACATTGGCCCAAGATGGGCAAGTAACCAGATCCCAGGTATCGTTCGTCACCATAGCCCAAACTCATCATCCATGGCCGCTTTCCAGTTAGGATCCGACAAGGCTAGGATAGGGGATTTGGGAAGCGGTGAGATAGAAGCAGGGGAGTGGGCTGCAAAGGTGAGGCGCTGCACTGGTTTGGTAATGCCATGCATGGAGCGGGTGGTCATCTGAGGTGAGAGAGTCGGAGGTGAAGGGGACAATGCAGGCAAATGAGCAGACTCAACTGCAAGGTCGGACGAGGCAGCAAGTGGTGTTGCCGAGGCAGCGCGTGTGGCTAAGGATGAGCGCAGCTGAGTTGCGCGACGCACATAGTGCAAGGGGTAGGGCTGGATAGGGACCTAAGAGGTGTTTGGTGCTTGATTGGTGGTTGGTGGGGGTGTTGATGCTACAGGGTTATGGAACTGATGAGGAAGTAGATGAAAACTATCATCAGGATCAGAGGACCTATGAGTAGCAGGAGACACCGAATCAGGGAAAGAGAAGGGAAACACCGTCTCATCAAAAGAGACATGACGAGACATGTAGAAAAGTCCTGATCTCAAGTCAAGACACCGGTACCTCGATGATTGAGTGGGTAGACGAGGAAAACACACCGGGTAGAGCGAGGGGCAAGCTTGTGTGGAGATGTAGAAGACAGGTTGGGGTAACAGAGACACCCAAAAGTGAAAAGGTGGTCGTAAGATGGGACACGATGGTAGAGGGAAACCAGGGGAATGTTGTCCTATATGACCTTAGTGGGAAGGATATTGTGGAGGTAGAAAGCGGTCAAAAGAGACTCGAGCCAAAAGGAGGAGGGTAGCGACGCCTGTGCAAGAAGTGCACGGCTGATATCGTTAATGCGGCGAATCATATGTTCAACCTTTCCATTCTGCGACTATGTCTGAGGACACGCAAAACGAAACACAAGGCCATGCTAAAGAGCAAAGGAATGAAACAGGCCATTGTCGAACTCACCACCACGATCACATTGAAAACTTTTTATAGGTCGCTGGAACTGAGTTTGTACGAAGGTGCTGAATTGTTTAAATTTTAGTAGCACGTCAGATTTGTGTTGTAGGGGAAAGACCCATAGATAGTGCGTGCATTCATCAAGAAGTAAGAGATAATATTTGTAGTGCGATTTACTCAAAATGGGAGATGTCCATAAATCACTATGAATTATGTCAAAAGGAGCTACAGTAGATGACAAAGATGTAGAAAAAGGCAAACAGACGTGTTTACTGACTTGACAAGCATGACAAAGATTTTCTGAGCTATCCTTATTACACAAAATCTATTGACTACGACTAAGAGAATCTAAAACTAGACGTACAGGATGACCAAGGCGATTGTGCCAGACTGGAGCAGGGAGGGCGGCCAGAGAGACAGCGGAAGATGCAGGCAATGCAGACTGGAATGGATAAAGATCACCCGAACTGTTGCTCCTCAGCAAAAGGGCTCCCGTTCGAGGGTCCTTCACAGAAAAACCAAACGGATCAAACTCAATAGAAACATTATTGTCAGTTGTGAATTGACGAACATAAACAAAGTTTTTGATAATATTAGGTGTAAGGAGGACATTGCTAAGGTGTAAGGGACGGGAAGTGGTTGGGATAGTGTGATGGCCGGACCCTGTAATTGGAATGCCGCAACCGTTTCCTACCATCATGTGAGGAGTAGGAGAATATGACGAGGGAGAAGAAAGAATACCTGACTGGGATGTGAGATGAGCAGAAGCACCTGAATCGAAATACCAAGTCTGGTCAGGGACATTGAGAGTCATACCGCTCAACCGTAATCCCAAATCAGTGGTGCTGGAGGCAACATGAGCAGTAGTGAGGGCCTGATCTGGGCCCGATGGCGGAGGACGGAGCAGGCCGACGGTCGGGCGACGAGATGTGCTCCAGCCGGCTGTCGGGTACAGGCATAGGGGTGCGGGTCATTGGGGGCATGGGAACTAGACCCAATACCCGTGGTCTCCGAGTGGTGCAGCAGGTGGGGGCGAACCCACGGGTTTGTTTCCCGTCTTGCGGCGATTGTTCCGTACGTTCCCGGATTTGCGGTTTCCGATGTTTGGGTGATCCCCGGTTGGTGGTGCTGGGGCAGCAGGAGCTAAGGGCTGACGCACCGAGACGAGAACCTGTGGGGGACTGGGACCGACCTGTTCCAGTCGAGCGAGCAGACGCTCATGGAGACGCAGCATGGAAACCGAAGAGAGAAAATCAGGGGTGGGATTAGCTTGCTGAATGAGCATAGCAACGCCACTGTAAGCAGGGGAAAATCCATTAGTGAGTTGAATGACCAGACGTTGATTTGAGACAGATCAACCAACATTCTCGATACGATCAGCCAGGTTCTTGAGCCGAGTGCAGTAGTCATCAAGGGATGAGCAGTCTTCCATAAGCAGATTGACAAAGTCAATCTCTAGCTCAGCCATGCGAGAACCCTGGTTATCCCGATAGTAGTTTTCAAGCTTTACCCATGCTTCTCGAACGGTTTGATTAGGGGTAAGAATAGCAAGCACCAAATCAGCGCTGATGGTTTGGTAGATCCAGTTCAAGATCACGGAGTCCACGACTTTCCACAGGGAATCTGGAGTTCCAGTTGGAGGGTAATGTGGTCTGAGACGCAAAAGGAGTGAGTCTACAGTCGAAAAAGGCCCAATGATCATACTAAACTTTATAGGTGTCCAGTATGAACCGGACCTGTTTGTCGATGTTGGTGACGATAAAAATTGGGTGAAGAGGCTCCTTGTTGTTCCAGGAGGCAGGGGAATCGCCAGTTGAGAGAGTATACATGTTTGAGCAGTGGTCAGGAGACGTCAGGTGGACCGTCTAGGGTTTCTTGTCCGTCGGAGGCGACTAGGAGGCGACGAGGAACCTGCGGATCTGAGAGGCTGACGGCGGGTAGAGCACTCTGCCGAAGCGGAAAGAAGGAGGGGGAGGGACATCGTCGAACTCACTGCCGAGCACGATGGACGACGAGAATGATGTCATCGGTGAAGGCGGTGGCGTACAGATGGTGGCGTGAGGCCGGCGATAGGAAATGGTAGAGAATAGGGTTTTAGTTAGGACCTAGGCTCTGATACCATGCAATATTTTGGTAAAACTTCCTTTCTTCATTTATTATTTACATCTCAATATATAGACAAGTACACTGTTCTAATTTTAAGACTAAGTCCAATGTGGGACTTTTATTTACATAAAGTACTTTTACTATTAGTTTTCCCATTCAATAGTACTCTTATCTCATAAGCTAGAATACCATATCTTTAGGGGTGAATACTACATCTGGATATTTGGTTATTATGCTTTTGTTTAGGAATTGCTAGAGGTTGTATGCAGTTCTTCTTATTATTATTATTTTCTTAATTCTAATGATGTACGGGTTTGATTTGTGTTTGATTCTTGTAGTATTTGGTTTGATTCGTCTCGTTGTCTGCGCATTGCGCCCCAAAATCATGAAAATGAATCCTCTCTTCCATTTTTTTCCTCCTCCTACCTCCTTCCCTTCATCCTATGGTTAGGATAAGACCACACCACTTGCAAGTGATGTGGTTTGGTAAAAATAAATGATAGCAAGTGGCATGATTTTATCCTGACCGTAGGATGAAGGGAAGGAGATAGGAGGAGTAAAAAAGGGAGGAGAGGATCTATTTCCCCCAAATCATGCAGTCACTGGTACGTCCAGCATGCCAGCATTTGGTTTGCTCATACACAATTTCTATAGTTGCATCTATTCTTCCATGTTTGCCTGATGCATTTTCTTCATCAAAGTTCCTATATTTGACAGCAACAACACTAACAAAACTCTCTCTATTTTGCAGACCCAAGATACATTTCCACGAAAGCTATGACCAATTACGCAAACACGACTGATGCAGAAAAGAACCGACGGACTGGATAGTGAAACCCCATGTTTACAGCAACAACATGAAGCTCAGATTGTGCACACTCCAGCACCGGCGAAGATGCAACCCTCGAATGGCCACCGCATAGTGCAGTGAATGCCCACATTTACAACAACAACATGAAGCTCAAATCATGCGCACTCCAGCACTGCCTAAAATGCGACGCTCGAATCAAAGCTACCCTGCACGCAGAGCGCGGGGTAAAACTAGTGGTCCTATAAAACAACTCACTCATGTTGATGATGTGTCGCAACGATGTGTCTCAACTTGAATGGCCTTAAATAAGTAAAACCGCGTGCTGATAAGAAAAGCCAATGCAATACACCCCAAAAAAAGTCCAATCGCCCTTAGTTTTCTGTAATTTAATACACTAAACTAACGTCCCAAAAGGCCAAATAACTACCCAAATCAATGACTGATTCTCTCAGCACACGACATTGACACACGTTTTTTTTTTGAGAAATTATTTTGTCGTCAACCGAGTTTGAACCCGGGACCTCATGTAGGGGTTTCGAACCCTCTACCACTTGAGCTACCACCCTAGCTGCTTAACAAGTTTGAAAAGACTGTAACAGCTACGAGACGTTGAAGGCACAAATCCCTGTTCATTATGCTATAATATTAATATTCTTATTGTAAGGTTATTACATTTGAGGATAATAATACATGGATTACTCTCAAATAGGAGAAGACCATACGTCACTTACTCTGAGGACAAAGTAGATATGCAGTGTATATGTGATTGCATGCGTTTGTACATGTGAAGATATACTTACACATTAGTTGGGAATGCAAGGTGGAGTGGGATGGGATTTTTGGGGTTGGTTGCCGCTACATCCCAGGCTGTTCCGAAAATATTTGGTCATAAAATATTTGGACAGGCAATGCTGGCCACACAAGGCATGCAAATTTTCTACAAGCAGTTTCAATGTTAAGACATGCACTGTAGGAAATCTGGGTGGTGTTTAGAACGGGAACAATTGAACTTGGATGATCTCTGAGTCGTGATATCACTCCCAGATTAAAGTATTTCGGCGTTGTGCACGAAATCTCCAATCGGATAAAACAGAGTCTTCAAGAACGAATATGATTTCCCATATGTTTCTAAATTCGACCAAACTGAAAAATAGGGAGGGAGATGGCGGTTAATCTGGCGGTTACAACCGCCAGATTTCAGTCCGTTTTTTAACAGAAAATTAAGTCAGAGATTTCAGACCGCCGCCAGGGGCGTTGCCCCTTGGACCCCACCGGGGGCGCTGCCCCCGAACCCCCGCAGTCGTTCGCGAGTTCGTTGTCCAAGTCACTAACATAGTTGTGTGCACGCGTGTACTCCACACCTCCTAACGTGTACAACGTATTGCCAATGTCTACTTGGTCGTAAGTAAATCCGATTACACAAATGGCCGATGACACTAAAATCACCAACAATCCTCCCCCATTTTAGTGTAATCCTTGATTCACTTATCCTTTCAAAAACGAAGCAAACTTATGCATAAATGAAAATGTCTCGAAGATTGAATTTTCATCTTACTATATTACATCTTCAAATATTCGAGTATAGGGGTGTCCTACGGATTGAACCCTTTCTACTCATGATGAATACATGAAAGTAAAATACACATAAGTTCAACATATTCCATGTTCTAACTTGACACTTATTTTTTACTAGCCTAGTGTCACTATCCTTCAATGAGCATATAGAAGCCAAGTCCAAACTTCTTGAAGCGGCTAAACTCCATACTCATATAGGTGGTTCTTTTCTTCTTGTACCTGCCATACAATTTTTCAAAAGAACCATTAAGAAGTGTAAACTTCAACCTCCTTAACTTGCAGGTCTGAACACATACCTTGGGATGATCTTTGTGTTCCAATTTCTTCATGTAAGAGTTCCACATTGAATTCAGCTTCTAACGTTGTATTAGAAGGGAATTGGGTATCTTATCATAAGAGATCTTTTAGATGGACTTTAATCCCATCCCCACGGCCGACTTGTGCACTAAGTCCCTTGCTAACCCTTTGGTTAGATGATCCGCAAGATTTTGTTGTGTACGAACAAACTCAACCGATATCACACCATTCATGATTAAGTCCCGAATGATGCTATGTATGACACCCAAGTGTCTAGACTTGCCATTATACACCTGACTATATGCCTTAGCCAGAGTAGCAGCACTATCACACCTGATAGATATTGGTGAAATCGGTTTGGCCCACAATGGAATCTCATACACTAAATTCCTTAGCCATTCAGCCTCATTACCGGCTGCAGCTAATGCCACAAATTCAGATTCCATTGTCGATTTAGTAATGCAAGTTTGCTTCTTTGAAGCCCATGAGATTACCCCTCCTCCAAGTAGAAAAACCCATCCACTAGTTGAGGAATGATCTTCCATATTGTTTATCCAACTTGCATCAGAATATCCTTCTAGAACCGAAGGACTTCCACTGTATGTCAAACCATAATTCATGGTTTTCCTTAAATACTTGAATACTCTCCTCATTGCTTGCCAATGATGTGTGCTTGGATTGCTAGTATACCTACTTAGCTTTCCAACAGCAAATGCTATATCTGGTCGTGTACTAATCATGGCATACATTAGACAACCAATAGCCCTAGATTATTCCAGTTGAGATACAGCCTTGCCTTGGTTAGGCAACAATTTCACATTTGGTTCCATCGGAGTACTAACCGGAGAACAATTTTCACAGTTAAATTTCTTTAACACCTTCTCAATGTAATGAGATTGAGAAATAGAAATGGCCTTGTTCTCACGTTTAATCCTAATACCTAGGATTACTTCAGCCTCCCCCAAATCCTTCATTGAAAATTTAGATGAAAAGAATTCCTTCGCTTGATCCACTTGATCTTGGCTGGTACCAAAGATCAACATGTCATCTACATATAAACAAATTATGACTCCTTTACCAGAATCATCAAATTTGCTATATACACACTTGTCTGCTTGGTTCAAATGATAACCACTAGACAACACAATATCATCAAATTTTTGATGCCATTGTTTAGGAGCTTGCTTTAAACCGTAAAGTGATTTAACAAGCTTACACACCTTATGCTCATTTCCTGGCATAACAAATCCCTCGGGTTGTTTCATATATATCTCCTCATCCAAATCACCATTCAAGAATGCGGTTTTCACATCCATTTGGTGAATAACAAGATTATGTATAGCTGCAAGAGCTATTAATAATCTAATCGTGGATATCCTAGCAACAGGAGCATATGTATCAAAGTAGTCGATACCCTCTTTTTGTTAAAACCACGTACAACCAGTCGGGCCTTAAACTTTTCTACGGTACCATCTACTTTCATCTTCTTTTTGAAGATCCACTTGGAATCAAGCGGTTTCAACCCAGGAGGCAAATCAGATAATTCCCAAGTTCCATTTTGCATGATCGAATCCATCTCATCATCTATTGCTTCTTTCCAGAATGCAACATCACGAGATGCCATAGCCTCACTATAGGTTCTAGGATCCTCCTCTATGCTAAAACAATAAGCATACTGGGTATGAATCTCATCCCTAGATCCCTCAACTAAATATAGTTGAAAATCAGAACCATAGTCCTTGGCTACTCTACCTCTTTTACTCTTTCTTACTTGAGGTAAAGTGATGGCGTCACTTGTTCCTTCATTTTGAGCATTGCTCAAATTCGGAACCAAGTCCTTTGGTCTAGGTATGGAAGAAAACCTTTCTTCATCAAAGATAGCATCTCTTGACTCTATTACAGTATTAATGGATACTGAGTCACTAGGTTCAATCACATAGAACCTATAAGCCTTGGAATGCATGGCATATCCAATGAAGATGCAATCTATACCTCTTTCACCAAGATTCTTTCTCTTGGGATCATTGAGCCTAACAATGGCTCTACAACCCCAAACTCTCAAATAATGCAAGTTTGGAGGTTTACCATACCAAAGTTCATATGGGGTAATTTTTTTCCTTTTGTTAGGAACCCTATTAAGCAAATAGCAAGCAGTTAACATAGCTTCTCCACAAAATCCATCACTCAAACCCGAGTAGGAAAGCATGGAATTAACCATCTCCTTTAGAGTTCGATTCTTCCTCTCAGACACACCATTTTGTTGAGATGTATAAGGAGCAGTGGTTTGGTGAATAATACCAACCTCTTGGAAATACTTAGGATCATAATATTCGCCTCCTCTATCCGTGCGTAAAATCTTTATTAAACCATTCTTTTGCAACTCAACTTCAGTTTTGTATGTCTTGAATTTATCTAAAGCTTCATCTTTAGAGTGTGACAAGTACACATAGCAAAACCGAGTAGCATCGTCTATAAAAGTAATTACATACTTTTTGTTTCCTATAGACGGTGTTGCATGAAAGTCACATAAATCACTATGAATTAGTTCAAGCACCTTAGAGTCCCTTTTAACATCCTTAAAAGGTTGTCTAGTTATCTTGGTCAGCATACAAGTTTTACACCTTTCGGTATTAATATAAAATGAAGGAATTAGACTCATTTTGGACATATCTTGTAACCTTTTAAAGTGTACATGTCCTAAACGTGCATGCCAAAGTGTTGATTTATCAATACTAGTACTAGCAACGCAAATTGAATTGTTACCAAAAGGAGCAACGATATTTAAACGAAGCATATCATTACATAAATAACCAAAGCCAACAAAAGAACCATGTTTTGACAATACAAACTTATCTGACTCAATAACCTGCTTGTATCCAAGCTTATTTAATACAATTCCAGACAAGAGATTCTTTCGAATCCTGGGTACAAACAATACATCATACAAACTTAAACATTTTCCAGAAGTAAATACTAGGTTAACACTTCCAACTCCATGGATTGGCTCGGTTGCAACATTCCCCATTCTTATTGTGGATCCATCTTCAATGGTTTGCATGGTTGTAAACCATCTTTGATCCTTGCAGACATGTCTTGTAGCACCCGAATCAACCCACCATGATATGTCATCATCCTGCACATAAAATGCATCAGAATTTAGGGATACATAATTCTGAATTGAATTTCCAGGTTGTTCAATGAACATACCTTGTTGCTGATCTTGGCCTTTCGGCCCCTTTCCCTTGCCACTTGTGTCTTCACCTTTCTTACTTTTGCCCACACGACAATCCTTCTTGAAGTGCCCTGGTTTCCCACACTTCCAACATGCAAACTTTGGCTTCTTGTTAGGATTGTTGTCTTGCTGTTTAATTTTCCTTTTTCCAGATTTGTTCTTTCCCTTCGAAGAATTCCCTTCCTCCATCATATTCACAGAACCTGGATCAGCAGTAAGTTTGTCCTTGGGTTTGTCACTTTCTTGATCCCTCAAGGACTGTTCAATCTGAAAGTGACTGCCCAATTGCACCAAGGAAAGTTCTTCCTTTTTAAACTTCAACTTATGCCTAACATCCTTCCATGACGGAGGCAGTTTATCAATCATACTAGAAACGGAAATTGATTCATCCATTTTCATGTTGTGTTGATTAAACCGCCCTAGGATACAAAGCAATTCATGGTATTCCTCCATCACAGGCCTTGAATCAACCATTCTGTAATTGTTCCAATTACTGACCAGAAATTTTCTGCTTGAAGCATCTTCAGCCATGTATTTTGATTCAAGAGAATCCCACAGTTCTTTTGAACTCTCAACATTCTGATAAACATCAAACAAGGAATCAGACATACCGTTAAGAATGTGTCCGCGGCAGATGTAGTCATCATTCTCCCACTTTGATCTCCTCCTTGTCTGTTCCAGGGTTTCGTTCTCCACAGCTTCAGGCATCGGGGTGGTAAGAACATACACAACCTTCAGCGTCGTCAACAGGAAGTGCATCTTCTTCTGCCACCTTCGGAATTCCTGCCCCTCGAACTTCTCCAATTTCATGAACTTGCTCGTCATGTCCTGAGCAGTGTTGCCGTTCGTCATGATGCAGATACTTTAATCTTTGTAGGAAATCTGGGTGGTGTTTAGAACGGGAACAATTGAACTTGGATGATCTCTGAGTCGTGATATCACTCTCAGATTAAAGTATTTCGGCGTTGTGCACGAAATCTCCAATCGGATAAAACAGAGTCTTCAAGAACGAATATGATTTCCCATATGTTTCTGAATTCGACCAAACTGACAAATAGGGAGGGAGATGGCGCTGCCCCCGGACCCCCGTCGGGGGCTGCGCCCCCGAACCCCCGCAGTCGTTCGCGAGTTCCTTGTCCAAGTCACTAACATAGTTTTGTGCACGCGTGTACTCCACACCTCCTAACGTGTACAACGTAATGCCAATGTCTACTTGGTCGTAAGTAAATCCGATTACACAAATGGCCGATGACACTAAAATCACCAACATGCACGACGAAAGGGCTATAATGAGGTGAACAACACAAAAGATGTGTTGAATCGTCAAATATATGTACAATTGGGTGAACAACAAAAAGCCAGCACCTAAGTAGGTAGAAGATTACATTCCTCGTACCACCATGTTGTCCTGGTGTTTGAATAGTCTCGTTATATATTTCCTGAAAATAGAAAGAGCCTCTTTTGTCTAGTAGAACACGAAAGACTGGATTGGGGATTACAGTGCAACTTCTTATGGATATGTGTTTTTATAGAATTCACCCCTTTGATTTATGATAAAGCTGAAAATAGTGTTTTGCAGGTGTGTACGAGAGAATCCTGCAGAGAGAATTCAATATACACCAAGAGTAGAGGATAGAAAGAACACAGGAAGAATAGGGTTGTGTGTAGGGAGAGAGTAAGGCAATAGCACGGTATGAGAGAGAGAGAGGATTTTGGCAGAGCTTTCGCGTATCTCAGGTGATTCTCCCCTGTATGGAAGGGTTAACGATCCTATATATAACGGAGAATGTGACCGTTGTAGTGTGGTTCATGCACCCATCAATGGCGGCTTAATTAGCTTAACCACAACGGCACGTTCGTCCGCGTATATAGGGACCGTTACAGCACGTTATCCGCGTATACCGGAACCGTTACGAGGTTGACCGGGTTTGACCGGGTTGACCGGGTTCATGAGGCTCGTGCCATAAATCTCTCAAAAGCAGTTACTAGGGGTCGCGCGCGGGCTTGGTTGTCGCTCGCGCGCGACATGACTTACTCTAGCCTCCAAACCACTAAGTCCCTACAAGTCTCGTGTGGTGGTATGCGAGGGCCCTGTCTCGCAGCCCCCACGTGGATCAGCACGGCTGGTGATCCAGTGTGTGTGAAGCACAGTATGGTGTGCTGGATGGTCGCGACGTGGCCGAGATCTTCCTGTCTAGAAAGCACTATCTACATTAGCCCACTTTCTGCGCGTGAAGACGCATAGCCGGATAGGCTTCCATGCGCAGGAACCAACGTACGCGTCGCTGCCACGCACCAATTCAAATACACGCAAATTCAGCCCCCGTGCGTGTCATTATGACCTAAAATCCCTAGAGTCGTGCCGTCTGGCCTTTTAGGGTTTTAGGCATGACGTCAGCTTGTCATGTGATTGCGCGATTCGACGGTGACGGTTGCGATTCGACTACTGAAAGGACGCAACCCTTCATTGTTTTTGGATAAATACTCTGTGTTCTCCATTGTTGCAAAGCATCACTTCTTTCTCTTAAAGTGAATGATACCCGGAAGCCTTCAAGAGCAGATTCAAATAATCAATCATCAATTCTTTCTTGTCAATCGTCTGTCCGCATCCAAGCAAGCTTTACCAAAACAAGGTTGGCCTTACTCAATTCCATTTAATGTACTCGTATATGCTTCAAACTGTAGTATTAGATCTGAAAACCCATG
This sequence comes from Linanthus parryae, assembly GCA_023055425.1. NCBI lineage: Eukaryota > Viridiplantae > Streptophyta > Magnoliopsida > Ericales > Polemoniaceae > Linanthus > Linanthus parryae. The sequence goes on from JALGPY010000012.1 coordinate 366,162, forward strand.
ACTATCTGAAACATAGCACTTCGTTGGAAACTGCAAGAGAGGCCTTGTTCTTTGCTCTCAGAACTAATTTAATCCCCAGATTGTAAGGGTTTTGAATGTAGGGTTTCTGAAATTCGCAATAATGTAAACGATTCCGAACTTTCAAACCCCAAAATTGGCACTGAACTGTTCCTCTTATCTTTGACAAAACATTGTTGCTTCGACCAAAAACTCAAACTGATTCCTGAAATTCGAACTGAAAGTATGTGTATTTCCCCCCCCCCTTTTTTCTTGCTCTTCCGCAGGAATGGCGAAGACAAAAGGACCAAATCCGTTAAAGAAGTCGAGGAGATACCTGATCTTCCCCAAACTCTATGGCGGAAAGCCCCCTATTTGGGCGGAAAAGACTTTTATCATGCTAGGGTTAAGGTGAAGAATCTGCCGACTCCTGTTCCATCTGATGAGTTGCAGACATTGACCCCACCTCTTAACGCAGCCTTGCTGGAATTAATCGATTCCAAGGATGTGGTTAGATTAGGGGTCGAAAATGGATTTTTCCCCCATACTGCAATTTGTACCCAGGCGTTTGTCCAGAAATTGGTCATGGATGAGTGGATCGACCATGTGTTGACCAACCATGCGATCACTTTCAACAATGCCGGCATTTATTTTGCCGTGCGTGCTATGAAGGGTGTTGTCGTGAAGTTGGACCAGTCCATGCTTCTAAACCTTCTCTCGCGTTACTCGCCTGCGACTCACACATTCCACTTTGCTGAGTTAAGAAAATTTCCACCCGGTGGACGTCTGCGAAGCCTCTTCCTGACTGGCAGCTAGTCGATACGTCTGCGAAGAACACTTGGGGCAAGTGGGTGCAGTACTTCTTCCGCGATTATGCGAGTAGTAGTATCACCAAGAAACTTTTGAGCTAGAACTAGAAAGCGAAGAATTATGTGAACGGGAAAGGTTATCATCTGACCTTGTGTGCTTTTCTCTGCACCTGGTTATCGAGGTACCTTATTGATGGCCACCCTCATGATGGGGTTTTCTACCATGTCGTCCCTCTTGCTGTGAAATTGACCCTTGGTCAAAGAGTCGCACTTGGGCCACTAGTCCTGGGCACCCTGTACCACAGATTGGATCAACTGGTTGTAGCAACCAAAGACTCCCGCGGCCGCCTGGATGTGTTAACCTATGTTAACATCGCGTTCTTGACCATGTGGGTTTTCGAGCGATGTCCTTCCTATGGTCCTGTTCCCTCTAGACCCAACAAATGGTGCGTCCCAGGTGCGGAGGAAGAGCTTAACAGTGGCAGGGCTGCGAGATGGTTTGGAACTCACTTTCCTAAATGTACCTGGAGCCTGATATGCGACGATCGCAGCAAGTTTACGGCTAGGCCTTATGTCACGCGCATTGAGAATGTGCGATGGTTCCCAAAGTTGTATCCTTCCAAGGCTGTTGCTTTCTCGGAAGATCTTCTTTTCGAGGGTCACAAGCGTTTCCACGAGCGTTATCGCGAGTTCTTCTGCTGGTGTCTAAGAGGTTCTCTTCCTGCTCTTGCGGAGTATGTTCGCGAGCTTACCCCTAGGCACGAGAGGATCACGGTAGATGTTGATCCCACTCGCGTTTCTCCCCAGTTTGGCTTTGATGCGGTGGCACCATCAATCTGGCTGCAGTCCATCATCAGAGGCTGCTACAAGCGACTACTATCTGGCGAGTGCAAAACGATCTTATGGAGCAACCTTCCCTTCGAACAACCCCCAGGTAACCGCGCAGGTGGCTACTCGAAGAATTGGGTCGCCTATTGGAATACCCAGCAAGCGAGGTTTGAAACACAGTCGACCCCTCGGCCGAGCAGAGCTCCTGTGATCAAGAGAAATTCCTTCCCTTTCCGTCCTAACTGTAGCTTGGACGACTCCCACTATGGCTGCTACTCGTTGCTGGACCACGAGAATCACCTGGGCCCCTCCACCATTCTTGAAGAGAAGATGGCTGCAGTTAGGGAAGGTGCTTCGCATGTCATCAAATACAGCGAAGATTTTGCCAAGGTAAACAATCTCCTTTACGCATGTCGAATTTCTTTATTTTTGATATATCGAAACTTATACTCCCTTATCTGTTGTAGTGCTATGTGAGGAGGTTTGCATCTGGTGAGCGTTCTAAGTCGCTGATCACCACCATCGTTGCTAAGAGAAGGCAGGGTGAGCCGATTCGGCTAGTAATGGGAATGGCTCCCGCAATTGAGGCCTGAATTCGCGAGGTCATGGATGTATATGCTGACTCGCTGATAAACAATACTCCAGCCTTGTCTCCTCCCCGTAACGATCCGTCTCCTCCAGCAACTGCTGCTCCAAGGGCAAAGAGACCAAGGCAGAAGGGAATCACAATCTCTTCCCCTAGGAGTGCTTTAGCTTCCTCCCCTGCGAAGTCCCTTACTTCCAGGGACAAAGGCAAAGGTCGCATGCCAAGCAAGGCGCGGAAGGAGCTCGCAGTGGAGACCTTTGTTCCGTTTGGTCAGGAGGAAGAGGAGGATGAGAGAAGGGAAGCGAGAGAAGGAGATGATGATGAAGAAGAAGAGAGAGTCGAAGATGTCAAAGAAGAAGAGAGAGGTGAGATACAAGAGGAAGAGTCGGAAGGTATCTCAAACATACTTATCTTCTCATTATCTTGACTCTCGCAATCTTTACTGAGCAGTTTGTTCCTTTGCAGATGACGATACAGAGAACCTCAGCGGCCTTCTGGCCAAGAAGCAGAAGAGGGGTTCTCACTCTGGTGTATCCAGCGAAACCATATACGAGGACATCCTTGCTGAGTCTAGAAGAACAGCTGCGGAGGCTGCTGAAAGAAGAAGGAAATGAGAAGAAGAGGAGATTGAAGGCATAAAGCAAAGGAGCTTGGAAGAGCAACATGTTGACGACTTGGCGCGGCAATCCTATGAAACAGATGTGGCTCAAGAGGAAGATGCAACTCAGATCTGTGAGGAAGATGCGGCTGCTCAAGTTGATGAGGAAGATGCGGTTCAAGAAGAAGATGCGGCTGCTCTGGAGCAGGCTCAAGCGGACTTTGAGGAAATCGCAGGCGGCAATGAAGGTGAGATTTTTAATCTTGCGGTAACTTACAGAGACGTGATTGTTGGTGCATTAAAGCATGGATTATCGAAAGCCGACATTCGTCGCTGGCTAGTAAGCAAGTGCGGTGAACCTTCCGGTAATCATTTGAACAGAACTTGTGAACTAGGCTTAGTAACCCGATCATCATCATGACTGGTTTCTTCGCACCCCAAGTCAGGCTCACCTTAAGGATATGCTTAACGAAGACACATTAATAGGTCATGGTATCGCGTCCTTAGCATATGACGAAGATGCTACAATCCCACCTACGCGTGGAGGTGCTCGCTTTGTTTATCAAAATAATAAAATATTGTTTGACACAAGTTACCTTACATTGTCCTGTCTTGTATCGCAGGTAATGCTGGTGAAGCCGTGCTGTAACAGAGGAGTCAACCTTCTGCATCATATATCCCAGTGCGAAGTTCTGATATCGAGAAGCCTGTCGCAGGTGTTGAGCATGCAGTAGAGCCCTTGGAGGATGTCATCGAAGTCTCTGACGATGCCGAAGCTAACACTGTGCTGATGAAGGAAGATACTAATGCTGCTGCTGAGGAAATGGAAGCAGATGCTGCTGAGGCTGAGATTCGTGAGCAGATCGTGGAAGATGTAGGATCACATGCGAATGTGAATGTTCAAATGAGTGCTCCTGAGTCTCACGAGCCTTTCGCATCTGAAGGCGTCCCTAATCGAGCTGCAACTTTTACTGTTGCCATTCCTCCAGCAAGGATTGAGCCTCCAGAGATTCCTCAAGCATGGAGCTTTTGGAGTTCGCAGGTAGGAGCTGCAGCCGCACCTGGTGCAGCCTATACCCTTCCCGCCAATTATGAAGAGCTAGAGCTTGCAGCTGATAGAAGAGCAATGGAACGAGGACAGTCTTCAGCTGCCCCCGCAATGCGCATTCCTTCTTTGCGCGAGATCCTTGAAGGAACTGGTATGTCGTCATCTTTCCTGTTCGCATCTTGCATTTTTCATTTACAAGCTTCATGTTCTAAACTTGATTTATAATTGTTTAGGGTTGAAGCAAGCTGATGTGGAATGGCTGGTTCGGATGCGTCTCTCCTATCCTCGATCTTTTGCGAGGTCTTTGGAGATAGAACCTTTTAACAAGAGGCTGTTCTTGACTGAAGCCATCTGGATTTTGGAGCAGCTGTCTGCGGCTACACCTGCGACCATCTCTCCTCAGAGTGCGCTGTTGCTTTTCAGCATGTGCCAAGGCCTTCAAGCCAAAGTTCAGGGCAAGCTGGGCTTCGGGTACCTTGTCAACAGAGTCACCCAGATTCGCGCGGCTGTGAATTTGAAACGCAGCTTCCATAACCTCGCAGCTGAGGAGCAGAAGGTGGAGAAGCAAAGGCAGAAAGCTGAAGAGGCTGTGAAGCTCTTCCATGAGATGAGTACCAACTATGAGCAGTTGAAGCGAGAAGTGGACCAAGTGACAAATTTGTCACTTCAGTTTTCTCCTGATGACTCCCTGATCAAAGACTTATTTTGAATAATAACAAGTATTTGTTTTGAACAAAAATATTGAAACATTATTGTAATGTTGCTAGGGTTTCTCCCCCTTTTTTATTCAAGGCTTGAATGCCTGTTTTGCCCTTCCCGGGATTTGCTCGAATATCTTTGTGCGTATCAATTATGACGTCAGCTAACGACATTCTGCCTTGATTTTCGCGCTAATTGCTTATCAGATAAGCACACTTTCCTTGGGAAGTCCATCCGTATCATGACCTTCTGTCATTAATTAGGACACGCAACTGAATCATCGTAGCCTTTAGAGGGTAATTGAATGTTACCTCTTTCAAGGCGTAAGTGATTGGTTCTTACCCCTTTTCCAAGCTTGCTGACTCAGCTAGGGAACTGAAGGGTCTCCATAGGGTCTATATAAGCCCTACCTCTTGTTGTTTTGGGTTCTTCATCCCAAAATGTGGCTTGCCATGAGTCCTTACGACTGCTGGCTTCAACGCTTGTCTTTCGTTGATTCATGGCAACTTCCAGTTGTGAAACCTGAGTTTGTGCTTTGTGCCATAGAAATAGCTTCCAAGATCTTCTTTACGAGGCTTATTGATCTTCATAACCATCGTAAAGAAGATGCACATAATACCTCATGCTTGCTAAAAGAATTTTCTTCGTCTATTATGCTTGCAGGTCGTACTTTTGGCTGCCTTCCGGCGAGGTGCAGTACTGTACTGACCTTCTTACCAAATCGTAATGAACGACGGATTTCTCCTCTAGCTTTCCCAGAGGAGAACTTCTTGCCTCCACGTTCTTGAACTCGGGGTGGCGAGCCATTGTGCTCGTCTCCGTGGACAAGGAGCCTCTTGCCCCAGGAGTTGCTGCTTGCATGTTCTTTACCGCCGCATACGCCTGAACAGGTGGTTCATCGGGCACATCTCTTGGGCAGAAGACCAGACAGAGGTCTTGTCAGATCCTGGGATCTTGAAGATGCGTCGCATAGCTCTTGTAGCGTTTTTAGGCCGTTCGTTTTATAGAAAGACCCTACTTGCTACAGATCTTTGGTCGCAGACTATTATGCCGCATAGCCTTTGCTAGATCCTGTAGGCCGATCATTTTACAGTAAGGCTTTCCTTTCTCTGTAACTGTCGCCTGTAGGCTGCTAGACAGATAAATTGTAAGTCATTTTGACTATGTAATTAGCTCAGTCTGAGCTTTCGCTTGTAAGTTGCTATCTAGACAGATAAATTGTGAGTCATGTTGACTCATAATAAAGCGCTTTGTATTATTTGCTGTTCGTGTCACAACAATTTGCAGTTTCACATGCGTATTGGCAAACTTCACCTCTTGTAGCATCGTATTCGCACTTTGCGTTGTTGCTCTGATTTTCTATCCAATAGATAGATTCGCAGATTATAAAAATCATCTATGAGAACTGCTATCTTAGCAGATGAGTTTCTAGATCGTTTGAGATCGCATTTTCATAGTTTTGCTATCTTGGCAGATAGGCTTGATGATCACTTAAGATCGGACTCAAGTGTGGCTGCTATCTCGGCAGATAGGCTTGAGATCAATTAAGATCATATTCGCATAGTTCTGCTATCACGGCAGATAGGCTTGAAGATCACTTAAGATCATATTGGCATAATGCTGCTATCATAGCAGATAGGCTTGAAGATCACTTAAGATCATATTGGCATAGTGCTGCTATCATAGCAGATAGGCTTGAAGATCACTTAAGATCATATTGGCATAATGCTGCTATCATGGCAGATAGGCTTGAAGATCACTTAAGATCATATTGGCATAGTGCTGCTATCACGGCAGATAGGCTTGAAGATCACTTAAGATCATATTCACATAGTGCTGCTATCACGGCAGATGGGCTTGAAGATCACTTAAGATCATATTTGATTAATGCTGCTATCTTAGTAGATAAACTTTCGCTATTGAGAAATGAAGAAATAAATAAAGCGATAAAGACAGCTGAAATCATAAAATTCTTCCCATTTTGGAGAAGTCTTTTATTATAAACACCCTCATATGGGAGAGTTGAGATTACAATTCCCTCATATGGGAGAGAAAATGCATGAATACAAAGCACAAAGTAAACGTTGCAGTCTAACGCATGTAATGAGAAGAGTTAAGGATAATACTTCTTAATCCAGCGCATGTTGACTGAGCTTGGGGTTGAGGCCGTCCCATGTAGCCTTTGTATGTTGCAGTAGCCACTGTCAAAGACTTCTTTGACTTCGAAGGGTCCTTCCCAACTGTCTGCGAATTTTGGGCGAGCCGCCTCCCGCATGCAGTGGTCCGATGCGCGCAAGACCAGGTCCCCAACTGCGAAATCTCGACGTTGGACTGTTTTGTTGTACGTGCGGGCGATCCTTTCCTGGTGTCGCTTTTTAGTCTGCTTAGCCTGCTCCCGCTTTTCTTCTAACAGGACCAAGTCATGATCGCGCTGATTCTCGTATAGTGCATGGAAGGCCAACCTTGCAGAGTTGATCTTTACCTCCGCAGGTACTACAGCTTCAGCTCCATAACATAAAAGGAATGGAGAGACTCCTGTGGGCGTCCTAGGAGAAGTTCGATACGCCCACAAGGCTATGTTCAAATAATCAGCCCATTTCTTGTGGTCGTCCGCAACCATCTTGCTCAAGATTCTCAACAACGTCTTGTTGGTTGCCTCCGTCTGACCATTCCCTTTCGGATAATAGGGGGTAGAACATATCTGCCTTATGTTTTACTCCGCTAGCTTCGCAGCTACCTGGCGATTGACGAAGGGGGTACCATTATCCGAGAGAATTGTGTTAGGAATTCCGAACCTGCATATGATGTTCTCTTGGATGAAATGGACTACAGCGAGCGCATTTACTGTCTTCAGTGGTATTGCTTCTACCCACTTAGTGAACAATTCGGTCGCGGTGAGAATAAACTGGTTTCCGTGTGAGGTTGGTCGGATAGGGCCAACAAAATCCAAAGCCCAAGTATGGAACGGCCATGGTGTGCCCAGCGCATGTAGATCTACGTCAGGAGCACGTACTAGGTTGCCTTTGAATTGACACTCCTGGCATCTTCTCACTTTAGCGCGGCAATCTGCTTCCATGGTGGGCCAGAAGTAACCAACTGTGAGGAGGTGTCTGCATAACTTCGCACCTCCCTGATGCTCCACTTGATGAGAGAGGTCCATCACCTCTTGTGCTTCCTTGCTGTCTAGGCATCGCAGCAGGTTACCCTCGTGGCCCCTTCTCCAGAGTATATTTTCTTGCACCACGTACCGTGCTGCTTTCCTCTTTAGTTTCTCGGCTTCCTTTCTCGACTCAGGCTTAATCCCCTGTGTGAGAAATTCAAAGAGTGGCCTCCTCCAATCGACGTCATCATCGACCAGAGCAATTGATAAAGAGTCCTTGATCAGTGCACAAATCTCGCAATTTCCTTGGATCAACGCCGCAACCGCTGACATGTCCGGCCAGTGAATCCCATACCTTTGGGCTTTTCGATAGATTGACACCTCACTTTCCCCACAAGTATGTTGGTGAATCTTTTCTAACAGTGCTTGTCCTTCCTGCTGGGAGACACATCGCATGAGTATTCCGCCTGGGCCTTTATAGTAGAGGGTGTTGTCATGTATGCAATACCCCTTGGTGGATGCCCAGTTTTCTTTGCTCGTTCCTTCTGCGATGGCACGCAATATTGACTTTCTCCAGTCTGCATCATCCATGCATTCGCCCTCACACGCGTCCTCTGTCAACGCCGAGGATGTTCGTACTTCAATCGAGATTCTCGCGGGACACTTATCCGCACTAACCTTGGATCCCAGGGTGGCCAAAGCATCAGCATGCCTATTATCTGCTCTAGGTTTTTGCTCGTACCTGACATCGCAGAATTGTTGCACCAACTTCTGTACCAAAGTCCGGTAGGGCAATAGGTTTATCTCCTTCAAACCAAACTCGCCCGAGGCTTGTTTGACGATCAGCTTGGAGTGCCCCATAACCGTCAAATTGCTTAATTCTAGTGCCCTTGCTGCGCGAAGACCTGCGATGAGAATTTCATACTCTGCTTCGTTTTTGGTGACTGCGAAGTCAAGCGTTGTGGACATTTGTATGACCTCTCCATCGGGTTTGGTCAGGACTATTCCGATTCCTCCACCCTTCCTTGTTGACGATCCATCGAAATGAAGCGTCCAATAGGGCAATTCGACTGCGTATATCTCGGGTCCCTCTAGTTCTTCTTCGATCATGGGCTTGTGGCTATTATCAGGGAATTGTGCCAGCAAATCCGCCACGGCTTGCGACTTAATCGCCCGCGGTCGAACGCACGTGATGTCGTATTGAGAAATGGTCATATACCATTTCGCCAGTCTTCCACCAGGGGAAGTGTGAGTCAAGAGGTACCGTATGGGATCACTCTTTGTAACCACTACCACTTTGTGCGAGGCGAAGTAGTGCTTCAACTTTTCTATTACAAGAATAAGGCTAGGCAATGACGCTCGATGTCCGTGTACCTTGATTCTGCTGGTTGCACAATGCGAGAAATGTAGTAGATCGGCCTTTCTTGCCCTTCATACTCCTGGGCCAAAAGCGCCCCTATAGACTTCTTCGTCGACGTTAGGTACAGCAAGAGCGGTGATCCGAGCTGTGGCGCGATCATTACTCTTTTTGACGTCAACAAATCTTTTAGCCTTCCGAACGCGGCTTCATGTTCTGTGGTCCAGTTGTACACATCATTCTTCTTGAGCAGATCACTGAAACAGAAGGTTATTTCTGCGATCGCAGGGACGAACCTTCGCAGGTAAGATAATTTCCCCAAGAATGTCTTCAGGGCACTCTGGTTGCGCGGCGCCGCCATGCTGGTAATGGCTGATACTTTTGCGGGGTCAGGCTCAATGCCTTGGCGATGTATCACACATCCCAAGAATTTCCCCGAGGTTACTCCAAACGCGCATTTCTTGGGGTTCATCTTCAGTTGGAACCTTCTGCATCTATCGAAGACTTTCCGCAGGTCCTCCAGATGGTCCCTTTCTTCCTTGGATTTGATGACCAAGTCATCAACATAGAATTCTACTTCTTTGTGCATCATGTCATGGAACAGAGCCATCATGGCTCGCTGATAAGTTGCACCTGCATTCTTGAGTCCAAAAGGCATAACCGTGTAATTGAAGACTCCCACCGGCGTGATGAATGCGGTTTTCCGTGCATCTTCAGGGTCCATCTTGATCTGGTTGTACCCACTGAAGCCGTCCATGAAGCTGAACATGCGATGACCCGCGGTCGAATCGATGAGTAGATCAATGTTGGGAAGCGGAAAATCGTCTTTGGGAAAGAAACGATTAAGGTCCCGGAAGTCCACACAGATGCGAAGCTGTCCATTCTTCTTCACCACAGGCACGATGTTAGCCAACCATGTAGGATGGTGATTCGGCTCAATGAACTTGGCAGTCAGCAGTTTGACCATTTCTTGCTTGATTTTCATGTTGATCTCCGGCCTGAAGCTTCTTGTGCTCTGCTTTATTGGTTTGGACCCTGGGATTACATCCAACCTGTGCATGGTGATGCTCGTATCCAAGCTTGGCATCTCATCGTATTCCCATGCGAACACATCCCTGTACGCGGTCAGCAGCTGCATCAATCTTTCTTCTTCCTCGCTCGTAAGGTCTGCACTCAGAAAGACTGCCTCTTCTTTTCTTCGGTTGGGCTTAGGAATACCTCCTTCAGCTCCTGCTTTTGCGGTTTGGGCTTGTCCTCCATGCATTCAGGCGCTTCTTTGAGCTTTTCCTCCAAAACGCCCGGTGTTGGTTTATCCAATTCCATAATCTGCTCGATTTTTTTAATTTGCTCAGGGATATCCCCATGCTCTCGTGGGGGTATCCCCGCGCACCTTCATAAGCAGTAGCATTTCTTCCCGTTAGCGTAGAAGCTTTCTATCTATTTGCCTTCGGGATCATGCTTTGCTATCCTTTTCAGGGTGTAAACATTCTTTCTTTGGTAGGGAATCCGCGGTGCCTCTTTTCGCGTAGACGGATTTTATTTGGACTCCTCCCTTGTCACCATCACTCCTGCAGGTGACTGATCTTTGATGTCCTCCCATGGAGGCAAAGGAGTGGGGTTAAACGGCCCCGACGTTTGCTCATCTGCCATCTCAGTGAACCATACTGCCTCGGTGAGGTGCGCCTCATCCAGATTGAAAGGATTTATGGAGGCTGGTATCTCCACTATTCTGTCATTTCAGATAGCTTTCATCACCTGGTGAGTTGTTGAAGGGACCGCATCAAAGCGATGAATCCAGGCCCGGCCAATGATCATGTGATACGTAGTGTTTGCATCGATGACATAGAACTTGGATGAACACTTGATTTTGCAAATCTGGACACCCAAACGGACCCATCCTATCGTCATTCAGGAGTCGCTTCCGAATCCCATCAGCGGGGATGGACGCCTGACAATCTTGTGCTTAGGGATTCCCGCCAGCTTCAGAGTGTTGAGCGAGACTACGTTAACTGCCGCTCCTCCGTCGACAAACGCTCTTTTTAACTCCACACCATTGACGATTGCCGTTACGTACAAAGGCTTCTGGTGGCTCGCATCTGTTTTCTTGTCGCTTGCGGAGAAGGTTATGACCTTTTTAGTAGAGCGAGATGCCCTGACAACCTTTCCGTTGGAGACCACGATATCTTCCTCGTAATCTTCCGCTATCCTCAGAATCGCCTTTTTCATTTCCTTCCGGCATTTCTCCGAAAAGTTCATTTCATCAAAGAACCTGTTGAACCCGTGCGATCCCTTCATCCGATCGGCACGTTCATCCTCCGTGTCTATGTTGTAATCCTCGTCATTGTGGATCTCGGCAACGATGGGTAGACCATCCTCCGCAATCTCTTCGAGGTAAATGATTGCGATCATGGCAACCTCTTTGCCCTTCGGCTCTTGCTCCGCGTGGGCGGGCAGTGGATTGTTTCGCACATCCTGCCTCTGGTCGCTGACAATCTACTCGCCATCTTTCATCTTTCGGCTTACCATGATTCTGAGCTTCTTGCAGTCAGTCGTGGGGTGCATGACCTTTCCATGACATTCGCACCACTTTGGGTCCCTCACCATCTCCTTGGAGGGTATCCTTTCGAGCGGCGGCAAGATACCATCTTTACGCCATTGTCTGCACAAATCACTCGCTTCCTCTACCGAACATGGTAAAGGTGGCGCATCGAAGTTGGAGACCTTCGGTTGTTTCTGGGGTGAGATCGTATTCACTTTGGCCTCACGTCCCCTCTTGTAGCTGAACCTCCCAATTTTGAAGGTAGTCCCGCTCGGGGATCTGTCAGGGGCGTGCTTCTTTCTTTGCCTCTCCACTATAGGCTCTATATTCTTTGTGCATTCGATCAGCTTCGAAAATGTAGGAGTTTGCAGGTTGATGAGCATACCTTTGTACTCGTCTCGCATGCATTGCAGGCATATCTCCACGAGTCTGCCCTCAAGTATCACGTCTCTGCATTCCAAGGACTTGGCCCTGAACTTCTTGATGAATGTCACTCCATCTTCCTCGCGCTTCCGGTACATCCGCGAGAGATGAATCATTGTCACCTTTTCTTCCATCTGGAAGAATTTGGTATAGAACTTCTGGACTAAATCGTCCCAGGTCTTCACGGATCCAGCCTCCAGTATCCGATACCACTTGTAGGCCACGTTTCCCAGAGATTTCGGAAACTCGCGCATCAGCAACTTAGGATCAGCCCCATATGGCCCCATCACATCAATGAAACGCATGACATGCTCGTGGGCGTTTCCGTTGAAATCTTCGAACTTGTCCCACTTAGGAGCCTTGTACCCGGCAGGGTTAGGCATGAGGTAGATCTCGCGTGGGATAGGCGGATCGTTATCAATCTTCGGGATGACGGCATCAGCAAATTGTTGGTTGGCTAAGAAAGTTTCCATGCGCCGCTGCAGCGACGTCATGCACTCTGGTGCACTCCCTCCGGCAGCAGGAGGAGGAGTTGTTGTAGTTGGAGGCGATACATATGCCGCAGAAGGGATAGGAACGTACTGTGAATTCGCATTGCCCCACGCCGCCGGCGGAGGAGGCAAAGGGTATTGTGAAGACGGATTAGATGCCAGGATCGGCGGTTGAGGAATATGAGCGGTAAGAGGCAACATTTGAGCTGTTTGCCCCTGAACTGAGGGTAACTGCGCCGTTGCCGGTGGAGTTTGAAGGTTAGGATTAGGTGATGCGGTTGATACTCCCAACCCTTGAGTGGTGGAAGCTCCTCCTCCTTGAGAAACGGCAGTGGCTTACGCGGGATTTGGGGCGAGAGTTTCCAAGATAGCCATTATCCGTTCCAGCTGCGCAGATTCAGCTTTGAGAGCCTTCGCCTGATTCTGGATGGTAGCGTCCAAGGCCTCTATCGTCGGAGATTCACCGGCGGCTGTAGGAGTGCGGCGGGCCTCCTCTCCCGAGGTGGTCTCCGTGGAAGGCGATCTGTTACTGACATCATCTTCACGTGACATGGTTGCTTGCAGTGGTAAGTTCACGTCGGGTTCACCAAAAGTGTACGAGAGAATCCTGCAGAGAATTCAATATACACCAAGAGTAGAGGATAGAAAGAACACAGGAAGAATAGGGTTGTGTGTAGGGAGAGAGTAAGGCAATAGCACTGTATGAGAGAGAGACAGGATTTTGGAAGAGCTTTCGCGTATCTCATGTGCTTCTCCCCTGTATGGAAGGGTTAACGATCCTATATATAACGGAGAATGTGACCGTTTTAGTGTGGTTAATGCACCCATCAATGGCGGCTTAATTAGCTTAACCACAACGGCACATTCGTCCGCGTATATAGGGACCGTTACAGCACGTTATCCGCGTATACCGGAACCGTTACGAGGTTGACCAGGTTGACCGGGTTCATGGAGCTCGTGCCATAAATCTCTCAAAAGCAGTTACTAGGGGTCGCGCGCGGGCTTGGTTGTCGCTCGCGCGCGACAGGACTTACTCAAGCCTCCAAACCACTAAGTCCCTACAAGTCCCGTGTGGTGGTATGCGAGGGCCCTGTCTCGCAGCCCCCACGTGGATCAGCACGGCTGGTGATCCAGTGTGTGTGAAGCACAGTACGGTGTGCTGGATGGTCGCCACATGGCCGGGATCTGCCTGTTTAGAAAGCACTATCTACAGCAGGGCTTAGGTTATACCTAGTTAGCATCTTCCGAATGAAAAAGCCAGCCGTGAATCATGAAATTTCTACCGGAGGCTAATACTAGGTTAAACTATGTCTCGGTGACTGCTAATGTTACACCCCCAAAATGGCCAAGCGGAAGCCCGGGGGTTGTCACTCCGTACTCGAGACGAAACCCGGACACAAGGAAATTTAAAAATGGATCCCAAGCAAAACATCCATAAAGTTATAAAACAATACTTTTTTTATAATTTAAATTTTGATGTGCCTCAAACACGGGCATTAACCAAACAAAAATTAAATGATACTAAAAGAGATTATATTTATTAAATATGAAGGTTTCTAGGAGTCTAGATGTGATTCGCGTTCCCCGCTAAGCCAAGCTCCTATCATCTAAACCTGTAGTGAAGAAAACAGAAAGAGAACACCATAGTTTCCAACATCAGCAATAAATACTGGCAAGAAAATACCCAAGCATGTAAAATGATGATGAAGCAATTTGTAAAATAGTAAGCAACTTGACACGTAGTAGTTTAACTAAAACACACGGAAATAAAGTTTGACCCTTATAAGAAAAACATGAGATATTTCAAGATCCTTATTTTTCACAAGCCAAGTTCATTATCCAAGTTAGGGGATTCCGAAATCTCATATTCTTTTCCCATTAATAACATCAAATCTAAAAAACACATTGATAATTAGTTGATGCGGGGGAAGAACCAACCACTTCGCAAGCATCCAGGACCTTAAGTGTCGACACCCCCTTAAGACTTCTTGCGGCCAGAAGGGTGAGTACAAGGAGCGATCCGGGGCATTGCAATCGGACTAATACAATTAATTGGTCAAGTGACCCTAGTCAAAACAATCAAGCCCAATAGTGGCCATGTAACAACCCCACACAACTCTTGCACTTTATGTTATCATCAATTACTAGATTCTTGTGAATATTTTAAAGGAAGTGTTTCAACCAGTGGAAATCAAATGTTCAATAGCACATTATGCACATAACACATAAATTCATTTTGAGAAAAGTAGGAAGAAATCATTTGACACGAAGGGTGATAGGCACACTAGGCCTGACATGTTTACTGACCCGATTTCTTACATGTATAAGAAAGTGCACGGTCGAAGTAATAAAGATGAGTATTAAGCTCGGGTTGGCGAACCCACATTGACAGTCTTGAGATTATTTTGGTAGACGATTAATTTAAAGTCAAAGTAACCGGTAAGAAGTGTTTGATTTGAAGGTTCGTCACCCACAAACAAGTGACTGAAAGTAAATGACAAACTACGCTACTCTTTTTATATGATTTTCAAGGTAATGGAAGAAAGGTTTGATTGATACGATTATGGAGAGAACTAGGCAACTGATGATCCCTAGGGCACTTATCAGTTTTCGGATTACGCTTAAAACACTCTAGTGATGTTTAGTTATACCGGGCTACACTCATCATGTTCTTCTGTCGATCTCACATGAATTTGCGTAATCGATTGACTTCGGGTCCTCTCGGTCCACCTTCGTCTACTGTTACGTTCTAGTTGGTTCGTTAGGCTCGCTCACCGGGTCCTGTCTGTCCACCTTTTTCACTAAGTCCTACCGATACAAACCGAAACAACCCACACACGGTTATTCAAGCTCTCTTCTCCTCTCGGTCTCAGAGAACTACAAGAATACTTCCTATGTTCTTCAAAACGTCTCTAATAGCTCACTATCGTGCAACTATATCAACAACTAGCATATTACAGGTGATCAAGCCAAGCATACTAAAGATTAAAGCACAAGAACAAGAAAGCTAACAAGAACATCAACTAGAATTAAGTTTTCAATGAATCAAGTCATCAATCCGGAAAACGATAATCAAACCGTAGTTCTTCATCAATTGCCTAGCTTAAAGTGTTTAGCTAGACATATTATCTTGTAGCAATGCATAAGTCTCCATAATCAATCAATAGGGGGGAAAAGAAGATAAATCAAACGAGTAATCTTCAAGAATTGATGATCTCCACCTTCAATCTTCGTCTCTCCTTCTCTCTTTCTCCAAGATGCTCCAAATATGCGTGTCTCCTCCCTCAAGGACGGACTCCTAGGTTAGAAGAAGTACCCAAAGCTCAAACTCTTTAAAAATTACAAAACAGCACAAAAAATTGCGCTTTAGCCCTCTGTTCGCACGAACAAACGGGTGTTCGCACAAATTTTCAGCTTGTTTTTCACCTTTTCTTGGCTGTCCAGAAATTTTTCTAAGTGTTTTTGTTCGCACGAACACCCCTGGAGATGAACTCAGATTTTCATCCTCTTCGACGGACCTTAACTTTCTCGTCCGATCTCCGTTTTAGCTCCGTGACCTATCGTTGGAAAGCTCTTTGAGTATACTTTCATTTGCCACTAGTCTCACTCCAAAATTTATTCTAAACTCGAGATACTATCAAAATAGTGGAGATTGGTTACTTTTGCTCCTCCGACTTTGCTTCTCTTGCTTCCTCTTGAATTTGCTTTGTTTCCGAAGCTCGTTTCATGCCTCCTAAACATTTTTTAGCATCCGTTCCTGTCAAGACAACATGAACAACCATACCAAGCGATTGTATTTGACAAATAACATCGAAATATGCATCGAAACGCCCTGATTAACAATAAAGTGCTAAAAACTCAACTTTCTATGTTTTCTCAACATTCATAGTGTAAAACTCATATTTCAACCCCGGAATCACGCAAAACGATATTAAATATGCGAGAAATATAACTCTAATAAAGAGTTATCAAATCCCCCCACACTACCCTTTTGCGCGTCCCGAGCAAAATCAATCCTCACAATACGTTTTAATCCACCGAATTGCATACAACTACACTAGCCATGTGACACACACAACACACACACCCAACGCAATCTACATGACTATAAACAATGCAACTCGATTATCAAACAATGCAAAAGTTGAAACAACACAAAAATATATATTTTTTCTTAGTTAGAGATTGGGCAATCTCAAAAAGTAAACCGGCAAGTCATAAGGCTCTCATATTCCTCGGAAATTCTATAACGTTGGTGATCGGTAGAACTTGCGGCCAGTTTCGTTAGACAGAACGGGCACGAACACTTAAGACATTGCTTCCGCACACTCATCAAACGTATCCCTAGCACTTACCATCCGAGCTATTCATCCACAGTTCACACTAATGATGGCATAGGACGGGTAGGATAGGATATTTAGAAGCGTAGTCCTAGACGTCATGATATAACTCACAAAAACCCGATTCTCACACTCCCTCACCAAATCCAAAGAACCCCACCGAATCTAACTACTCCGGCCCTCATTCCCTCAATCTTGGTGGAACGCCGTTCTCGCGGCCACGAATGTGAAAGAGTGATCAAGATCCATAGCTAATCTCCCCGGTCTTCAAGAAATTCAGTATGAGCTCCTTATTCCCTTTCACTTTCAATTTCTGTTTTTCTTTTTTTCTTTTTCTATTTCACTCCATTTTTTTTCTTCTAACAAGTTCCATGGGCGAACAATAATGATAGTAATATCCGCGAAGATCCAAGTATCAAATACTGTGGGGGTGGAATGTGTCAAATCAGTAGTGTAATCAATAGATGTCGACACCCCCCACACTCAATGTAAAGCATATAAAAAAATCAGTACGTGCTTTTCCAACTGATCCTCCTCATCACCTGAGATATAGAGAATTTAAATGAAGCATAAGCACGACCTCCTATAAGATCAACCAACCCCCACCCCATGACGTGCGGACAGAAAGATATCACGTACTACGGTACTCCACCTGTGATCGTGGTGTAAGGACACGACTCACCGCCACACCGAAGTGTGCTACCATCTCTAACTCACCCTCACATCCCCTCAAAAGACGACATGTAAGAGAATCCACGTAAGATTTATCAATTCAGCACATCCTCATCGAACCTCCCTAACTCGACTCCCTCTATCATGACACATAGGAAAGGGCCATCCTAACAAGTGATGAAAGTCACAATGAAAGGCTTCCTAGGCTAGAGGCTGCGAATAAAAGGGGTAAACAGATCAATAGGGGTAACTAGTGGACCCAGGAGATGGAGACGAGACGTGAGGCCCCCATAAAAATCACTCGCACAGCTGTTCCGTTGCCACTACGAGGAGGGTTGACGACTACCTAAGTGACGGTGGTGTAGCGCTAGTAGGATAACCAGTCTGAGAGGCAGCTACTCGCATTTCTAATGTGCATTAGCCCTATAAGTCTTCCTACTCCAGATTCTCGCGTCTACCTCACCTCAGATTTTCATAATCCCAAGGAATTCTATCATTAAGCCCTCTCCACATTCACTTTCTTCGATTGCCCTTTCTCAAAAGGTTTCATTTTTTTTTATGATTTTTTTTTTTGAATTTTTGGTATTATTTTTTTTCATATTTTCCTAGACTCTATATGCTTTTGGCCAACTCGATTAAGCACATGTTTTGGGTAGGGGACTCAATAAAGTAAAAGTGCTAATAAAATGCATAAACTAGACAATCCTACCACAAACCAACACAACATGAACACAAAACTGTATGTAACAAGGCGATGCAAACAAAGACATGGCTAGTGAAATTAGATACAACCCCCCCCCCCCCACACTTAAGCGTTTCGTTGTCCTCAACAAATTTAGAGATAATGAAGGAGGACTCATCGCTTAAATGTGCAAGTGGTGGATTTCAACATTTATTGCCCAAAACGTCGAAACAAGAGAGAGAGTTAGAGGTACCTAGGTGCCCGGACCTACATGGGCCCCGTTTCCGCGAAATTGCAACAAGAAGGGGTCATGTGGACCGTTGACAATTTCAGGAGAAGTCTCTATGCGCCCGAATTCCGATGTGCGTACTCAACATTCTCTATCGCACGCATCAAGAAGGGGAACCCAAAGCGTCTTTTGTACATCTGTCCCTGCACACTGATTGAAAAAATAAGTCCACTCTCTCTCACCCCTCATAGTCAAATATAGAGAACTCACAAACAAATAAAAACAAAAACAAAAAACATCCTACTCTACATTGGGTTGCCTCCCAAGCAGCGCTTGTAATTTAAGGTCGACGGCCTGACCATGTTACCTCTGCCACCTCACGAGGGTAGTCTGGAACATTGTGTCGCTTCCAGCTTAGCTTTCATGTGCTGAATTTGAAGCACTGCTTCTTGTGCTTCACAGCAGATGGCTTGTTCCTTTCCCAATAATCAGGTGAATCCCCTTGCGAAAACTCCGGGATTTGGCGCTTCCTTGGCACAGAAAATGGAACCCGTGGATTATACTCCCACGAGTATTGTGGAGTCGGTTTGAAGACCCGAAAAGTCTCCATGTCATCATTGACCCTCATAATCAGCTCCCCATTCTCTACGTCAATGAGAATACGACCTGTCGCCAAGAACGGCCTACCTAGAATTATGGGCACATCACGTGTTGGCATGTCTAGTATGACAAAATCAGCTGGAAATATCAAGCTGCCGACCCTTACAAGGACATCCTGTATCATCCCACAGGCTCTCTTGGATGATTCGTCTGCAAATTGGAGAGTGATACAGGTTCTTGGAGGCTCCCCCACAATTAGCTTTTTGAATACCGACAACGGTATCAAATTCACGCTCGCTCCCAAATCACAGAGACCCCTTCCCTTGTAGGCTTCACCCAAGTTAGCTTCAATGACAAAACTACCCGGATCCTTCTTTTTCTTAGGTAGTCCATGCAAAACACATGAACTAACCTGTTCATTTAAGTTCACTCTCTGAAATTCATCCACCGCTTTCTTACCAAGGACTGCATCTTTAATAAACCTTGCATATTTTGGCATCTTTTGAAGTGCCTCAATCAACGGAATATTAACGTGCAGTTTTGAAAACACGTTTAGAAAGCGCCTGCATTCCTCAGAATCGTCCTTCTTCTTCCTAGTACGTAATGGAAATGGTAGTTCTGTAGAAGAAGATAGAGATGAAAGTGGTACCTCAGTAGATTTCTCTGCATCAAGGTGAATCATGCCCTTTAATTGGGGGATCATGACAGGTGTCTTCTCAGAATCAAAGACTTCATGTTCCTTAGCCTTTGATGCTGTAGCTCTGGCATGACTCGAATATGGTGGATCCTCAAGTGCAATACCACTTCGAGTTTTGATGGCTTGAGCTTGCTCCTCAGAAGTATGAACAATGTTGTTTAATGCTCTTTGTTCGATTTTCTCTTTTAGATCTTTTATTTCTGCTTGAGCCACCTGAAGTGCAATTGCCTAAGAGCTGACATGTGTGGACATGTCCGTCATGTGCTAAGCCATTACATTTATTATCCCTGTTATCTCGGTCAAATCTAAAGGTGGTACTGGCTGCTGCTGATGCATCTCTGGACTACCTACTTCATGCCCTGCCTCCACCGCATTCACCTGAACCATGCTATGTGCCAGTGAGCTATGCTTCATCGGTTCTTGATGCTGGAACTCATAATCCAAGCTCTCCTATTGCTCAACCACACGTCTCACCAACTCATATGCACTATCCACATCGCATTTGAACAAGAAGCTATCTCTAGCTTCCAAATCAATCTTATTTTTATCAGCCTTGTCAAGCCCATTATAGAATACTTGAATGATATGAGCTCTGTCAATGCCATGATTGGGGCATTTACGCAGCAAGAAAGTGAGGCGCTCCCATGCTGTGACGAGTGATTCATTATGCTTTTTCCTAAAATTCAATATCTCGTTCTGCAGCTGAATCATACATGATATTGGAAAGAACTCGCACATAAACTGAGAGACACAATCTTCCCACATTGTGATTGAGTTGGAAGGAAAATAATCCAGCCAATCTTTAGCAGCTCCGGTGAGGCAATGAGGTAATAACAACAGTTTAAGTGATTCAGCAGTGACCCCCTTGTAGCGTATTACCTGGCACGTGTTCTGAAATTTTCCAATGAATGCATGAGGATATTCTTCTTCTGCCCCAGTAAATGTGCACTGATCTTGTATGAATTGAATTGTGGACAGCTTGAGGTAGAAGCTTTCTGCTTGAATTGGTGGCACCACAATTGCTAGTTCAGTTCCCTTGAGATCCGCCTCAAATGCCTGGATTATGGTCTTCCTAGACTTTTCATATGGTTTTGATTGTTTCCTAGCCATTGCCTCCCGCAGTACCTTTTTAGCCTCAGCTAAAATTGCTTCCATCTGTTCTCGAGTAGGGCTACTCGGCTCTTCGCCCTCTACCATCGTTACCTGAGATCACAACACTATTACACCCGTGAGGTACTTGATAGTAACAAAAATAAAAATAAAATAAAACTCTAAACAAATTTCTAACTAAACAATCTACCGCTGTCCCCGGCAACGGTGCCAAAAACTTGACACGATTTCTTACGTGTATATGCAAGTGCACGGTCGAAGTAATAAAGATAAGTATTAAGCTCGGGTTGTGAAACCCACAGGGACAGTCTTGAGATTATTTAGGTAGACGATTAATTTAAAGTCAAACTAACCGGTAAGAAGTGTTTGATTTGAAGGTTCGTCACCCACAAACCAGTGACTTAAAGTAAATGACAAACTACGCTACTCTTTTTATATGATTTTCAAGGTAAAGGAAGAAGCGTTTGATTGATACGATTATGGAGAGAACTAGGCAATTTATGATCCCTAGGGCACTTAACAGTTTCCGGATTACGCTTAAAACACTCTAGTGATGTTTAGTTATACCGGGCTACACTCATCATGTTCTTCTGTCGATCTCACATGAACTTGCGTAATCGATTGACTTCGGGTCCTCTCGGTCCACCTTCGTCTACCGTTACGTTCTAGTTGGTTCACGGGGTCCTGTCGGTCAACCGTTTTCATTAAGTCCTACCGATACAAACCGAAACAACCCACACACGGTTATTCAAGCTCTCTTCTCCTCTCGGTCTCAGAGAACTACAAGAATACTTCCTATGTTCTTCAAAACGTCTCTAATAGCTCACTATCGTGCAACTATATCAACAACTAGCATACTACAGGTGATCAAGCCAAGCATACTAAAGATTAAAGCACAAGAACAAGAAAGCTAACAAGAACATCAACTAGAATTAAGTTTTCAAAACATGAATCAAGTCATCAATCCGGAAAAATATAATCAAACCCTAGGTCTTCATCAATTTCCTAGCTTAAAGTGTTTAGCTAGACATACAATTTTATAGCAATACATAAGTCTTCATAATCAATCAATAAGGGGGAAAAGAAGAGAAATCAAACGAGTAATCTTCAAGAATTGATGATCTCCGCCTTCAATCTTCGTCTCTCCTTCTCTCTTGCTCCAAGATGCTCCAAAGATGCGTGTCTCCTCCATCAAGGACGGACTCCTAGGTTAGAAGAAGTCCCCAAAGCTCAAACTCTTTAAAAATTACAAAACAGCACAAAAAATTGCGATTTAGCCCTCTGTTCGCACGAACAAACGGGTGTTCGCACAAATTTTCAGCTTTTTTTTCACCTTTTCTCGGCTGTCCCGAAATTTTTCTAAGTGTTTTTGTTCGCACGAACACAAAATTGTTCGCACGAACACCCCTGGAGATGAACTTAGATTTTCATCCTCTTCGACGGACTTTAACTTTCTCGTCCGATCTCTGTTTTAGCTCCGTGACCTATCGTTGGAAATCTCTTTGAGTCTACTTTCATTTGCCACTGGTATCACTCCAAAATGTATTCTAGAACTCGAGATACTATCAAAATACCGGAGATTTTTCACTTTTGCTCCCCCGACTTTGCTTCTCTTGCTTTCTCTTGAATTTGCTTTGTTTCCGAAGCTCGTTTCATGCCTCCTAAACATCGTTTAGCATCCGTTCCTGTCAAGACAACATGAACAACCATACCAAGCGATTATATTTGACAAATAACATCGAAATATGCATCGAAACGCTTGGATTATCAATAAAGTGCTAAAAACTCAACTTTCTACGTTTTCTCAACATTCATAGTGTAAAACTCAAATTTCAACCCCAGAATCACGCAAAACGATATTAAATATGCGAGAAATATAACTCTAATAAAGAGTTATCATTTACTCACTTCAAATATAATTAGCTACTGCGACTCAGTCGTAGTATTCGATGTATCCCTCGTCCGAGAACTCGTCGCCTACAAGTCAACAATATTCTAATTAAATACAATATTCTATTAATAAGCTTGCTAAATTATATGATATGCATATGGCGCTCAATCACGGTTTAGGTTCTACTTCCATCCCAACATCCCCACGTGAACTCGTTACACAACTGACTAGAACAATTCATTCTACACTAATGACACGATTCTACTCGCCGGTTCATTTTTAATACCCAACTACTATTTATTTTAAAGAAAGATATTATTAATTAACTAGACTTATATTTTTCTAGGCACAACTCGCAAATTCTCTTAAAAATATCTAGTTAGTGACGAGATTACAAAACGAGTAACAAAACTCTCATATTTGAACTAATTTCATCAACTAGACACAATCTTATAAACCCAACAGCATTAACGACAAATCCAGCACTTTCAGCCACAAGTTTCAGGCCTATAGCTATAAATTCGGACTCTTTAGCGACCGGGCAGATTGTTCTTTAGCCCTAGAGTACCCACTTATGCTTATAAAGTTCTTGTTTCCGACTCCAATTCAATTACCCAGCGATTACAACTCGCCGTAGCAACCCAATAAACAAAAGAAGTGGTAGTTTCTAATTAACCTATTGTTGGCTTACTTTTAGCCACATTTACAACTAGGGTTTATGGGTAATACATGAACGATAACGAATCAAGCCATAAGGAAGAATAATTCTTGATATAATACAAGAAATAAAAAAAACTAATCTGAAATTTAGAGCGAAAAGTCTGATATCGACGAACGATAAGAAATTTACAAGTGAAGGAGGTGAACTACGAGAGATTGAGAGGCGAGTTGGCGGCGGAGCTGCTGAAAACACGACGAGTCAGAGACGATCACTGGTCGATGGAAACCAGAGAAGGAGAAGAGAAGAAAAATAAAAAGGAGAAGAAGAAGAGAAATAAATTGTTGCATAAGAAGAAGAAGAAAAGAATGAAGAAGAAGAAGAAGAAGAAGAAGAAGAAGAAGAAGAAAGAAGAAGCTGATAAAGAGGAGCAAGAGAAAGAGGCTGAACGAACCTGTAAGCGGCAGCAAACTGGTTGCTTCCGCTGTTCTTGGGGGACAGAGAACAGCGAAAAAAGGGAGGCCGAGAACTCAAGACGTTGGTGGGGCTTTGGCGATTGCAGAGAGTGACGAGAGAGAGAGTGAGCGACTAGTTTGATTTGGCGCGAGAGTGAGAGAGAGAGAGAGAGAGAGAGAGAATCAATGATGGATGGTGGGTTTTGGAGAGAAAATCAAATAGAAATGTAAGGAACGAATTTACATCTGATTGAGAGTGATTTTTCTCAAATTTAGGACGTGAATTTTGGGCTGAACGGAGAAGAAAATCAATTTTAGCGTGAAAATGGTGGAAATTCTTACACCTAATTAAGCAAGAAGACACTTTCACACCCCTATTTTAGCAGAACGACACTTTTACACCCCTAGATTAGGTTAAAGATACCAACTACTTCCTAGTTTACTTAAAAGGCACTAAAAAGTTTAGGTAAAAGTCAAAAAAATCCGCAAAGCTTAATAACAATGAAACTTAACTCCCAAAACTTATAATAATATCACAAAGAACCTATAGCCACAAAACGTGGTATTTCAACTAACCGCTTACATGTCATAAGCTTTATTGTGAATACTTCAGGATGAGGGTTGAACAACTACATGCATACACGACCACGAAGCATGATTGTTTATAGTTGATAAATGATACAAATCAGGAGGAATGTGTATTGATCCTCCATCTCTTCGTATCGAATTGAAAGCTCTATTTATAGGGTGAAGATTAAAGATCTCATGCACAAAGGTCTCCAGCTCGCCCTATCACTCACTTCATCAAATAGTAAAATTGGTGCTCGGAATAGTTAATATTTTGACTTCAGATGTGGTATAAACCACGCCGGTCGTATTTAGTGATGTTGGACTAATCCAATGATCTAAAAGCTAGGTTTTTTTGTAGTAAGAAAGGAGTGTTGAGATGTCCCACATCGAACACTTACAAATAAAAATATTCAACTAATCAGTTTCCTAGCCGATTGGTTTTGAGGTGGAGTCCCATGGAATCTGTACATGTTATCAGAGCTATGGCTACACAGACCCAACATCATTGGCATCCAAGTCCAATAAATCAACAGCGTGAATGATATACTAATGTAAATGACATAAATGATGTTTTGAAGGAAGGACTAAAGAGAAAAGAGAGGAAAAATTTCAACCTATTACTATAAAGAGAAGCATTTCTATCTAATTAATGGTCATTCTTAACTTCATGGATGTCCATGTTGGAATCGATTCCCTAGAGACAATCTTATTTAGTATGAACATTATTTTGGCTAGAATAATCATTGTATTATTTCTGGAGATATTAATATAATGAACTCTTTAGATTATAATTTTTGTTTATCTTAAATATCCCTAGTCGTTTATATTGATTAACATGATGATCAACTATAGACTAGTATGTGGGTAGATTGGTATGGAGATATCAAGTCTAGCACATGAGGTATGCATTAGGGGTAATGGCATACTGAAATGACTCACCACGAGAAGGCTACATTAATTATATTAAAGTCACAAGCGCTTCTCGTTGTGACAATGGTATTGTGGTCCTTAGACTTTAAGTCACTACATACACTAGTTGTGGAATATTGTATTTTGATATCGTCAAACACTACACCGTAACTGGGTAGCAATAAAGGCGTTTATCAGACGCAATAGAAAGCAAAATTAGAGGTGATAGTGATGTAGAGAGGATTTGTCCCTCCCACATAAGGGAGCAAATATCCATGATCACTGGAGGGGTAGTGCTTTTAGAATGTCTGTAAGACTCAAATAAATCAATATAGGATATTGATGTTATTTTAAAGGATAAGACTATTCACAGGATCAAGAAACTATAGATTGGTTATACGAGTGTGACTTGTACGTCTCGTGTCCAATCCGGATATGGAGAAAAAGGGATGATACAATGCGGTAACATTAGTCGCGAGGTTCGTCGGATCACTGACTATTCTGTTAGTTGGGTGGCGTAGATGTGTTGCTAGACACCGCTCTATGATAGTGATTGTTATTATCAACTAAGTAGAAACCTATGGGGTTACACACAATATGGATTAAACAGGACTTATGATTAATTAGTAGGACTAACTAAATAGAAGGATCAATACGCAACCAAAAACAAACTTAGTTGGACTAATTTGTAAAGTGGAATAATCCGTGTATGCACATGATTAGTATTGTGCTAATATGTAGTTAGTAAAGAGTTCTTAACTATATAAGGGCACTCCCAGCTTATTTTCTTATAAGTTTGTTTTTCACAATAGAGAGAAAAAGCAAGGGGAGAAAGACAGAGCAAGGGCCGAAGCCCTCACCCCCCTCCAAGTCGTCGGCCACCAAGAGTTGCGGCCTCTTGGTCCTCATTTTGTGTGATCTTCTTCTTCCTCTTTCTTCCATTGCTAGCACAAAGGCTTTAGAAGGATCCAGTGCAATCCTAGGTGTGGATACTCATAGAGACGTGGACGTTATTGTTTGTAAGTGATAAACTCAGACAAACAAGGTACACAATGCTTTTATCCCTTACCATCGTTATGATGCATGATTTGCGATTCATGGAGGGTCTTGAACGGAATCTATTCTTTTTATTCCGTTGTGCAATCCGTATCAAAAACCTACAGTAGTATCGGTGCCACATGTCATAGCACATAATGTGGTTTAGGTGTTACTGTTTTGTTAGTTTTTACACCGTTCTGCTACTTTACGCGTAAAAACTAAAATTGGCATATTGATGCAAACTGAATATGATTAAGTAGGGAATGAGTTAATTCGAATCGTTTTATAAAATTAGCGAATTCCATTCACATATGATGTGTCTTTTGGTGATTTGAGATTTAAGATTTGGGCATAATTTTAATGGAAAAATGTGTTTTTCTTAAAAATTGGAAATAAGCAAACTTGGAAAGGAAGGAATGAAGGAAGGAAGAAAGGAAGGAAGGAAACAACCATAGGTTTGATCCTAGGGCCGTCTGCCCCCTCCTTGGGGCCAAGGAAGCCACGGCTAAGGGGCCAGGCCAGCCTTTCTAGCGGCGTGGCCGCACGGGCTAGGGTCGACCAGCCCTTGTGGCGGTCCGTTGTGGGTTCGGCCAAAGGGTTTGGGGGGGGGGGGGCTTTGGACAGTTTTGACCCTATAAAATCTCAAAATCAATTAAAATTGACCAAGCGCGTTAAAATTGGATTATAACTGTATTATGTGGTTTTTCATGGTGATTGGATGTGGCCTTAGATGTGGATGTTGTGGATGTTTATTTTTATGATTTGGTTTTATTGTAATCAATGTAATTAATTAAGTTTTACGGCCTACGTGTCATCTTCTCCTCAACTTGTGAGGTCTCCCTATTTAGTATAGATGCTAGGTAGTATTAGATAGTTAGATGGTAGTTAAGACATGGAGAAGAAGCTTAAAGAAAAGAAGAAACCACGAGGAGGCAACATTCCATAAGCTAAGGCGCATGGACTAAAGATGGAGGCACATGGAGATAAGCTTGTTGTTTTTAGGGCTTATAGATATTCTCATTGGCTTGGGAATATCTTAGTTTTAGGAGGCCACATCCACATCACGTATTTATTGTTTGTGGTTGTTTAAATTATTGTCTTGTTGTTTATTTTTGGTGTATGGATGATGCATGCAAATTGTGACAAGATAATAATTAAAAACCCGGATATTATTTTGAGATTTCTCAACCCAAATAAGTAGATCAGTTGATCTGGATCAACAAAACAATTAAAAGAAAAAGAAAATAAATCCTCAAATTAATATATTGCGTTTTGCCTTCTTGTTACTTAACACTCGTCAAAACTATAATGTAATAAATTCGGGCTTGCCAAAGCAAGGTGATTTGATTCTTTATAGGACGACGCGATGGCACAAGCAAGTAATGTGCAATTGTTGAAGTAAGAGGTTGGACGCAACTAGGCTACTTCAATAGGATTGCAAGCCTAGAGGCAAGAAAATTGGGATTATCTATATGATAGATAAATAAGGAGTTATTTGCCCAATTTAATCAAGTTGCATAGGATGCAATTGGAAATTGTTTCTACCTAAATAACTAATTTTGGGTGACTTGCCAAAGCAAGATAATGAAGAAGTGAAATATGAATCTTGGTCCACTAGAAAATATACATGATATTTGCCGCATTAATAGAGAGGGTTATTAATCTGAGAAAAATAGTGGGAGCTATGTTTAATAATCTAGTCATTATTAAATGTAGTCATTTGTTCACAAAATACTAAAACTTGCATATTTCTCATTTTGTAGAATTCCAATGGCAAACAATTCAACGAATTCATCACAATCATATGATCAGTCCTTGAGAAGGAAAAGTTTTCAGGAATTAACTTTCTGGGCTGGTACAGAAACTTGAGAATCGTTCTCAAGCAAGAAAAGAAACTGTACATTCTAGAAGAGCAACTTCCTGAAAGTCCATAAAATAATACTGTTGCAGCCATAAAGGCATATCAGAAGATCATTGGCGATGCTAATGATGTGGCATGCCTTATGATTTTCACCATGAACTATGAGCTTCAGAAGTAACATGAGAACATGGCTGCGTATGATATGATCATACACTAAAAGCAGCTCTTCCAAGAGCAGGCAAGGCATGAGAGGTATGAGGTGTCCAAGGCTTTGTTCAAATGCCATCTTTCAGAGGAAAACCCGATGGGGCCTCATGTACTGTTTATGATTGGTACTTGAGATTCTCACGCGTATGGGATTTTCGGTGGGTCAAGAGTTGGCCACTTATCTCATCTTGCAATTGTTGCCTCATAGTTGTGGATAGTTCATTATGAACTATAACATGAATGAGATCAGTAAGCCTCTGCCAGATTTGCTCAATATGTCGAGGACATCTGGACAAAGCATCAACAAATGGAAAGGCAAGGCCATAATGATGGTCAATAAAGGAAAGAGCAAGCGAGTTGCATATACCTTCAAAGGAAAGAACAAGAAGTTTCGAAATTCAAGGAGCCTGCCTGAAAGCCCTCTGGGGGCGTGACTAAGGGTGAGTGTCACTACTGCATTCAGCCTGGACACTGGAAAAGGAACTGCCCAAAATATGTGGAAGATCAAAGGCTTGGAATAGTGATTCCACCACCACCAGGTAGTTTTGCTATAGATGTCAATATGTCTTTCTTTTCATCTTGGGTATTGGATACTGGATGTGGATCTCACATTTGTCGAAATGGGCAGGATCTAAAGAGAAGTAGAAGACTTGCTAAAGGGGAGATAGACTTGCGCGTGGGGAATGGAGCAAGAGTTGTTGCATTGGCCGTAGGCGTTTATGAGTTATATTTACCTTCTGGACTTATCTTAGAATTATACAATTGTTATTTTGTGCCTTCTATGAACAGAAATATTGTTTCTGTTTCTTTTTTGGACGACAAATGTTTTTCTATTAAAATAAAGAATTAGTGTTGCTCCATTATTTGATGATTTGCTTTATTTTAATGCTTATTGTCTACTGGATTGTATATCCTTGATCTAGATAACCCCGTTTATAACATTAATACCAAGAGGATTAAAACTAATGATTTAAATCCTACTTATTTATGGCATTGTCGTTTAGGCCATATAAACGAGAAACGCATGTCTAGACTCCATATAGATAGATTCCTAGACGCATTTGATTATGAATGATATGAGACATGTGGATGTTGTTTATTTGGAAAAATAAAAAAGTCCCCTTTCAATAAGAAAGATGAGAGGACCAGTGAGCAATTGGCTCTCGTGCATACTGATGTATGTGGACCATTTGTCATGCCTTCTAGAGGTGGTTATCTTTATTTCATTACATTTACAAGTGATTTCAGTAGATATGGATTTGTATACCGTATGAAGGCCAAATATAAATCCTTTGAATTGTTTAAAGAATTCAAGAATGAAGTATAGAAGAACCTTGGCAAAAATATTAAGGCTCTACGATCGGATCCTGAGGAGAATGCTTAAGCCAATAGTTTGATGATTATCTTAGAGAGTGTGGGATCTTGTCCCAACTCACTCCACCCAGAACACCACAGCAGAATGGCGTGTCCGAGAGGAGGAATCAAACTCTGTTGTACATGGTTCGATCTATGATGTGTCAAACTGATCTTCCATTATCATTTTGGGGGCACGCTCTATTATGTAAGCTTTCACCCTTACCCGAGTTCCCTCAAAATCTGTCAAGACTCCATATGAGATGTGGATTGGGAGGCGTCCCACGTGTCTTTTATGAGGATTTGGGGCTGTGATGTGAATTGTAAAATGTTTACAAACAGACAAGCTCAGGCCCAAGTCGGATAAGTGTAAGTTTGTGGGATACCCTGAGCAAAGGAAGGGATATTATTTCTAAAATCCAACCGAGAACAAAGTGTTTTTTGCTTGGACCGATGTGTTTCTAGAAAGAGAATTTTTCTCTAAAGAAGTCAGTGGGAGGACTGTAGAACTTGAAAAAAATTCAAGAACTACAAAACACTCATCCTATAATGGAACATGAAAAGGAACTACAAGCTGTTGTGGAGCAACCTGTTAAAGTAAAACAAGAACTTCGTAGATCTAGTAGGGTGCGCCAAGAGCCAGAGATGTATTGACTTCTCATAACTGAGCCCGGTGACGCCTACTCATAGATGATGAGCCTACTACCTATGGAGAGGCCATGAAAGGCCGGACTCTCAAAATTGGCTTGAGGCCATGAGATCCTAAATGGAATCCATGTATACCAACAAAGTACGAACTTTGGTTGAACCCCCCCAAGGGGGCTCGGCCCATAGGGTGCAAGTGGGTCTTCAAGAAGAAGACCGACATGGATGATAATGTGATTGCCTATAAGGACAGATTGGTGGCAAAAGGATTCAGACAGATTCATGGTATTGGCTATGATGAAACCTTTTCCCCAGTCGCGATGAGAAAATCCATTCGTATCTTATTTGGTATTAGAGCTTATCACGATTATGCGATTTGGCAGATGGATGTCAAAACATTGTTGTATGGAAACCTCCTTGAGGATGTGCACATAACACAGTTAGAGGGTTTTGAGGATCCAGAGTATGCACATAAAGTGTGTAAGTTGCAGCGATCTATTTATGAATTGAAGCAAGATTCTAGGAGTTGGAATCGACGTTTTGACGATGCGGTCAAAGAGTTTGGCTTCATCAAGATGAACCTTGTGTTTACAAGAAGGTGAATGGGAGCTCTATTGTGTTTCTGGTCTTGTATGTAGATGACATACTACTCACTGGAAACGACATTCCTACTTGCAATCTGTTAAAAGAATGGCTAGAAAAGTGTTTCTCAATGAAGGACTTATGGGATGCAGCTTATATACTTGGTATCAAGATATATAGGTATTGATCTAGGAAGCTTCTGGAACTAAGACAAAGTACATATATAGACAAGGTGTTGAAGCAGTTCAACATGCAAGACTCCAAGAAGAGATTCTTGCCCATGTCGCATGGAGTCACCCTTTCAAAGGATGATTGTCCCTCCAATGAGATTGAGAAGGACCGCATTAGTAGGGTTCCCTATGCGTCGGCCATAGGGTTCATCATGTATGCCATGTTATGTGCTAGATCAGATGTGTCATATGCGTTGAGTATGGCAAGCATATATCAGTCCAATCCGGGTGAGAGTCACTAGATAGTTGTCAAGAACATTCTTAAGTACTTGAGAAGAACTATGTATGCGTTCTTTATCTATGGAGGGGAGGAAGAGCTACGTGTAAGGGGTTACAATGAAGCAAGCTTCCAAAACGACATAGATGATTTCAGATCGCAGTCGGGATTTGTGTTTTTCCTGAATGGAGGAGCTGTGAGTTGGAAAGTTCCAAGCAATAGACGGTTGATGATTCTACAACTGAAGCTGAGTACATTACTGCGAATGGCGCAACAAAGGATGCTCTTTGGATTAGAAAGTTCATCACTGAGCTAGGTGTGGTTCCTAGTATTGTGTATCCGGTTGAGTTGTATTGTGACAACACTAGGGCGATTGCACAATCCAAGGAACCCATGTCACACCAGAAATCCAAGCACGTACTCAGAAAGTTCCATTTTAATCGTGAAATACTCGATAGAGGAGATTTGCAAATATGCATGATTCCTATAGATGAGAATCTGTCAGATCCACTTACAAAGCTGCTTGTTCACCGCAAGCATGAAGGAAACACTAGATCTATTGGCATACGAGATGCAACAGGTTGGCTCTAGTGCAAGTAAGAGTCTGTTGGAATAGATGCCCTAGAGGCAATCTTATTTGGTATGAACATTTTTCGGGCTAGAATAATCATTGTCTTATTTATGGAGATATTTAATATAATGAAGTCTATAGATTACAATTGTTGTTTATCTTAAATATGTCTAGTCGTTTATATTGATTAACATGATGATCAACTATAGTTTATGCAACACCCCATGATCCCCAAGCCTTCCGTTCGGGACCGGAAAGCCCGGGAGGGCGATGCCAAAAGTGTTGGTGGAAGTCATAAGCAAAACATCCGCATATTAAATACTATTAAACATTACAAAAGACTTTATATATTACATTTTATTGGACATTACATGTCGCTCTTGAGTTTTCCACACGTCACTACCAAAACATTACGCTAACGCTAGTCATACTAGCTTACTTTACTATTTGTGATGATATCCTTCTTAGTGAGTCCCGTACCCAGCTACATCGTAGTCCTCAGCTTCTAAACCTGCGGTGGGAAGGAAAACGGAACCGCAATTTCTAAAGTCAGCATAAAATACTGAGTAAGCAAATACCCGAGCTCGTAAACAGATGATGAGGCACAAATCTTTCCATAACAACCGTAAAGAGGAATCAACCGTAAAATAGTGAACCTGAATAATAGAACAAAAACTTGTATAAAATTCTTGGCTTCTCAATTCTCCTTCTTGAATCTCAACTGGGAGTGTTAATCCCAATCTATTTCTTCTTTCCTTTCCATAAACATCCTTGTCTCAGAGAAACCACATTTTAACTTAGCTGATACGGGGAAGATCTATCCATCTCGCATACTCCAAGACCTTAAGTGCCGGCACCCCCCTAAGACTTATTGCGGCTAGAAAGGTGAGTACATGGAGCAAACCCGGCAGGTTGCGACCAGGTAAAATAAACGGGTCGGGTGGACGTAGCCAAACACGACCAATCTTATTGAAAAGTATATATAACAATCCTCACACAAATCTTTTCACTTTATATTATTCACGGATTAAGATTGCTCGTGTGACAATATCAAAGCAAAGCAACATCTTTCAATTGTAAGAAAAACTCACATAGAACATGTAAATCACCAACGCATTTTGAGACAAGTATCGCAACCAAACTTCGACACGAAAGGAGCTAGGCAAGATAGGCTAGGCATATTTACTTACCTCGATTCCATAGCTTCAAAACGTCCTACTTGTATTCGTTGCTTACGAATCCGTTACCTACAAATCGGAGCTTCTAAATCGTCACAACTCGGTGTATAATTCTACGAGTCTTAGTAAGAACCTTATTTATCAAATCTTAGTCTAGCCTAAATCTTGTTGATTTTCCAACGTCTTATATCTTTATTTATTTTCTCAATAATGAATATATTTAAAGCGATGCGTCTATTTTCTAAAAAAAATATAAATTTTATATTTCGAAAAGCGATTGTTTACGTAGAGACTTTGTTGGCATTAAAAGACACAAAATAATAGTAAAACGAATACTAGTTATATTTATGAAAAATACTTATTGTAACTATAACGATTTAAACGATATCTGAAAATAGTACGTCGTCAAAAAACTCCTTCTAAAAACGACACTATAACGTTTATGAACTAGCTAATATCTATATTTACTAGTATTGAACAAATCGATTTGAAAACTAAGTGATGAAAAACAAAGTTTATTTAAATTTTAATAAAACATTCACTGTTTAATTTTTAGCGGATGACTCTTACACGATTTCGACGCCCGAATCACTTTTTCGTAACCGGGACGAAAACTAATATTTTTAGAAAATCTTTTTAATCCAAAAATAACATTTTTTTCGCGTATAATATTACGTTTAGATAAACAACAACTAAATCCCCCGGGTTTACTTTAAAAGTCAGCAGTAATCCCCACTTACTCACATGACAGTTATATTAAGAGACAACAACTACCCACCAAGTTCTCAATAATACAAACAATTACCCCTCTATTACTATAAGTAGTTTATATAAAAAGACACTTTAACCCCCTTTTCATGAACACCCAAATTCATCAATCTAATCATGTATTTGAGCTACCAATATGTGATTTTGACTATTGAAATGAAATCACAACGCGATTTAGGGCATACCTAGGCCAAGAATGGCCGGAATCGATCAAGAAACGAAGCAGATTGAATTCGCTGACGGTGGGTCACGACGGTGCTCTTCGTCTCCGACGATGGAGGACCTCCTAGCTTCGGGTAGGACCTGGTTTCGTCTCCTGTGAGCTCAAGGAGTGGTTTGGTGGCGATTTGGAGAGGTGGGTGTTGTTGGGTTGCTTGATCCAAGCTTCCTGTCGGCAGAAATAGTGGTCGACGGTGGTGTTGCTTCGGTGCTCTGTTTTTGGGTGTTGTTGCTTCTTTCAAATCTTGCTGGGTCTCAAACAGATGGTAGAAGAGAGAGAGCAGCAGAGGTGAATAAGAGAGGAGGGGGATTTAAGTGGTGGCTCCCAGGTGGTTGTTCCCGACGGGAACATAGGCGGTGGTGGTTGCGGCTTTTGCCGCTGCTGCTGCTGTGCTCTGTTTTGAACAGAACAAAGAGTGTGTGTGAGAGAGAGAGATAGAACGAAGGGTTAGAGAAATGGAGTGAAGGAAGTGGGTCTTCGGTGGCGGTGATGGCGGTGGTGTTGGTGTGGCCGCGGGAAGTAGAAGAAGATGAAGATGAAGATGAGGACGAGGATGAGAGGTTGATGATGAGGAGCTGATGATTGATGTTGGAAATGCTTATATAGGAGACAAAAAGGAGGAAAGAATGATGATGATGGAGGCGGTGATAGTGATTGTTGGTGGCGGTAAGACAAATTCAAAAATTATATTGTGTTGTTGGCCTACCAAAAAGTTGGGTGATTGGGTGTGTCTCACACTAATTTCGCGGTGGTCGTACACGCGTAAATTCCCGCGTCTTTATATACGAATACAAACTTATTAGTTTCTAAAATTCTACGAGAAGTTCTTGTCTATAAATACTATATTTTGAAAAACTTTATTTATTTATTTATTTATTTATTTATTTATTTATTTATTTATTTCACAATTAAATTCTTTGTTTAGCCTTTTAGATTACTATTTTGCCCTTGTAAATTTTACGGGGTATTACATTCTCTCCCCGTTAAAAAGAGCTTCGTCCTCGAAGCTTAAACCAGCCAAAGGCTCTTGATGCTAAAACTTTTCTCTCGAAGCTAAAATCAGCCAAATACTCTTGAGGCCAAAACTTTTACCTCGAAGCTAAAATCAACCACATGATTCTGATATTAAACTCAGCCAACGAGCAATTAAGATCACATACCAAGAAAATGATTGACACGATAAGTAGCCACCATTTGATGCACACCATATCACATAATAATTCATCCAAGTAAAGTCGGGGTCACGTTTGGTCCCTTAGGTGGTTATTGTCTCATTTGGTTACTAAGCGCGAACTGGTACTAAAGGAAAGGTTGCATCATGAAAGGTTGCATCGCCCTTAAAGAGTGACGTCCCCGTGTAGATAGTGCTTTCCAGACAGACAGATCATAG
Organism: Linanthus parryae; assembly: GCA_023055425.1. Classification (NCBI taxonomy): domain Eukaryota; kingdom Viridiplantae; phylum Streptophyta; class Magnoliopsida; order Ericales; family Polemoniaceae; genus Linanthus; species Linanthus parryae. The sequence continues at coordinate 401,710 of JALGPY010000012.1, forward strand.
CCACGTGGCAGCCATCTAGCACACCTAGCTGTGCTCCACACACACAGGATCACCACCCGCGCTGATCCACGTGGGAGCTGCGAGACAGGGCCCTCGCATATCATTCCACAGGGGACTTGTAGGACTTAGTGGTTTGGAGGCTAGAGTAAGTTCCGTCGCGCGCGACTGACAACCAAGCGCGCGCGCGACCTTTAGAACTGATTTGAGAGATTTATGGTCATGAGGTCCATAAACCCGGTCAACCTCATAACGGTAATGGTGTATGCGGACGAAGTGTGTAACAGTCCCTATATATGCGGACGAACGTGCGGTTGTGGTTAAGGTAATTAAGCCGCATTCAATGGGCGCATTAACCCACTACAACGGTCATATTCTCCACTATATATAGGATCGTTAACCCTTCCTTACATAACACTAATCACCTGAACTACGCGGAAGCTCTGCCAAAACTCTTTCTCTCTCTCATACAGCTACTAGTATTGCTCTCTCCCTACTCACTACCCTATACCTCCTGTGTTTCTTATTCCCTATTCTTGGTGTACGCTTGAATCTTCCTCAAAGGATTCTACTCTACACACCCCGGAACTTAATTCGTCTTCGAGAAAACCCTAGCCTCACGTATTTGGTCAAATAAGTCGTCACTCCGAGATAGAGGGTATTTATTCAAATAGTATGGTAGTTGGTTTTTCAGAGGTAGAGAAAGTACCCGTGACACTTCCATGAGCGGCTTCTGTCCTTGTTAACACAGCGATCCTTCCCATATTTCTATTATGACCTCCTGCTCCTCCTGCTGCACCAGCTTCGTTGTTGACATTCAACCCATATCTAGCATGGTTGTTCCCATTCCTGGGTTGGGCTCCATTCTGCCCTGCATTTCCCGGGTAGTAATTCTGCTGCCTGTCATAGCCATTACCTCTATTGTTCTGGTAGTTGCGATTCCCGTTCTGCTGATTATCTAATTTTTGGTTACGACCAAAGTTGTTTCCATTCTGCTGACGGTTCCCCTGGTTGTTGTTTTGTTGTGGCCTTCCAAAGTTAACTCCTTGGTTCACTTGCTGGTTCCTGGCTGGTTGTGAACGACATTCGTAAGCTCGGTGTCCCCTCTTACCACAATTATGGCATATGACTGGAATTCCCATGCACTCAACTTCAGGGTGGTTCTGCTGACACTTGTTACAGATGTAGCGGCAAGGTTGCTGACCTCCAGAATTCAGCTGATTCCCTCGGTATCGTCCCTGATTCTCTTCTCCATTGTTGGGTTTAAACTTTTTTATTTCCTGCGGCAAGGTTGATGTTGCTTCCTTCTGCTTCTTCCATCTTGCGTTTCTTGCGTTTTTCGTCTTGGGAGACACGGACTCGCCATATGTCAGTAGCTCTGTCGTATGCTTCGTGGAGATTTGAATAAGTTTGGCTTAGCAAAGACTCCTGTAGCCTTTCTTGCAATCCACCAATGAATCTAGAAATCTTGGAGTCTTCATCAGGCACCATATTGCCTACAAATCGCGTCAACTCCGTAAATTTTCGGAAATACTCAGTTACAGAGACATTTCCTTGCTGTAGGTTTTGGAATTCTATTTCCTTACTCCTCTTCACATGGTGTGGGCAGAATCGAGATCGGAGAGCATCTTGGAGGGATTCCAAGTTGAAGTTGGGATTGGCTAGCAGAGTTTCACGTGCATTTCTCCACCAAAGTTTTGCTTCGCTCTTTAATTCAAAGACCGCACAAGTGACTTTCTTCTCATCAGGGCATCCTACCGTCTCAAGAATCTTGTCCATTTCCATAATCCAATCTTCCAATTCAACACGATCCTCATATCCTGTGAATTCCTTTGGCTTCATTTTTGCCACTTCCTTGGCCCAATTAGTTACTGACTCGCCTCCGTTATTTATCATCTTAGTCATTTTCTCGAAGAACTGCTCCATGGCGATGTTCTCAGCCATCTCGTCCTGTCAGGTTTTCCTAAAGTGATATCGTAACGATCTATTAGTCACATCCATTGGTATCCTTGGTTATGGTCGCAAAATCTTAAAAACTATATCGTAATATCACAACTAGTAATATACCTAACACAGTTATCACATAAAACATGCATCTTATAGCTAGTTCACAGTAAAACACATTTGGCTCATGTCTCCAATCAAGATATTATAACTCATCCTTACAGGGAAGGAAGTACGTCAAGTACAATCCAAATATTTCCATCATCAGTTCCATCGTGAAAGTATCAAATATCCATAATCGAGTAAAATTCATTTAAAATTAAACCAGATACGTAAGTAACGTAACACACAACACATCTCCAGACAGGATGAGGGTGGGCGGGAAAAATCAAGGCCAACACCTAGGCTACCCATAACCCGAACGAATTTTCTAATTTTAATTATCTTGCTATACGTACCTTTAAGTTACCCTACAGGTTTAGTTCCCTTTACTGGATCGAATGCTCTGATACCACCTACAACCCCCGTGATCCCCAAGCCTTCCGTTCCGGACAAGAAAGCCCGGGAGGGCGATGCCAAAAGTGTTGGTTGAAGTCATAAGCACAACATCCGTATATTACAATACTATTAAAAATTACAAAGTCTTTATATATTACATTTTATTGGACATTACATGTCGATCTTGAGTTTTCCACACGTCACTACCAAAACATTACGCTAACGCTAGTCATACAAGATTAATTTACTATTTGTGATGATATCCTTCTTAGTGCGTCCCGTACCCAGCTACATCGTAGTCCTCAGCTTCTAAACCTGCAGTGGGAAGGAAAACGGAACCGCAGTTTCTAAAGTCAGCATAAAATACTGAGTAAGCTAATACCCGAGCTCGTAAACAGATGATGAGGCACAAATCTTTTATAACAACCATAAAGAGGAATAAACCGTAAAATAGTAAACTTTAATAATAGAACAGAAACTTGTATAAAATTCTTGGCTTCTCAATTCTCCTTCTTGAATCTCAACGGGGAGTGTTAATCCCAACCTATTTCTTCTTTCCTTTCCATAAACATCCTTGTCTCAATGAAAACCACATTTTAACTTAGTTGATACGGGGAAGATCTATCCATCTCGCATACTCCAAGACCTTAAGTGTCGGAACCCCCTAAGACTTCTTGCGGCCAGAGAGGTGAGTACATGGAGCAAACCCGGCAAGTTGCGACCGGGTAAAATAAATGAGTCGGGTGGACGTAGCCAACCACGACCAATCTTATTAAAAAGTATATATAACAATCCCCGCAAAACTCTTTTCACTTTATAATATTTACGGATTAAGATTGCTCGTGTGACAATATCAAAGCAAAGCAACATCTTTCAATTGTAAGAAAAACTCACATAGAACATGTAAATCACCAACGCATTTTGATACAAGTATCAAAACCAAACTTCGACACGAAAGGAGCTAGGCTAAGCATATTTACTTACCTCGATTCCGTAGCGTCAAAACGTCCTACTTGTAGTCGTTGCTTACGAATCCGTTTCCTACAAATCGGAGATTCTAAATCGTCACAACTGGGTGTATAATTCTACGAGTCTTAGTAAGAACCCTATTTATCAAATCTTAGACTAGCCTAAATCTTGTTTGTTGATTTTCCAACGCCTTCTTTCTTTATTTATTTTCTCAATAATGAAAATATTTAATGCGACGCGTCTATTTAAAAAAAAACTATAAATTTTATATTTCGAAAAGAGATTGTTTACGTAGAGACGTTGTTGGAATTAAAAGACACGAAATAATAGTAAAATGAATACTAGTTATATTTATGAAAAATACTTATTTTAACTATAACAATTTAAACAATATTTAAAAATAGTACGTCGTCAACAAACTCCTTCTAAAAATGACACTATAACGTTTATAAACTAGCTAATATCTATATTTACTAGTATTGAAGAAATCGGTTTGAAAACTAAGTGATGAAAAACAAAGTTTATTTAAATTTTAATAAAACATTCACTGTTTAATGTTTAACGAATGACTCCTACACTATTTCGACGCCCGAATCACTTTTTCTTAACCGGGACGAAAAACTATTATTTTTGGAAAATATTTTCAATCCAAAAATAACATTTTTATTTTTCGCGTATAATATAACGTTTAGATAAACAAAAACTAAATCCCCCGGGTTTACTTTAAAAGTCAGCAGTAACCCCCACTTACTCACATGACAGTTATAATAAGAGACAACAACTACCCACCAAGTTCTAACTAATACAAACAGTTACCCCTCTATTACTATAAGTAGTTTATATAAAGACACTTTAACCCCCTTTTCATGAACACCCTAATTCATCAATATAATCATGGATTTGAGCTACCAATATATGATTTTGACAATTGAAATGAAATCGCAACAAGATTTAGGGCATACCTAGGCCAAGAATGGCCGGAATAAGTCAATAAACGAAGCGGGTTGAATTCTTTGACGGTGGGTCAAGACGGTGCTCTTCGTCTCCGACGATGGAGGACCTCCTTGCTTCGGGTAGGGCCTGGTTTCGTCTCCTGTGAGCTTTAGGATTGGTTTGGTGGCGATTTGGAGAGGTGGGTGTTGTTGGGTTGCTTGGGCCAAGCTTCCCGTCGGCAAAAATGGTGGCCGACGGTGGTGTTGCTTCGGTGCTCTGTTTTTGGGTGTTGTTGTTGTTCCTGCTTTCAAATCTTGTTGGGTCTGAAACAGATGGTAGAAGAGACAGAGAGCAGCAGAGGTGAAGAAGAGATGAGGGGGATTTAAGTGGTGGCTCTCAGGTGGTTGTTCCTGACGGGAACAGAGGCGGTAGTGGTGGCGGCTTTTGCCGCTGCTGCTGTTATGCTCTGTGTTGAACAGAACAAAGAGTGTGTGAGAGAGAGAGATAAAACAAAGGGTTAGAGAAAGGGATTGAAGTAAGTGGGTCTTCGCTGGCGGTGATGGTGGTTGTGTTGGTGTGGCCGCGGAAAGTAGATAAAGATGAAGATGAGGAGGATGAGAGAGTGAATATGAGGAGCTGATGATTGATGTTGGTGATGCTTATATAGGAGACAAAAAAGAGTAAAGGATGATGATGATGGAGGCGGTGATAGTGATTGTTGGTGGCGGTGTAAATTACCTCTGAAGGAGATAAGTTTGAGAGGTAGAAGACAAATTCAAAAATTATATTGTGTGGTTGGCCTACCAAAAAGTTGGGTGATTGGGTGTGTCTCACACACTAATTTCGCGGTGGTCGTACACGCGTAAATTCCCGCGTCTTTATATACGAATACAAACTTATTAATTTCTAAAATTCTACGAGAATTTCTTGTCTATATATACTATATTTTTGACAAACTTTATTTATTTATTTAATTTTTCACAATTAAATTCTTTGTTTAGCCTTTTAGATTACTATTTTGCCCTTGTAAATTTTACGCGGTATTACATTCTCTCCCCCTTAAACAGAGCTTCGTCCCCGAAGCTTAAACCAGCCAAATGCTCTTGATGCTAAAACTTTTCTCTCGAAGCTAAAATCAGCCAAATACTCTTGAGGCTAAAACTTTTACCTCGAAGCTAAAATCAGCCACATGATTCTGATATTGAACTCAGCCAACGAAAAACTAATATCACATACCAAGAAAATGGTTGATACGATAAGTAGCCACCCTTTGATGCACACCATATCACACAATAATTCATCCAAGTAAAGCCGGGGTCACGTTTGGTCCCTTAGGTGTTTATAGTCTCATTTGGTTACTAAGCGCGAACCGGTACTAAAGGAAAGGTTGAATCACGAAAGGTTGCATCTTTCTCTCCCCCTTAAAGAGTGACGTCCCCGGAACTTAATTCGTCTTCGAGAAAACTCTAGCCTCACGTATTGGTCAAATAAGTCGTCACTCCGAGATAGAGGGTATTTATTCAAATAGTATGGTAGTTGGTGTTTCATAGGTAGAGAAAGTACCTTTGACACTTCCATGAGCGGCTTCTGCCTCGGTCCTTGTTAACACATCGATCCTTCCCATATTTCCATTATGACCTCCTGCTTCTCCTGCTGCACCAGCTCCGTTGTTGACATTCAACCCATATCTAGCATTGTTTTTCCCATTCCCGGGTTGGGCTCTGTTCTGTCTTGCATTTCCGGGTTGTAATTCTGCCGCTTGTCATAGCCATTAACTCTATTGTTCTGGTAGTTGCGATTCCCGTTCTGCTGATTATCGAACTGTTAGTTACAACTAAAGTTATTTCGCTGACGGTTCCCCTGGTTGTTGTTTTGTCGTGGCCTTCCAAAGTTATCTCCCTGGTTCACTTGCTGGTTCCTGGCTGGTTGTGAACGGCATTCGTAAGCTCGGTGTCCCCTCTTACCACAATTATGGCATATGACTGGAATTCCCATGCATTCAACTCCAGGGTGGTTCTGCTGACACTTGTTACAGATGTAGCGGCGAGGTTGCTGACCTCCAGAATTCAGCTGATTGCCTCGGTATCGTCCCTGATTATATGCTCCATTGTTTGGTTTAAACTTTTTATTTCCTGCGGCAAGGTTGGTGTTACTTCCTTCTGCTTCTTCCATCTTGCGTTTCTTGCGTTTTTCGTCTTGGGAGACACGGACTCGCCATATGTCAGTAGCTCTGTCGTACGCATCGTGGAGATTTGAATAAGCTTGGCTTAGCAAAGACTCCTGTAGCCTTTCTTGCAATCCACCAATGAATCTAGAAATCTTGGAGTCTTCATCAGGCACCATATTGCCTACAAATCGCGTCAACTCCGTAAATTTTCAGAAATACTCAGTTACAGAGTCATTTCCTTGCTGTAGGTTTTGGAATTCTATTTCCTTGCTCCTCTTCACATGGTGCGGGTAGAATCGAGATCGGAGAGCTGTTGGAATAGATGCCCTAGAGGCAATCTAGTTTAGTATGAATTTGTAATTGGCTAGAAATTCATTTATTATTTATTGGATATTTAATATAATGAAGTCCTTAGATTTACAATCGTGTTGTTTATCTTAAATATCCCTAGTCAAGTATAATGATTAAATGGGACAATCATCTATAGACTAGTATGGGGTTGGATTGGTATGGAGATATCACGATCCAACACATAGGTGTGCATTACGGAATGTTGCACTGGATTGACCCATCACCGAGAAGGCTACATACACGTTATGTTGAGTCACAAGTGCTTCTCGGGTACAATGGTATTGTCATCCTTAGACTTGAAGTCACTAGATATTCTAGTTGTGGATCATTGTGATCTTGGTAGCGTTAAACGCTACACCGTAACTGGGTAGTTATAAAGGCGTGTACTGGATACAATGAGAAGCAAGCTTAGATATCGTAGTGGACGTAGAGAGGATTTGCCCCTCCCACATAACGGGAGCGAATATCCAAGGCCACTCGAGGATAGTGCTTATAGAATGTCTGGCCAGACTCAAATAAATCAATATATGAGATATTGATGTTATTTGCACGAATAAGGCTATTCCATGGATCGAGAAACTAGGGATTGGATATACGAGTGTGACTTGTATGTCTCGTGTCCAATCCGGATATGGAGGCAAAGGGATGAGACAATTACTTGTACAAGGTTGTCTAGATGACTATTCTATTAGTTGGCTAGAATGGATGTTTTGCTAGAAACCGCTCCATATTAGCAAAGAGTTGCTACCAACTAGATAGAACCTATGGGGTCACACGCTATATAGAGTTGTACTAGATTATGGAATTAATTAATTGGATTAATTAATTAGAAGGATCACTTTGCAAACCCTTGCAAACTTAGTAGGGACTAATTTGCAAGGAAGGGACTAAATTGAATTCTAGTAGGACTAGAATAAGTCCTTTAGGTAGTTAACAAGGAGTTGTTGGACTATATAAAGGACCCTCCTCCTTCCTTCCCTACATACTTTATGCTCTAGAGAGAACATAACAAAAGTAGGAGAGAACAAAGGAGAGAGAGAGCAAGCAAAGAGGGACGCCGCCCCCTATTGCCGCCGCCCCTTGTCCCCGACGCCACAAAGGGTGCCGAACCCCTTTTGGTGCCTCGTTTTGCGTGATTTCTTCACCCTCCTTTCAATCCGGGCTAGCACCAAGGTGATTGGAGATCTAGGAACAACTCTAGGCGTGGATCAACTATAGAGAACGTGACACTATTCGCGTTTGAAGTCATCAAGGAGAACCCAAAGGTGTGTTTATGATTTCTTACCTTCACTATCGTTATGCATCTAGACTTGTGATCCTTGGAGGGTTTTGCATGGTTATTTGTTTGATTATGCTTCCGTTTGCGCGATCCATGAATCAAAACCCTACAGTGGTATCAGAGCCACAGGTCATAGAGCATAAACGTAGTTTATGTGTTACATTCTTGTTGTTTTACACCTTAATTTGTTGTTTATCGCGTAAAACAAGACAAATCAAGCATTGGATGCAATTTGTCAAAGAATTAATCATAACAAGACCCAATTATTGCATTGGATGCATGAATTGGTGAGTTTGAGAAATTTTAGGATCTTAGATCTAGGGTTTGGGCATCCTTGGGGAAGAAGGAGTTCTCCCACAACAAGGAAACAACCAAACTTGGGCTCCAAGCAAGGAGGTTGTTTTGGAAACAACCTCCACAAGGAAGGTTCGGCCCCTAGGGAGCCGCCCCCCTTGCTTGCCGCCCAAGTTTGGCGCCCTAAGGGGGCGGGCGGCCCTAACCCGCGGGCCTAGCTTGCGGGTTTTGGGCCGGGCCGACCCTAGGGCTTTATGGTTCACTTATTTGGGCCCGGGCAATTTGATTGTTGGGCCCATGGACCGTTTTAACCCTAGAAATCCTAAAATCAATTAAAATTGACCAAGCGCGTTAAAATTGGATTTTAACTGTTTATGTGCAAATCGCATGGTGATTGGATATGGCCTTAGGATGTGGTTTGATGTGGATGTTTAATTTTGTGGTTTGGTTTTACGGCCTGCGAGCTGATCAATTAATTGTAATAATTAATTAGGGTTTTATGGCCTGCGTGCCATTTTTTTTTCTCAACTTGTGAGATTTATTTTATTTAGTATAGATATTAGCTAGTGCTAGATAAAGTAGATTGTTAGCCAAGATTGGAGAAAAGAAGCCCAAAGCCAAAAGGAGCCACAAAAGATGGAGCATGGAGCATGGAGCACACCACATGACTATGAAGGATGGACCAAAAGATCAAGACGCATGGAGATGTGTGTTTGTTTAGGGTTCATAGATAATTCCATTGGCTTGGAATTATCTTAGTCTAGAAAAGGCCATATCCACATCACGTTTAATTTCTGTTTTGTGGTTGTTTATTTATTGTCTTATTATTTGTGTGGTTGGTGTATGGATGATGCATGCAATTAGGATAATAAGATAATTAGACAACCCGGATCTATTATTTGGAGTTGTGCCCAAACTCAAATAGATAGATTAGTTGATATTGATCAACAAAATAATTAAAATTGAAGAAAAATCCCTCAAATTTTAAAATATTGTGTTCTTGCCTTCTCGTTATTTAAACACTCATTATCATCATTATTTATCAAGTTCGTGCGTGCCAAAGCATGGCGACTTGGTTCATAATGATGGAATGCGATGGCACGTAACAATGTGCAATTGTTTAGATAAGAGGTTGAACACAACTAGGCTATTAATTTGATTAAGAAACCTAGAGGCAATCAATTGGGATTATCCATATGGATGGATAAATAAGAAGTTATTTGCCCGGTTGAACCAAGAGTTGCATATGGGATGCAATTGGAATCGTTCCTACCTAAGAAGTAATCGAATTATGGGTGACTTGCCAAAGCAAGCTCATAAGGAGATGAAAAAGATGGATCTTGGCCCACCAGAAAATATAAGGATATTTTCCGCATTAATATCTTGAGGGTTATTAATCCGTAGTAAAATAGTGGGAGCTATATTTAATAAACTAGCCATTATTAAATATAGTCAAAAATTCACAAATACTAAAACTTGCGTATTTTCCTTTTGTAGAATTCCAAATGGCAAACAACTCATCGAGTTCACAACATTCCCTACGATCTGTCCTTGAGAAGGACAAGCTCTCAGGAACCAACTTTCTCGATTGGTACAGAAACTTGAGAATTGTTCTCAAGCAAGAGAAAAAGCTGTACGCAATAGAGGAGCAAGTTCCAGAAGGTCCAGAGAATCAGACACCTGCTGCCTTAAAGGCGTATCAAAAGCGTGTTGATGACGCTAATGATGCAGCCTGCCTAATGCTTTGCACCATGACCTCTGAGCTTCAGAAGCAACATGAGAACATGAATGCTGTCGATATGATCGAACATCTAAAGCAGCTCTTCCAAGAGCAGGCGAGGGTAGAGAGGTATGAGGTCTCAAAGGCACTGTTCAAATGTCATCTGGCAGAAGGGAACCCGGTGGGACCCCATGTACTCCGAATGATCGGGTACTTGGAGAATCTCGCCCGGCTTGGGTTCCCGGTCGGCCAAGAGTTGGCAACCGATCTCGTGTTGCAATCATTGCCCGAGAGTTATGGACAGTTCATTATGAACTATAACATGAATGAGATCGTTAAACCACTGCCAGATTTGCTCAACATGTTGAGGATGGCTGAACAGAGCATCAACAAGGGTAAGGGCAAGGCCATTATGATGGTACATAAAGGAAAGGGTAAAAAGTTTGCCTCTTCCTCCAAGGGAAAAGGCAAGTCAGTTGCTAAGTCCAAGGAACGAGCCCTTAAGCCTGTTGGTGGGATTGCCAAGGTCGTGACTAAGGGTGAATGTCACTACTGTAGTCAAACCGGGACACTGGAGGAGGAACTGCCCAAAATATCTGGAGGACAAGCGGCTTGGAATAGTGATTCCACCACCACCAGGTATTTTTGTTGTAGATGTCAATTTAACTGTCTCTACATCATGGGTATTAGATACTGGATGTGGATCTCATATTTGTCGAAATATGCAGGATCTAAAGAGAAGTAAAAGATTGGCTAAAGGGGAGGTAGATCTGCGCGTTGGGAATGGAGCAAAGGTTGCTGCGTTGGCCATAGGCGTTTGCGAGCTATCTCTGCCCTCAGGATTAGTTTTAGAATTAAATAATTGCTATTTTGTGCCTGCTATGAGCAGAAACATTATTTCTATTTCTTGTTTGGACAAGGAAGGTTTTATTATTTCAATAAAGAACAATTGTTGTTCCTTTTATTTGAATAATATTCACTATTTTAGTGCGCAATTATTTAATGGACTTTATGTCCTTGATCTAAGTAATCCTGTCTACAACATTAATACCAAGCGGATTAAAATAAATGATTTAAATCCTGCTTATTTATGGCATTGTCGTTTAGGCCACATAAATGAGAAACGTGTATCTAGACTCCATAAGGATGGATTGCTAGACTCATTTGATTTTGAATCATATGAGACATGTGAGGCTTGTTTATTGGGAAAAATGACAAAGTCCCCTTTCAATAAGAAAGGTGAGAGGACTAGTGAGCAATTGGCGCTCATACATACCGATGTGTGTGGGCCATTTGCCACGCCTGCCAGGGGTGGTTATGTCTACTTCATTACGTTTACTGATGATTTCAGTAGATATGGATTTGTGTACCTTATGAGGGCAAAATCCGAATCCTTTGAAGTGTTCAAAGAATTCAAGAATGAAGTAGAGAAGCAACTTGGCAAAAGTATCAAGGCTCTACGATCGGATCGTGGAGGAGAATACTTGAGGCAAGAGTTTGACGACTATCTTAGAGAGTGTGGGATCGTGTCCCAACTCACTCCACCCGGAACGCCACAATGGAATGGCGTGTCCGAGAGGAGGAATCGAACCCTATTGGATATGGTTCGGTCTATGATGTGTCAAACCGATCTTCCATTATCGTTTTGGGGCTACGCTCTATTAAGTGCAGCTTTTACCATTAACCGTGTTCCATCTAAAACAGTCATGAAGACACCATATGAGATGTGGAGTGGGAGGCGTCCCACACTGTCGTTCATGAGGATTTGGGGCTGTGATGTCTATGTAAAACGTTTACAATCAGACAAGCTAGGGCCTAAATCGGATAAGTGTAAATTTGTGGGGTACCCTAAGGAAACTAAGGGATACTACTTCTACAATCCAACCGAGAACAAAGTGTTTGTTGCTCGGACCGGCGTGTTTCTAGAAAGAGAGTTTGTCTCTAAAGAAGCAAGTGGGAGGAATGTAGAACTTGAAGAAGTTCAAGAACCACAAATTACTGAACCGATTATGGAACATGAACAGGAATCACAAGCAGTTGTGGATCCACCTGTTCAGGTAACACAAGAGCTTCGTAGATCTAGTAGAGTGCGCCAGGAACCCGAGAGGTACGGACTTCTCGTAACTGATTCCGGTGACACGATGCTCATAGATGATGAGCCTACTACCTATGAGGAGGCCATGAAAGGCCCAGACTCGCAGAAGTGGCTTGAGGCCATGAGATCCGAGATGGAATCCATGTATACCAACAAAGTATGGACTTTGGTGGAACCACCTGATGGGGCGCGGCCCATAGGGTGCAAGTGGGTCTTCAAAAGGAAGATCGACATGGATGGTAATGTGATTACCTATAAGGGCCGATTGGTGGCTAAAGGATTCAGACAGATTCATGGTATTGACTATGATGAAACCTTTTCACCAGTCGCTATGACCAAATCCATCCGAATCCTACTTGCGATTGCAGCATACTACGACTATGAGATTTGGCAGATGGATGTCAAAACAGCATTTCTTTATGGGAATCTCCTCGAGGACGTGTATATGATACAGCCAGAGGGTTTTGAGGATCCAAAGCAAGCCAACAAAGTCTGTAAGCTGCAACGATCCATTTATGGATTGAAGCAAGCTTCTAGGAGTTGGAATCGACGTTTTGATGAAGTGGTCAAAGAGTTTGGCTTCATCATAAACGAAGATGAGTCTTGTGTCTACAAGAAGGTTAGTGGGAGCTCTGTAGCTTTTCTGGTCTTGTATGTGGATGACATACTACTCATTGGAAACGACATTCCCATGCTGCAATCTGTGAAAGATTGGCTAGGAAAGTGTTTCTCAATGAAAGACTTAGGGGAAGCAGCCTATATACTCGGTATAAAGATCTATAGAGATAGATCTAAGAGGTTGCTAGGCCTAAGTCAAAGTACATATATTGACAAGGTGTTGAAACGGTTCAACATGCAAGATTCCAAGAAGGGATTCTTGCCCATGTCACATGGAATCACTCTTTCGAAGAGTGGTTGTCCTTCCAATGAGATTGAGAAGGAACGCATGAGTAGGATTCCCTATGCCTCGGCCATAGGATCCATCATGTACGCCATGTTATGTACTAGACCAGATGTGTCATATGCCTTGAGTATGACAAGCAGATACCAATCCAATCCAGGTGAGAGTCACTGGATTGCTGTCAAGAACATCCTAAAGTACTTGAGAAGAACTAAGGATGCTTTCTTGATGTTTGGCGGTGAAGAAGAGCTGCGTGTAAGGGGTTACACTGATGCAAGCTTCCAAACCGATAGAGATGACTTTAGATCACAGTCGGGATATGTGTTTTGCCTGAATGGAGCAGCGGTGAGCTGGAAGAGTTCCAAGCAAGAGACGGTAGCTGATTCTACAACAGAGGCTGAGTACATTGCTGCAAATGGCGCAGCAAAGGAGGCTGTTTGGATCAGAAAGTTTGTTTCTGAACTTGGTGTGGTCCCTAGCATTGCGGATCCAGTGGAGTTGTTCTGTGACAACACTGGGGCGATCGCGCAATCAAAGGAACCCAGGTCACACCAGAAGTCCAAGCACGTGCTCAGGAAGTTCCATCTGATTCGAGATATTATCGATAGAGGAGACGTTCGGATATGCAAGATTCCTACAGATGATAATCTGTCAGACCCGCTTACGAAGCCTCTCACGCAGTGGAAGCATGAAGGGCACACTAGGAGTATGGGCATACGAGATGCGCCAGATTGGCTCTAGTGCAAGTGGGAGACTGTTGGAATAGATGCCCTAGAGGCAATCTAGTTTAGTATGAATTTGTAATTGGCTAGAAATTCATTTATTATTTATTGGATATTTAATATAATGAAGTCCTTAGATTTACAATCGTGTTGTTTATCTTAAATATCCCTAGTCAAGTATAATGATTAAATGGGACAATCATCTATAGACTAGTATGGGGTTGGATTGGTATGGAGATATCACGATCCAACACATAGGTGTGCATTACGGAATGTTGCACTGGATTGACCCATCACCGAGAAGGCTACATACACGTTATGTTGAGTCACAAGTGCTTCTCGGGTACAATGGTATTGTCATCCTTAGACTTGAAGTCACTAGATATTCTAGTTGTGGATCATTGTGATCTTGGTAGCGTTAAACGCTACACCGTAACTGGGTAGTTATAAAGGCGTGTACTGGATACAATGAGAAGCAAGCTTAGATATCGTAGTGGACGTAGAGAGGATTTGCCCCTCCCACATAACGGGAGCGAATATCCAAGGCCACTCGAGGATAGTGCTTATAGAATGTCTGGCCAGACTCAAATAAATCAATATATGAGATATTGATGTTATTTGCACGAATAAGGCTATTCCATGGATCGAGAAACTAGGGATTGGATATACGAGTGTGACTTGTATGTCTCGTGTCCAATCCGGATATGGAGGCAAAGGGATGAGACAATTACTTGTACAAGGTTGTCTAGATGACTATTCTATTAGTTGGCTAGAATGGATGTTTTGCTAGAAACCGCTCCATATTAGCAAAGAGTTGCTACCAACTAGATAGAACCTATGGGGTCACACGCTATATAGAGTTGTACTAGATTATGGAATTAATTAATTGGATTAATTAATTAGAAGGATCACTTTGCAAACCCTTGCAAACTTAGTAGGGACTAATTTGCAAGGAAGGGACTAAATTGAATTCTAGTAGGACTAGAATAAGTCCTTTAGGTAGTTAACAAGGAGTTGTTGGACTATATAAAGGACCCTCCTCCTTCCTTCCCTACATACTTTATGCTCTAGAGAGAACATAACAAAAGTAGGAGAGAACAAAGGAGAGAGAGAGCAAGCAAAGAGGGACGCCGCCCCCTATTGCCGCCGCCCCTTGTCCCCGACGCCACAAAGGGTGCCGAACCCCTTTTGGTGCCTCGTTTTGCGTGATTTCTTCACCCTCCTTTCAATCCGGGCTAGCACCAAGGTGATTGGAGATCTAGGAACAACTCTAGGCGTGGATCAACTATAGAGAACGTGACACTATTCGCGTTTGAAGTCATCAAGGAGAACCCAAAGGTGTGTTTATGATTTCTTACCTTCACTATCGTTATGCATCTAGACTTGTGATCCTTGGAGGGTTTTGCATGGTTATTTGTTTGATTATGCTTCCGTTTGCGCGATCCATGAATCAAAACCCTACAAGAGCAGCTTGGAGGGATTCCCTGTTGATGTTGGGATTGGCTAGCAGAGTTTCACGTGCATTTCTCCACCAAAGGTTTACTTTGCTATTTAAGTAAAAGACCGCACAAGTGACTTTCTTCTCATCAGGGCATCCTACCGTCTCAAGAATCTTGTCCATTTCCATAATCCAATCCTCTTACCCTGTGAATTCCTTTGGCTTCATTTCTTCCACTTCCTTGGCCCAATTAGTTACTGCCTGACCTCCGTTATTTATCATCTTAGTCATTTGCTCGAACAACTGTTCCATGGTGACGTTCTCAGCCATCTCTTCCTTATGGTTTTCCTAAAGTGACATAGTAACGATCTATCAGTTACATCCTATGGTATCCTTAATTGTGGTCTCAAAATCTTAACAACTATCTCGTAATATCACAACTAGTAATATACCTAACACAATTATCACATAAAACATGCATCTTATAGCTAGTTCACAGTTAAACACATTGGACTCACGTCTCCAATACAAATATTATAACTCATCCATACAGAGAAGGTAGTACATCAAGTACAATCCCAATATTTCCATCACCATTTCCATCGTGAAAGTATCAAATATCCATAACCGAGTAAAATTCATTTAAAATTAAACCAGATATGTAAGTAAAGTAACACACAACACGTCTCCAGACAGGATGAGGGTGGGCGGGAAAAATCAAGGCCAACACCTAGGCTACCAATAACCCGAACGAATTTTCCAATTTTAATTATCTTGCCCTACGTACCTTTAAGTTACCCTACAGGTTTAGTTCCATTTACTGGATCGAATGCTCCGATACCACCTGCAACACTTCGTGATCCCCAAGCCTTCCGTTCCGGACAAGAAAGCCCGGGAGGGCGATGCCAAAAGTGTTGGTGGAAGTCATAAGCACAACATCCGTATATTACAATACTATTAAACATTATAAAAGTCTTTATATATTACATTTTGTTAAACATTACATGTCGATCCTGAGTTTTCCACACGTCACTACCAAAACATTAAGCTAACGCTAGTCATACTAGCTTACTTTACTATTTGTGATGATATCCTTCTTAGTGCGTCCCGTACCAAGCTACATCGTAGTCCTCAGCTTCTAAACCTGCGATGGGAAGGAAAACGGAACCGCATTTTCTAAAATTCAGCATAATATACTGAGTAAGCAAATACCCGAGCTCGTAAACAGATGATGAGGCACAAATCTTTCCATAACAACCATAAAGCGGAATAATCCGTAAAATAGTAAACTTGAATAATAGAACAGAAACTTGTATAAAATTCTTGTCTTCTCAATTCTCCTTCTTGAATCTCAACGGGGAGTGTTAATCCCAATCTATTTCTTCTTTCCTTTCCATAAACATCCTTGTCTCAAAGAAAACCACATTTTAACTTAATTGATACGGGGAAGATCTATCCATCTCGCATACTCCAAGACCTTAAGTGCCGGCACCCCCCCCCCCTAAGACTTCTTTCGGCCATAGAGGGGAGTACATGGAGCACGACGGTGCTCTTCGTCTCCGACGATTGAGGAACCCCTAGCTTCGGGTTGGACCAGTTTTCGTCTCATGCGAGCTCTAGGAGTTGTTTGGTGGCAATTTGAAGAGGTGGGCGTTGTTGGGTTGCTTGGGCCAAGCTTCCCGTCGGCAAAAATGGTGACCGACGGTGTTGTTGCTTCGGTGCTCTGTTTTTGGGTGTTGTTGTTGTTGCTGCTTTCAACTCTTGATGGGTCTGAAACAGATGGTAGAAGAGAGAGAGCAACAGAGGTGAAGAAGAGAGGAGGGGGATTGAAGTGGTGGCTCCCGGGTGGTTGTTCCCAACGGGAACATAGTAGGTGGTGGTGGCGGCTTTTGCCGCTGCTGCTGATGTGCTCTATTTTGAACAGAACAGAGAGTGTGAGAGAGAGAGATAGAATAGGGGGTTAGAGAAAGGGAGTGAAGGAAGTGGGTCTTAGATGAAGATGATGATGAAGATGAGGAGGATGAGAGGGTGATGCTGAGGAGCTGATGATTGATGTTGGTGATGCTTATATAGGAGACAAAAAGGAGGAAATGATGATGATGATGGAGGCGGTGGTAGTGATTGTTGGTGGCGGTGTAAATTACTTCCGAAGGAAATAAGTTTGAGAGGTAGAAGACAAATTCAAAAATTATATTGTGTGGTTGGCCTACCAAAAAGTTGGGTGATTGGGTGTGTCTCACATACTAATTTCGCGGTGGTCGTACACGCGTAAATTCCCGCGTCTTTATATACGAATACAAACTTATTAGTTTATAAAATTCTACGAGAAGTTGTTGTCTATAAATACTATTATTTGACAAACTTTATTTATTTATTTAATTATTTCACAATTAAATTCTTTGTTTAGCCTTTTGAATTACTATTTTTCCCTTGTAAATTTTACGGGGTATTTCAGTTTAGTATGTGATAAGATTGATATGGAGATGTCAAGTATAGCACATGGGTATGCATTAGGGGTAATGGCATACTGCAATGAACCACCACGAGAGGGCTACATTAATTATACTAAAGTCACAAGTGCTTCTCGTTGTGACAATGGTATTGTGGTCCTTAGACTCGAAGTCACTAGATACTCTATTTGTGGAATATTGTGTTTTGATATCGTCAAACACTACATCGTGACTGGGTAGCAATACAGGCGTTTATCTGACGCAATAGGAAGCAAGCTTAGAGGTGGTAGTGATGTAGAGAGGATTTGCCCCTCCCACATAAGGGAGCAAATATCCATGGCCACTCGAGGGGTAGTGCTTATAGAATGTCTGGCCAGACTCAGATAAATCAGTATAGGATATTCATGTTATCTGCAAGGATAAGACTATTCCCAGAATCGAGAAACTATGAATTGGTTATACGAGTGGGACTTGTATGTCTCGTGTCCAATCCGGATATGGAGACAAAGGGATGATACAGTGCGGTAACATTGCTCATGAGGTTTGTCGAATTAATGATTATTTCTATTAGTTGGGTGGCGTAGATGTGTTGCTACACCACTCTATGATAGTAATTGTTACTACCAACTAAGTATAAACATATGGGGTCACACAACACATGGATTAAACTGGACTTTAGGATTAATTAGTAGGACTAATTAAATAGAAGGATCAATACGCAACCACAAGCAAACTTAGTTGGACTAATTTGCAAAGTGGACTAATCCGTGTATGGACAAGATTAGTATCGGGCTAATATGCATTTAATAAGGAGTTATTAACCATATAAGGTAACTCCTAGCTTATTTTCTTATAAGTGTGTTTTTTCACAATTGAGAGAAAAAAGCAAGGAGAAAGAGACAGAGCAAGGGCCAAAGCCCTCACCCATCCGCCCCCTCCTCGCCGTTGCCACCAAGAGGCGCGGCCTCTTGGTCCTCGTTTTGCGTGATCTTCTTCTTCTTCCTTCTTCCGTTGCTAGCACAAAGGCGTGAGAAGAATCCGGAGCAATCCTAGGTGTGGATACTCATAGAGACGTGGACTCTATTCGATGTAAAGTGATAAACTCAGACAAACAAGGTACACAATGCTTTTATTCCTTACCATCGTTATGATGCATGATCTTCGATTCATGAAAGATCTTGAATGGAATATATTTTTGTTATTCCGCTGTGCAATCCGTATCAAAACCCTACAGTCCATATGAATGAACCGACTCAAAGGAGTCGGGAGGACCTTTGAGAACTTATATATCTTTGGGGGTTTTGTTTTATTCCAGATTAGTTATACATTTAAACAAAAGTAGAGCTTATCCATCGTAGTTACGATCACAAGTTTTATCCTTTGGTATGTGATACACCCAGTATCGTACCAGTAGCTTGAGAGAGGCTACGAATCTCTACCAGTAGTTCGTGACACTACGAAAATACTACGAAAATACAATGAAAATAAACAAAACTCAAATAATTCATTCATCTCATGAAAAATAAAGTGAACCCTAACACATATAAATACTAAAAGTTTCAGCTAAATACTCTCAAGACCCCTAAACACTGAGAAAAGTGCAATAACTCACCCCTACTAATAAAATAATATAAATAACGTCCTACTAGTGACTACTTAGGCACGTAGTCGTTGAGATACTTTGGCGGAGCACGGTTCCGTTCCTCACGACGCAGGACAGTCTCATTAGTCTTGTCCTCCGGTAGATACGTGCCCGTATCAACTCCCCCCCTGTTGACAGTCGCATTGTCCTCAATGCGAAGTCCGTCATAGTGATCGTTGTCGTCAGAGCCCATATACAAGTACTTGCCATCGCATGTGTGCCCCTTAAAAAACTTCTGACCGCAGCGGAAGCACAACCCATTCGCGTACCTTTCTTGGCGCTCGGCAGGAGTCAGTTGGCGACGCTGTGGTGTCGATGCTGATGCGGGATCCTGTGACGACGGCGGTGGAAGAGGGCTAAAATCTGCGGACGGCGTTCTGATCGACTCTAACTCACGGGCGAGCGAGAAAGCTTCAGCCAATGTTTGAGGCTTGCGCAACCCTAATTCGCGTCCCAATGGTGGCGTGAGACCGGAAGCAAAAATAGATATCAACTGCGGATCAGGGATTGCAGTAATTCTGTTCATCAATCTTTCAAACTCGGTCTGAAAAGCAAGAACGGTAGTTTCCTGGCGCAACTTGCACAACTCACCAAAATAATCATGATAGAGATTGTTATCAAATCGAAGTTTGACCTCGTCAATAAAAGCTTGCCAACTCGCAAAAGAGAAATTATTTTGGCGATACCGAAACCAATCGGCGGCATCACCGTCTAACAATACCCCCACTAACTCTAGCCGATCATCCGGCGGAACGTGATAATACTGAAAATATTTCTCAACTTTAAAAATCCAAGTATGCGGGTCAATACCTGAAAACTTAGGCGCGTCGACGCGCAATTTTTGATGGCGTGAATCTGTACCCCCAACAATGTTCTGACCCGTCTGAATACCCGTTGGATAATCCCGTGCCATGTAATTTTCTAGAAAAGGGGCCAAACCTTGCAATTGTGGTGGACCCGAAGTATTGGTGTGCCCGACATAGGGGATTGACCCCAAAGCAAGTGGGGTGTGAAACCCATTACCTCTCTGGTGATTCTGCATCTGAGTCGCCGAAAATTGAGGAGAGGCAGAGTTGACTTGTACTTGGTGGGTGAGCGGCGTAGCCAACGGTGGAGGAGCGGGTGGCTGGTTCATGGCGTGGAGAGCAGCGACGAAAGAAGCGACTACCGATTGAAGCTCGGTCTGGTTAGGTGGCGGCGGCGGCAAGGGTGGATTCGCCGGAGTGAGTTGGGATGCGGGGACTCCCGGTGGTTGAAGTGGAGTAGGCGGCGCAAGGGGGAACCCTAGCTGGGTTGGAGGCGCCTGTTGCGGAGGCTGGAGATCGGACGGAGTTTGCTGGCGCAACCCCTGGAGGGCGGCGATGCAAGCATCCACGACGGCGGCGGCTTGCCTCTCTGGCGTTGGGGAAAACAGAGGCTGCTGCGGTGTGGATTGGACTATCGTCGTTGTCAGATTCGGCGGAACAAACGGCGGTGCAGGTAGCCCCAGCCGCGGCGGCGCGAGATTGAAGCCCCGGGTTTGCGTTGCTTGTGGTAACAGAGCGCCTGGAGGCGCAGAGAGATCCAGAGGGGGCAAGGTCGACGGCGCAATCGAACAAAGGATCTGCGACGCCGGAGGAAGCTGCTGTGACGCTTGGAGCAGAAGACAAGAGAAAAAACAAGGGTTTGCTGTGTAGGCTAGGGTTACGGCGATGGTTATTTGTGGTTTTTGTTTGGTTGGATTTTGGTTTTGTTGGTGGGTATTGAACGGCGCAAGTCTGATGGCTTGTCCGCCGGAAGCAATGAAAGCACCAATGATACACCCAGTATCGTACCAGTAGCTTGAGAGAGGCTACGAATCTCTACCAGTAGTTCGTGACACTACGAAAATACTACGAAAATACAATGAAAATAAACAAAACTCAAATAATTCATTCATCTCATGAAAAATAAAGTGAACCCTAACACATATAAATACTAAAAGTTTCAGCTAAATACTCTCAAGACCCCTAAACACTGAGAAAAGTGCAATAACTCACCCCTACTAATAAAATAATATAAATAACGTCCTACTAGTGACTACTTAGGCACGTAGTCGTTGAGATACTTTGGCGGAGCACGGTTCCGTTCCTCACGACGCAGGACCGTCTCATTAGTCTTGTCCTCCGGTAGATACGTGCCCGTATCAGTATGTTAAGAGTTGTTCACTCCCACCTTGCACCACCTGAATCCAACTCATACAAACGTTAGATCATATTTTAGATATGAAGATGTTGAAATGGTCATGTAACGTTTAAGACGTTAAGATGAAAACATATTACCTTACCAGAACATTGTACTTTTACATTTTATTGAAAAAAAAAATGCATGGATTATCCTCAAATGAGGAGCACCCCAAAAATTATTTGACGGCGTGAAAACAAAGTACACATACAATTCGGGTACATATGAAGAGCAATCAGACATTACTTGGGAAAACGAAGGTAGAGCGGGATGAAGTTGTAGGTGTTGGGTGGAGCATCCCAGACTGAGAACGCGCTGGTCGAGTTCATCCATTTTTTGGTCATCCCAGGGTAATGACGGTCCAGCACATCTTTCAAGCTTTCGGTTGTGTTCACCCATTCCAGACCTTTCTTCGTGTAGCTCTCCTCGTTGAAATTGCTGGTGAAAAACCTGTCCGCCTCAAGTCGCCTGCATGGACAATCCCATTAATTTTATCAAAACAATTACACTTCATACATATGTATGATGATAAGTTAAGGTATTTTTATTGAGAACAAAAAGCCCTCTTAAAAGAAAAGATGTTCATTTTTACCTTGTTGCCATGATCAGAAATATAATAAAAGAAGTTTCACTGATTGCGAATCCTTTTATTTTCTTCTCAGCCAGCAGACCTACTAGTAAATCAAGCTCTTCCACATTATTTCCATACACTTCTTGGAGGGTAACAATAGCTTCCTTGTCGTCGGTTAAATCCCCCCATTTAGATATCGGCATCAACAAGAGACCTCTCCTGAAGTCATTGTATCGCGGAACATCCCTCTCTCTGTCTCGGTAAACTGCACACCATCAGTATTTATCAATAACCGATTGAAGAGAACAAGTTTGTGGGGGAGGGCACTAATTGCGTTAATATAAGCACTTAATCGGACTACATGGATTGAAACAATTACCACAACAATGATACAAAGAGGTTCATTACGTTTATGAGATATCAGAAGTATTCTCGGAGTCAACATGATCACTGTGTTTACTTCAAGAAGTTCAGTAACATGACTTTAATATACTTACTCTCACATGGTGTAATATGATGATAGCTTCACATGATGAGATGGATATTAGTAAGTTAAAGAACCTGCCGAAAAAATAGTTCGGATGAAGGAACTTAGCGAGACCAAGAAGTTTCTCAGCATGAAAATCACCCGGGATCGGTGAAAAGGTGCAACTAGCTTGTCACGGAAACAATAACTGAGGAAAGTACTTCACAATTTCGGTATTGACAGACACACCCAATCTGGGAATGTCCAAGTATAACGAATCGGTTATAGTTTTGCGCCTCAAATCAATTAGCAAAGTGGTCAACGAGCAAGAGGAAGGCAATGAAACAAAGAGCAGCAACTCGGGGCGTTCAGGGAGCTCGCACAAGCACAAGCAGGGCTTGCACGAGCAAGTGCTCGCACGAGCACGATGCGGGCTGGGCTTCTTTCGGGTTGCTTCCTTGTTGCATTATGGAAGATTCAGGGTGTACTTGAGTAGCAAGTTTAGTGTTCTTAGGGTCTATATAAGGGTCCTAGTCGTGGCTAAAATAAGGTACGAGTGTGTGGGTTGTAATCGGTTTTCTTTCTCAATAAAAATCGGTTTTTTTCGGGTCCGTAGAGGTAGCTAACATTGTTGTTAGTGAACCACGTAAATTCTAGTGTTCTCGATCTTGATTTTCGGTGTTTTATTGGTTATTGCTCAATACTTAGTTATAACAGAATCCTTATCCCCTATTCTTCTTATACCTTACCTAGCAACTGTAATAATGCTGAAAGAGCGAGTATAATGCATTCTTACTTTCAAGAGCTGCTAGGTCAATATGGCCGGGTCTCTCTTTCCCATCTGCATCTTGGGCAATAAGATTCCTAGCCCACAAGGGGTAGTTGAAAAGTTCAAGGGCTCCACAGGCTTGGTGACCCATTGACACCATTTGCTTTTCAATTCCAATGGTGCCTAGTGTTCGTTCCCCTTTTTTACCCACCAGCTCTTCCATGGGAACCCTGCAATTATTTTTTCTGTTTTGTCAATAAGACAGATTATTATGTCACAAAATTTAACCTTAATGATACATACCTTTCACTCGGCGGCGGGGATTTGTTGCGTCCGGTACTGGCGGTGATGTCACGGATGATCAGATCATCAGGGAGGAGGGGGTGCATCCTGTAAACACTAGTGAATTCCTCGGTGAGTGAGTAGGGTGTGCCATGGTTGTTAGGCTTCCTTAGACCCACAAGGCCTCCCAAGATCACTCCTCCAACGTGCCCAAACGTATCTTTGAATCTCTTTCCTAAAAGCCCATACCTATCATAAGACAATGGATGTTTAGTATTAGTTGCTGTTTTTTATTTCTTTGTTAAAGAGGGTGAGGTAAGTTATTGTTTCGCGGCTTACCAGTTGGCTCGCATTCCTGCTCTCATTGTATCAGTTTTGAGTAGCTCGACGGTCCAGTCAATCGTGTGGATCTTGGCGATCACAGCAGATGTTACAAGTCTTGCATAGCGGTACAGTTCTTCATCCTTCAACTTCGGGTTTTCCTTCTGAAAATTTTTGAAAAAAATATATGGTTATATGTTTGGATGTTCTCATACTAATACTAGAAAACTATAAATAAAAATGGTAAATTTTATATAAGGGCACAGTAGTTACGTCACTTATACTACCTCTGTTTCTTCTCTTTCAATGACGGTTGACTTTTTTTTTATCGTAATTGGGTCACTTTGACTCCGTAATTTGGGTTGTAAAACGATGTAATTTTTTGGTAACTTTTTCATAGTATTGTAGAGTGAAGTTTACTCTACAAAATCATGCAAAGATTGCTAATTAAATTCGTGTATCGTTTTGCTAACCAAATCACCGGGTCAAAGTGACCCAGTAAATAGTGTCAAAAAGTGAAGTAAACTGAAAGAGAAGAAATAAATGTAGTATATTGTTACAAGATATCTTTATTGCAACTTTAAAATATTAGGAGCACTGGCGTAGTTTTAGGAAAAGTCAGGGAGCACTTGCCACACCGGGCTTTCGTAACTTTCTGCTCCTATTATAAGAGCACTAGGTTTTACACCCGTGTCTTAAAAGCATTCTTTTCAAAGGAATTGGTGTGACAATTTTCTTTAGAATACTTGTATTCTTGCATTGATAATTATTTGTTAAATAAAACATGGATTACTAAAATCTAACATAAAAGTTTTACAGTAAAATATAATCATTACTAATTTTAATTTTATAGGAGAAATCAATATTAAGATTTTCATAATAGTATAAAGTGATAATAATGGGTGGGAATGAAAATGGTTCCCACACTTAGTGCATGTTTGGCATCTCTGTTTTTAATCAATTTTGATTAAAAACAGGGTTGTTTTTTTAAACACATTTGGTATGCATGTTTTTCTGCCTGTTTAAAAACAAAAACATGCTGAAAAACAGCTGTTTAAAAAAACAGCAAATGTGGTGTTTTTTTGGTGTTTTTTTCATACTAATGGTGTTTAAAGACATTTCAACTATGATTAGATGCAACAACTATCAAATATATGTCGGTATTGTACGTAAAAATGATTTTCAAGCAAATTAACATTGAAATTTAGTAATGTTGCCAAACGTGTTTTTGATTTTAAACACTGTTTTTTAACGGATACCAAACAGTTTTTTGATTCTGTTTTTAAACGTGTTTTTTCGGTACGTTTTTTTTTCCACTGTTTTTCTTGTTTTTAAACAGATACCAAACAAGCTCTTAGTGACTATATACAAAGCTTTAAAAATGCTCTCAAAAGTAAGAAAATTCAATGATTGGATTGATTTCATTCAATGGTGGAGGAGACAGAGATTTGGATACCAATAGTTCTTGTGTGTACAGATCTTCAAACATATGAAAAAAATCACACTTTTGACCTAAGTTTAGGGTTGTTCGGCCTAAAAATCAGCTCCAAGTGGTGTAAAGGTGGGGCGAACATCTACCAAGCCTATATTTTGGACAAAGCTGAAGACTACTATTTATGGTGAAAAAATATAAAAAATTTCAACTTTAATTCATAATTGTTGATTGTTTAATAATGAAAATTAAAGTAATAAAATAACGCGAGTGCTAGAGCAACAACTCAAAATTTAAGGCATATTTTTTTATTCCAATAGACATTTTATTGTGGATATGATATAAGGTTGTACATTTATTTGTTAGCACGCTAGGTGGGCCCCTTGTGCCTCGTCCCCTATATGTAGAAACATTCATTTTATAACAAGGCTCGTACGGTACCTTAAGAGCTTCGCATACAGCATTGTGTTCTTGGATGAAAAGAGATTGTAACGCGGACACACCGGCCCAGCTATTACGAACATCACCCGACAAAGCAACTCCTTCTTCATGACTAAGGAGGCCGTTTTTCTCAATCTTGAGCTTCCCGTCTGTGAAAGTCCTCAATTTATCCAACCTCTGCTTGTTGCTTCCGTAGATAACACTTCCGTCCCTAAATGCACAAAATACGCGAACAATTTGATGTTTAGTAACAAGCGCCCACAACGAAAGAAAGACCGGAACATAGCAAGTACAATGTAAGATTGTTCATAGTTCTTACCACCAAGGTGTCCTGGTGTTCGAGTGGCCATATTGAATGTCATGAAAACCAGTATCCCTCTTTTTTGTCTTGTAGAAATTGAAAGAATCAAGTGGGCAAACACTCTTTTGGCTTGCTACTTCAGTTGGTGCAGTGAGTTCTGTAAGCTGTAACCAAATTTGTTCCATACTTACATGCATGTATCCGTATCAGTATTTGTCAAATAACATAGCAGGCCTATTATTATTAGTAGTCGTCGTCGTCAACATAAAACAAGTTAATATAGGAAGGAGATGATTATATGAAAACAGATCTTTCAGAAGGAACATAAAAAAAAAAAGTAAGTGCGGAATTCGATAGAGTAATGAGATCTATTCTTTGATGCAAGAACATTATTTATTACTTTTGAAAAAAAAAAAATTACAAAATTGAATCGAAATGATATTTAACATCTTTCGAATTGCTTGAAAAATGTTTTCAATATCCAGAAACAATTTGTAAGATATTGACCATAGAGTTCATGAATCATGATTGGTCAAGTAGACCTATCTATTCGTCCATAGTAACTAAATAACTAAGATCTCGAAAGTGGGAATGAATGAAATATTGGTCTCTGGGGATAGTTCGAGCAAAGATATAGTTTTTCAGTACATGAATGAGTTTGGAATTTGAAATAAGAAATTGGTTATAATTTTCTAGAATATGAAGGATTGCCTTGTGCTTCTAAGTTTGAACTACATGCTCAAGCATATGCTTAAAATAATCAAAAATTGTATCAAGAAGAAAAATTGCTGAAAATAATTAATATAATTAAAATTGTCTCTATTTAATTCAGAAGAAAATGTTGTTCTAATCATATATATATATATATATATATATATATATATATATATATATATGCACACACACACACATACATACAAAATTATTATTATTATTATTATTATTATTATTATTATTATTATTATTATTATTATTATTATTATTATTATTATTATTATTACCTCGCTAGTATCTTCCAAATGATCAACCCAATCATGAACCATGAACTGTATCCAGGACGCTGCGATCACATTGAATTGCTTCCCAGTGTCGATCAATTTCTTACGTGTCAGGAGTTTCGTGGCGACCACTGTCGGGTTTGGCTTCAAGAGCTGTCGTATTACGAAAAATTAAAGATGAAAGATGTAATAATGGGGTAATCACACGAGACTATAATATGAAATTAGCAAAAATATGTTATTGTTTTTCAAAAAACAATGTTTGTTTTGGAGAAGTAAAAAATGTATTTCCATGATTAAAGAAAACCAACTTAGTATACTATATAATATTTACAGGATTGATGAAAAGATGTTATCCCGAATCGCAAAAATATTATCTCTTGAACTAGGAAAAAGAAATAATATCTTGTAAGCTACCTCAAGCGACGAGGCTTTCCCACTTCCTACACCAATATATAAAATAAAAATCATATGAATGAAAGCTCTTCCTACCAAAGAAAATTATTCATTTGGCTTTGTTATTCATTACCGAACATTCATTTAATCGCTTTGTCCAAGTCGGAACCAGAGAATATAATTCATTTGACGAGTTTATTCGTTTATCAAACATGTATATATTGAAGTTATACTATAATATGAAAATCTTAACGGATTCAGGAGAAGATGTAACCCAGAATTGAAAATTTAAAATAAAAATAATATCGAAGTAGATGCATTAATTGGGAAAAGACCTTGTGTGGTTCATTCTGAGCTGCAGGGTGAATGTTCCTCCCAAAGAAAGTTCCTTCGCCTCCAGCCCCATCATTGAAAGGGTCATTGAACTTCCCATCAGCCGTCCTGTACGGATAGTCAGCCGGGTTATACCGAACTCCGACAGGAGTCGTGCCAACGTTGAGCAAGTTGTATTCGTTGTGAAGGTGCCGCCGAATCACGAGGTACACAAGCCCCAAGAACACCGGTAGGCGGTGCCATGCCAAGAACTTGTCGACAAAACGAACTATCTGCATGATGGTATTTTATTATAAATGAAAGAAATTACTATCTCTGTTTCTAGTAAATCTTCTCAGTGCACTATTTACTAGGTAAAAGTGATCAAGTGATTTAGTTAGCAAAACGATTCAAATTTTTGCATCGTTTTGCTAACAAAATCATTTGGTTAAAATGACAACAAGAAGGAAAATTCAGGCAAAATAGACCTAAGTAGTCATGTTTCAAAGAAAAAGAATGACTGAAGAGAACAAGAAAAGACAAGAGTTGAAAAGCAATTACAAGGAAGAGAACCCTGTCTGTGAGAGTCATTCTTGACACAGCTTCACGGAAGTCCTTATGAATGAAGATGATTTTGAGAATATCCATAACTTTGGAGAGATATTTATTTTGAGAACAATGAGCTTGATGAATGTCTATGCAGCCATAGATAGCCACAGCCCACATATATATAGAAACCAGAGGGAGTGATAGGGAGAGAATAATGAAAATTTGTCGGGTTTTTTCTGATGAAAAAGACATGTATTTTAAACCTGCATTCTTCTACCTACCGAACCATAATAACGGAAAATATATTATTTGCTATATTTCAAATTGTTTATATCAAACTTCTGGCATTCTTCTACCTATCGAACCATAATAACGGAAAATTGATTATTTGCTATATTTCAAATTCTCTATATCAAACTTCTCCCTCTCTTCTTCTCTTCGAGAAACGAGTTTATTTCCCCTTTTAACATTAAGCTGGTTATGTATTAGTTGAAATCTAGCTCAAAATAACATGAGTGAAAAATTAAGTTGAACTAAGAGATTGCAATTCTTTTGTTTTGGGTAAAAAAATGTAATGCTTATTTTCCAAAAAAAAAGTAATACTTTACACAAAATATAAAAGATCTATGTCCTAAAAATATGAGCAAAAATGAAAGATTTACATTTTTCACCCCATGTTATTTTCTCATTTTATTTGTTGAGGAGATCTATGCTCTTTTTCATGTAAAAGATACAACACATTATTCAAAACTAATAAAAATATATATTCTTAGTTTAGAAATACAAGTGATTCATAATGTTCTTATATATATATATATGACAAGTTAGGTTTAGGTAGGAGGATGATGCACATATAGTAATATGACAAGTGGCAATTGGAAAAATCACATCTGGCTGTTTCTGTAGCATGTCCACAGCCACTTGAAAAAATCACATCTGGCTGTTTCTGTACCATGTTCACATATCTGTGTAAACATTCTCCCTACCTAAATTTTCCCCATATCGGTGGCCCTCATTTATTTGGCGAATTATACTATGAAAGTATGAAGACAAACTACTACCACCCACCTCATTTCTCTGTCTTCCTCTCCATTATGTTTTTTTTTATTGGTATATAAGTCACTTTGATCAAGTGCTTTAGATCCAAAACGATATAACTTTTTAATAATCTTGTTCACCGTATTATAGAGCAATTTTTACGCTAAAACACTATGAAAATATTATAAGAAAGCGAATCATATCGCTATTCGAATCACCAGGTCAAAATGATCCGGTGAATAGTAGTAAAAACCAGTTTGGCGAGAAAGAGAAGGAACATATTAGTACATGTCTGTTAAGGAAGAGGGTAGGCAGGTGCAGTTTATCAAACATGTGTTGCTGTGTCATAACAGCATTACTGTAAAGATTAGGGCTGTTGTGTAATTAGGTGCATGTATATAAGCACCTTTCTGTAACAGAATTTAGTTAATGGAATTATTAATTGTTTTTCCCTCTTTTCTCTCTTTCTCAGTTCTCTTCTTCTTCTTCTTCTTCTTCTTCTTCTTCAAGATCTATAAATGGTGTTCATCTTCTACATGGTATCAGAGCCCGTAATGGCTCGTCACCGGTGATTCTTCCGAGCGCTTCCTCTTCGCTGCTTCACATCGCCTCAGGTTCTTCAATTCTCGTCCCTTCTTCATCGCTCTCTTCCAGGTTCTTCCTCGACTCAATTCGTCGCTTCAATTTCTGAGCATTTACTTTGACATTGTTGTCTGAATGATTTGCCGATCGAGTTTTGTGCCTTGTCGTTGATTCTCTGCATTTAGTTTCTCTCGGTTTTGTTAATTGAGTTCAATTCGAGTTACTCAACCGAGTTTTGCCGAGTTGTTCACTTTCCGTGCCCAGTTTTGCCGAGTTATCGGTTTTGGTACTGAGTTTTGACTGAGTTACCGAGTATTGCACTGAGTTCTACCGAGTTTAGCTCTATTCTGCACTATTTTCTCTATGGCTGATCTTCTACCTGAAGGCCTCAAGTTCTTGATTGCTAATCTACGTTCTCTAGTGCCTATCAAACTTGATGGCACTAATTACATGATCTGGAAAGCTCATCTTGTCACTATTCTGCAAGCAAACAACTTATTTCATTTTCTCACAGATACAACTAATGTTCCTACACCACAAATTGTGGATTCTGAGAATGGTACCCTTGTTAGGAATCCTGCATTTCCTGAGTGGTTTGCTATTGATCAACATCTCAAGAGCTGTCTATATGCTTCCATTGCACCTTCTGTCTTGCCTTCTGTCCTACATCTTCAGCATGCCTATCTAATTTGGAATGCCTTGTCTCAAAGATTCTCTTCTCTCTCAAGGTCACATGTTCATCAATTGAAGGATCAACTTAACTCAGCTGTTAAAGGTTCACACTCCATGACAGCATATCTTGATTCTATCAAAGCTCTTACTGATCAGTTAGCTCAAGTTAATGAGTTCATTTCTGAGGATGATCTCATTATACACATTCTCAGAGGTCTACCACCTGACATTTCTGAGGATGATCTCATTATGCTTCAGAACTGCTTGACAAAGCTGGCATGTCATTTTGTAAGCTACACCATGTTCTACCAAATTACCAGCTTCTACCACTGTCAATTCATCTTTGTTTGCTGATACTACATGATTCAGAAGCATAGTTGGTGGTCTTCAATACCTCACTATTACTAGACCTGGTCTTCAGTTTGCAGTTAACTCCATTTGTCAACATATGCATCAACCACTTCAGTCTCATTTTCTTCAGCTCAAGAGGATTCTTAGATATGTTCAAGGCACTCTGCATCATGGTCTATTTTCCAGCAAGAGCTCTTTTCATCTCACTGCCTACTCAGATGCAGATTGGGCAGGGGATCCCTATACAAGGAGATCTACTACTGTTTTTTGCATTTTTCTGGGTACAAATCTCATTTCCTCGACTTCTAAGAAGCAGCACACAGTGTCCAGGTCTTCCACTGAAGCTGAGTACAGGGCTCTTGCTTCAACTGCTGCTGAATTGAATTGGTTAAAATTTCTCTTCAGAGATCTGGGTATAGCTCTTCCTTCTCTTCCAATTCTTCTGTGTGACAATCTTTCTGCTATTGCTCTGGCTAGTAATCCAGTCTTTCATGCCAGAACTAAGCATATAGAAGTGGACTTTGATTATATTAGAGAATAGGTTGCAGCCAAACAACTTCACTTGTATCATGTTTCAAGTGCTTCTCAGCTTGCTGATGTTTTTACAAAGGCTCTCAATGCTCCCCAGTTTACACCTTTTTTTTCCAAGCTTCAAGTCTTTGCAGACTCTCAGCTTGAGGGGGCATGTTAAGCACGAGGGTAGGCAGGTGCAGTTTATCAAACATGTGTTGCTGTGTCATAACAGCATTACTGTAAAGATTAGGGCTGTTGTGTAATTAGGTGCATGTATATAAGCACCTTTCTGTAACAGAATTTAGTTAATGGAATCATTAATTGTTTTTCCCTCTTTTCTCACTTTCTCAGTTCTCTTCTTCTTCTTCTTCTTCTTCTTCTTCTTCTTCTTCTTCTTCAAGATCTGTAAATGGTGTTCATCTTCTACAATGTCAATGAATAAATTGTATTCTTATGTTCAAGAGCCACATGCGAACCAATTTTCAGCTCCGCTTACCTTCGTCCGTATATAATCTAGTTTACACTATGTTTTAGAAAAGTGAGGAAAGAACCTTTATGAATTCAACTCTGACGACGTCACACTTTTTTTATAAAAATTATCTATTAACCATAAAATCACAGTTTATTGTCAACTCGTCTGACACTTTCGGACGTCCAAAACTCCACCAGCAGGACACAAAGTCCACCAGAAACATTTTTAATCAACTTTCTGAAAAAATGGTATGTGACTGAAATTACTAAAAAGATACATCAACTCGTCAAAAATGACATCATTTATAAATATCTGTCCCAAAATAGTATATTACAACTAATCACAAAAAACAGCTAAAAACCTTTCTCAAAAAAAGAAAAAAAAAAGCTAAAAACAATAGTTTTAACTAAAAATACAATATTTAGCAACAACGCCGCGATCTAGTCGCGCTCTGGCGCAACTTGTAAAATAGAGGGGTGAGCCAAACAGCTCTGCAGGTACCACCTAACCACTTGCGTAGAAATCTAAAATCTACTTAGCACACCACCCAGTTGTTACACATCAGCATGCGACACCAGATATACAAACAGCGAGATTTAACAATCACCCAAACAATTATCAAATAACTATAAAGCTGTAAAAATCACACCAACAATCAAACAGATATAGATCACACCAACAATCAAACAGATATAGACTGTAACTGAGGAAACTTAGAAGTTAAATTTCCCCTACATCAAGTCAGAGCTGAAATCGAACAAAGCTTCACATTTATAAAATTAAGCGAGCCGTAGAGAAACATGCAGTTCGTATACTCTGCTTGGTACAAAGGTAGACCTTCAACTCCCAATTTTCATTCTTTTCCAAAACGCTTCCCACCAAAACCCACCTTTAGCTCTCTGTTTGAACTTATCTCAACTCCTAGTGTTATCTTTCACACTAATGAAGCAATTCTCCTCTAGTGGATCTCATTCCTACATTTCAAAATACTATAATATAAAAGCAACTAATTAGATAGATAACATCTAAAATACCAACAAGGATTAGTCATCACTGTTGAATAAAGAGCATTTACGTGGCTATTGAAGGGGATGGATAGATGACACGTTAACTCTATTCACAAACATACCCCCATTTATGTCCAATTTGCAGAGTCACCCCCAAATAAAGAAGTTCACAAATATATTAATAACACAATATAGCGACCATAACTGCATACTAAAATTTGCATTTCGAAGCAACAATTATTTTCATGTAAAAATAACTCCAAATTATCTCTGCAATATAATCTTCAAAAAAAATATGGCTCATAAAAATGATTACAATAACAAGCTTTACTAAAAAAAAGTTTCGAAATATTTTGCAAATTCGGAGTGTCACAATCAACCCCACTAAATAAAATTTTGTCCCGAATTTTGAATAATATTTTTTATATATATCATGTTCCAATTTATAGTTTGCGTTCTAAGAAATCAACAATTTGCAAATAAAAATTGCACAACTTTTTTTGAACTTTCAAAACAAATAATGTAAGAAAAAAAAAGAAAAAATCATCCTAGCATAATTGCACTACACTAGTTCACATATCTCCACGCATTCAACATACGTGCCTTGAACCAAACATATGAATGTACCAAATCCATGGCAATACAGCAACAACAACTACTAGCTAGCAAATCTCAGAATTATGTTGCTACTATTTATTTGCTCAATAAGCTAAATAAAAGAACACCAATGTGTTCACCTATCTTTTCATCACTCCAAAGAATTTTTCTTTTTTTTTTTTTTTAGAAATCCTGGTAACTTTTTTTCTCACCTTAAAAAAAAATGTCACGCACCACTTCAGTTCATCACCTCCACCACTCAAGCAGTATGAGACTGTGTACCCCTAACATGACGGTGCGGTGACTCACAAGTGTGGTGACTTACAAGTGTGTACCACACCAGTCACAGACACCCGCCAAAACACCCGTCCAGTCCCTGATACACTATTCGTACTTCCGGTTGGGCTCGGCTCTGATACCACTGTGACGAGCAGCGTCACACTTTTATTATAAAAATTGTCGATTTACGATAATATTACAGTTTATTGTCAGCCCGTCTAACACTTTCAGACGTCAAAAACTCCACCAGGAGGACACAAAGTCCACCAGACAACATTTTTAATCAATTTTCTGAAAAACCGGTACGGACTTGAGAAAATAAATCTAACAAACTATCCTAGTTCATGTGCATAAACAATTTGAACTGCGTTAGCATTTACTCAAAAAGTATCACTTCAACGAGTTAGAAGTAGAGCTCGACCTATTCGTGTTTAACTCAATCGGCCTAAATCATAGGCTACTCATGTTTTGTAAACCCGCGCCCGAGTTAAAAGAATCTTCCTCCACTCGAGGCAATTCGCAAACCATTTAAATTTCAGAACTAAACAATTCCACATCCTCTTCATTTTATGCTGACGTGACATCAACCTTGCCATGCTTCGGCAGGACAGACCTGCCCCTTCTTGCTGTAGGGAGAAGAACTCACAATTTCTGAACTTTCTTCTCATGCGATTTTAGACCTGCCTGGGTTTCCTCCGTCCCTCGCCCTCTTTTCCTGCCTGCGACTGGCGCCATCCTCATCATGTCTTTATCTTTCTTAAATCATAAAAACATGAATCAGTGACATATACAATAAATTTATAAATAGAAAACATGAAATTGAAACTAAGTCTTGAGAATCCTTACATCAAGTTGACTGTCAAGGGCATCAAGATCTTGAATCCACAAAGATTCGGAAGATGTCTTCATCAAGCCAATAACTTGGACAATCTTTCGATCCCTCTCAACCTTATCAGCAGTCGATGTTTCTTCAAGAAGCAGCGGCATCAACTCCCTTACAAGATTCTCAATAGGAGCTTTCTGCATAAGATTAAGAAAATAGTTTCAAGACTCCTACTCCTATGATTTAAGTAAGAAGCAGTACATAGAATCACCAACTTGCCTTCCTCTTCTCATAGAACTCGAGCCTAAGATGATAGAACTCCTCAATAACTGCAAGAGATAAACAATTAATAAAACGGTGTTGGCTATTTGCTGAGAATTGCAACAGTATCTAAGTAAAATATTCATTTGGGCTAGTCCTACCACATGACATGCCTGTATGGTGGGGGACGCGAATCAGTTTGTGACCAACATTCACAAATTGGTGAGTTTCATCTGACTGCTGCATATTTTTTCGGATTTGACTGACATGCCCCACTACGAAAGCATGCCATAGTGGCTGGTCCAGCCCCAATGAATACTTTCTATGTAAATAGACGTCTGGTTGAAAAACTTACTCTGTTCAGGGCTATCGTATTTTCTAATCGCGCCTTTTGAATCAAACAGGTGCATATTGCATGTACTAATTATCCTTGTAAGATTGAATTTCTTCAACAGACCCTCTTGCTTGACCTTGGCCATCTCCTCTTCTGAGGACAAAACAAGTTCTATGTTTACCATGTCGTCGTAACTGTGCTCTAAAACATCCTGCAAACATACTTGCACAGTAAAATTACTCCAAAAGTCATGCATTTCAACTGAATAGTTGTAAAAAGATCAAACTCAGTTAAACCACCTTGATGAAAGGTTCCACAGCTTTTTCATGTCCAATCTGCTTTGTACGTAACCATTTGATGTAGTCTTTAGTCCATAGTCCTACAGGAAGCTCTGTTACACGTAAGGTAGTTTCGTTCACCTCCTTTATAATCCCAGCACAAGTGTAGCTAACTCCACCACCACCTTCTTGGGTTTCTGATTTCTCAATGATCCCCTTGAACCCCTTGTACCAAGGATCCATAGGTTTCATAGGCTCACCATTTAATAAGCGCCTTATGTTAGCTACAATGTCGCTCGGGTGGTATTTTGGTATGTAGGTGCTCCATTCGACACCAGTTTCTTCACTCCCATTGACTAGCACAGTTGGTATGACAGGCATGTACCTAAGCAGAATGCAAAATTTAGAATTATGGTCATAAACTTGATATATGCTAGTTATAAGCACGTGTTTTGCACGTAATATTTCTCAATCTGGAAAATAAGTCCGAAATAAAATGCTTGTAAAGCAATAATTGACATGCGGATGATTTCTTTAAGACTTATATGCCCCCCATGATGTTGTTGATAGATCTCGAAAATGTCTCTAAGTATTTTTCTTCTGCACTGATGTCAGATAGTGCAGTATGTTGAAGCTTAGCGGATGCCAACAAGGTATGGTGTAGTCTCGTAGATAATTGTTTAGGTCTCCGAAGAAGGCAACATATATTGGAAGAGAGAGAGAGAGAGAGAGAGAGAGAGAGAGAGTTGACAGGATTACGTCAATATTTTGGTTAGTCAAGACTTCATTTGATAATAGTGACAATATCATTTCTAAAATATGACTCGTACTTTAACTTAGTTAAATTTTAAAAAATAGTTCAAATTTGTATTTCATTTCAAATTTTTGTAGTCAAAATTATTTGGGGATTCAAAAAGACACTAGTCAGAAATTATAATATTATAAACTAAGTTAAAATTAAATGTTGAACTATAGTTTTGATTTGAATAGTCACAACTCTCCGCATTTCTAATTATGTTAATCTATTGAGGAAAATTTAAGAAACTAACAAAATTTTGTAACCCCGTACAATTCTAGAGAGTATTATAGATAAGAAAACAAACTTAAGAAAAAACCTCTTTACCTCTTCTATCAAGGAAACTTACCAAGTAGGTTCAATAGATTGCCCGAATTCGCTCTGGTAGTCAAGAAGGATGTCATCATCCCTGTGAAACAGATATCTTGTAATTGGAGAAAGCACGTTGTACCTGCGACAAACATTCCCACGATATTTGCCCCCCTGCAAAGTGAAACACGATGTTACTAAACTAGACATGAAAAAACATCATTATGCTCGAACCTTAGACTGAATATCATTCTCTCACGTAATAACGAGTTCCATCTTCATCATACAGCAGGAGGCTTATGTTGTTACTTCCGACAAAATTGTGTGTCATGCCAATGATAAACCTCTCTATATTCTTCGTCCCGTAATGGTAAGCTGAATGCTTCAAGACTTGGCAAGTGAGCTCATTAAATAATACTACTTCCTCCACCAAGTTCAACTTCAAACAGCAGAACAGAATCTTCCTTTGACCTGGTTTTAGGCCATCTACCATTGATGGAATCTTCCGATAAAGCTTCTCCATTGGAAAC
Organism: Linanthus parryae; assembly: GCA_023055425.1. Taxonomy (NCBI): domain Eukaryota; kingdom Viridiplantae; phylum Streptophyta; class Magnoliopsida; order Ericales; family Polemoniaceae; genus Linanthus; species Linanthus parryae. Next base: position 438,992 of record JALGPY010000012.1, read on the forward strand.
AATGTCACCTCTTTGTTGACAAAATCTCTGTACTTCACTTTTTGCTTCTCCTTGCGATCAAGGTAAGTGCCCAGCTGAAATTCACAGGTTAAATCAAGTGTTAAATTAAGATAAAGGTAAGCCAGAACTTGTGAAACTTCTGAGATAATTCAAACCTTAAACTGTCGGAGCCAATCCTTCCTCCTCTCAATATTCTTGCTAAAAGCAAGTTCAATTGCATCATCATCTTGCTCATCTTGCCATACAAATTCTTGCTTATGAATATCAAGATTACTGAAATATTCCTTTACTTCCTCCTTTCTCCATGATCCCAAAAGCTGTTACTCAAGAATTTTGTTAGCTTGCTCCAGGTAGGTTATGTATGGTATCATAGTAAAAAAAATTTATGCAAGCAAAAAATCGGCTTGAAAATACAAGATTGGCCTAATTCGAGTTTTTTTGTATGTACGGGTATAATTCATATATTAGTTATTCATTCAGAATTTAAAATATGGGTGCATTTCTTTGTGTTGCGTAGCACATAGTGAGATCTTTATCTCCCATATTGCTATCTCCTTCGTTTATTGGTTTCTGATCATTACCTTTTTTTTTGCCAAAGATCACTACTCTTTAGTAACTAATATTACTAACATATTTACTTATTTAAAATAATATCAAACCAAAATGATGCTGACTATGTTGATGCGCCTTCCCTTACCTAATATGAAGTCTGAATTATTCTTGAAGAAAATAATTTCCTCATATGTGTGTGTGTGCGCGCGCGCATGTGTGTGTATATATATTTTACGCATAATTATAAATAATTTAGTTTATTAAATGTAAATTTTAATAATAATATTTACAAAGTCATATTATAAAACGTATTTAAAATAGGAACATAGTAATAACACATTAAATCATAACTAATTGCTACGAGTTATAATTTTGCATGCGAGAAGTTTTATCCTGAACGTTATAACGTTACATACGAGTACCAAACATTTCTACAAAAAAGTTAGAGTAGTTTTAATTAGGTCTGATTTAGTACGGAATATGAGAATCGTGTTTTAGATACACGTACATACATGTATCAAACGGAAAAATTCAGAGTACTTAATAATTATGCTGTCTAGTAAATGTCAATCAACAAACCTGATGATGTTTGATAGTCCAACTATTCGCGTTACCTCCTAGGCTTTTTGTCCATGACTCATACTCCGGGATGTGATAGAAGAACTTTACCTCACCATTCTGGTGAGTAGCCTGTGCATCATTGCAATGCATTGCATTGCATTGCCATGACAAATGTCAGTCTGAATTTCCTTTGATTATTCCAAACGGTAAATAAAATCCGAATTACAAATCTTTGCAATGGGGGTAATAAGTTCTCCTAAGAAGGACGGTATCCTTAGTAGGGAGGGCCAGAATGAACGAATAAAGTTAATCAACAGCCCTTTGAAATGTGGCCCATCATGTTCATACACCTGCATAAATTCAGAATGAACGGATAGGGTTAACAAAGTTCAATGAAATCATCAATAAGTGAAAGTTAATTCAGAAAAAGATAGGTTATACCAGATCAGACATGAGCATCAAATGACCGTATCTCAAAGATTTCACGCTGTCGTATTCTTTTCCGTCTTCAAGACCAAGGATCTTCTTAATATGTTGTTTAATTTCTGTGTTCCTCTTAAATAGTCTATTATATCTAGCTACGCTCACATTGAGCGACGTTTTCTCCAACGAGTACACCCCATAGTAATCGTGACCGATGGAAGAAATTCCACTCACCTGGGAAATAAAAATTGTATGATAAAGTTTTTTAAAATAATACTTGGTTTGTTCCGCCAGAATGACCCCAGTTGACTTTAGAGATGTCACTTTGACCGATAAATATACTTAACAATATCATACAAAAATTTGCTAATTTTTTTCATAATATTATAGTTTAGAAATATCTACAATATTTTGAAAATATTAACACATTTTCGTATTATATTGTTAGTTGAATTAGTCTGTGAAAGTGAACTAAGAATAGTGCACTGGGAAGATTCTGGCGAACCGGAGGTAGTACCAAGCTCAGGTGAAATAGGCTGGCTCAGTTTATGAGGATCCCTCACCGCAAAGTACTTGGCTCCATTTGCCTTGGATGCATCTCCCAATGTCAATATCAGAGTGCATTTATGAGAATTTTCTCCTCCGGCCTCGTTAGCATCAACTAGCCCTTGAATTCCTGTGACCCTTTGTTTCTCTCTTTGCTTTAAGTTTTCCGAATGAAGGAGGGTGTCTACTACCCCAGATTTGTCAACTGCAAAAAGTTTATTTGCATGAGATACAAAATGAAAAAGGCATTTCAAAGAATAAAAAAAAAAAACTGAAGATTCATACACACCTTTCTTCAGGAACTCCGGTGATAGCTCACATTTGGACCCAAAACTGTTTGGACAAGTTATGAGTTTCTCTTTTGTTGGGGAATCGAAAGCAGGGTTGTCAATCAGAGAATTGACGAAAACCCACAAGTGATTTTTAACCGTGTCAGGTTTGATGATAGCATTCTTGTTCTTCTTATTTGCAACAGCCGTTAAGTGGTTACTGATCTGGTCAGTAATATAATCAACATGAGTACCACCTTTGATTGTGGCAAATCCGTTAACGAAGCTGACCTACACGTATCCATCAAAATTCATGTAAGCAGCCTTTCTTTATTGACTTAGGTCCAATTTCCGAATGTGGCAGTGCTAGAAGTTGTTGTGTGAAAATCACAGTGACAAAGCTGTTTTGATATTTAGATAAAATGTTGTTTGGTAAACCTTGCATGAAAGTTACGGTTAAAACATTGATACAATAATTTCATGTTTGGTAAAATCAATGCTGTGAGAGAGTAAAATGACAAAACTATATGACCTGTAATATTTCCGTAAAGATAAGTATTGAAATTTTAAAAAATAGTAATTAAGGTTAAATCGAAAGTAAAAAAATTAATCAAATGCAGCTCTTGGAAAAGCATCTCGCCCGTGTTTCCAAAAAGCTGCTTTGAGACAGCAGATCCGAAAAATAAAAATAAAAATATTTTTACCAAAGGCACTAAAAAGTGCTTCCGTTGTCGGAACGCAGCAGTGTTGGCATCAGAAGCATTCCTAAACTGGCCCTAAGCGTCCAAATATATAAATTGATACTTAAAATTCGAAAGACTGCCCATACCTGCTGAAACTGTTCTTTACTGAGGCTCAGACATATTTCCCACCTATCACCAAACTTTCCGGCAATCCTGGTTGATTCAGAAACATCTTAATCTAATATGAACTGCCAAACACTAATACAAAGTAAGATGGATATAAAACAAACCTTGGGAAATCAGCTGCATCTGATCTAGACTTGGACGCAGATTGAAGATAGAGACTGCAATAGTCAGTGAAGGAATTCACTGGAATGCATTTCCCATTAAGCTCAACCTTCAATGATTTACCAAGAATACCTGCCAAGTCAACCACTCTTTTCTTCATCAGGGCAACAACATCATCCTCCAGTTCAGTCATCTTCAACTTTGCCAAGTCAGGTTTAAATGAGACTATTCTCCAGTTTTCACTTCCCCCGCAGAAGCCCGTGGTTCCATGATCAGATTTCTTTTCCATGTTGTTGCGGAATACCTTAACAATAATAGTACATGCTTGCAGGTTAGTATCTACATGACTACATTTTGCAAATTATATCCTGAATGTAAACCAAAATTCCGCCTTGAAGAAGAATCCCATAAAACCAAGTTTGTCAATGAACAGAAAGCAATCTGAGACCAACAGCTATGAAAATCCATGGAGAATCCTCACAATATATTGATATACATTCAACACCAAACTCACTATTGCAACGACAGTGATGGTGCGAATAGAGTGACGGTGAGCAATAAGTTAAGATTTATAACAACCTTTATATCTTACAGAGATTCATCCCATAACATAAACAGCAAACAATTCTTGATAGGCAATCTCAAAAGAGATGTGGTACAGGGACAAAAGATCAAATAAAAATTTGAACAAAAACTCGTGTGGCATCTGCGCACATCAATTAGATGCCTAAATATCCTCCAAATTTATTTCTATTTTTTAGAATAATCTCCACCCTCAGTTTTTATAATGATGTGTTCCCGCTACTTTATGTTCATTTTTCTATACGAGGATTTGTTCACTTATATTTTCCATAGTTGTCAAATCGGGATTCAAATAGTGAATCGAAATTCAGCTTCACTGAATCGTAAATTGAATCGAATCGTGAATCGTAAAGATTCAGCCTACAATATTTTTATGTAGATATAATAAGAAATTTCATAAAGCTATAACATTAATAACAAAATATTCATATTTTACAAAAAAGAAACTCAAATTATTGAAAACTCGTATCCGTAACTAGTGATTAGGAGTTTCACACATCTAAATGATAAAGAATAACCTACATATAGACAGGCATGTGGAGCAAGGAACTACAAGATGCCGGGGAGATAGAAAATAATAGAAAACTATTAGCCTTGGACTTGAGAAAAATGCACTAGTAATTTAAAACAAGTGCATGTTGCAAAACAGACATAAATGAAGTAATGTAGGAAGCATGATTTCTTAGACTGATGCTGCAAACTCTATTAGACCATAAGATGAATTGACGGTGAATCGTTCTGAATCGCAACCGAATCGTAAGATTCGGACTCTTGAATCGGGATTCAAATAATATTTTGTCCAGAAAAGATTCACTAGGGGATTCGCATCTTTTCATGGGTGAATCGAATCGAATCGTAGGAATCGAATCGTGAATCGTAAGATTTTGACAACTATGTATTTTTCCATCTCAAAAAAATTAAATGTGGTAATGACTGCTACCTCTGTCCCGCCAAGTTCTTTATACTTTGCTTTTCACCACTATCACCGGGTCACTTTGACCCAACAATGAAAGAATTTGGTGTTTTTGCATGGTCTTGTGGAGTAAAGTTTACACTAAAATACCATGAAAAATTACCAAAAAAATGTATCGTTTTTATTATTTAAGTCACCAGTTCAAAGTGATAAAGTTAATGGTAGAAAAGTCGAAGAAAAAGAACCAGGCGAGACAGAGGTAGTACTATTTATCAACGGACAACATTAAACCCTCGAAGGCTCAAATTATTACTCCATATTTATTACAACTTTTGTTTCTCAGTTTCTCCTCAATCTTTTCAGTTGACTATTTGACTTGAGAGTACATCTCCATCTCCTCAATCTTTCGTGCTAACTTTTTGAATCTTTCCAATTGACTTTTGAGGGTCATTTTGCCAAATAATTTAGTTAGCAAATCAATGCAATGCTAACCAAATCACCCGCTAAATATTGCACTGAGAAGATTCAGAAGAAACTAATAATCAACAAGGTATCATGAAAACAAAAAACAATAAGCATGTATACCTGCTCATACTTAACCTCCAGCGTCCCATAAGCAGTTTCGATCACATAACCCATGAAGAAGTTCATAAGCTTCTTCTTCACGTTATCATCCCCAAAAACCTTCTCCGACACATTAATGCCTTCACCGCTTCCATTGTTGGAAACACGAATAACGTTCTGAGCCACATCAATCGTGACCTTCAAAGAGTTCATAGACGGATCAATCTGCTTGTTAAAGGTAGCCGTAACGATGATCTCGTCGAATATGTTGTACAGAGCTGGAACATAAGAGACTGATCGGTAAACCATCTTGTTGTTTTTGTAGACCCACAGCTTCTGGGTGTGCTTCTCAACCGACCCCATGTCAGGCTGGCTCAACTTCAGGTAGAATTCCTCCATGGTTTTTGCAAAACCCGAGGCCGCGGATTCGAGCGGCGCTGCGGCAACGACGGTGGCGGTGTTTCTGCTCAGGGAAGGGCAACTTTTGTCCTCGCCCATGGTGAGGAGTTTTCCAGACAGAGAGATGGTCCTTAAGGTTGGCGACTCGTTGTTTTTAAAGTCCGTGCGTTACAAATATATATACCCTTTGAAATTTTATGTATTATAACAGACCCCTTAAAATACATAAAAATACAAGAATAATATCATCAATAATTGATATATACTGGACTTTCCAAAGAGCTTTAGGGTTTATATTCTTCGCGGCGTTGTATTTTAATAAGTTAAAATGATAATATAATTCGTAAATTAAGTGATTGATGTAAAATGGATGTGTAATAAATTAGGGGATTTGATTATTACACCGGTCATAATTGATTGGTTACTATTGGGTTTTTGGGCAATCAAGCACAGCGAAAACACACACACAAAAAAAAATGCCTAAAACACACTAAAAAATCCATGCGAATGACCATAATTTGATGTTCATAATATTACCTCAGTTGCACTATGCGGCGTCTCTACGGTATTCAGACGAATATATCTGCATTGTATTGAACTCTCTCTTCTCTGGTGCTAGCCTGCTCCAGGAAGATGAACGATTTTGTCTCAACAATTAGTTGTACTTAGACGCCTCCTTTCAAACTCTAGCTATTATGTATCTGATACGAATAGTGCTGAAAAGGCATAAGAAACCTAGCCACGGTGCTAAGGTATTTATAAGGATGAGAGAATATAATTTTCCCTTTAATCGTAACAGTTATGATTACTTTACACTTAAGTCCGAAATCTGTAATGCTCTTTACTTAAACTAATGAGAAATTAATTCCAGTTTGATCCATTCTTGTGTGTGACCATGTAGGTTCCTAATTACACTGGCGCGTAGTAATAATTACAAACATTGAGCGGCATCTCGCAATACATCAATGCTACCCAAGTAATAGGAATGTCAGTGATAACTAAACTTTATGATCAATGTTACCGTGTTGTATAATCATTTTGTCCATATATTCAGATTAGACACAAGACATGGAGTGTCACTTGTATATTCAATCTCTAACACCCCACCCCTAAAAGCTGGGAAATCTACCAGAATATCCCTAAACTCACGGGAGTGTCCTCCGCTAAGACACATAAAGCCCTAACAAGGAATAAAATAGTAACGGTTCTGTTATGAGACATAATTAAAAAAAAACATAATGTAAATAAAAACTTACTAGTATCCTTTTGTATAATTTGTAATGTTCTGTCGTAGACTTCTAGTGATTGACTATATTCCCAAGTTACCACGTTCTCAACTGAAAAAAGGTTAGAAGATATATAAACCAGTCAGACAATACTCCAAGTAGTATAGTACTATGAAAATAATGTAAATAGTGTTTGAAATGATTTAACTGTAAAACTTACAGACGCTCAAGCCAGCACACGGTTACATTACCACAGATAACACAGATAGAGTACCAGTAAATTATAACTCATGGAACCCTCAATCATCCATAATCATCACCACCCTACCACCCTTATACAGAGGATTCCAAATCTCACCACCCAGAGGGTTGTGAAGAACATATTCACTTCCGACAAGGTAGGTTTAACCAATCCACCAAGACAGACTAGACCTTATGTATGCATACCTCCTATTGGATGATTAGTCAAGAGAGGACTTAGTACTATTGCCTACATGTCCAAAGACAATCACAAGCTCATCGCAGACAATTTAGCGTCCGAAGACGATAGTAACCATCCAGGTGTCCGAAGACAATTATATCATAACTCATAGTCACATTATTCATATAAGTGGGGAAATAGAAGGTGTGCAAATCCTTAGCAGAGATGCAGTCCCTAGTTATAAATCCTGTCATCAGTTGACTACGAAGTTCGAATTTGTAATGTTTTCATTTGTGGGTCGCGAAGGCAATAAGTTAGCTCATAGTTCGCAAAGAAAGGAATAGAAGAAGACACGCCTTATTATTCTCAGGTCCCTGACTGGGAAATATTGTATTTCAAAATGATATTTTGGGAGTGACTTCCCAAGTTTAATAGAAGTTTTCATTTTCCCTCAAAATAAAAATATGCACTCATATGCTTACCTTATATCAAGCCTAGTTTTCTGATTAGCAGAGCTGATTCCATATTCCAGCAACCACGACACAATTCAAGTTATGTATACTATTAACATGTGTTGTCTAAATGAGGTAGACCGCATAATGCAGATATTATGCTAACTACCCAACCAAATTTACAATTTTGCACCTGCCAACCAGTATCTTTAGAAGAGTCCCTGACCGTGATTGAACCCTCAAATGATACTCAATGAAGTATATAAATATGAAAATATGTTTCATATCCCTTCCCGATTCACTCATTATTGAATTCAATAACTTTTAGTTATTTGTATTCAAGTCCCTATAGTTTAGCAAAATTGCTAGAAGTCCCTACAATTAACTTTTAGTCAGTTTCAGCCTAGACAGGTGCAAATTAACTTCAAATGTTATACAACTGGTACAGAGGCATGGGTCATCCCCGGAGTTATGATTTGGATGTCCAATTCAAGTTATTGCAAAATTACCAGTTTGCCCCTCATACACATCTTAGTCAAACTAGGGTTTTTGAAAATTCAAACTTAGTCAAACTAGACCCTTAGAATGTTAATGTGACCAACTTTCCAGCAGGATATTTTGGTCAGTTAGCTCACATGGTAAGTCAAATTAGAGTCAAAGTTATCAAGGAATATTCTTAACTGATTAAGTTTACAGTCAATTTCTAGTTAATTGAGAAAGATTATCGAGAATCTGAAGATTCGGTCTTGTGGAACGTATTCCCAAGTTTCCGGTACATATTTGAAATTTCCAAAATTCAAAATAAACAAGGAGATAAACTTGGTCGAATTTGGATAGAAATTCACTTTCCAACACTTAAATATTTCTCGAGTGATTTCACATTTTCATGGTAGCTAGTTCGAGCTTAATTTCTAAGAAATCTATTGCGAAAATGAAAAATTCCACTCGATGAGAGATTTGAAGTATTATCAAACTGCTTCACACAAGAGAAAGCAGAACCAGATTTTGTTAAGTCCTGAAGAGGTTATGATGGTTCAAAGATAGTTGTATCTGCATGCATTTCATACTAGAATCGATGTTTAGTCCACTTTATGCTCAATTTCTGAAAAATCCAGTTAAAATATGATGAGAACATGAATTGTAGTATTCACAAGCAGCTTTCATTAGAAAGTAACAGAACATGATTTAATTAAGGATTCAAGGAGTTATAATTGATTCAAAGGGGGGGGGGTCAACCAATCTTCCAACACTTTGCCATATTCCTAACTCCGCCAGTTAAGAAGGTTTAATGTATGAAAGATTTTTTTCCGGATGCAGCAATGTAAATGGAAATGGAGTATTCAACATGGTGATCCAACAGGAACAAACAAAATTGAGTTTGATCAAGTGGTGGGCAAGTTGCATGAATCACAAACATTGACAGATAACACAAGTACAACACTTTGCAAAAGATAAAACCCATAGCAGCACATTCAATTAATTTACCAACTGCTTAGAGACTGATTTGCAAGAATATTCCAATATGAAACTTGGAGTATGCAACCCATAGATTACACGACAACTGGTCTTGTACAATACAATTACCTCGTGATAGAGTTAGAGAACTGTGAACATGGTCGAGAAACCCGCCGAAAAAATCAGAGTTCACGAATCAAAACCTATTTTAGATGCAACCTGGGCATGAAAGGATGTATCTAATTTATATCTTGGTTTGATGCAAGGATCGTAATCAAGTAGTTTAACATGTAAAAAGCAAAATGAAAGGCAATACCGCTGCTCCGACCGCAACTGCAGAATCTAGCAACCAATGAGCCCGAATTTTGACGGCTTCTTCGAATTCGGGTGATTTGGTTGATGAAAATAGCTCCAATGGAAGAAATCTTAATCTGCAATGTAATATCCCGTATTTAAGTTCAGGGTTATTTGGACATTTCAGAAAAAAATTGAGAATTTCCAGAAATTAAATTTCAAACTTATTAATGAATTTTCTTAATTTTAAAGTATAAGCGTGTCATTTGACATCTATGATGATATGTATTTTTTATTTTGGGGTTATATTGTAGTTTTTGAAACTTGGGTAATACTAAATGAAACTTAGTTTGTATATTTGAGAGTTTGTAGTTTTTTAAGAGTGGATTATGACATCTATATACAAAGTGGTTTATTTTAAAGTTAGGAAAATTAAATTTTATGTGTTAGATTTTAAATGAAAATTATATTTTCACAATTTAACTTTTAGCTTTCACATTTTAACCCTAACTAGCAATTCATATTTTGACTATTTATACACTAGTGTCCCTCCACTATCTTTGGTCAACTCTACTATTGTATGGATATGTTCTTTTTACAAGTATCTCACATTTTCCTCTACTAATACATAAAGCACACTACTCGCATATCCATCAAATCCATTAACTCTCACTACTACCTACCTTCATGTATGAACATCACCATGTGGGATTTTTCACCACCAACCTCAACCATCAATTTCATTTCTTCCACACTCATTTACTTTTATTTTTCTCTTCAAGAACACTAATACTACCACTCTTCTCTCTCTCAAAACTCCATTCCCGTTTTTGGGTGTTGACCTCCACAAAAAACCATCAAAAGTTCAATTTCTAGTCTCCCAAGCATGAAAATTTTGATTCCAAGCTTGGTATAACCATGGAGGGAAGTCATTTCACCATTCTACTCATGGATTGAAGACAAATTTCACTATTTTACTCACAATCTTCTTTAATCTTGGGGTAAACTCTTCTTCTAGACTTGAATTCATCCTTGCATGTCTATTATTAGCATTGATATATGAAAATTCATCTTAGATTTCTTCATCCCCAAACTTGATTCTTCATTTTCTTGGCTTGATCATGAGTTTGACACTTGAATGTTCTCTATTTCATGAAACTCAAACTAGAACACACCTGCACTTTGTAAATTTATTGGTAGTTGCACTTGCATGTCAAAAACACTTTGATAATTTATGTCAAGAGCATGTAAAAATCTGATTTCATGCCTAAAATGGTGTTATTTGGGAGAAAATCAAGTCTTCATAAGTACATGTATCATTAGAACCATTCTTGTTGATTTTTGAAAAAAATGCATGTTTATACAATCTGACCAGTTTGTGAAAAACATGGATTATCTCCAATTTTTGTATATGTGAAATTTTTAAATATTACTAAAATAGACTCATAGAGGGTTATTTTGATAAAAAAAATCATCTTCATAGAATTCTTAGTTAAGAAGATATGGTCATTTGAACTTTCATGTTTTCTGAAACTATGTTTCTAGACCAGTTTTAGCATTTTATCAAAAATCCCGTTTTCAGAAACTTTTGGCACCTCATCTTTCTTGTGTTGTAACGAGACACATATATGGTCAATTGTGGATAAGATGAAGTTTATTGCTATTCTTAAAGTGGTAGTAATCACCTTGCAAAGTTGAAAGTTTTTGCCAAACTCTTCTCTGCATAGCAGTATTTGTTATTTTTTAAAAATTGAGTTTTTTAATAGCTATGCATGATTTTCTTAATGTTTCTGAAAGAAGACATATGTAGGTTGATTCTAAATTAATTTCATGATTTTAAGAGATCTTTTGATATGGTAAATATGCCTCCAAAGTTAGAGACAGAATTGTAGTTTCACATATTTTTAGAAAACTTAAGTTTTTGAACTTCTAAGTGTTTGTTGGACTTATTTTGGTATATGAACAGCATTATATGTTCATTAGTGACATTTTGGACTATGTGACATGTAGGTTTGCATTTGTATTATGCATGTTCAAACTGGTTGTAACGAGTGTGTTATACGTTTGATTGTAGACATCGACCTCGTAGGAGAGAGCGGTAGTCGCTGGAGTGCTAGGCTAAGTTTCCTGCATTTGGTTGTGCTTCATCTCAGTGGTAAGTACACATGTGCGACTCTTACTTATCAAAATGTGAGTGTTTGCGTGATGACTCGAATGAATATTTTGTTAATTGAAAAAGTATGCCAAGCATGATTTATACTCGAAATTGTTTGGACATAAATTGAACCCTCTTTATAAATCTTGGAACTTTACTTGTGATAAGTTGATTATATGATTTTGGCTATGGTGAAGAGAAGAATTGAAATACTTCTAATAGACTTAGGACGATATACAGAGTTGTGTTATTTATGACTCCGGTCAGAGGCGCCAAGCGATCCTCCTGTTACTTATGGCTACGGCCATCAAAGCAATGCTTCTTATTATAGGATAAAACTCGAATGTTCACAAATCCGCCCCCGACGAGCCAAAATGTACCAAGGTTTTGAGGCCAAGGGTTTTGTAGAGCTATAGAGTGCTACTTATACTTGTCAGGGTCACTACGGTATAGGGGTGTCGACACTTAAGGCCTTTTAGCTAACTGTTGTGGGCGGGGTTGACGAATGAGCTCCCTTATAGCTCGGGTGAAATAGGGTCTGATATACCTTAGAAGTAACCCTTTATGATTAATTTGTGATCCCTCTGTCTACATCGATCCTGCTGGTGGCTCTATACATGGCTCAGCTAAACCTAACGGTAAAATAAAGTTGAACGAAAGTTGGTTACTCTACAGATCATGTTTGCGGCTCTGGATATGCCCAAATAAACTAAATGAAGTTGAAAGAAATTGGTACTTGAGAATTAGTAAGTTTTCTTTCTGTGAAACATGATTTGCTCATGTGAGATTGACATGGTTTAAGAATGAATATCTTGACTACCCGTGATTTATAAACATTTTAAAGTTGAGGATATACGTTTTTTTATAATTCTTCCGAATTTTTCCCAACACTTTTACTATTAGTTTTTTCAAATCTATTTGAACTTATGCTTGTTTGCCACTCCATTCTTTACATGTCGTAGTGTGTATTTACTCAGTTTTTACTGATCATTTTCTTCAAAACTGCGTCGGCTTTTGCCATTTCAAAACCACGTGTCATGAATCAAAGTGAGAATGGGAACGCAGATCGAGACGGAGACGTTTAGCATAGTAGATCACATAGCTTATTACATTAACATTATATTTGTAAACTTATATTCTCAAGATTGTTATATTCATTAGCTAAATTGTAATATTCGTAAACATATTTCTACTTTTGGTTAGTGACAGTCTCTTTAACCCTGAACCGAGATCCCGGGTTGTTTCACCCAAATTTTAGCATGGAAAGTGAATTTCCGAGATTAACATCTAGGGTTCATCGGGTTTAAGCTCGGATATTTCCTTCGATATTTGCTGTTATCCTAAATAGATTGGGGTATATTGATCTTCATTTCAAGGCGCAACTCCAGAAGTAGCAGGTCTCTGAAAGGAGAAGAGATGATGGTGTTGAAGTGGAGGTGGCGGTGGTGCTCTTAGTTGAAAGTTGAAGATGAACATGTAGGAGGGAAAAATGTTGAGTTTTATAGATGAGGAGCATCAGCAAAGAAGAGAGGAGGTTGTGATACTTGTCTAAGAGATGTGGCAACAAATTAGAGTGTGAATGCAATTTGGGGTTCACATTAGGGGGTTGAAGTGTAGTTTTAGGAACTTTTAGGAGTAGTTTTGGTATTAAGTAGGAAATGTATTTTCTTATCATTTCAATTCTACCCAAAATGTAGAATATTTTCTCGACTATCCCCAACTTCCACTAATCCCCACTGGGCTTAATATCTGTCTAAATTCAATATTAAGAAATTACATTTTTGCCCTAATATTTCTCATAGCACAATCCGCAATGGCTTGAAATCGCATTTTGGACATACCCAACCACCAAATATTCTCATTGAAATTATTCTTCAGACTATTCATAATTTTTGATATAGAAGAATATTTTTAATGACACTTTTTACCCCCAAAGTTTTGCATTATTGCACTTAAACCTCTAGAAACTTTCATGGTGTTATACAATCTATACTTTCTTGATTCCCTGAGTAGACGTAGACAGACCAATAACGCCAATATCTAATGTTGATTCATTGAGCACGGCCATTCATTTTTCTATGCCTCACTCATCGAGTGGTGAGGGATATTTACTCACATTATGTTGGAGGGACAAATCATATCTACATCACTCACACCCCTTAGCATGTTTCATAACATGTCCAATTATCGACTTTATAATCACCTTGTTACAGCGTGATGTTTGAATATATTAAAAACATATCACTCCACATCTAGGGAATGTAGTAAGTTTAAGTCATAGGATCACAACACTATTGTCACTATGAGAAGCACTTGTGACACTCACATAACACCCGTGTAGTATTCTCATAGCGTGTCAATCTGGTACACCATTACTCATAATGCATATACCCATATGTTATACTTGATATCGCATATCAATCTACCCACATAATAGTCTCGATTCATTATTGTTGTAACAACCGGAATGGATTACTACTAGCACCTTCAAGGCTTAAGCATTTTTATCCGGTGGTACGGGTAAAGAAGTTGTTGGGATAGTAATCCACGACTTGTTACAAATGGTATCAGAGCCAACCCTGGTCTCGCAAGGGTTCCATGGCAGTTCGCCGCCAGCCAAGGAGATACATGACTGGGTACACTCGACGAGGACGTCAAGCATATAAGGTGGGGAGATTGTAATATCCCGTCCTACATCGAGATATTGGGGATTTGTATTGTGGATTAGAGGTATATATGGTTGGGGGATTGTAATATCTTGTCCCACATTGGAGATTTGTGAGTTTGAAATCTGTTATATGGTAAACTTTGTGGGTTACTACTAGCACCTTCAAGGCTTAAGCATTTTTACCCGGTGGTACGGGTAAAGAAGTTGTTGGGACAGTAATCCACGGGTTGTTACAATTGTCGTCCAAATTAGCAGTAATACCATACTCGAAATTTTTAAGAATACAACTTTATGCCAAGGACTTCATCATGTCAACATATCTCTATATAGATATAAGAATGAATAAAAAGTTTGTATAAATAAATGTCACGATAAGATTGCCTCTTGGATACACCAACAGTTACACCATATTTTATTTGGTGTTGGAATGAGTGTTCTTGGATTAGATAACGCATCCATGGAAGCTAAAGAGTGCAAAGAAACACATTCATATCTCTTGAACACCGCGAACTAAAGATATTGGGTGTGTATAAGTGAATTTAAAGGAAATGGCAAACTGAATTGATCGCGGAATTGGAATTATTGTAATTGCACAATAGGACACCCAATCACAAGAATCACAACCACAACAATACCGCAATTGAACTTATGAACAATGCGCTTCAATACTGATAATTACGAACACACAATGTTGATAGCAAATCAGGAGATGCTCTCCTAATTTCTTTCTTTACTTTTTTCTCTCTGTTCTGATTTAGGAGAAGAATGTCACCTTCATAATGCTCCTATCTCGTTATTATATACTTTCCTACTCGGTTTCTCGAGGCTCTCATTTTGCTGCTCTTTCCCTCCGCCCGCCCCAGTTAACTCTCTCGCCACTTAAAATTGTAGTTAACCATGGGCTATGTCTTTCGATGAGCCTCCCTTATTAGCTCCTGCATAATACATGCTCCTTGCTGACTCTTCATTCATGCCGCCATCATACTTTTCCAGTTCACATTATAGCCCTGGTTTTTACACCAATGAAGCACCTATATCGACATTAGCCCCTTGCACGTGTCCCTAAAAAAGAAAATGATATTTAAGAAACATGACTGTCTCTAATCGTCCTCAATTTCAAATTAAATCTCGTATTTTGGCTAGTACTCTTATAAGGTCTATATTATTAATCTAAGAACTATTTTATTAGATATCTATGTGATGTTCATCCTATTGTTCCAAGTAATTCCATTGGCTTGAACTCAATTCCTCAAAATCAATTTCATGTGGTTAAAATGTCACTTTCCTAGTTTTAGTCTTGTCTTCTTACGAAAATCTATTATTTCTTTACAATCTTTATTAAATTGATCTTATACATTGTAGAGAAATGTACTAATTATTTTTTCTATTATTTTAATCATAAATATTACATGGAAAGAATCATTCTCCATATTTAAGACTTTATAAAAATAAGAAAATTACTACTATTACATACAAGTTTCTTAATATTAATTAGTAAGATTTCACCAATAAATTATTTTCTAAAAGAAGTTTTCGTAGAAACTCTTATTTGAAAAAATGAAGTAATCTAGTTCTATAGATAGAATTTCACATGCTTTGGAAAAATAAGTTATCTACTATCTAGAAAACACACCTCTAGAGAGAGGGCTCGAGTAAGAGAGAGAGAGAGAGAGAGAGGTGTGTCTACACGTCTCACACATCCCCTTGGTGGCGGTTTACCCTCCAAAGCCGTTAAGATTTTCTTCTTCACGTTCACCACGTTCTTCATTCTAGATCCCCACCTCTTTGAAAGTATGAACCAATCGTCTTGAAATCCTAGCGTCATGTACATAGCTATTCTTAAGGTTTATATATCTCGTACGTTATTCATCCTTCTTATTTCTAGACCTTCGTCTATCTTCTTGTACTACCTTCTCTAGGGTTGCCCCAAGACGTTTTACTTAGTTATATGATTTGATTATATGATTTCTTCAACTTATTCAAGGCACAAATCAACCAAATATCCACGTTGACTTGAATTCTCCACGCAGCAACAACAACTCCTCTTCTCGCAAATAAAGCTTTCCTCCTCCGCACCCAGTGTCTCCCGTCACGGAGAACCAAAGGAGCCCCACCAGGTCCAACATGCCTCGAAGGACTCACTGGCACATAATGTTTAGCAATTCCAGACAATGGTGGAACTTACTCTCCAAAACCGGCTTGGTGAACATATCCGCGGGGGTGTCAGCAGTCCCCACCTTCATCACCTTGATCCTGCTTTCACTTCTCAGAAAATGATACATGACGTCAATATGCTTGGTCCTTTCATGATGAACCTAGTTCTTAGTAAAGCAAATTTCACTCAAGCTATCACAGTAGACTATCGCCTGATCTTGATGCAGCCCTATATCATTGACCATTCCCATAAGCCAAATTGCCTCCTTTGCTGCTTCCGTTAGAGAAATGGACTCTGCCTCCATAATGGAAAAAGTCACCATCGGCTGTAGCGTCGCCTTCCAACTCACAATAGATGCTCCCAGAGAAAATACATAGCCCATAATTGGTCTTCTACTATCAGCATCCCCTGCATAGTCCGAATCCGAGAAACCAACTACTAAGATGTTTTCACGTGACCCATAGCATAGGCCAATGTCTGATGTACCTTTAAGGTACCTAAATATGTTCTTCACCGCCTGCTAATGGTCCCTACTTGAATGAGCCACAAAACGACTAACCACACTAACAGCGAATGCTATGTCCGCGCGCGTACAGTGTAGGGTTTTGATTCATGGATCGCACAACGGAAGCATAATCAAACATAAAACCATGCAAAACCCTCCAAGGATCACAAGTCAAGAGACATAACGATGGTAAGGGATAGAAATCATAAACACACCTTTGGGTTCTCCTTGATGACTTCAAACGCGAATTATGTCACGTTCTCTATAGTTGATCCACGCCTAGAGTTGATCCTAGATCTCCCAACTCCTTTGGTGCTAGCCCGGAAGAGGAAGAGGAAAAAGAAATCACGCAAAACGAGACCCAAAGGAGGGTCTCGGCCTCCTTTGGCCGACAGGGACGGGGCGGCGACAAGGGGGCGGTTCGGCCTCCTTGTTGCTTGCTCTCTCTCCTTTGTTCTCTCCCACTCTTGTTATGTTCACTTAATGAGCATAAGTTATGTGGGAAGGAAGGAAGGAAGGTCCTTTATATAGTCCAACAACTCCTTGTTAACTACCTAAAGGACTTATTCTAGTCCTACTAGAATTCAATTTAGTCCCTTCCTTGCAAATTAGTCCCTACTAAGTTTGCAAGGGTTCGCAAAGTGATCCTTCTAATTAATTAATCCAATTAATTAATTCCCAAATCTAGTTCAACTCTATATAGCGTGTGACCCCATAGGTTCTATCTAGTTGGTAGCAACTATTTGCTAATATGGAGCGGTCTCTAGCAAAACATCCATTCTAGCCAACTAATAGAATAGTCATCTTGACAACCTTTGTACAAGTAATTGTCTCATCCCTTTGTCTCTATATCCGGATTGGACACGAGACATACAAGTCACACTCGTATATCCAATCCATTGTTTCTCGATCCATGGGAATAGCCTTATTCGTGCAAATAACATCAATATCCCATATTGATTTATTTGAGTCTGGCCAGACATTCTTTAAGCACTATCCCTCGAGTGGCCTAGGATATTTGCTCCCGTTATGTGGGAGGGACAAATCCTATCTAAGTCCACTACGATCTCTAATCTTGATTCTTATTGTATCCTGTACACGCCTTTATAACTACCCAGTTACGGTGTAGCGTTTGACGCTACCAAGATCACAATAATCCACAACTAGAATATCTAGTGACTTCAAGTCTAAGGATGACAATACCATTGCACCGCGAGAAGCGCTTGTGACTCAACATAACGTGTATGTAGCCTTCTCGGAGATGGGTCAATCCAGTGCAACATTCCCTAATGCATACCTATGTGTTGGATCGTGATATCTCCATATCAATCCAACCCCATACTAGTCTATAGATGATTGTCCCATTTAATCATTATACTTGACTAGGGATATTTAAGATAAACAACACAATTGTAAATCTAAGGACTTCATTATATTAAATATCCAATAAATAATAAATGAATTTCTAGCCACAAATAATTCATACTAAACTAGATTGCCTCTAGGGCATCTATTCCAACAGTCTCCCACTTGCACTAGAGCCAATCTGGCGCATCTCGTATGCCCATACTCCTAGTGTGCCCTTCATGCTTCCACTGCGTGAGAGGCTTCGTAAGCGGGTCTGACAGATTATCATCTAAAGGAATCTTGCATATCCGAACGTCTCCTCTATCGATAATATCTCGAATCAGATGAAACTTCCTGAGCACGTGCTTGGACTTCTGGTGCGATCTGGGTTCCTTTGATTGCGCGATCGCCCCAGTGTTGTCACAGAACAACTCCACTGGATCCGCAATGCTAGGGATCACACCAAGTTCAGAAACAAACTTTCTGATCCAAACAGCCTCCTTTGCTGCGCCATTTGCAGCAATGTACTCAGCCTCTGTTGTAGAATCAGCTACCGTCTCTTGCTTGGAACTCTTCTAGCTCACCGCTGCTCCATTCAGGCAAAACACATATCCCGATTGTGATCTAAAGTCATCTCTGTCGGTTTGGAAGCTTGCATCAGTGTAACCCCTTACACGCAACTCTTCCTCACTGCCAAAAATCAAGAAAGCATCCTTAGTTCTTCTCAAGTACTTTAGGATGTTCTTGACTGCAATCCAGTGACTCTCACCCGGATTGGATTGGTATCTGCTTGTCATACTCAAGGCATATGACACATCTGGTCTAGTACATAACATGGCGTACATGATAGATCCTATGGCCGAGGCATAGGGGATTCTACTCATGCGTTCCTTCTCAATCTCATTGGAAGGACAACCACACTTCGAAAGAGTGATTCCATGTGACATGGGCAAGAATCCCTTCTTGGAATCTTTCATGTTGAACCGTTTCAACAGCTTGTCAATATATGTACTTTGACTTAGGCCTAGCAACCTTTTAGATCTATCTCTATAGATCTTTATACCGAGTATATAGGCTGCTTCCCCTAAGTCCTTCATTGAGAAACACTTTCCTAGCCAATCTTTAACAGATTGCAGCATGGGAATGTCGTTTCCAATGAGTAGTATGTCATCCACATACAAGACCAGAAAAGCTACAGAGCTCCCACTAACCTTCTTGTAGACACAAGACTCATCTTCGTTTCTGATGAAGCCAAACTCTTTGACTACTTCATCAAAACGTCGATTCCAACTCCTAGAAGCCTGCTTCAATCCATAAATGGATCGTTGCAGCTTACAGACTTTGTTGGCTTGCTTTGGATCCTCAAAACCCTCCGGCTGTATCATATACACGTCCTCGAGGAGATTCCCATAAAGGAATGCTGTTTTGACATCCATCTGCCAAATCTCATAGTCGTGGTATGCTGCAATCGCAAGTAGGATTCGGATGGATTTGGTCATAGCGACTGGTGAAAAGGTTTCATCATAGTCTATACCATGAATCTGTCTTAATCCTTTAGCCACCAATCGGCCCTTATAGGTAATCACATTACCATCCATGTCGATCTTCTTCTTGAAGACCCACTTTCACCCTATGGGCCGCGCCCCATCGGGTGGTTCCACCAAAGTCCATACTTTGTTGGTGTACATGGATTCCATCTCGGATCTCATGGCTTCTAGCCACTTCTGAGAGTCTGGGCCACTCATGGCCTCCTCATAGGTAGTAGGCTCATCATGTATGAGCATCGTGTCACCGGAATCGGTTACGAGAAGTCCATACCTCTCGGGTTCCTGGCGCACTCTACTAGATCTACGAAGCTCTTGTGTTACCTGAACAGGTGGCTCCACAACTGCTTGTGGTTCCTGTTCATGTTCCATAATCGGTTCAGTGATTTGTGGTTCTTGAACCTCTTCAAGTTCTACATTCCTCCCACTTGCTTCTTTAGAGACCAACTCTCTTTCTAGAAACACGCCGGTCCGAGCAACAAACACTTTGTTCTCGGTTGGATTGTAGAAGTAGTATCCCTTAGTTTCCTTAGGGTACCCCACAAATTTACACTTATCCGATTTTGGCCCTAGCTTGTCTGATTGTAAACGTTTTACATAGACATCGCAGCCCCAAATCCTCATGAACGATAGTGTGGGACGCCTCCCACTCCACATCTCATATGGTGTTTTCATGAGTGATTTAGATGGAACACGGTTAATGGTGAAAGCTGCACTTAATAGAGCGTAGCCCCAAAATGACAACGGAAGATCGGCTTGACACATCATAGATCGAACCATATCCAATAGGGTTCGATTCCTCCTCTCGGACACGCCATTCCATTGTGGCGTTCCGGGTGGAGTGAGTTGGGACACGATCCCACACTCTCTAAGATAGTCGTCAAACTCTTGGCTCAAGTATTCTCCTCCACGATCCGATCGTAGAGCCTTTATACTTTTGCCAAGTTGCTTTTCTACTTCATTCTTGAATTCTTTGAACACTTCAAAGGATTCGGATTTTGCCCTCATAAGGTACACAAATCCATATCTACTGTAATCATCAGTAAAAGTAATGAAGTAGACATAACCACCCCTGGCAGGCGTGGCAAATGGCTCACACACATCGGTATGTATGAGTGCCAATTGCTCACTAGTCCTCTCACCTTTCTTATTGAAAGGGGACTTTGTCATTTTTCCTAATAAACAAGCCTCACATGTCTCATATGATTCAAAATCAAATGAGTCTAGTAGTCCATCCTTATGGAGTCTAGATACACGTTTCTCATTTATGTGGCCTAAACGACAGTGCCATAAATAAGCAGGATTTAAATCATTTATTTTAATTCGCTTGGTATTAATGTTGTAGACAGGATTGCTTAGATCAAGGACATAAAGTCCATTAAATAATTGCACACTAAAATAGTGAATATTATTTAAATAAAAGGAACAACAATTGTTCTTTATTGAAATAATAAAACCATCCTTGTCCAAACAAGAAATAGAAATAATGTTTCTGCTCATAGCAGGCACAAAATAGCAATTATTTAATTCTAAAACTAATCCTGAAGGCAGAGATAGCTCGCACACGCCTATGGCCAACGCAGCAACCTTTGCTCCATTCCCAACGCGCAGATCTACCTCTCCTTTAGCCAATCTTCTACTTCTCTTTAGATCCTGCATATTTCGACAAATATGAGATCCACATCTAGTATCTAATACCCATGATGTAGAGACAGTTAAATTGACATCTACAACAAAAATACCGGGTGGTGGTGGAATCACTATTCCAAGCCTCTTGTCCTCCAGATATTTTGGGCAGTTCCTCCTCCAGTGTCCAGGCTGACTGCAATAGTGACACTCACCTTTAGTCAGGGCCTTGGCAATGCCACCAACAGGCTTAAGGGCAGGTTCCTTGGACTTGGAAACTGACTTGCCTTTGCCCTTGGAGGAAGAGGCAAACCTTTTGCCCTTTCCTTTCTGTACCATCATTATGGCCTTGCCCTTACCCTTGTTGATGCTCTGTTCAGCCGTCCTCAACATGTTGAGTAAATCTGGCAAGGGTTTAACGATCTCGTTCATGTTATAGTTCATAATGAACTGTCCATAACTCTCGGGAAACGATTGCAACACGAGATCGGTTTCCAACTCTTGGCCGACCGGGAACCCCAGTCGGGTGAGATTCTCCAAGTACCCGATCATTCGGAGTACATGGGGTCCCACCGGGTTCCCTTCTGTCAGATGACATTTGAACAGTGCCTTTGAGACCTCATACCTCTCTACCCTCGCCTGCTCTTGGAAGAGCTGCTTTAGATGTTCGATCATATCGACAGCATTCATGTTTTCGTGTTGCTTCTGAAGATCA
This sequence comes from Linanthus parryae, assembly GCA_023055425.1. Lineage (NCBI taxonomy): Eukaryota > Viridiplantae > Streptophyta > Magnoliopsida > Ericales > Polemoniaceae > Linanthus > Linanthus parryae. The sequence continues at coordinate 461,335 of JALGPY010000012.1, forward strand.
GAAGTCATGGTGCAAAGCATTAGGCTGGCCGCATCATTAGCGTCATCAACACGCTTTTGATACGCCTTTAAGGCAGCAGGTGTTTGGTTCTCTGGACCTTCTGGAACATGCTCCTCTATTGCGTACAGTTTCTTCTCTTGCTTGAGAACAATTCTCAAGTTTCTGTACCAATCAAGAAAGTTGGTTCCAGAGAGCTTGTCCTTCTCAAGGACAGATCGTAGGGAATGTTGTGAACTCGATGAGTTGTTTGCCATTTGGAATTCTACAAAAGGAAAATACGCAAGTTTTAGTATTTGTGAATTTTTTTTGACTATATTTAATAATGGCTAGTTTATCAAATATAGCTCCCACTATTTTTCTACGGATTAATAACCCTCAAGATATTAATGCGGAAAATATCCTTATATTTTCTAGTGGGTCAAGATCCATCTTTCATCTCCTTATGAGCTTGCTTTGGCAAGTCACCCATAATTTGACTACTTTAGGTAAGAACAACTCCAATTGCATCCCACATGCAACTCTTGGTTCAATTGGGCAAATAACTCCTTCTTTATCCATCCATATGGATAATCCCAATTGATTGCCTCTAGGTTTCTTAATCAAATTAATAACCTAGTTGTGTTCGACCTCTTATCTAAACAATTGCACATTGTTACGTGCCATCGCATTCCATCATTATGAACCAAGTCGCCATGCTTTGGCACGCACGAACTTGATAAATAATGATGATAATGAGTGTTTAAATAACGAGAAGGCAAGAACACAATATTTGAATTTTGAGGGATTTTAAATTCAATTTTAATTGTTTTGTTGATCAATATCAACTAATCTATTTATTTGAGTTTGGGCACAACTCCAAATAATAGATCCGGGTTGTCTAATTATCTTATTATCCTAATTGCATGCATCATCCATACACCAACCACACAATAATAAGACAATGAAATAAACAACCACAAAACAGAAATTAAACGTGATGTGGATATGGCCTTTTTCTAGACTAAGACAATTCCAAGCCAATGGAATTATCTATGAACCCTAAAGCAAACACATCTCCATGCGTCTTGATCTTTTGGTCCATCCTTCATAGTCTTGTGGAATGCTCCATGCTCCATGCTCCATCTTTTGTGGCTTCTTTGGCTTTGGGCTTCTTTTCTCCAATCTTGGCTAACAATCTACTTTATCTAGCACTAGCTAACTTCTATACTAAATAAAATAAATCTCACAAGTTGAGAAAAAAAATGGCACGCAGGCCATATAACCCTAATTAATTATTACAATTAATTGATCAGCTCGCATGCCGTAAAACCAAACCACAAAATTAAACATCCACATCAAACCACATCCTAAGGCCATATCCAATCACCATGCGATTTGCACATAAACAGTTAAAATCCAATTTTAACGCGCTTGGTCAATTTTAATTAATTTTAGAATTTCTAGGGTTAAAACGGTCCATGGGCCCAACAATCAAATTTCCCGGCCCAAAAAGGTGAACCACAAGGCCCTAGGGCCGGCCCGGCCCAAAACCCACGAGCCTAGGCCTGCGGGTTAGGGCCGCCCGGCCCCTAGGGCGGCCAAGCTTGGGCGGCAAGCAAGGGGGGCGGTCCCTAGGGGGGCCGAACCTCCTTGAGGAAGTTGTTTCCAAAACAACTCCCTTGCTTGGTGCCCAAGTTTGGTTGTTTCCTTGTTTTGGGAGAACTCCTTCTTTCCCAAGGATGCCCAAACCCTAGATCTAAGATCCTAAAATTTCTCAAACTCACCAATTCATGCATCCAATGCAAAAATTGGATCTTGTTATGATTAATTATTGAAAAATTGCATCCCATGCTTGATTTGTCTTGTTTTACGCGATAAACAACCAAATTAAGGTGTAAAACAACTAAAACGTAACACATAAACCACGTTTATGCTCTACGACCTGTGGCTCTAATACCACTGTAGGGTTTTGATTCATGGATCGCACAACGGAAGCATAATCAAACATAAAACCATGCAAAACCCTCCAAAGATCACAAGTCAAGAGACATAACGATGGTAAGGGATAGAAATCATAAACACACCTTTGGGTTCTCCTTGATGACTTCAAACGCGAATTATGTCACGTTCTCTATAGTTGATCCACGCCAAGAGTTGATCCTAGATCTCCCAAATCATTTGGTGCAAGCCCGGAAGAGGAAGAGGAAGAAGAAATCACGCAAAACGAGACCCAAAGGAGGGTCTCGGCCTCCTTTGGCCGACGGGGACGGGGCGGCGGCAAGGGGGCGGTTCGGCCTCCTTGTTGCTTGCTCTCTCTCCTTTTGTTCTCTCCCACTCTTGTTATGTTCACTTAATGAGCATAAGCTATGTGGGAAGGAAGGAAGGAAGGTCCTTTATATAGTCCAACAACTCCTTGTTAACTACCTAAAGGACTTATTCTAGTCCTACTAGAATTCAATTTAGTCCCTTCCTTGCAAATTAGTCCCTACTAAGTTTGCAAGGGTTTGCAAAGTGATCCTTCTAATTAATTAATCCAAATAATTAATTCCCAAATCTAGTTCAACTCTATATAGCATGTGACCCCATAGGTTCTATCTAGTTGGTAGCAACTATTTGCTAATATGGAGCGGTCTCTAGCAAAACATCCATTCTAGCCAACTAATAGAATAGTCATCTTGACAACCTTTGTACAAGTAATTGTCTCATCCCTTTGTCTCTATATCCGGATTGGACACGAGACATATAAGTCACACTCGTATATCCAATCCATTGTTTCTCGATCCATGGGAATAGCCTTATTCGTGCAAATAACATCAATATCCCATATTGATTTATTTGAGTCTGGCCAGACATTCTATAAGCACTATCCCTCGAGTGGCCTAGGATATTTGCTCCCGTTATGTGGGAGGGACAAATCCTATCTACGTCCACTACGATCTCTAAGCTTGCTTCTTATTGTATCCAGTACACGCCTTTATAACTACCCAGTTACGGTGTAGCGTTTGACGCTACCAAGATCACAATAATCCACAACTAGAATATCTAGTGACTTCAAGTCTAAGGATGACAATACCATTGCACCGCGAGAAGCGCTTGTGACTCAACATAACGTGTATGTAGCCTTCTCGGAGATGGGTCAATCCAGTGCAACATTCCCTAATGCACACCTATGTGTTGGATCGTGATATCTCCATATCAATCCAACCCCATACTAGTCTATAGATGATTGTCCCATTTAATCATTATACTTGACTAGGGATATTTAAGATAAACAACACAATTGTAAATCTAAGGACTTCATTATATTAAATATCCAATAAATAATAAATGAATTTCTAGCCACAAATAATTCATACTAAACTAGATTGCCTCTAGGGCATCTATTCCAACATACAAACCATAGCATATATGAGGCTTCCAACTGCGCTAGCATATGGAACCTTGGACATCTATTCCTTCTCCTCCTCAGTCTGAACTGTGTACATTCCCATCTTGATTTTAGTTTCCATAGGAGTATCTATAGTTTTAGCTGATAACATCCAAAATCTGCTCTGCTCAAGATCTTCTTGATGTATCATTACTGTGACAAGAAAAGCTTCTTTTTCTTCATGTCTCTATAGATCTCAAATCCCAATATCTTTCGAGCAGCTCCCAGATCCTTCATCTCAAATTCTGCACTAAGGGACCTCTTCAGTTCTCTAATGTCCTTGATATTCTGAGTTGCGATCTAAATATTATCCACATATAGAACTAGGTACATACGTGATCTACTTCGCAACCTCTTCTGATACACGCAACAATCATACTCGCACTTGTGGTAACCAATCTTCATCATGAAGCTGTCAAACCTCTTGTACCATTTCTTTGGAGATTGCTTAAGTCCGTAGAGAGATCTCTTCATCTTGCACACGTAGTTCTCTTTTTCGGGAACTTGGAAACCTTCCGGTTGGCTCATGTATATCTCGTCTTCCAACTCTTTATGTAGAAAATATGGCTTGACATCCAATTGCTCAAGTTCTAGGTCATGGTGTGCCACCATTGCTAGTAGCACCCGGGTAGAAGTATGTCTGACCACCGGTGAGAATATCTCGTTGTAGTCAACTCCCTCTTTCTGACTGAACCCTCTTGCAACTAGCCTTGCCTTATACTGGACGCACTCTCTAGATGCAGTTCCTTTCTCTCATCTGAAAACCCACTTGCAACTGACTATCTTTCTTCCCGCAGACAATTTAACAAGATACCAAGTCGAGTTCTTGATAAGAGACTCCATCTCCTCTCCCATCGTGGCAATCCATTGTGCTGACTCAGAACTAGATAGCGGCCTTGTAGGAGGATGGCCCATCCTCTACCTCTTCCGCTACGGGCAATGCATATCCCACCGTACCATCATCATTGTATCTCGCCGGAGGCTTTATGACTCTCTTCGGTCTTCCTTCAGCAATACTTTGATGAACCGGTTTATCTGGTGTGGATGCATCCTCACTTTCAGACTATTCTTCTTCTACCTCTCTGGCTTCCGGCGGCGGTGTAGGGATTTTGAAATGCTTAGGATCATGAGGATCCGACTCTCCCTCCACCTTCTTCTCTGCACCTCCAAGCTCCACCTCCACGGATTTCTTCAACATATGAGTCTGATCAAAGACTACACTTCTGCTAAGTATAATCTTGTTGTCTGCCCATATATTGTATCCCTTCAAACCTGTTCCGAAAACCATGAATACTCCATTCTTAGCTCTTGGTTCTAGTTTTCCATCATCAACGTGTTAGTAGGAAACACAACCAAAAACTCTCAGATCCGAGTAATCCACTTCTCCACCGGACCAGACTTTCATTGGAATCCTGCATTCTATACCTGTGTCCGGGCTCCGATTTATGAGATAGCATGCCATGGAAACTGATTCTCCCCAAAAACCTCTAGAAATACCTGCATTCGAAAGCATGCACCTTGATTGCGCTAAAAGTTTCTGATTCATTCTCCCAGATACACTGTTTTGCTGCGGTGTGTGTCGAACGGTGCGATGGCGTGCAATACCCTGATCCTTGCATAATCCATCAAACTGTTATGAACAGAACTCTAAGCCGTTGTCTGCGCGCAGTCTCTTCACTTTCTTTCCTACCTGGTGCAGATGGTGCTTTCCAGACATACAGATCACAGCCATATGGCAGCCATCCAGCACACCTAGCTGTGCTCCATACGCACCAGACAACTACCTATGCTTGTCCACGCGGGGGCTGCGAGACAGAGCCCTTGCATACCAACACGGGACCTGTAGGGACTTAGTGGTTTGGAGGCTAGGGTAAGGCCGGTCGCGCGCGTGCAACAACAAAGCTCGCGCGCGACCCATTGTAACTGATTTGAGAGACTTAATGGCCATGTCCTATAAACCCGGCTTGACCTCATAACGGTCTCCGGTATGTACGGTCAGGTGCCTAACGGTTCCTATATACACGGTCGAACGTGCCATTACGGGGGCTACCATTAAGCCGCCATTTATAGTGCATTAACCCCGTCACAACGGTCACTTCCCCACTATATATAGGTTCGTTGGTCCTCCGTTACGACACCCGAACGAGACGAGATCTTCTGGACTTACTGAAGCTCTGCCATTAAGCTGTCTCTCTCTCTCTCTCAGTTACCATCGCTTACCCTCTCCGTACACACAACCCTACATCTCTCTGTGTTCTTATTCCCTATTTGAGGTAGACACTTGGACATCTCTGAAGGATTTCCTTGCGTACAATTTGGTGAACCTAACGTGAACACTCACCTTCAGAGCTTCAATTCTTTGAAATCTGCACAAATGTCTTCCGACGGAATCATTCGTGACGGTGACCGGTCCCCTTCCAACGTGGAGACCTCAAGGGAAGAAGTACCACTTAACACCATCGTTAACACCAATGCTCGTGCTCAGACGGTTACCGACAATGGACCCTCTCTAGAGGCACTCCAAGCCATAATTTAGAATCAAGAACATATTATGCAGGCTCAGTCCGCCCAGATTGCGCAAATCATGACGATCTTGGGATGATTTTCCCAAAACACCATTCTGGGGGTTTCAGTCCCACCATCGACAACCCAGTTGCCTCTACCAGGGGAAGCAACCACATCCATAGTACATACATATGTCGCCCAATCCTCTACTTTCAGCGGCCCTATGCTCCAGACACCCGGACTCCCGTTGAGTTCATCCCTGATGACGGCAGGAAACCCCACTCCGTACTCTGCATTGCCTTTCCATGCAAATGGAACCCTAGGGAGCCATGCACCCCCGCCACCACCTCCCTATGACCCAAGCATGCCTTACATCCCGAGTTTCGCATCTTTGGAACAACCGATAGACAGCATCGTCGCGAAACAGAGCTTCGCAGATAGCGTCATCACGAAGGTTGATAGCGCACCTCCCATTCCGCGAGACATTTACTTGATGCCCAACCCTATCGGGTACAAGGCACCCAAGTGGGAGAAATTTGATGAAGTCAGTGGGAATGCGCACGAACACATGATGCGATTCGTTGACATGATGGGTCCACATGGAGTTGACACCAGGCTGTTGATGCGTGAATTTCCTAAGTCTCTAGGGGCTGTCGCATACAACTGGTACAGGACCTCGGAAGAAGGATCTGTCAAGACGTGGGATGACATGGTGAAGAAGTTCTGCACCAAATTCTTCCAAGTAGAAGAAAAGGTCAACACCATCCACCTCTCCCGCATGTACCAGAGGCATGACGAAGAGGGAGTTGTCTTCATCAAGAGATTCAGGGCTAAGTCCTTGGAATGCGTCACCGATGTCCTGGAAAGCCGACTGGTGGAAATATGCCTCCAAGGCATGCGTGATGAGTATAAATGTATGCTAATAAACTTGAATATGCCCACTTTTTCAAGGTTTATTGAAGGCACCAGGAATGTTAAGTCGCTGGTGGAAAAGATGAAGTGGAAGAGCGTCTATGACCGCGCACCTGCCGAGTCTAGCTTCAGGAGCGGAAAGTTCAAGTACAAGCGAGGACGAGATATTGATGTGCATACAATGTCATCCTTCCGCAAGCAATAGAGATCCACACCAAAGGAGTCGCCACCCTTACCGTGCTCAATTGACGATGCCATAAACCTCTGCAAAAAATTGCGGAAGGAGGGAATTTTACCTGCGCTAGAGCATATGCCAACAAGGGAGCAGCTGCAAGACCCCTGGTGGTGCGAATGCCACAGACAGATCATGCACCCCACAAGAGAGTGCAAAAAGCTCAGATGGATGATGGATAGGAAAATCAAGGTGGGGCAGCTGGTCGTTGATGAGTCGTCCAAAGACGTACATGACAACCCCTTGCTATCTCATGCACAGGAGCCCAAGGGGAAGGAAATAGCCATGATTACGATCGCGAACATTGAGGAGGTCGCAGATGCAGAAGTCCTGGTGATCGCGGAAATCCACGAAGATGAGGGCTACGACATAGACACCGAAAATTCCCGCGCTGAGCGGATGAAGAATTGTGCCAAGATCGTTAAGTTCTTCGATGATATGAATTTCTCAAACGGTTGCAGGCATGAGATGATAAAAGTGATCTTAAGAGTGGCCGAATATCATGGGGAAGAACTGGTCATCTCCAACGAGAAAGTCGTTAGGGCCATGCGATCAAGTGGTATGGTCATGACATTCGACGAGTCGGACAAGAGGACTGACGCCAACCATCAGAGGCCACTATATGTAACGGCCTCTATCAATCACGTATAGTTTAAAAGGGCCGTTGTCGATGGTAGAGCCGCGGTGAATGTTATTTCGCTTAAGACCTTGCAGCTAGGAGGGATCTCTAAAAGAAAAGCTGTTAAGAAGCTGTCATCGTTGACGGGCTTCGGAGGCGATTCCAGAATGACGATTGGCTGGATTCGATTAGGAACCCAGATTTGTCAGATCAGGTATACTGCCAAATTTCATGTCTTCAATGCCAATACCACCTATCACATGATCATCGGCCGAGCATGGATACATTTTTTGACGCTGTACCTTCTACTGCACATCAGATGATGAAGGACATTTGGAAGGACAGAGTGGTCGCAATACCTGCTTCTACGAACCCTTTCAATTTGGAAGAAGCACACATTTCTGAAGGAGTGTGGTTCACAGAAATGGCAGACGAGGTTACCACAGCTCCGTTCCAACCAACCCCATCACCCAAATGGGGAGACATCCAGAATCAATCACTAGCTGGGGTAATGATAATGCAAGAGGAACCGAAGGAGAAACAGCCTATACGAGAAGATACTTTCAAAGTAAATTACAGCAAGAAGAGCGTTCATACCTTGAAAAGGGTTGTAGAGCACAACGACGAGGATAAACAGGGGGCAGCTTTTACTCTTACGAGAGGAAGTGTTATCGTATTCGAAGGTGCACGGGGTCAGCTTCGACCCGCCCCATCAAGAGTGCCCTTGAGCAAACTTGTGAGCTAGCAGAAGCTCCGAGCAAGGACAAGGACCCGTGTCTAGAAGAAATCAAGGAGGCTCCAGAATGCATGGAAGACCGCCCAAGGCCACAATAGCAATAGCTAAAATAAGTATTCATGTGCCCAATGGAGGAGAAGAAGAGGTCGATCTTCTTAAGTGCGGACCTCAGCGACAATGAGGAACAAGAATTGCTCAATCTGCTGAGGGAATACAAAGATGTCTTCGCATGGGACTATGACGAAATGCCCGGTTTAGACCAGGCCATTACAATGCATAGACTGGACGTTGTTCCAAGCTTAAAGCCTGTGAAACAGAGTGCAAGGAATTTCCTTCTGGAAATCAATGTCAAGATAAAAGAAGAGATAGTGAAGATGCTTAATGCCAAGTTCATCGAGCCCAATAATCTTCCAACTTGGCTCGCCAATATAGTACCTGTTTTGAATAAAAATTGCAGTCTCTGCGTTTGTGTTGATTTCAGGGACCGAAACAAATTCTGCCCAAAAGATGATTTCCCGCTGCCTAACATAGACCTCTTAATCGAATCTACCGCAGGCCACGACATGTTCAATTTTATGAACAAATTTAGTGGATATAGTCAGATCAAGATGGACCCGGAAAATGCGAAGAAAATGACATTCATTACGCCCGTTGGAGTCTTCAACTACACGGTCATGCCATTCGGCCTCAAAAAACGCGGGCGCTACCTACCAGCGCGCAATGATGCCATTGTTCCATGACATGATGCTTCAGGAGGTCGAATTCTATGTGGATGATTTGGTGGTCAAATCCAGGCAGAAGAATGGTCATTGGAAAGATCTAAGGGAAGTCTTTGAGAGATTCCGAGCCTACCAGTTAAAAATGAATGCCATGAAGTGCGCGTTTGGGGTAACCTCGGGGAAATTCCTGGGCTGTGTGATTCATCGGCACGGAATCGAGGCTGATCCAGCAAAATATCTGCAATCACTAGCCTATCCACGCCAGAATCTCAGAACACTTTGAATACGTTTCTCGGAAAATTTTCCTACTTACAAAGATTTATACCAGCTATGGCAGAGCTAACCTTTTGCTTTGGCAGCCTGCTCAAGAAAAATGCAACGTTTGTATGGACAGAGGAGCATCAAGCAGCGTTTGAGAAATTATAAAGGTTGTTGACATCTCCAAGGGTTGATCGCACCTCAACTAGGGTCGCCTCTGCTATTGTATTTAACTTCGACAAAGAAATTCATTTGGGTGTTATTGGATCAAGAATTTGAGGGACAAGAAAGGCCAGTGTACTATATATCGCGCATGATCCAGGACGCGGAATCCAGGTACACGGATATAGAACGCCACTGCCTCGGTTTATTCTTCGCCATTAAAAAGTTAAGGAATTATTTTGCTTCCAATAAAGTGGTCATCATTACAAGGAACGATCCCATTCGTTATCTGTTGGGACACTCGTGCCCTTATGGGAGACTGGCAAAGTGGTACATGACTATTTATCAGTACGATATAGTTAGCGCGCGACCAAAGGCCATTAAATCACAAGCACTGGTGGACTTGTTGGCCCAGTTCCCGGATGAAAGCTGCGAACCTTTAGCGGAAGAAGAGTTGAAGGTCCAGAGATATATAGGATCAACAATCTCTATTGGAGGCTGCACTTTGATGGGTCATCAATCCGGAGGTGGAATCGGAGTGGTATTGATCAAGCCTGATCGAGAGGTTATCCAGATGTCAACTGAGATGGACTTTGCGGTCACCAATAATGCAGCTGAGTATGAGGCTCTGATCGTGGGATTACTTGCAGCCAAAGCCTTGGAGGTTCAAAATCTCATCATAATGGGGTATTCCAAGCTCATAGTCAAACAAACCTCGGGGGAATACGCGATAAAAGAGATTGCTGAAGTACAGGTCAATAGTACAGAAGCTGGTCCACAAGTTTGAGTCTGTCAAATACGAACACACTCCACGGTCTGATAATCGATACGTGGACGCACTAGCTACTTTGAGGTCAAAAATCAGTTCTGACAAATGCCCAGCAAAGATCTCGATTGAGGTAAAAACCGCTCCGTCCTTGGTAAAAGACTTATGCGAAGAGGAACCTACAGATGAGGCGGTTTGGAGAAAGCCCATAATGAACGCGATGGCCGAAGGAACGAGCAAAGAAAGCTGGGTCTCCACATAGGGGTATATACGACATTATATTACAAAGGCCCCTGGGGAATTCTGATGCGATGTGTAATAGAAGAGGAAGGACGAGCAATCCTGGAGAAGATCCATCGACACTCGTGCGAGGAAAATGAAATCTCCATCTATAGAAAGGCGCAGAGATATGGGATCCACTGGCCGCAGATGGAATACTTTGCCGCTATCATACAAAGCAACTGTGAAAAGTGCACACTGCTAAAAGACTCCCTAGAGATCGCTACAATTTAAGAAGAGGATTGGCGGAAACCCATAATCGGTTACTTACAAGAGGGAATATTACCAAGTGACCAAAAGGAAGCTGACAACCTCAGGAGAAAAGCTGCTTGGTACATATTACAAGAAAACTTGCTTTGGCGGAAGGGGCACAACTAGAACTTACTCAGGTGCTTGAATGGACAGGAAATCCAGGAAGTCATGGAAATGTCCCACCAAGTAGAGCACCAAGGAGGCGCGAAGTTGTGTAGACATCTCCTGACCGTCGGCTACTTGTGGCCGACCATGGAAGCTGATTGTCGCGCAAATGTCAGAAGATGTCAGCAATGCCAATTTCATGGTAACCTGGTCCATGCCGGTCCATGCCCCAGCAGTAGACTTGCACGCATTAGGAACTCCATGGCCATTCCACACTTGGTGCTTAGATTTTATTGGGCCAGTCTGTCCTTCCTCACATGGGAATCAATTAATCCTTACAAGAACGGAGCAATTCACCAAATGGGTTGAAGCAGTCCCACTCAAAACAGCAAACGCGGCAGCCGTGGTTAAATTCATACATGAGAATGTCATTTATCTTTGGGATCCCTAAAACTATTCTATCTGACAGTGGAACTTCTTTTGTGAATCAACAAGTGGCTGCAAAGTTAATGGAGTGCAATTTGAGGCAGGTATGCTCGACGCCCTATTACCCAAAGGGGAACGAACAAGCTGAAGCCACAAACAAGACACTACTTCGAATACTGAGTATGATGGTCGGGGATGATCATAAAAAATGGGCAGACTCCCTGGAACAGCGCTTTGGGCGTATCGAACATCACCAAGGACTCCTACTGAGACCTCCCCGATTTTGCTCTGCTATGGAGTTCAAGCAGTGGTCCCCGCAGAAGTGAAGATAAACTCTGAGAGGCTAGCTTTCAGTGCCTTGTATGAAAACGAGCGTGATCATGACCTAATCTTGCTCGAGGAGCGGTGTGAACAAGCCAGGATAACAAACAACAAGTACAAAGAAAGGGTCTCCTGGGCTTACAATAACACCGTTCAGCACAGAGACTTTGCGGTAGGAGACATGGTCTTACGAGCCTCTGACCATTGAGTGCGGGAAGCAGATCAGCCCAAGTTTGCCGCCAACTGGGAAGGCCCTTTCGAAATCAAGGAGGTATTTGCCAACGGCTACTGCAACATTCTATCCTGCCACGGGACTGCCACTACTCCAACCCCAATCAATATGCGATGGCTGAAAAAGTACGATCCCTAGCTCTCTCTTCACGTTTCTTAACACTTGCACTATACATTTTATTTCTAAAATCCTCCCATATGGGGATTTATATAATGATAATAACTCTCCCATATGAGAGATCTTTTATCAGTTGCAAAAAGCTCGTTTTTATCATTTTGTTAACCACAATACAAGTGTAAGCCTATCCATTCAGATAGCATCTAAAAGCACCACTAAAGCCTATTTCATATGATAGCAGCAAAAACGCGGACGTAAGCCTATCTCATATGGTAGCGGTACCGCAAGCTCAAAAGCCTATTTGTCCAGATAGTAGCAAAACGCGAACGTAAGCCTATCTCATATGGTAGCAGTACTACAAACTCAAAGCATATATGTCTAGATAACAGCCAAATGCGCCTAAAGCCTATCTCATATGGTAGCAGTTAAAACAAATTCAAGGCTTATCTGCAAAGATAGCCCATGCCTCGACCTAACGGCAAAAAATTCTACTTATCCATGGTAAAAAAACATAAACAAATCAAAAGCATATATTTCAAAATGTGCGAAGTCTACGCACGAAAAAACAGGACAAATGTTCATGTGATCCAAGGATCGCTGCCACAAAAGGGCATAAAAAATTACAATAGAGTTCGAAAAAGCGATGTAAGGTAAATTTTTAATCCTCAAAGAGATCCTTCAAGAGGGAATACCCTGCTGTCAATCTGATGCTATTGGCAGTCAGTTTCCCCAAGCGAGCCTTCTCATCCGCATGGCTCTTAGTAATTGCTTCGAATTCTCTGGCCATCCGTTCTAACTCTGCCTTACGTGCGTCAAGAGTGGCTTTCTCCTCCCTATAGGCAGCCGGACCTGAGTTGCATGGAATGATGAATTTTTATCAATATCTGCACAAGAAAGTCCAAATCCAAACACCCTGCTGCGATCTGCTGAAACTCTTCTGCGCTAGCAAGGAAAGCCTGAGCGCTATCAATTGTGGTGCTCACGGGCGTAGTTCCATGGACTCTCTCCGAAAGAGAAACCATCTTTCTGAAGAGTTCCCCTCTGTCTTTTGGGGCTAGCTCCACCACTCTAGCGAATTCAGTGGGGAAAGACACGCGCACTCTCATTAGCCACTCGAGGCAAGCCTGGTCGATACCTGCACGCAAGGAAACAAAAGCAGGGCATTAAAACAAGGGTGCAAAGACTAAGTATCATGAAAAAAAGGAATGACCTTACCTGTTCCTTCGACGATTTGCCAAAGAGAGGCAATGGGTACCACTGCTTGCAAAATAGTACCAACTGCCTTGGCTAACCTTTGATCTACCTGAGACTCTCGTGGGAAGTATGACTCAGGAATTACAAAACTCCTCTCAAGTATAGCAGGATTTGTAGCCTGCGAACCCCATACTTAAAACGGGTCCTCAGAGAGGAGGGCATCTTATTCCAAAGCAAAACCTCCAGCAAAGGCAACAGTTCTCGAAATACTCACATCAGAAGGGACAACACGCTCACTCACTTGGCATCATTAGGGGGCGTAGGCTCTCCAGCATTTTCACTACGGAGCGTATTTTCCGCAGCCTTCGCATTTGCTTCCTGCCCAACATATTCTTAATCTGAGGAAATGTGTATTGCTGGGGTGGCAGGAGTAACGCTTTGCTCTTCAATGAACTTGAGATGCTCCCCATCAGGAAAACCTTCAACCATGGGAGTTCTCTCCATTACAGTCTGCCCTGTAGAACCTGCATCAGAAGCGAGGGGAAATTCTTCCGTATCTTCCTCATCAGAGTTATTCCCTGCGGAAGAATAGGAATAATGTTTCACGGGTCATGAAATATCGGTTCCAGGGAAAAGAAAAGAATGAGTAGTACCACTTCTCTTAAAATCTGAATTGACGGCAGACTGCTTGGTGACCTCCATTCGAGAACGCTTTGATTGCTGAGAAACTATGTTGCTAGCCTCGGGTTCGCCATTAGTTCTCTTTATCGTCGAGCTTTCGTCAATTGAAGCCAGAAAGGCTTATAATGCATCAGAAAACAACTGCTGGACTTCAGGAGTCATGGGCCTCGCTGGGTCAATACGACTTTCAGGTACGGAGGACTTCTTTAAGATGGCCTTCTCCTCACGCATGCGGTCGATAAAACTTGCGCTACGATCTCCAGAGGCGAAGCGCCTCAAACAACACTGATACAAAGGAAAAGGCGTAGCTGAAAACATGAAGACAAGGGAAGGAGGCGCGAACACACCTAGATGAACGAGTCAGCATATCTAACTTTGGCTATAAAAGATATTTGTTTAATAACATCAATCTTTTCTTCAAGAACGAATTGAGCACACAAATGCCGATCTTTGTCCAACAAAGGGTAAAAGTCGTAACGCGAATCATCACAACTACGGGTTTTCCTAAAGGGGTAATCCTTTGTTGAGAGTGCGGGTGCCTTGCTGGGTTGGAAAAGAGCATGATCGGGACTGTTCTAAAAATTAATAAGACGATAGGTTTGAAAATTCCAAAAATTAACCTAGCAGGGACTATTTTTACCTCCTGCTACGCGACGGTTGAATTAGAGGGAGTTCAGCAAGGAGAAGGGAAGTACCCCGGTCATATATAACACTGTCATAACAATTTTTGACAATAGAATCAGGCCACATCAGAGGGGCGACAGCATCATACCCGAACTGGGGGCTCACGCGAACGGGATCATGGAAAACGGTTAGCTGCTCATAACTGGAGGTCTCGGGGCCAGGCGCGTATTCAGGTAAAGCGGGTAGATATCTCCTTCGAACCCAGTTAACGAACCTGCTGTTGACCCAATCTCTTTTGGTAATGTGATCAGTGGTGATCTCACGGTCTTCCTCCGGATAGAAATCCTCCCAGAAATCTATGTTTTTGTCCTCCATTTGAGTAAGGTAAGGGCGAGGATGGAAATAACGAACGTCGTCGCATATGAGGGAAAAAGGTGCATTGAGGAGCTTTTGTTTTGTACCAACGCCATGATCGAGGGAAAAGAAAAATTTGTGTGGCATTGGGGGCATTCCATAAGCCTACGTCGAAAGGATTTGGAGCGTACGCAGGCCATCTTTCGAAAACCCACATGGATAAAAATGCAGCGTTAACAAAAGTGGTGACATCAACTCTTCCCTGCGACTGCTCGGCGTGCTCCATAGCTAAATCTAAGCGATAGTACGGGGATCCCAACACAAAAGGCCATAAAGCTACTTTATGTTCACGTCAAGTGCGAGCACATGGGTAAAAACTCCGTCATGGGGAGACCCATCTATCAGGTAGCGAGATAACCATACACAGAGAAACCCACAAAGGGTGAAATTAAGACCTTTTCCGTCAACACTGATAACAGCTTCGAAATCCTTGTCCCGCCACTCGCGAGCCACGTGTGGTTTGACATAATCTTTGAAGAAATACATCACCCACTTTGACCAGATGTTATTCGGACTAGAAGACACATATGCAAATTTCTTACTAGGTTTGGTTGCACCTGTTTTCCATCGCGAAGTAGCTTTCTTCAAGTCTGCTATGCATACTTTCATATCCTTGAATAATCGAGCTCTTGCGGATCAGTCAAAGGGGCCAGGGGATCAATGACCCCCATACTTGGAAGATGCAGCAAAACTTTCGTATCTTCCAAGGTGGTAGCGGCTTCAAAATCAGGAAAATGAAAGGTGTGCATCTTTTTGGAATACCTGTAAAAAGAAAGGTGTGCGTCTTCAATTTGAGGATTCTCCCTCTGATGCATACGAACTCGAAAGCAACAACAATGGAAAAGTTCTAATTGGAGGAAACAAAGGGTTTAAATAGCCTTCAGATTGAAGAGTTGCGATTGCTGACGTCTGCTAAGTCAGCAACGCTTCGATATCCGGCGAGATTGGAGACCCATCAAATCCTTCTGAGTTATGCTTGCCTCGAAAATATGCAAAAATCGTGAATGGCGTCTGATTAGCTTCACAGTGACCACGCTTTTTCAGAAATCAAACGGCGCTTCTAAACCCTAGGCAATCATGGCTATGACCGGGGGGCTAGGGATTAGAATCACAATTCAAAATTCAAAGAATCTGCGTGGAGCCTACGCACGGCTAATTTTACGCGACTGCACAACGGACGCGCGCCTGACATTCGCAAAAAAGGGGGCTAATGTAGATGGTGCTTTATAGACAGACAGATCACACCCATGTGGTAGCCATCCAGCACACCTAGTTGTGCTCCATACACACCGGAAAAATACCTATGCTTGTCCACGCGAGGGCTGCGAGACAGAGCCCTCGCGTACCAACATGGGACCTGTAGGGACTTAGTGGTTTGGAGGCTTGGGTAAGGCCCGTCGCGCGCGTGCAACAACCAAGCTCG
This sequence comes from Linanthus parryae, assembly GCA_023055425.1. NCBI lineage: Eukaryota > Viridiplantae > Streptophyta > Magnoliopsida > Ericales > Polemoniaceae > Linanthus > Linanthus parryae. Next base: position 477,718 of record JALGPY010000012.1, read on the forward strand.
CGCGCGACCCTTTGTAACTGCTTTGAGAGACTTAATGGCCACATCCTATAAACCTGGCTTGACCTCATAACGGTCTCCGGTATGTACAGTCAGATGCCTAACGGTCCTATATACACGGTTGAACGTGCCGTTACGGGGGATACCATTAAGCCGCCATTTATGGTGCATTAACCCCCTCGCAACGGTCACTTCCGCACTATATATAGGTTCGTTGGTCCTCCTTTGCGACACCCGAACAACACGAGATCTTCTGGACTTACCGAAGCTCTGCCATTAAGCTGTCTCTCTCTCTCTCTCAGTTATCATCGCTTACCCTCTCCCTACATACAACCCTACATCTCTCTGTGTTCTTATTCCCTACTTGAGGTGCACACTTGGACATCTCCAAAGGATTTCCTTGCGCAGACCTGGTGCTGTACCAGCGTCTTCCACTCCTTGAATCTTGCGAAGGCTTCACTCTTGTGCTTCATCACGAATATCCAATTCACAATGGAGTAATCGTCTATGATGCTCAGAAAAAACTTGTACCCACCAATCGGCTCGACTCGATATGGACCCCAGCAATCCGAATGGCTATAATCAAAAGTACCTTTCGTTAGGTGAACGGCCTTAGGGAACTTGCTACGCTGTAGCTTCCCATACACGCAATGCTCACAAAACACTAGGCTCTTGGGAACATTCGCGGTGATATACCCCTTTTTGTGAAGTTCCTGCGTTCTACGTTCACTCATATGACCGAGTCTCATATGCCAGATCTTAGTTAGATCAGCTTCCATTACCTCGGCTGAGGCAACTCTGACAGACCCTGTGATAGCTGAATCTTGTAGCACATACAAAATCCCATCCTTGACCCCCTTGAGTAGCACATCCGAGTCCTTGTAGACGCATAATCCTCCACCTTCACCCCTGAAACTAAAATCCTTGATGTTGAGTAGACTCAAAGAAATCAGATTCTTTGTGAGAAGCGGTACGTGTCTCACATCCTTCAATGTGCATGTATTCCCATCCACAGTCTTGAAGCTACCTGAGCCTTTTCATATGACCTTGCAAACAACTCTGTTTTCCATATGAACGGATCCTCCATCTGTGCGTTTGTAGCATGAAAACAGCTCCCTGATAGAACATATGTGATAAGAAGACCCATAGTCAAGAAACCACGCATCGGGTGAATCTGTGGCATCATCCTCATTAGAACGTAATCATCCTCATAGGAATTACCCTTATCTACCACGAATGCAGAGCCATTCTATCCATGTTATCCTCATTTAGGGAAATATTTCTTCCAGTGCCCTTTCTCCTTGCAGTAGGCACATACATCCTTGGATAACTTAGAACTCGAGAATTGCTTCTTCTTATTCTTATTATCCTTCTTGCTTCCCCCTGAATCCATCAATCCGGAAGCATGGTCCTCTGTACATGTGCCTGCACCCTTATGGCGCAGCTCCCTAGAATGGAGAAAAGCCTATCTGACCTCCTCTAGAGATAAGTCGTCCTTGTTCACAATGAATGACTGCACAGAGTTCTCCTATGATGGAGGTAACGAGATCAATAACAAAAGTACGGCATCCTCATCCTCTAAATTCTTGCCAATATTACGCAAATCAAGCAGAATTATGTTCAGTTGATCAAGATGGTCCTTGAGAACCGTACCTTCGAGCATCCGCAGGGTGAAGAACCTTTGTTTGAGCATCAAATTTCTAGTGAGACTCTTCTTCATGTAGAGACTCTCTGACTTGAGCCAAAGCTTTGCTGTTCCTATTGATCTGCGATCTCGATGATCACGTCATCCAATAAGCAAAACATAATCATTGAATATGCCTTCTCCTCCATTACCTTGAAATCCGGCTTAGTAACATCCATTCCTCCCTTGTCCGTGGTCAAAGGTGCCCACGATCCCTGCGATTTAACCAAGGCCTCCATCTTTATCTTCCAAAGGCTAAAGATGTTCCCTCCGGTAAACCTATCAATCTTCAACATCTATCCGGACATCGTTCTTGGTGGATTGATCTTGACCTAAGCTCTGATACCAGTTTTTTATACCTCTCACGATCACTCACGCCTCACGAACGATGAAATAATCAGCAAAACTCCAAGTTTACGTGGTTTGCTAGCCCAAATCGAGCTAACTACATCTACGGCGAAGAGAGACATTTTTTTATCAAGAGGAACGATTACAATGGAGTACATAAACATTCTAAACACTTAGGAGCCTATTTATAGTGCTTAGAACAGACCTAGATCTCCTAGATAGATTAGGATACAATTTCAAAAATGCCAAGAACAAGCAAGGTCGTGGGACCTAGTTGTGTGCGACCTTCCTGACTAGGTCTTGCGACCTCTGATTAGGCGACCTACTTCAAATATCCTGATTCTCAGGATGTTTTCCACTAGGTCGTGCGACCTACTGTTGGAATAGATGCCCTAGAGGCAATCTAGTTTAGTATGAACTTGTTTTTGGCTAGAACATTCATTGTATTATTTATTGGATATTTAATATAATGAAGTCCTTAGATTTACAATTGAGTTGTTTATCTTAAATGTCCCTAGTCCAATATAATGATTAATAGGACAATCATCTATAGGCTAGTATGGGGTTGGATTGATATGGAGATATCATGATCCAACACTTAGGTGTGCATCAGGGTAACGGCGCACTGGATTGACCCATCTCCGAGAAGGCAACATACATGTTATGTGGAGTCACAAGCGCTTCTCGTGGTGACAACGGTATTGTAATCCTTAGACTTGAAGTCACTATATTTTTTAGTTGTGGATTATTGTGATTTTGGTAGCGTCAAACGCTACACCGTAACTGGGTAGCTATAAAGGCGTGTACCGGATACAATAAGAAGCAAGCTTAGAAATCTTAGTAGACGTAAATAGAAATTGTCCCTCCCACATAATGGGAGCAAATATCCGAGGCCACTCGAGGGATAGTGCTTATGGAATGTCAGGCTAGAGTCAAATAAATCAATATAGGATATTGATGTTATTTGCATGAATAAGGCTATTCCCAGGATCGAGAAACTATGGATTAGATATGCGTGTGTGACTTGTATGTCTCGTTTCCAATCCGGAAATAGAGACAAATGGATGCGACAATAACTTGCACAAGGTTTGTCGGATGACTATTCTATTAGTTTGCTAGAATGGATGTCTTGCTAGAGATCGCTCCATATTAGCAAATTGTTTCTACCAACTAGATTGAACCTATGGGGTCACACGCTAGATATAGTTGAACTAGATTTGGTAATCAATTAATGTGATTAATTAATTAGAAGGATCACTTTGCAACACCTTGCAAACTTAGTAGGACTAATATGCAAGGAAGGGACTAATCCGAATTCATGTTGGATTAGGAAGGGCCTTTAGATAATTGACAAGGAGTTGTTGGACTATATAAAGGAGGATCCTAGCTTCCTTCCCACACTAATGCTCATAACATAAGTGAGTGGGAGAGAACAAAAGAGAGAGAGCATGCAACAAGAGGGCCGAACCCGACCCCCTTGCGCCGCCCCTACCCGTCGGCCACAAGGAAGCCAAAATCTTCCCTAGTTGCCTTGTGTTGCGTGATTTCTTCTAACTCTTCCTCCGGTCCAAGCTAGCACAAAGGAGAATGAAGATCTAGATCTCAACTCTAGGCGTGGATCAACCGTAGAGACGTGACACAATTCACGTTACAAGTCATCACAGGAAAAACCCTAAGGTGTGTAACATGATTCTTATGTTACCATCGTTATGATTCTCTTCCAGTGATCCTTGGAGGGTATTAAATGGATAATTTAATTTTACGCTGCGTATCCATGATCGAAAACCTATAGTTAACTACTAGGCTTGGCCCAGGGCGGCTCAAAGAGGGTTCGGCCATATGATGGTGGGCCCCTAGACCGGTTTGACCCTAGAAATCCTTAAAACAATTAATAATTGACCACGCGCGTTAAAATTAGATTTTAACTGTTTATGTGCAAATCGCATGGTGGTTGGATATGGCCTTAGAATGTGGTTTTGTGTGATTGTTTAATTTTGTTGTTTGGTTTACGACCTGCGAGCTGATCAATTCAATGTAATAATTAATTAGGATTTTATGACCTGCGAGCCATTTTTTTTCTCAACTTGGGAGATTTATTTTATTTAGTATAGTTTTTAGCTAGTGCGAGATAGAATAGATTGTTAGCCAAGATTGAAGCAAAGAAGCCTGAAGCCAAAAGGAGCCACAAAATATGGAGCATGGAGCATTCCACATGCCTAAGATTGACCAATAGATGGAGACGCATGGAGATGTGTTTGCTTTTAGGGTTCATAGATATTCCCATTGGATTGGGAATATCTTAGTCTCGAAAAGGCCATATCCATATCACGTTTTATTTATTTTGTGGTTGTTTATTTTAATGTCTTATTATTATTTGTTTGGTGTATGGATGATGTATGCAATTAGGATAATAAGATAATTAGACAATCCAGATCTATTATTTGGAGTTGTGTCCAAACTCAAAATAGATAGATCAGTTGATATGGATCAACGAAACAATTAAAATTGAATTTTAAAAATCCCTCAAAATTGAAATATCGTGTTTTGCCTTCTCGTTATTTAAACACTCATTGTCATCATCATTTATCAAGCTCGTGCATGCCAAAGCAAGTCGACTTGGTTCATAATGATGAAATGCGATGGCACAAGCAAGTAATGTGCAATTGTTTAAATAAGAGGTTGGATACAACTAGGCTATTAATTTGATTAAAACCTAGAGGCAATCAATCGCGATTATCCATGCGGATGGATAAATAAGGAGTTATTTTCCCAATTGAACCAAGAGTTGCATGGGATGTAATTGGAATTGTTCCTACCTAAAGTAGTCAAATTTTGGGTGACTTGCCAAAGCAAGCTCAAAAGGAGATGAAACATGGATCTTGGCCCACTAGAAAATATAAGGATATTTTCTGCAGTAATATCTTGAGGGTTATTAATCCGTAGAAATATAGTGGGAGCTATATTTGATAAACTAACCATTATTGAATATAGTCAAAAGTTCACAAATACTAAAACTTGCGTATTTTCCTATTGTAGAATTCCAAATGGAAAACAACTAATCGAGTTCACAATATTCCCTACGATCTATCCTTGAGAAGAAAAAGCTCTCTGGAACCAACTTGCTTGATTGGTAGAGAAACTTGAGAATCGTTCTCAAGCAAGAGAAGAAACTGTACGCAATAGAGGAGCAAGTTCCAGCAGGTCCAGAGAACAATACTCATGTAGTCCTAAAGGCGTATCAAAAGCGTGTTGATGACGCTATTGATGCGGCCTGCCTAATGCTATGCACCATGACCTCTGAGCTTCAGAAGCAACACGAGAACAAGAATGATGTCGATATGATCGAACACTTGAAGCAGCTCTTCCAAGAGCAGGCGAGGGTTGAGAGGTATGAGGTTTCTAAGGCATTGTTCAAATGTCATCTGGCTGAAGGAAACCCTGTGGTACCTCACGCACTCCGCATGATCGGATACTTAGAGAATCTCGCGCGACTAGGGTTTCCGTTCGGCCAAGAGTTGGCCACCGATCTCGTGCTGCAAGTTGCCTGAGAGTTATGGAAAAATCATCATGAACTATAACATGAATGTGATCGTGAAACTATTGCCAGATTTGCTCAATATGTTGAGGACAGCTGAACAAAGCATCAACAAGGGTAAGGGCAAGGCCATTATGATGGTACGGAAAGGAAAGGGCAAAAGGTTTGCCTCATCCTCCAAGGTAAAAGGCAAGTCATTTGCCAAGTCCAAGAAAACTGTCCTTAAGACTGTTGGTCGCATTGCCAAAGGTATGACTAAATGTGAGTGTCACTACTGAAGTCAGCCTGGACACTGGAGCAGGAACTGCCCAAAATATCTGGAGGACAAGAGGCTTGGAATAGTGATTCCACCACCACCAGGTATTTTTGTTGTAGATGTCAATTTAACTATCTCTACATCGTGGGTATTGGATACTGGATGTGGATCTCACATTTGTCGAAATGTGTAGGATCTAAAGAGAAGTAGAAGATTGGCTAAAGGGGAGATAGACTTGCGCGCTGAGAATGGAGAAAAAGTTGCTGCATTGGTCGTAGGCGTGTGCGAGCTGTCTCTACCTTCAGGATTAGTTTTAGAATTAAATAATTGCTATTTTGTGCCTGCTATGAGCAGAAACATTATTTCTGTTTCTTGTTTGGATAAGGAAGGTTTTATTATTTCAATAAAGAACAATTGTTTTTCTATTTATTTTAATAATATTCACTATTGTAGTGGGCAATTATTTAATGGACTATATGTACTTGATCTAAGCAATCCTATCTAAAACATTAATACCAAGAGGATTAAAATAAATGATTTCTCGTTTAGGCCACATAAACGAGAAATGTGTATCTAGACTCCATAAGGATGGATTTCTAGACTCATTTGATTTTAAATCATATGAGACATGTGAGGCTTGTTTATTAGGAAAAATGACAAAGTCCCCTTTCAATAAGAAAGGTGAAAGGACTAGTGAGCAATTGACGCTCATACATACTGATGTATGTGGGCCATTTGCCACGCCTGCCAGGAGTGGTTACGTCTTCTTCATCACATTTACTGATGATTTCAATAGATATGGATTTGTATACCTTATGAAGGACAAATCCGAATTCTTTGAAAGGTTCAAAGAATTAAAGAGTGAAGTAGAGAAGCAACTTGGCAAGAGTATCAAGGCTCTACGATCGGATCGTGGAGGAGAGTACTTGAGCCAAGAGTTTGACGACTATCTTAGAGAGTGTGGGATAGTGTCCCAACTCACTCCACCCGAAACGCCACAATGGAATGGCGTGTTCGAGAGAAGGAATCGAACACAATTGGATATGGTTCGATCTATGATGTGTCAAACCGATATTCCATTATCATTTTGGGGCTATGCTCAATTAAGTGTAGCTTTCACCATTAACCGTGTTCCATCTAAATCATTCATGAAGACATCACATGAGATGTGGAGTGGGAGGCGTCCCACACTGTCGTTCATGAAGATTTGGGGCTGCGATGTCTATGTAAAGCGTTTACAATCAGACAAACTAGGGTCAAATTAGGATAAGTGTAAGTTTGTGGGGTACCCTAAGGAAACTAAGGGTTACTACTTCTACAATCCAACTGAGAACAAAGTGTTTGTTGCTCGGTCCGGCGTGTTTCTAGAAAGAAATTTTGTCTCTAAAGAAGCAAGTGGGAGGACTGTAGAACTTGAAGAAATTCAAGAACCACAAAAACACTGAACCAACTATGGAACATGAACAGGAACCACAAGAAGTTGTGGAACAGCCTGTTCAAGTAACACAAGAGCTTCGTAGATCTAGTAGAGTGCGTCAGGAACCCGATAGGTATGGACTTCTCATGACAGATTCTGGTGACACTATGCTCATAGATGATGATCCTACTACCTATGAAAAGGCCATGAAAGGGGTCAGAAGTGGCTTGAAGCCATGAGATCCGAGATGGAATTCATGTATACCAACAAAGTATGGACTTTAGTGGAACCACCCGAAGGGGCACGGCCCATAGGGTGCAAGTGGGTCTTCAAGAAGAAGATTTACATGGATGGTTATGTGATTACCTATAAGGGCCGATTGGTGGCTAAAGGATTCAGACATATTCATGGTATTGACTATGATGAAACCTTTTCACCAGCCGCTATGATCAAATCCATCCGAATCCTACTTGCCATTGCAGCATACTACGGCTATGAGATTTGGCAGATGGATGTCAAAACAGCATTCCGCTATGGGAATCTCCTCGAGGACGTGTTAATGATACAGCTAGAGGGTTTTGAAGATCCAAAGCAAGCCAAAAAGTCTGTAAACTGCTAAAATCCATTTATGGATTGAAGCAAGCTTCTAGGAGTTGGAATCGACGTTTTGATGAAGTAGTCAAAAAATTTGACTTCATCAGAAACGAAGATGAGTCTTGTGTCTACAAGAAGGTTAGTGTGAGCTCTGTAGCTTTTCTGGTCTTTTATGTAGATGACATACTACTCATTGCAAACAACGTTCCCATGCTGCAATCTGTTAAAGATTGGCTAGAAAAGTGTTTCTCAATGAAATACTTAGGGGAAGCAGCCAATATACTTGGTATGAAGATCTATAGAAATAGATCTAAAAGACTGCTAGGCCTAAGTAAAAGTACATACATTGACAAGTTGTTGAAACGGTCCAACATGAAAGATTCCAAGAAGGGATTTTTCCCATGTCACATGGAATTATTCTTTCGAAGAAGAATTGTCCTTCCAATGAGATTGAGAAGGAACGCATGAGTAGAATTCCCTATGCCTCGGCCATAGTATCTATCATGTACGTCATGTTATGTACTAAACCAGATGTGTCATATGCCTTGAGTATGACAAGAAGATACCAATCCAATCCGGGTGAAATTCACTGGATTGCAGTCAAGAACATCCTAAAGTACTTGAGAAGAACTAAGGATGCTTTCTTGATATTTGGCGGAGAGGAAGAAATGCGTGTAAGGGGTTACACGGATGCAAGCTTCCAAACCGACAGAGATGATTTCAGATCGCAATCGGGATATGTGTTTTGCAGAATGGAGTAGCGGTGAGCTGGAAGTGTTCCAAGCAAGAGACGGTGGCTGATTCTACAACGGAGGCTGAGTACATTGCTGCAAATGGTGCAGCAAAGGAAGCTGTTTGGATCAGAAAATTCGTTTATGAGCTTGGTGTGGTTCCTAGCATTGCAGATCTAGTAGAGTTGTACTGTGACAACACTGGGGCGATCGCGCAGTCAAAGGAGCAACGGTCACAACAGAAATTCAAACATGTTCTCAGGAAGTTACACTTATTCGAGACATTATCGAGGAGACGTTCGGATCTGCAAGATTCCTACATATGAGAATCTGTCAGATCCACTTACAAAGCCGCCTCTTCAGTGGAAGCATGAAAGGCACACTAGGATCATTGGCATACGGGATGCATCAGATTGGCTCTAGTGCAAGTGTGAGAGTGTTGGAATAGATGCCCTAGAGGCAATCTAGTTTGGTATGAACTTGTTTTTGGCTAGAACATTCATTGTATTATTTATTGGATATCTAATATAATGAAGTCCTTAGATTTAAAATTGTGTTGTTTATCTAAAATGTCCCTAGTCTAATATAACGATTAATAGGATAATTATCTATAGACTAGTATGGGGTTGGATTGATATGGAGATATCATGATCCAACACTTAGGTGTGCATCAAGGTAATGGCGCACTGGATTGACCCATCTCCGAGAAGGCTACATACATGTTATGTGGAGTCACAAGCGCTTCTCGTGGTGAAAACGGTATTGTAATCCTTAGACTTGAAGTCACTTGATTGTCTAATTGTGGATTATTGTGATTTTGGTAGCGTCAAACGCTACACCGTAACTGGGTAGCTATAAAGGCGTGTACCGGATACAATAAGAAGCAAGCTTAGAAATCGTAGTAGACGTAAATAGAAATTGTCCCTCCCACATAATGGGAGCAAATATCCGAGGCCACTCGAGGGATAGTGCTTATGGAATGTCTGGCCAGACTCAAATAAATCAATATAGGATATGATGTTATTTGCACAAATAAGGCTATTCCCAGGATCGAGAAACTATGGATTGGATATGCGAGTGTGACGTGTATGTCTCGTGTCCAATACGGAAATTGAGACAAAGGGATGCGACAATTATTTGCACAAGGTTTGTCGGATGACTATTCTATTAGTTGGCTAGAATGGATGTCTTGCTAAAGACCGCTCCATATTAGCAAATTGTTGCTACCAACTAGATTGAACCTATGGGGTCACACGCTAGATAGAGTTGAACTAGATTTGGAAATTAATTAATGTGATTAATTAATTAGAATGATCACTTTGCAATACCTTGCAAACTTAGTAGGACTAATATGCAAGGAAGGGACTAATCCGAATTCATGTTGGATTAGGAAGGGCCTTTAGGTAGTTGACAAGGAGTTGTTGGACTATATAAAGGAGGCTCCTAGCTTCCTTCCAACACTAATGCTCATAACATAAATGAGTGGGAGAGAAAAAAAGAGAGAGCAAGCAACAAGAGGGCCGAACCCGACCCCCTTGCGCCGCCCCTACCCGTCGGCCACAAGGAAGCCAAAAGCTTCCCTTGTTGCCTCGTGTTGCGTGATTTCTTCTACCTCTTCCTCCGGTCCAAGCTAGCAAAAAGGAGAAGGAAGATCTAGATCTCAACTCTAGGCGTGGATCAACCGTAGAGACGTGACACAATTCACGTTACAAGTCATCACAGGAAAAACCCTAAGGTGTGTAACATGATTCTTCCTTTACCATCGTTATGATTCTCTTCCTGTGATCCTTGTAGGGTATTGAATGGATAATTTAATTTTCCGCTGCGTATCCATGATCAAAACCCTACACCTACCTACTAGGTCGTGGAACCTACTGAAAACATTTTTTTTGCTTATTTGCTCTCCATCTTGGTCCCTTTGGTCCCCGTTGTTGCTCTTGATGTTTTCTTCAACTTATTCAAGGCTTAAATACAATATATGTGTTGTTCCCTAGGTGCTTATACCTCCTCAAAATTTCTTCTCTAGTCTAGAGTTTTACTGGAGGTTAACTCTACCAAGAGCACCAAGTTAGAGGCCTAGTATTAGTCTAACCAGAGTAGCCAATAACATATCTCGATTATCGCCTAAGAGTCCCAAATTCTAGGTGGTTGAACTATACAGTCTGGGTGCATTAATTAGATACTCACGATGCTGAAGAAACCCCCCCCCCCCCCCCCCCCCCCCCCCCCCCCCCCCCCGGAATCCAACAGTGGATCAGAGCCGACAAGTTTGCTACTGAGAATGCAGTGGCATCAGTTTAATGATTTCTTTTTGGGTTTTGTGTGGTCTGGACTAGCCAACTTCACGCCTCTGTTATGTTGTTCTTCTCTGCTTGTGTTTGTACTTGATCTTGTGTTTTTTTAGATGTTTCCCTGGTACCAAAAAAAAAATTACATTGATCTGCATATGAAGCTAAGCCAAATTGATCTTGTGTTGATACAAAAACCCTTAGGTACGGCCACTTGAATTTACCTAAGGTCTGTCATATTCTGAGAGTTCCACCCGCAATACTCAACCAGATTCATAGATTCCTTCACTGGTGAAACCATGTTGTTAACTTTGCTGAACACTTTCCTCAAACACCATGTATTATTGCTTGTTCAGAAGGCGATCCCTTGTTTGTGATACTAGTCACTAAACAAATGTACCGTTGGCTGCCCCCAGAATCTAGCTCAAACAATGTTAGAAAATCACTATTCATATATTCGCCAGCTCTATTATTCCTGGGCATGTATATGAGAAGTTGAAATGAAGAAATAGTATTTTGCCAAAACATTGAACTTTTACATTTTACAGAAAAGAATATAAGATCAATATTAAATAAGAGAACAACAAACGTATATTCACTAATACAAAAAACAAATTAAATGACATACAATTCGTGTACATGTGAAGGTACTGTGATGTTACTGGGGAAAGCGAAGGTAGAGCGGGATGGGGTTGTGAGTGTTGGGTGCAGCGTCCCAGACTGAGAATGCACTGGTCGAGTTTATCCATTTCTTGCTCATCTCTGGGTAATGACGGTCCAACACATCTTTCAAGCTTTCAGTTTTGTTCACCCATTCTAGACCTTTCTTTGTGTAGCTTTCCTCGTTGAAATTGCTCGTGAAAAACCTATCAGCCTCAAGTCGCCTGCATTGCCAATGTATCCCAATAATTATATCTAAACATCCACACTACATAGATATGTGTATATGATGATAAGTTCAGTTATAATTATTGGAAATCAGAAACCCACAAAATAGAAAGAAAAAAAAAAGTTGGGATTTTTTCCTACCTTGATGCCATAATCAAAAACACGACAAAAGCCGTTTCACTGATTGCAAATCCTTTGATTTTCTTCTCAGCAAGCATACCCACAAGTAAATCAAGCTCTTCCACGTTATTTCCATACACTTCTTTGAGGGTAGCAATAGATTCCTTATCGTCGGTTAAATCTTCCCATTTTGCAACCGGTATCAACAAGAGACCTCTCCTGAAGTCATTGTATCGTGCAACTTTCCTCTCTCTGTCTCGGTAAACTGCAGACATTATTATTATCTATCAGCAACCTTTTGAAGCCCACGAGTTGGAAACCAAAGTGAGTAATTGTATATATTCTTACCTTCAAGAGCGGGTAGGTCAACATGGTCAGCTCTCTCTTTGCCATCTTTACCTTGAGCGATAAGGTCCCTAAACCACAAGGGGTAGTTGAAAAGCTCTAGGGCTCCACAGGCTTGGTGACCCATTGACACAATTTGCCTTGTGATCCCAATGTCAGCTAGTGTTTCTTCACCTTTATGACCCACCAGGTTGGCCATAGGAACCCTGCAACATTTTAATTTCCATATATTGTCAATCAAATAGATTAATTGCCCCCACTAGGTAAACCCCGCATCTAGTACAGTAGTTTGCAAAACCACACCAGAGAGTTAAGAAACTCAATAAACAGCCCTTAGATTTGCATGCATGTCATGCATGTCTGACCAACTCAACTGCACCCTTAAAGGTACTTTTAACTATTTTTACTAGCTGCTGTTAATATATGAAGAAGGTGTTACGTACTTGTGGCTTAGCGGCGGGGATTTGTTGGGTCCTGTTCTGGCTGTGATGTCTCGGACTAGCAGATCATCAGGCAGGAGGGGGTGCATCCTGTAGACACTAACGAATTCCTCAGTCAGCGAGTATGGCGTCCCGTGGTTGTTAGGCTTCTTTAGACCCACAAGCCCGCCCAAGATCGCCCCTCCAATGTGCCCGAACGTGTCTTTGAACTTCTTCCCCAACAGACCATACCAGTTGGTTCGCATCGCTGCACGCAGTGTATCTGTTTTTAGTAGCTCGACTGTCCAGTCAATTGTGTGGACCTTGGCGATCACAGCAGATGTTACAAGTCTTGCATAACGGTACAGTTCTTCGTCGTCCAATTTCGGGTCTTGCTTCTGAAATATTTAACACGACTTTGTAAATTTAATAGATGCATCATCATCATTTGACTAAGTCAATTATTGACTTTTATATGTTACTTTGACTACATGATTAGTCTTATGAGTAATAATTGCAGAGGGAGGTCTGGTCCCAGTCTAATTAAGCAAAGGCTCATACCTTGAGAGCGTCGCATACAGCATTGTGTTCTTGGATGAAAAGAGATTGCAATGCGGACACACCGGCCCAGCTATTACGAACATCACCAGACAAAGCAACTCCATCCTCATGAAGGAGGAGGTCATCTTTCGCGATCTTGAGCTTCCCGTCTGTGAAAGTCCTGACTTTGTCCAACCTCTGCTGGTTGCTTCCGTAAATAACGCTCCCGTCCCTAACAAATACGTTAAAAGACACGAACCGTGCTCTGTTTAGTAACAAGGGACGAAAGACCGCAACCTAGCAAGTACTACCTCCATTTTGCCAGAATCTTTCAAGTGCACTATTCATCAGTTCATTTAACCGGCTAATTTAACTTACGATATGAAACAAAAATGTGTCAATCCCTCCATTTTGCCAGAATCTTTCAAGTGCACTATTCATCAGTTGATTTAACCGACTAATTTAACTAACGATATGAAACAAAATGTGTCAATCTTTTCACAATATTATAGATTTTTCTTAAAACTATAGTATATTGGGAGAAAAATAGCAATTTTTTGTATCATATCGTGAGTTAAATTAGTCGGTAAAAATGACCTCCATGAAGTCAACTGAGAACTTTATGGTGAAATAGACAAGTACAATGTAAGATTAATGTTCTTACCACCAAGGTGTTCTGGTGTTCAAGTGGCCTGATTGGATGTCATGGAAACCAGTAGGAGCCTCTTTCGTCTTGTAGAACCTGAAAGATTGTAGTGGGCATTGGCTTGCTACTTCACTTGGTGCTGTGAGTGTTTCAATCTGTAACCAAATTTATTTCAGTTATTACATGTAGTCAAACAGCGAAAGAAGAGAAACCGAAATAAGTTGGTAAGAAGTTGTGGTGCCATACCTGGTTTGTGTCTTCCAAATGATCAACCCAGTCGTGAACCATGAACTGTATCCAGGAGGCTGCGATCACATTGAACTGCTTCCCAGTGTCGATCAATTTCCTTCGTGCCAGAAGTTTCGTGGCAATTACGGCCGGGTCTGGCTTCAACAGCTGTATGAAAATTAAAGACGTGAGAACATGTATTGCATGCCTCACAAAAAACGCCGTTGTTTTAAAAAAGGGGCTGTATTTGTAAAAATATAATAAAGTTGTAATATTACCCTTTCATATTAAATGAACCAAGCTTTGGAGAAAATAAAATAAAGAATAAATAATAGTTGAAATAGCATGTCAAAGTTTTGTACTGGGATGCATTATATGCATGTCTCCAAAAAAATACAAAAATAGACAATTCCTGTGAGACAGAGAGAGTAAAAGTATTTAACGTAGAGTTTCTGCTAAGAAAAACAAACGGCTATTGTTTTCTCAGACCAGGGATCAAGGTACAATTTCATGGTTGGTATCGGGTCTAGTGGCAACATGGCCACGATTACTACGAACCCCGACTAGCGGATATAAAAACGGGTCTACATTAACTAAATGTGGATATGTTATCATTGTCAACTCTTAATGCATGTTCTTCTGTTTTAAGCAGTAAACAATTTCAACATGGAGCTTTAAAAAACCTACTACTTGGTGTGGCATGACGCCTTACAATGGATGCTCAAACAAAATTAGGTACAACTTTTAAATTAAAAGAATTGGGTTTAAGATTGAACTTATTGTTTAATGCAAGTTAATAATATTAATTAACTTTTTGTATTCATAGGATGTTTGTTATCAAATTAGACCATATTAGGTAGGCTCAAGCTGCCACAATTTTGTCTCCACCCCATTTTCTTTATCTTTTCCTTGACATATATACATGTTACGTACTCTGGCTGCTGCTTGATCAAAACTTGTTATTTAAGAGAAATTATCTTCAATTATTCTGTTTGTAACATGGGTAGATAGATTAACTACTACTCTTGTTCACATACCAATGATGATGGACAACTAACTAATATATAAAGTATCCATAATGAAAATTGGAAAGTGAAATGATAAGATCAGATTACCATCATAAACCCATGAAATTAAGAGCTCTTGCAAGTATGAACACATTAAATTCATGTTAAAAAAATTACGCGAACCCTTTGTAGTCTTAAATTGGTAACTACTAAGAAGAACCTTCAAAGAAATTATTGAAATATATTCTAACAATTATTAAAAGAAACACCAACAAAATTCCCATATATAAGGGTATAATCTCATATTTAGGACCTTATGATCATAAATACCGAAAACACATTTCCCAAAATCGATGAAAACGAACAAGGCTAAAGTAACATCACGCGTTTCACTTCAACCTACCCGACCTACCGTCGGAACTCCGCCAAAATAACATTTTCGACTTAAAAACAACTTAAAACTATACCACATCTTTCGTCTCGTGCCTACTCAACCTTGAAAGTTAGCTTAAAGGGCGAGAATTTTCTTCGCACTTAGAAATTTAGAACATGTGGCAAGTCTCTTCCAATACCCTTGTGTAATGAAACTAACCATCTCCCTCACACATCAGGCTCTGTGCTGGTCAAACTTTGACCGGTCTTTCAGATTAAACAGAAATGTGTTAGTAATCTAGCCTTTGATGTTACTGTTAAGTGGTTTCGGGCATTCTCAACCTCAAAAGCTAGTTGAAGGACGGTTGATGCCCCTCTTATGGAAAAAATTAACAGATTAAGGGAAAGATGTTTGTGGATTTCCAAACGAATAAAAACACGTAGGGCTCCTTAATGGGTGGTCTAACCAGGAATTGCACAAATTTAAACTAGGGTAAAAGAAAAACAATGTCATGCTAGTGCAAGAACAAAATATATCCATTAATTGATAAAAGACCTTTTGTGATTCATTCTCAGCAGGAAGAACGTTCCTCCCAAAGAAAGTTCCTTCACTTCCTGCCCCTTCATTGAAAGGGTCATTGAACTTTCCATCAGCCGTCCTGTACGGATAGTCAGCCGGGTTATACCGGACTCCGACCGGAGTCGTTCCGACGTTGATCAAGTTGTATTGTTCGTGAAGGTGCCGGCGAATCGCGAGGTACCCGAGCCCCAAGAACACCGGAAGCCGGTGCCACGCCGCAAACTTATCGACAGCGTGAACTATCTGCATGATATTTATTTGTAAATGAAAGAAATTGATTAAGCGATAAGCTGACATTGTTTTGGAAGTAAAGAAGAACTGAAAAGGGAAGAGTTGAAGATGTTACAAGGAAGAGAAGCTTGTCTGTGAGAGTCATTCTTGACACAACTTCATGGAAGTCACTATGAATGAATTGCTCCAAAGGGGCCAGAAGGAGCTTTTTGACAAGTTCCATAACTTAATTTGGAGAGCTCTTTCTTTGGAGAACAACGAGATTGATGAATGCCTATCTAGCTTAGATAAGTAGATATATATAGAACCCAGAGAGAGAGAGAGAGCGAGATGTTTGTGGAATTAGTAAAATAAGAGCTAATTTTCAATTAAGGAGGTCGTGAACAAGTTTGTGAGGATGGTGGCTAGCTACTGTGGAAACTTGATGGTTATTTCTGATGAAGAAATGTGTTTTAAACGTGTATTCAAAGTTAGATAACTATTACTACCTCCGTTCTCTCTCTTTCTTCCATTTAATGTTCAAACCACTATTCATTGGATCGCATTGACCCGATAATTAGGATAATAAACCGTTGCAACTTTTTGACATTTTTTGTATAGTGTTGTAGATAAACTTTTTCTCTACAACACTATGCCAAAATTATCAAAAAAAGTACATAATCTTGTTACTCAAATCATCGGGTCAAAGTGACTCAGTTACGAGTCAAAAAGTCAAACTAGGAAGAAAGAGAGAGAACGGAGGTAGTATGAGAGAGTTTGAAGATTCTTTTGTTGGGTAATTTACCGAAGCATAAATGCAGTAGCTATCCTGCATTTCGAGAATTTGCAAAAGCCACCCTTCTACTTAACCACGATGACAAGAAATAGCGTAGTTGCTATAATTCCAACTCCGTACCCTTATCACTCGTATTGAACTTATCTCTCCCTTTTCTTCTTGAGAAGTCAGTTTGATTTCTATGTTAACCCTAAGAGCCGGTTGTTGAAAAAAGAAGTGGTTTGTAATATTTGATAAAGTTGAGGGGTTAGTACGTAATATCTTAAAAGTTAGCAACTGTAAAGTGGGGATAAAATCATGAACCCTAACTCTTCATCTTCTATTTTATAAATTAGAACGGTTGACTTTATTTCAACCGTTGATTAAAACAACCCTAGCCTTAGATCTCACCTACCACCAATTTATAGTTAGAATTCTCTAAAAAATTGGAGATGGGGGCAACCACCACTTTTGTAACTTCTCCCCCACTTCCTCCACACATCTCCAACTTTTCTCATTTTCACTCTTTTTCACCTGAACTTCTCACACGGTGGCTCGAAATTTTTTTGGGTTTGTACTAATTCCATCATCTTTGTGTTGTCATTCACTTTTTAAATCGCAATTGCAAAGTTTCTCAGTTTTTTGTAGTGCCCTCGGACACGGGAAATCCCCTAGTTCTTCAATAAAGAAAAACTAGCTAGTTCTCTTTCAGTTTCTTAATTATTTAGTTATTTGCTTGAGTAATTACTTACTCTAGTTAATTAATTATTTCCTCTTTATAATCTTTACTTAACTATATAATCAAAGTTTCATAACCTAAGTAATTAATTTAGTATCTAGTTAACCTAAGAGTAGTCATCTGTTGTTGGAAGTAGCATACATGCATGACGTGTATGACACTTGTATGAGCATGCCATGAATGGAGATGTTTGTTGATTTGAGAATGTATGTTTGTAGAGCCCAAGTAGCTACTAGAGCAAGACGACATCATCTACGAGTCGAACGTGTGATTGTAATTGGCTCTATTTGTGAGGTAAGAAAATATGTAGAACATTTCGCGTCTATTACTTTCTTCTGTTATTTGCTATTAGCTTTATAGTAATAGTTCTCAGAGGGTATGTGTTTGTCTTTTTAGAAAATTTCATGTGTTTTGCTATTCCAGTATTATGATTTAGGTCAGGGGCCTTTGTGCAATGATGAAGCCCTATGTAAGGCTGAATTTGTAACTAATTTTCTATGAGAAATGTTATTTCTTCCCTATTTCACATTTCCAGTTTTCTTCTTCACTGAAATCAAATATGGTATCAGAGCCTTGAATCACCCTGTTCCGATGTTCAAATCGTTCTCCGGCGAATCTCTGTTTATCGTTCCTCTCTCCAATTCGTCTGCTTTCTCATCCCGATCCAATCTCTGACCATGTCCTTCACAGAAGAGTTCCCATCAGGTCTACATGTGGCTCGGCTGCTCAACATCAGTTCGGCGTCGCCATACTTTCTCAGTCATTCTGAATCTCCAGGTATCGTACTCGTCTCACAAGTCTTAACCGGAAAGAATTACAATACCTGGAGTCGCTCAATTTTGGCTGCTCTGAAAGCAAAGAACAAGTTAGGGTTCATAACTGGATCTCTTCGTGAACCAGTAGATGCCGATCCGTTACATGAATACTGGATTCATTGTGATAACATGGTGATTTCCTGGATGCTTGATTCGGTTTCCAAAGACATCTCTGTTAGTATTGTTTTCATGAAATAGCTTTAGCATATTTGGAATGATCTCAAATCTAGGTATTCTCAGAAGAATTTATCTCACATTTTTCAGTTGTCTACTGCTATTGATGAACTTAGACAATGTGATCTCAGTGTTAATGTGTATTTCACAAAATTGAAGTCTCTGTGGGATGAAATGTCCAATTACAAGTTTATTCCTAGTTGTGTTTGTGGCGTGCTGAAGAATTGCAGTTGTCAAATTGTGAGTTCTATCTTGAAGAGTTATGAACAAGAGTGCATTTTAAAGTTTCTTATGGGCCTACATGAAAATTACACTACTGTGAGAGATTAGATCCTCTTAACTGAGCCACTTCCTGATCTACTTGCTTCCTTTTCTAAAGTAGTACAACAAGAAAGGCAGGCAGAAATTACTTGTCATGCTTCTAGCTCTCAGAGTATGGCTTTGTTGGCTCATCAACCATCTATGGAACACAATGTTGTTGCATAATGTTGTTGCAACACAAGTCTCCAGGTCATATGTTGTTCATAAGTACAACAATAAAGGTAGATCACATTGTACACATTGTGGATGGTCAGGGCATACTAGAGAAAAGTGTAAACTTCTTGGTTATCCCCCTGGTTTCAAATTCAAGAAAAACTACAACAACAATCTACCTCCAGGATCTGCTTCTGGACAGTCCTCTTCTCCAGCTACTCTAAGAGTTCATAATATTCTTGGCTCATCTTATGCTAACTCATCAGAGATGTCTATGTACCATCAAGGGGGCAGGACAGAATATCTCTTACACATAATGAGTGTGCTCAGCTCATGAAAATGCTTGGGATAGAATGAATATGTCATCTTCAAGTTCTACAGCTTCATATGGATCTTCTCAGAATATGGAAGGATCTTTTCTCCTTCTATGGCAGACTCTCCTTTCATCACCTCATTCACTGGTATGGCTAAGTCTTATATGTCTAATGGAATTGTTAATAACTATGCATTTTCATCTCTATTGTCTGATGCATCTTCTTCAACCAATTTTTCATGGATTCTTGAGAGTGGAGCAAGTGACCATATGTGCTCTTCACTTTCTCAATTTGAAACAGCCACCCCTGTCTCAAAAATTTATTTTCATTTGCCTAATGGTGTTTATGTGCCTGTCACTCATATAGGTATAGTTCATGTTAATCCCAATTTGACTTTGTTGAGTTTCTTGTACATTCCAACTTTTGAAATTAACTTGATCTCCATATCCAAGTTAATTTCTTCACTTAATTGTAGTGTCCACTACTCTGCTGATGGTTGTTCTATTCAAGACTCCAAAAATAAGTATGTGTTGGGAAGGGGTATTAAAAAGGATGGCTTATACCTTCTTTTTTCATCATTCAACTGTGAATGCCTGTGCTTCTGTAGTCAATTCCATTTTGTCGCATCAGAGATTGGGTCACCTATCTTATCAGAAGCTACAGTTGCTATTTCCTCACTTCAAAACCACTTCTGCAGTCTCTTCTCCCTGGGACATCTGTCATCTTTCTAAACAGAAAAAGCTTCCATTTCCTTCTTCCACTACTATTTCCCCTCATCTATTTCACCTCATTCATTGTGACACTTGGGGCCCTTACAGGTTATGTCACATGGTGGTTATAGATACTTCCTCACTATTGTTGATGACTATAGTAGAGCCACTTGGGTATATCTCATGAGGTCCAAAACCGAGGTTACTTCTCTACTTTCTATGCTTTGATTCTTACTCAGTTTAATCTTAGAATCAACATCATTAGGAGTGATAATGCTCCTGAATATGAGTTATGGTATTCTACACTAGCATTCATGTGTGGAAACCCCTCAACAAATTTAGTTGTTGAGAGGAAACATCAACACTTATTAAATGTCTCCAGGGCTCTCAGGTTTCAGTCTAATGTTCCATTATTTCTTTGGGGTGAGTGCGTCTTAACTGCAACCTACCTTATTAATAGAACACCATATGTGACTATACAAAACAAAACTCCGTATGAGCTACTCGACAACTGTGCTCCTTGTTATGATAATTTAAGAGTTTTTGGCTGTCTTTGTTATGTCTCTACACTCTCACACGTCTGACAAGTGTGTGTTTTTTGGTTATCCATTTGGTGTCAAAGGATATAAAGTATACAACTTGGATTCACATACAATCACTTGTATCGAACTTCTCTTTTCTTCTTGAGAAGTCAGTTTGATTTATTAACCATAGGAGCAGGTTGTTGAAAAAAAGGAGTAGTTTATACTATTTGATAAAGTTGAGGGGTATTGCATAATATCTTAAAAGTTAGCAACTGATTAAGTTAATTTGTTACTGTAAAGTGGGATAAAATCATGAGCCTTAACTCTTCATTCTTCAATAATGGGAAACTAGTTCTCTTTTAATTTCTTAATTATTTAGTTATTTACTTAAGTAATTACTTAATCTAGTTAAATAATTATTTCCTCTTTATAATCTTTACTTAAATATATAATCAAAGTGTCATGACCTAAGTAATTATTTTAGTATCTAGTTAACCTAAGATTAGTGATGCAATGGAGAAAGAGGAAATTAGATAAAAGTTCTTGATGCTGAAGGCCGCTGGAAAGAGGATATGAGTTCAATTCAAAGAGAATTTTACAAATTTTACTCGAAACTATTCTCTCAATCCAGTAGGGGTGATCCTAACCAAATCATTTCTAATTTTCCAAAGAAAGTAGCTCCAAAAATGAATGAGTTCTTAATTTACCCTTTCACGGATGAGGAGATCAAGCAAGCATGTTTTTATATGTCCCCTGATAAGGCCCCGGGGTTTGATGGCTTCACATCAAGATTTTTTCAATCATTTTGACATATTTTGGGGGCTGATGTCTGCGATGCAATCAAAGACTTTTTCAATTCAAGCAAGTTGCTCAAAAGCATTAATCTTACTCATATTGCCTTACTCCAAAATCTCGGAATCCATTGTATGTTAAAGACTATAGGCCTATAAGTCTATGCTCTGTAAGTTACAAGATCTTGTCTAAGATTATGGCTAAAAGGCTAGCAAATGTTATGAAGGAGATATCCGCTGACAACCAAAGTGATTTTATTGAAGGAAGATTGATCACAGATTATATACTCATTGGTCACGAAATGCTTCATGGTATCAAAAAATAGAAGAAAAGGCAAAGAGGGTTTGCTGGCAATCAAGCTTGACATGATGAAGGATTTTAATATGGTTTGTTGGGATTATCTTGAAATAATGATGTTAAGGCTTGGCTTTCACGATACATGTATAAGATTGATAATTACATGTTAGAGGCATGTTAGCTTCAGGCTAATTATTAATGCTGAATTGAGTAACTTTATTAAGCCTTCTAGAGGCATTAGGAAGGGGGCCTCTCTCCCTCTACCTTTTTGTGATTTGCGCCGAGGGCCTCTCACACACCATCAAGTTCTTTGAAGAAAGAAAATGGCTCACAAGAGTTAAGCTCGCAAAGCATCGCCCGTCATCTACTCTCTGCGGATGAATCCATTCTCTTTTGCGAAGCCAAAATGCATGAGTACAGCACCTTGAACTTAATTTTGAAATGGTATGAAAATGCTTCTGGCCAAACAGTTAATAGAGAGAAGTCTTAGTGTTTTTTTAGTACCAATACCAGCCAGCTCCTTAAAAATGTCATTCAATCTTTTCTTTTCATTAATAAGGACTACAAGAACATCAACTATTTGGGCTTGCCTTCCCTCTTTGGAAGATCTAAAGCACAAACTTTAAAGTTTGTGCAAGAAAGAATTGAGGAGAAGTTGTCAAATTGGAAATGTTCATTTCTCAGTTTAGGGGATAGAGAGACACTTACCGAATCTGTTTTGGCTGCGCTTCCTTGTTATGCCATGTCATGTTTTCTTTTCCCAAAGTCTCTATGAAACATCATTTCCTCTTCTATGTCAAATTTCTGGTGGGGGAGGAGAGAAAAGGATCAAATAGTTATTCACTGGAAATCTTGGGATAAGCTCTTTGACTCTAAAGCAGATGGTGGTCTGGGATTCAAAGACATGTACTCCCTTAGCTTCCCACTCTTATCCAAAGTATAATGGAAGCTTTTTAATGGGGAACCTACATTCTTCACGAAATTCTTCAAAGGCAGGTACTTCCCAGATTGCTCTTTTTGGCAGGACACCCTCCCCCCCCCCCCCCCAAAGAATTGTTCTTGGGGATGGAGAAGCATCATTGAAGGGAGTAAAGTTCTTAAGCTAGGCTGGAGATGAATGTGGTGAATGTTAAGAGCGTAATTGGCAAGATCCCCGGCTTCCTAGAAATGTAAATTTCATGGTCAATTCTCGCAAGTTTCCAATATGAGAATTGCTTTATTTTTCAGATCTAATTAACCACGGTGACAGGTATTGGAATGAGGAAATGGTTAGAGGCATGTTTTGTGAAGATGAAGCAGCTCTGATTCTCTCGATTCCTATTGGTAATCCAACTAGGAATGATAAAAAAATCTGGCATTATTCCAAGAGTGGAAAGCTCACAGTCAATTCCGCATACAATCTTATCAGAAAAAGGAAAACAAACCCCGAAGCAACATTGGAGGAATCCCCTGGATCTACAAGCAAAAACTCTTCACAAGCATGGGGAAGATTATGAGTGTGTACATTCATCCTAAACTTAAGCTCTTCTAGTGGAGAACACTGCATAATTGTTTACCTATTGCAGCACCTTTAGCTCTAAAAGGCTTCAAGGTTGATGTAATTTATAGCCTCTGTGGTGAGGAAGCTGAATCTGAGTTTCATATTTTCAAGAGCTGTAGTTTCTCAAACAGGTATGGCTTCTCTGCCCCCTTCGATTTGTGGCATATATGTCAAATGATTTTAATTTCTTTGATTGGTGGTTTGAAGTGAACATGAAAATTGAAGAGGTGGATAACAAACTTATTGCATTGGGGCTCTTTATCACTTTGTGCTGGGAAATTTGGAGAGCCAGATTTGACGGGCTTTTTAACAAAATATTCTGAAAACTACATTTGGTAGTATCCAAATCAATTTCTAAATTATATGAGTATTATGAAGCTAATAGCTCATCTTCTCAGAACGAGCACATTGCTTATCCTCACTCTTCATGGTCAACCCCCAAACCTAAGAAGTTTCTAATATTTACTGATGCATCAGTAAGGGTCAATTTGAACGCAGGGGGTATTGCAGCAGCCTTATTTTTCAAGAAAATGAAGAGCTAGACAGAAGATCAAATACAGCCAGATTTGAAAGTTTGTAATTTAGACTAAATACAGGACCAAAATAATCTAGAAGGGGGGGGGGTTGAATAGAGTATGGAAACTTTTTGCTAAACACAAATTTTTACTAAGTGAATATGTGAGAAACTCAAATCTCAAGGCCTTGAGATTTTAGGAAACTAGTCAGAAACTTTCTAAGGCAAACAGAAAGCTGCTAGGCCTTGAACTACCACAAGTTCTGAACAGTTTATAAACCCTAGTTTGATTTGAGTTGCTTGCAGCAGAAAATAACAAAACTGTAAAGTAAAGAACACAATGCAATTTACAGATTTCAGTCCCAATGGACATAATCTCTACCTGAGGGATCTAATCCCACCAGGATTGGGTAAACACTTCTTATTACTCACACAGAAACAGCCCTAGATCTTCAATCCTAAGTGAATTCCCTTACACCTATACAGCTTGTGGTTCCAAACCTATCTAGCACCAGCTACTAACTTTTGAGCTAACAAGAACCTCTTGTTGTTCACTTGAACAACCAACCACTAGGTTTTGTGAGGTTTCAGATATACAAAAGATAAGAAGATTACAAAACAGAAGAAGAACACAGTAGAGGAATAAGCTTGTGAAGGCCTGGATGTGTTCTTTAGGAAACTGGAATGATTGATCTTCTGAAAGCTGTAATTGAAGCCTGAATGTATGTGTGTTTGAATGTCTGGTCTTCCACGAATTTTCCAAACCTCTCTTAGTTCTCTGTAAGCTTCAATCTGTTTCAAAATTCAAACCAGTCTTTTATCCACTCTCTGCAACTGAAAGAGAGATTTTAGGATCTCAGTTCCTGCAAATCCTCATCCTTTCTAACTGTAATTTAAAACAGCTTTGAGTAGATAACTGTTGGAGTTTGTTGAGATTGCATTTGCACGTTTAACAAACCTGCAACAACATTAAAACACAACAACAACAAAATCCAGAAATATTACAACAGTAAGTCTGTTTGGATTTCCAGTTTCTGAATAAAAACTGGATCAAGTGAATAAAACAATAATCTGATTAACTTCTGAAACATATAACTCATGATAAACTAGTTTAATACTTTTCGAAGTCATTAAACAATCATAATAATAAAGATCAAACCCTTAAAGAAAGAATCAAATTAACTCTGTAAAAAGTGTCAGCAGCTTAAGGCACATCTCAAGGCCTTGAAGCTCTGAACATGCTTCACAGTCTTTCAATGTTGAGACCATAAATCTTTGATTCTCTCTGATCAGGATATCTGCAATTGTGTTAGATGTATAAAGAATATATAACATATATATTTACAGCAAATCTCTAATCTTAAACATCAGATATACAACCTGCAACACAAGATTATTAGAGCTTACAGTATAATAAAGCTACTCTCAAGGCTTTGAAGCTCTGATCAGTATCTCAAGGGCTTGGAGCCTTAGAAATACTTTGTCTTTGTCTTTGTCTTTCATCACTCAAAACAGTTACTTCTCAAAACATACTTAGAAGTCTTTGAGTCAACAAGATTTATCACTAACATACTGGTTTTGGAGGCTTTAGGTGTCTGGGAAGCTCTCCAAATGGCTATGGAAAATGGTCTATCACAAGTTTGCATCTTATCAGATTCCAAGCTGGTGATTTTTTCTCTATCTTCTAAGAGCTCTCTTTGCAATATTGATATTATAGATATTGTTGAAGATTATAAGCAGATGTCTACTCTTCTACCTTCTTGTCCTTTTCTTTTTGTCCCTAGATCTTTCAATCAGACAACTCATATGTGTGCTAATGCAGTTTTCTGAGCTTATCTACTCTTGTATTTGGGATCTTGCAGCCTCTTGTAATGGATGTGATAGCCCTTCTTTTCGATTAATGATATTCTCCAGCTTGTTGAAAAAAACGTAAGATTAGTCATTTGTTGTTGGAAGTAGCATACATGCATGACGTGCATGACACTTGTATGAGCATGCCATGAATGGAGATGTGTTTATTTAAGATTGTATGTTTGTAGAGCCAAAGAGGCTACAACAAGACGACATCATCTACGAGTCGAACGTACGCGTGATTATGATTTGCTCTATTTTTGAGAGAAGAAAATATGTAGAACATTGCGCGTCCATTACTTTCTTCTGTTATTTGCAACACAAAATGTGGTTTGATTTTTGATACTAAAGAAAAGAATAAGGAGGAGAAAATCAATTGAAGAAGAAGAGAAAATGAAGTTCTGATACACAAAATCCTCAACAATTGAGGAATATAACTAATTCAACGGAAAAGAAAATCAATGTGATGAGATTGATTCTGAGCCAACAAATGAGAAGCTGCCACCTCGACTGGAAGCTGACTCAGCCGAGCATCAACACAAAACTACAGCATTTTACTAATTAATATCTAAATCTATAATCTATATATCTCCTATATATAATATAAAAATAGGAAAGTGCTCAGGTTGTATAAAAAACAGCGTGTGTCAACTTAAATTCGCTATAACATTAACATGTGTCATGCTTATTTGGATGTCAACTAATAAAAGTTGTTCATATAATTGCCATGTCATGTTATAACTCCTAAGTAGTTATATATTTATGTCTTATATTAATACAAATCATAACTACTAGTACAATGTTATGCAAATTCTAGACTATGTTGTTTTAGTACTAATTAATGTCCAGGCTTTATATTTAGAAGTTATAAAATTAAGAAAAAGTTATCATATATCTCTAATTGATAATCAATAAAGAAAAACTAATACATATTTCTATTCTATATACTATTTTTTTTTGGGTGCTGATAATTACAGCACATGAATTTATAGTTACAACACAACTTTTCAATGAATGACTATTCTGCCCTCGACTGGTAATTTTTCTACCAATTATACTCAGTGTTTTAATTCTTTCATTTTTTCTCTCTTCAACTCCACCTACCACAATCTTTTTCGTTCTCTCTCCACTCCTCCACCCCTCTTTGCTTCTCATCTCCAAGAAGCAATCTACTTCCCTCTCTCCATTAGCTCTATCTCTTTCTATCACTCGAAGTCCACCCTTCTCCTCCTCTCGATATCTACCTATCTCGATGTGCAGGCTGCTCTCGATTTTGATTTGTAGCTATGTGTGCTTATCGAAGATTAATTTCTGGGGATTAACGCCTTCTGGGTTCTATTTTGGAAGGTCTCACAAAAAAGGGGAATTTTGTTAGTTCATTATATCTAGGTTCGGTTTGAGGAGAGTGACTGATTTGAGATGAAGAAACCAATTTTAACTTTGGCTTAATTTTAACTCATGTTCAATTTCGATTTGTAGTTATACTCGGTTCGATTTGTAGTTATACTCGACTTCCATGTTCGATTTCAGGGGATTAACGCCTTTTGGTTTATATTTTGGATCAAAAAACTCTGAACTTAATTTTGTTTCGTCGTATCTGGGTGTGGTTGGAGGAGAGAGAGATGACTTGTTTGAGACGAAAATGTGAAAATTAATCGGAAGTTTTGGGTTTGGCTTAATTTAAGTGACGTTCAATTGTCTACAACATGTTAGGATTCCAATACGCGAGAGACCAAGAACACAAGAATACGGGGTTCACTAGTTTTGAGACTAGCTACGCCCACGGCCAAACCAAATCAATTTATTGATGAGAAGTCAAAGAAATTACAATCACACTACTCAAAGTCACGACCCTAGCATCTATTTATACTAGTACAAGACATGGAGCCAAAGTAACGATTAACGACCAAAACTAATCCGAGACAAACATGGAATTAACCCGTCCAAAATTGTTTCATAGTTGGAAACAGCTTATTTCCAAAGAAGTCATAGCCAACCCAAAACATTAAGCCTGTGACGACCCGTCAAACATTTAAAAATAAAATATCGATTTACGATAAAAATTACTATTTACAGTCAACCCGTCTGACACTTGCAGGACACAAAGTCCTAGGAAATAATATTTTTATAAAATATTTGAAATACTGGTACGTGACTGAATTAAATAAAAATGACTAAAAATGACATTTTCAATAAAATATCACGTGTCAACAATATTTTTCAATTTTCACTCAAAATAGCTAAAACAATTAATTTAGCTAAACAAAAGCTAAATTTTAACAACTACTCCGCGATCCAGTCGCACTCCGGGTCAAGCTGTCAAATAGAGGGGTGAGCCAAACAGCCCAGCAGGTACCTATCCACTGGTGTAGAAATCTAAAATCTACTTAACACAACAACCAGCTATTACACATCAGCATGCGACACCAAATAGACAAACAATGTGATTTATCAAGGACTGGGTAATAATCAGGTAGCTATAAAGCTGTAAAAATCACAGCAACAGTACACACAAAAATACACTGTAACTGCAGGAAACTTAGAAATTATAGTTCCCCTACCTGTTTGAAATCAGGAAAAACTGAACAATCTGAAACCCATTAATCCACCCTAGCACTCATGGATGCACTGAAATAACTTGAAAAATATTTGAACAGGAGCAAGTTTGGTCAAGATACCCACTGTATCAAAAAAATTAATCATCACTTTCTTTTCAGTATTTTTCTTTCTGATATAAGAAAACTAAGTTATTCGAGTCGTGTTGTCTTGTCGTGTCGCAAATTGTTGGGTATACTTTATGACAAACCTACCTACCCTAAAATCACCTCTCAACCAGTCAATATCACTATTCTCTCTCTCTCTAAACCAACGCCTCTCTCCCTCAAACTCTAAATCAAGTCTTCATTCTCTCACTAACAAGTGCCCCAAATCGGCTACAACACACAAACCTCTAGATCGACACCACCATTGTAAAAATTGGCTATACATCGCCTTTATTTCATCTTTCTCGTGAGTCAACGGCGCCTAAGAATTGAAAGTATCGGGTACCACTCGTTGGTCATCTTTTGCAGTGAAGTCCTTGTCTTGCGGCCGGTTTACTGCTCTCTCTTCGTCTGTTATTTGCAGCAGGAGTAGATCTCAGATTATTTTATCAAATTTATGAATGTAAATAACAAAAAAAATAAAAAAATAAAAATAAAATCTACTGACAACGCGAATTTTTAGTATTTGGAATAGAATTTCATCTGGCTAGGTTCAATTTCAATATTTGGTTAACTCTCTTGGTTGTTATTATATGAAATTTGGATGTTCTCTCTTTGTTGTTGCATCTGGCTTCTTCTTCTTCTCGGTCTAGTTTTTTTTTTCATTTTTTCATAAAACATGTCACAGTTCGGATCGAAAGAAGGTGACCCGACCTAACCCATTATTAAACAGGATTATCCGTGTTGTTTTCAAGTGACCCGATCAATAAACAGGTCGGGTTCGGGTTTACCATATTGACATTATTAATTAAGGACCCGGGTAGGAATCGGGTCAACCCGCTAAACCCGATTCGACCTGTCACGGGTCGACACAACCTGTAACACGACGGGTTGACCCGAATTGCCAGCCCTATATCAAGCCATCAACTCGAATCTAGTCTCAATTGTATATTAGCATATAAAACATACAATTTCTTGGAATTCATGCAAACGAGAATTCACAACGTCTACACTGAAAACATTTTTCATTTTTTGTATAATTTTCTTCTCATGACACTATGCACAAACTACTCTATCAATTTTCTTTCTTTTTGTCACTTAAACTAAATTTTTCACTTTATTCAGAAAGAAAAATTATTTTTTCCACTTTTCAAGAAGATGTCACGTACCAAACCGGCACATAACATTCACCACCCAAGCAGTACTAGACTGTGTACCCCTAACTCGACATGGCGGTGGCTCACTAGTGTGGTGGCTCACAAGTGTGTACCACTCGTAAAACACCCCGCCACAGACACCCGCCAAAACACCCGCCCAGTCCCAGATACACTATCCGTACATCCGGTTGGGTCAGGCTCTGATACCAGTTGTGACGACCCGTCAAATATTTAATATTAAAATATCAATATACGATAAAAATCACTATTTGCAGTCAACTTGTTTGACACTTTCAGACGTCCAAAACTCAACCAGCAGGACACACAGTCCTCTTAAACAAGATTTTTATAAAATATCTGAAATACTGGTACGTGACTGAATTAAATAAAAATGACTAAAAATGACATTTTCAATAAAATATCACATTCAACAATATTCTACAAAACTCACTCAAAATAGATGAAATAATTAATTTAGCTAAAAAACTACTTTTTAACAACTACTCCGCGATCTAGCTGCACTCCGGGTCAAGCTGTAAAACGGAGGGGTGAGCTAAACAGCTGAGCAGGTACCTAACCACTGGCGTAGAAATAAAAAATCTACTTAACACAACAGCCAGTTATTACACATCAGCACGCGACACCAATCAGACAAACAATGTGATTGTTCAAGGACTAGGTAATAATCAGATAGCTATAAAGCTGTAAATATCACACCAACAGTATACACAGAACTACACTATAACTGCAGGAAACTTAGAAATTAGAGTTCCCCTACCTGTTTGAAATCAGGAAAAACTGAACAATCTGAAACCCATTAATCCACCCTAGCAGTCTGAAACCCATTAAACCCACTGAAATTACTTGCAAAATATTCGAGCAGGAGCATGTTTGGCCAAGAAACCCACTGTATAAAAAAAATAGATATTCACTTTCTTTTCAGTATTTTTCTTTGTGATATAAGAAAACTAACTCACGACATCTCTACAATTTTACGTCATCCTGTAACAATTTGGTAACTAAGCCAACAAAAAATTTACTTAAATCAAGTCACTAAAATAAAAGGACACGTGACAAGTAGCATGTGACCAACTAAAATGACTTGGACTTGATTAATCTTCATGTTGAAGAAACGTAATAAAGAAAAATGTGTAATACCATACAAGACTTTTTCCAAATGCTACAATATGAACCCCCATATTTTGATAAATGAAATTATTTCACTAAATTATAAGGATCACTATACGAACTGAAAACAAGCATGTTCATGACAATAAAAAGGCACTAGGCACAAAACTAATTATTCACTAAAAGTACCACATTTGGCTGTTTTTATTAATCCGAGTTCTCACAATGTCACATACAATGTTACCAAAACATGGACTCTTGACTCTTTGACCAACACATTGCCTCCCCCAACAATTACTCACAAGCCAGCCAAACAAATTGAACCACCAATTGCACACACATGCACCCATGCACCAACTAATCAATGCTTTCTCTAAATCTACTATTTGAATAAAAAACAAACCCAACAAACCTCCCCCTTGATTCAAACTCCGTAGTTACTGAATCAATTCTTCTCATCAATCCAACAATTCGAATATGAGTGTATTCCCAATCTACGGAATTGGACACACTTCCAATGCGTCCCAACAAACAGCTCTTCAATGCACCATGACCAATGCATACCCCAAGGTCGCGCTAATGAGACTTCGCGACAAGGTGTCTATAAAACGATGTCATGCCAATTTGCGCCGCCATCCGCACAAATTTGCAAAACCAATAACTAAAGCGCCAATCCAAGATCCAATCGCGCCACCAACCGATACGTGAACGATAACACGCTACCAAATCGCGTGCCCAACAACATGCGCCCATGCTCCATGCCTGGAGACCAAACTACCCCCAAGGTTCCTAGAGAGCTTCATCGTCCTTGGGGGTCCCTCCTCCTCTATCTGAAGCGAGATCTACAGGTGCACGATTCTTGGGACACTCCCTCTTCCAATGATGTTTCTCCCTCAATTCTCTAGTTGATACGAGCCGCCTCTACCTAGGCTTGAATTCTCCTAGCCGCCAAATCCAGATCCAAATCACTCGCCGGGTTGGGCATGCCATATCAATTGACGCATGCTGGAACCCAAAGCGTGCCGGATAAACAGAAATAAGATCCACAATTTTGATGCTCCACAACAAGAGCGCGATGGCTCCCCCAACAAGGAACCCGATAGCCTCCAAACAAAGGCTTGGTGTGCTTGCACCCCCTTGTTTCAAAGGCCAACCAGCGGAAACCCATTCTTCCCATCAAACCCGGCATATCTCGATCACGAACCAACGCAATCGCCCCTCTAGGATCTCAACAAACCTTGTTGTGATGCCACTTGTTATGATTCCAATACGCGAGAGACCAAGAACACAAGAATTACGTGGTTCACTAGTGTTGAGACTAGCTACGTCCACATCGAAACTAAACCAATTTATTGATGAGAAGCCAAACCAATTACAAGGACACTACTCAAAGTCACGACCTACCATCTATTTATACTAGTATAGGGGGAATTTAGAGATTTCGAGGCATGGTCGTTGGTGACTTCAACTTCTGTCAATGTTTTAGTTTGTGTTTAGCTACTACGACTCTAGTACGTGATTATGACATGTAATATTTTGGTGGAAACATTTGTAAGACTTATGGTTCATGTGTTATTTGAAGTTCGACTTTTGGATTTATTGGCATTTTTTGGATTATTTTGCGGTTAACTGTTTTGTCGGCGTTCTGTTTTGTCTATGATCCTACTAGTGTGGTTAATCCGGTAAATTTTTGAAATGACCCTTTCAGGATTTGAAACATTTCTACAATAAGTTAGTTTTCATAATTTACCAAACTTTTGTTATTTTATAACTTGTCAACAAAATCTACAAGAATTACTTTGATTTTTTAAAACTTCCATGTTGACCCCGAGAATTCAAACTTGCTTCTGCACTTGACTTTCTTAATTTAAGTTCGTTACGATTCCTACACGGTTCAAACCACATGAGTTTTGTTCGAGGCCTTGGTGGCCGGTCTCGACTTAACTAATCCGGGTAGGGGAAGGTGGTCATGACATCTACTAATTTTGGATATGAGTGGAAGAATCATACATAGGCAAGGCTGCAGGGAGGTGGTGTAGGAGGAGAAGTGAAGAGAGGTCGTGGTGGGTGGGAGAAATTAAAGAGAGAGAATATGAAGGAAATATAACGTGTCATTTAATATAGATAATTTATAGTTAAGGGCAGAGTAGTCGTTCATTTAAAAGTTGTGTTGTAACTATAAATTCATGTGTTGTAATTATCAGCACCCTTGGTTTTTCCTTGACATTCTTCGCTGATAAATCAACTTTTTTCCTTACTTCAAAGCATTTATTGCTACACCTTCTCTATTTGCAAGCTCTTCATTTTCTTTTTCTTTTCTTTTTTTTTCCATCTTAACCTACACTGAGGTAGGGCAGTATAACTCCGCATCTTGTATGAAAAAATAATGGGCGACACACCCATAGAACTGTGGGGGACAAAACCAAACCCACTGCTGACTCACAAAAAACCTTCGAGGAGGATGATAAAATAAAAGATCGATAATATCCTGCCTGTACAGGCTCCTAACCCGAGAAGGAAGCTCACTTACAAAGTTGAAAGTCACAAAACAGGAGCAAGAATGGCCAAAAGCCGTCAAAGCGGCCGCCACCATGTTTCTCTGTCTATGAGAAAATTTGATACAAGCACAAAAAATAAGGCCACGACAATCCTGCACCAACGGATAAATCCGCCATGGAATCAAAACATGACCAACACCGCATGGACCACAAAAAGTGAATCTCCATGTACCCAATTAATCTAAATACCCAAGGAATAAGCTAATATGAGACCCGATAGTAAAGCACACGAGTCTCTTCCTCCAACGACATAATTGGGCCAAACCTGTAAGAGAAAGCCGCAATAAGATGACCATCATGGTCTCTAAACACACCGCAACCAGCACCATGACCCTGGCGCATGGACCCATCAAAATGAAAAGCCACATGACCAGACACAGGTCGAGACCATTTGATCCAAGACCCTCTCCTCACTCGAGTGCGAAGAAGAGGAAGATGCAACTGAGCCACTATAATGTTGATCTTGCATACCAAGCTCCCGAGTTTGAGAGGAAAGCGGAAGAAGTTCCCTCAACCACCTCAAGACGTTGTGGATAACCGCATCTGCAACCATGGGAAGCTGATCAAAAAATTCTTCGATTCTTGACCTCCATAGCTCCTATCATACCAAAGAAGGAGTGACGGTGCGTAGAAATGGATTTGGGAAGAAGATTCTAGCAAGCCCCACCATTCCACTAACAGCCCGTGAACAGAAGTATGAGACAAGTATCCCCCCAAGGGAAGGAAAGCCTCCTAAACTGCTATGCCTATCCGCCTGTAAATAAAAAGATGAGCTAGTGAATCGTCTTCCAAGAAAAAGTAAAAACACCGCGAGGCCACCGGTACCCCTAAGCGGCGAATCCCGTCATCAATCGGAAGAGCTCTAGAGATGAGGCCATACATGATGATCCCCACCTTATATGGAAGCTGAGAAATCCGGAGTCTAGAACACCACAGAAAAAGGCTCAAGCATGATTACGCATGAGGGACAAGCAGTACCTGACCGAAAACAGTTACGTCGAGTTCGACCTCCAAACACACCTAGAGGAACCACCACTATCATGCGAAAAAGCAAACTGCTGAATCGTCCCAAGATGCTTCGCTATTATCCTCCAAAAAAGCTACCAAGGTGTCCGGGGATGTGATCAGTGGGGTAACATAACGACAACGCAAAAATCGAGCTAAAAAAGACGCTCCTTGAAAGAAGGAACAAGATAGCTTCATCTGGAGCACCAAACTAACATGAGCCAAGGAAGGGATAACTAGGCCACCGTCCTCCCTATGAATTCAAAGTATGTCCCAACCAATCAAACTCTTCTGTATCCTGTAACCCGACCTCCAGAAGAAATCTGTAAATAAAGAGTGAAGCGTGCGCAGGACCCCCTTCAA
Organism: Linanthus parryae; assembly: GCA_023055425.1. Taxonomy (NCBI): domain Eukaryota; kingdom Viridiplantae; phylum Streptophyta; class Magnoliopsida; order Ericales; family Polemoniaceae; genus Linanthus; species Linanthus parryae. The sequence goes on from JALGPY010000012.1 coordinate 512,355, forward strand.
AACCGGAAGCACCGATAGTATTTGAATGGGGATGGAAGCTAATACACTACGAATGAGCATGAGCCGACCACCCGCTGACAGGTATCTGTCTTTCCACCCACCAACCCTCAGGCACACTCTATCAACTAAGCCCTGAAAATATGCAGTGCGAGGCCGTTTGCACGAGATAGGAGTGCCTAAATAGATAATCGGGAAAGATATGAAAGGAAAACCCAACCAATGCGCAATCTCATTTTGACGAAGCTGATAAACCGAATATGAAACCGAGAATCGCTCTTCCCTAGACTAGTCAGTTCGCCTGAAACTGCCTCATACTAAGCCAACACTCTCTTGGCCCTATAATGGAGTACTTAGAACCATTTAGAAATAAAAGGCGATCAGCAGCGTATGTGGGAAGGCGGGTCGACCTTCCTGGGGAAGGAATAAGGCAATCAGCAGGGCACAGTATTTGGATAGCCTTCTTCTAGGCCCCAGTCAGAGTATCCTGAGCAATGACGAACATAACTGGAGAAAGATGATCACCCTGTTGAACCCCCCTAGTCGCACGAAAGTGACCAAATAATTGACCTTGCAAACTGATAGAGTACCAGCAATTATACAAACATGCCCTAACCAAGCGACAAAAATCCTTAGCAAAGCAAAAACGTCGCAACGCAACAATAAGGAAATCCCAACTAATGTGGTCATACGCCATCTACATGCCTAGCGTATCAGCCACCTTACCTCTCCTTATCCTCCTTGTAGCATCTAAAGAAACTCCTGGGCAAGGACCACATTCTCGTGGATAGATCTTCCCGGAACAAAACCAGTATGGTTGGGAGAAATAATCTCAAGGAGCACCAACCGCACCCGATCAAAAATTACCTTGGGACGAGCAAATGCCTTGGGAACAAGAGTCAAGTTCGCCGAGGTTAAAAAACTCGGCATAACACCTCCCTGAAAAAAGGACTACATTGCAGCAACAACATCAGCAACAATAATATCCCAACAAGAACAATTAACTTACCGCTAAATCCATCTGGACCTGGATCACTCTTCCTACTCATAGAAAACACCATTGAACAAATCTCCTCAGGAGAAGGGACATCAGTGAGCATCAAGTTCATCTGTGTGGTGATGAACGAGGGTACCATATCCAAAAAAAACCCAATCTCCTGCGGGGGGACGCAGAAAGGATACCCTAGAAGTATTGAACCGCAGTGGGTCCAAGAACCTGAATATATGAGGGTTCGCTCCCATCCTCCAAGCGCAAACATACAGACCGATATTGCTGAAGACGCTCACTGACGGAGGTATGGAAGAAGGCAGTGTTCCGGTCACCCTCCCTCAACCACCTAACCCTCGATTTATCTCGAAGGATAGACTCCTCCAGAGCAGCCGCATCCCTGTTAAACTATTCAATTTATCATACTTCATATTATTTCATCCAATTTTCACCAATTTTATATAATCTATATAATATTTTTTTGAATTCTATATTAATTATATTTGGTTCAACTTTGACTAAAACTGATATGTTATTGAAAAAACTAGAAAATTTGTCATTATTTAAAAAAATACATGACGACAAGAATTTGCCGTGTAAAATTTGACTAATTAATATATTTGGTCATGTAAGAACTATCATATATTTTAACATGTCTTTCATGGATATCCGAATTCTTAATAAGCTATTCTGGGATAATGTTGAGCAAGTCAGCTGTCTGGGGTCATTCTGTAATTTTATAAAAAATCATGGGCATGATTGCAGATAATCATAACTTGGGAAATACGTTCATTTGAACAAGCTAGTGACTCTGAATTACTTGATACCAATGAATTTGGCATCTAAGGAAGTCTTCAAACCGGTCCGAGCTTCTCAAAATATCTTGTTAGAATAACATACTCGATAAGAACTCTGATATTATGAGTAAGGGGAAAACGGTACTTCTTTGACCTGATATTCCTTCACGAAAGATCTCATAGTAACATTTTTTACTTAAGGGTCAAGTTTGACCAAATTTCATACTCTGGAACCCCAGGTTCATGTGAATTGTCTATGAGGGGTAAAGTAGTAATTTTACGTTCTCTCTAGTCAATCGTTCAAATCATGATACAGGACATGACATCATGTCTCTGTGACAACTACTTGACATTTGGAATCCATATGTATATCTAAGTTCAAATCGAACTAATAAGACTCGAACAGGGACTGAAAAGCAAATTAGTCAAACTCTGGGAACTTAAGTACAAATAACTGGAACTGGATACTTCCTATTGTTGGGAGTTGGGAAAACTTAGAGACTTAATAACTAATGAGACTGGTAAACTAGGCATAACTGATGGGTGCAGGAACAGTTAGAAACTGTACTGATAAGACTTAGACTTGTGGGACCAAGCAATCATTATGGGCTAGGCATCTAGCAAGATACTCGCATATGCATTTTACCTCACTAATGAGGGAATATACTAATAAGTATATGTGTTTTTTTATGTGTAAAGGTTACCAGGATAGAGAATCGGCATCGCTGATAAGGGGTACTAGGCAGGCTACCAGATATGGATATGAATGCTTATTTTCTATTCAAGAGTGTTGGATTAGGTATATGTATGTGTCTATGAGTAGGAGATACATGAATCATGGAATAACTAAAGGCAGATGATGGACATCTATATATGTCCACAAAGATGATTATGGGTACTATACATTCTAATCTCTAAATATCTTTGTTGAAAATTGATTCTTGTTTACTCTAGACCTCTGTATGGTCATTATAGTCTCCGAACGTCTAACTGTTGCGGTGGCGGACATTCATGGGACCCGGTCTATGGGCTTTCAGTCGGTAAATCGCTAGATCCCGACTGTAGGCAACTAGTAATACTCTCTGGACTCACGATCCAGTAGGGGTGTGCACACTTAAGGTCTAGTTTGTCTTGGGAAATTGGAATCGCCTTCCTTGTCAGAAGTGAATCTGGTTCTCAAACCCTCTAAGTAGTGGGATTTTGAATCCTCTGCATGAGGCTCGTAAGGTAATAGTTGTGCACTAACTAATATTCAATAATTGGAATAATCCTCTGTGTGTGGTTGTTGTGAGTCAGGTTTTGGGAACGGTACGTCCGTAAGTGCAAGTTAAACGTGTTAACAATTTTAAAAATATATATATATATGTTATAATTCTCTAGTTGTAATCTGACGTCGTGACGTCTCTGCCTCCTATTGTTGCCAGGTGAGTTCGCGAGATTCCGGGGAGTATTCAGACACTTAGAGGATTATACGTCAAAGCATGCTAATTATTATAGTAAGTTCATTTATGTTTAATTTTTTTTGATTCTGTCTTGTAACAGAACTGTTAGATTTATACTCCTTGCTGAGCATTTCTGTTCTTAGCGGACGACATCTCCGGAAGGTCTGGAGTACCCATGTGTAATTCTCCAGTACTCTAGGATGAAAGTGTTACACGGTCGAATTCTCAAATACGTGTTACACCACTTATTGGGCAAGGAGGAAGCCATTTGATAAACTAGTTATGGCATGAAATATAAATAAGAATGGCAATGCGACATTTAAGGTTCTAAAAACCTGCATCCACGGAGGAAAAACACAATTTGTCAAAAGAAAAGAAAATTACTATTGAAGACGAGTCCTCCGCGTAACCTAAGTTACTCTTGAATTCGGCATCGATGTGATGCATGATTCATGAATTCTCTCTCTACTTTATTTGTGTTTTCATACTATTTGCTCTTGTACTTATGTACTACGACGATCTATGGAGAAGAGGACCATATTAATATAGTTATATCACCTCCTCATAGCTGAAGGAAACTAATCTAAAGTTAATATGGTTCTTTCAAAACAAAGACACCGGGTTTGCTTGGCCACCAGCAATTTCTTCCCACACTTAAGGATGAGATAAGTTTCCAAATCAGCCCGAAGTCATGGAGTGACTTCGGTTCTGTCTGGGCATACCCTCGTGGGTTGGCCTGCCCTCTTGGTTAGGACTCGGGTCAACTACTTCACTGTTTGTAACTGAAGGCAAAATTATAAGCCTAAAACTCAATATCTAGTGCGTGCCAAATGAATTGTAAACCATACCTGAATGGTAGCCGCATAAATTAAAGGCTTAATTAATTAATGCATACCCCCAATTTATCAAAGCTATCACAGTGCAATCCCTAATTCTAAAATTAGCTAATTAGATCCCCCATTTGAAGAAAAGACTTCAAGTCAAACTGAGAATAAAACTCCATCGCAATATTAACGTACTCGAAGGGCATTATCTCGCACAATGTGACGCAATTGTATCATAGACGATGCATATTTAATGAAAATACCTTCGCGGGTTTGAATTGATGATTTAATTTTGTTCCGAATTTGACATTGACGTCTTTTTGCAAATAGAAGATGCAATCAGCTAATTTTAGAACTGGGGTTGTAATATGATAATTTCAGCAAACCGGAGGTATGCATTAAGTAATTAAGCCTAAACTAAATGAAATACAGGAAGTAACCAAATTGGTGTAATCTAAGTATCTAATGAGGCATTGACATTTTGACCCACTTTAATTTTTGGAACACCTACACGTTCACTAATCAGTACATAATGTATGTGCTCAAACGATTACTGCATTATTGTGTTGATACAACTACTAGTTAATTGCCACTACTTTACATTAATGGAAATTTAAGAAACGTGTGGAACTTAAATATATGCAAGATGAGTAGTAATATACCAAACTTATTTCTCAAAAGTTGAAATATGTACCAAATCTACAGATAAATTGAGCATTTCAGAGTTGACCCCTTGCAAGGGTGTCTCTATTAATTCGAGTACATGTGAATCGTCTCAAGATTAAGAAGACGTGTTTGATACGTGTATTTGAAATTAATCATAACAATTTCTCAACAAAATAATAATCATCATAACACTATAAACTGACCGAGTCCGAAGATTAATCATATATTACCGTTACCTTAATGGTAGTTGCATAAGCTAAATATTAATCGATGTACATCAAAGGACGAACAGTAAATGTTAAAGAGACAAACCTGAAACTCGAGATCTGAAGCTTATACAGATTGTAACCATATGTTATTGTTATCCCAATGGTGGGTAACGCAGAACGCAGGTAATTGGTATATGTACACAAAGCGACAAATTAATACAATGGAAGCATATATATATCGACTAGTGCATATCTCGTGCCCGATGGCACGATCAAAAAAATGATCCCTAAGTTTGAATGACTAAGATTGTTAAATTATGAGGTATTTGGTATTTGAGATATGTGGAAATAAGTTATTCCGTATGTCACATTTTGAAAAATAGCTTATTCCCCATAACAACTATGTTGATGGGATAAGCTATTCCACATGTCACATTTTGAAGGATAGTTAATTCCCCATAGCAGCTTATTAACGTGTGACCCAACCATAAAATTGATGCCTTCGATTCAAACTCCAAATTTTCGGATTGATCGAAGCTGTTTTTCCTTCGATGATATTTTCTATGAATCGCTCCCTACATGAGCCACTCTGTCTTTAAAAGAGTCCGTACTTGAGTTCACTTTAATAAGTTGCAACCGCGAATAAAATGATATCCGGAAAATTTTATTTGATTGATCTCTCCAATGTCCCAACAAAAGTGTAGCAATTCAATACCTCCATCATCATTAGTTGATGAAAATTAATATTAGTTGTTAGTTAAATTTTAAGAAGAATTGAAGAAATGTGGAGTTGGAATAAATCCTCGAAGAAAAATAAATAGTTTATGGACTAGTTGATCATTTCGGACGTGGACACTTGCAATGATGGTCGTATTTTATTTACATGTGCATCTAAAAAAATTGTACATTCGTCTTCATCACAAATTCGATCAAGAAGCAAATCACTACTTGCTTGTTTCTCAACTCTAATGCACAGCATGACTCATTGAGATATAAAAGATAAGATAAAGAAGCATATCATGACTTAGAAATTCGATCAAGAAGCAAACCATTTCATCATAAACAAAACACATAAATATGATTCAACTATACAACCAATCATGCACTTGCAGGCAAACACGACAGGCAAATAAAAATACCTACAACTACTTCAGGGAAACAATAACAAAGCACCACTTTTATCAACTGGGGCTTATACTTATTGTTTACAATAGCATTTGTATAGCTGGTTTATTGGTTAATTCGTTTTAAATGGAGTTTTATTGGTTATATATATATATATATATGTATGTATGTGTATGTGTGTGTGAGAGAGAGAGAGAGCCCGCTTCAAATGTGTAGAAATTTACTTGAATGTTCGGTTTCATTGATTTGGAATTAGGTTCCCAGAGGGAGAAATAGCCGCAGTCGGACACTTTCCAGTAAATGACACTGAGCCTCTATGCATTTTACACTTTGTAACACTAAACCTCTTCCATTTTCAATTTTATCGTAAAACACATTTCACTTTACTGGTTCGGAATTACGGATTTTTTGGGCAAAAATCCGAACTAGAACTGATGTTTCTCTCCAATAATCAACTCCAAACGTTTCGCGGCTGTATGTGAAACTCTCACACCACAAGTTGCTCCAACTTCGGCAAGTTCCTGCAACGAGTGCCCACAGCAATGCTCCAACTCCCGTCGAGTTCCTGCAATCGAAACCCTATCGTGCTCCAACCCCAGCCGAGTTCCTGTGATCGAATCCTCTTTTTGTTGTTCCAACTCCCACTGAGCTCCTACAACAAAAACCCCAATACGTTGCTCCAGTTCCGACCAAATTCCTGCTACGCTTTGCGAAATTGCTCTAATTCCCACTGAATTCCTGCAATATCGCCCCTTACGCGTCTCATGCGCACCCCCTGTACGTCTCACACGTGTTGTGTCCCTTGTCAGAGACTCCCCCATTCAAAATCCGCATCCTCGTCAAGAGCACATATTCCTTTCCCCCAACGACACTTAGATGATGTAGTCAACGTTCGCAATTGTTGCATCTGCAGCCAAATCTGCAGATGCCTTCCTCGGACACTCCCTCTTCCAGTGACCCTTCTCTTTAGACAATGCGCAGACGTTTTTAGGTAACCTAGAACCCTTGTTCTTCTTAACCTTGATCACATGGACGCCATGAATGGGCCGGAAGACGGAACATCTAAACCCCATATGCAGCCGTATGCCGCATCTGTTGAAATAGATACCCTAGAGGCAATCTTATTTTAGTATGAACATAATTCTGGCTAGAACATTCATTGTAGATATTTAATATAATGAAGTCCTGAGATTACAATTGTTATTTATCTTAAATATCCCTAGGCGTGTATGTTGATTAATAGGACGATCAACTATAGACTAGCATGTGGGTAGATTGATATGGAGATACCAAGTCTAACACATGGGTATGTATTATGCGTAATAGCATACTGGAATGACCCACCGAGAAGCCTGCATATGAGTTGTGTTACTGTCACAAAGGGTTTCTTGTAGTGACAATGATATTGTGGTCCTTAGACTTGAAGTCACTAGATACTATAGTTTGTAAGATATTGTGTTTTGATATCGTCACCGTGACTGGGTAGCAATAAATGTGGTTATCGGACATAGTAGGAAGCAAGCTTAGAGATGGTAGTGATGTAGAGAGGATTTTTCCCTCCCACATAACGGAAGAAAATGTAATCCTTCGGTTTTAAATACTTCATTTTAGTATTGCTCATCGTACATGACCTAAGGTTTGCATTTAGTAGATATACCCTAGAGTGAAGACTCATACCTTAGTGGGTGTTGAGAAGTTGCTCTCTTTAAGGAGGGAAGGATGAAATACCCCGTTTTGTGGACACGGGTATTTTGTGAAATTATTATTACTTTTGGGGGTTAATTTTTATTGTTGTTAAAGTCTTGGGGGGGGGGGGGTTTGGGACTTTTAACTAAATTAATTAATGTCTTTTTACTAAATTAGGGGGTGGTGGATGTCTTTGACCAAAATTAAGTGGGGGGATAAGTGTCTTATATATATATATATATATATATATATATATATATATATATATATATATATATATATATATATATATTATATATATATATATATATTATATATATATATATATAGTTTACTAAGTATTTTATTTATTACAAAGTTACGTAACGTATAACGTGTTAACGTGACCGAAATGAGAAGTTTTAGTTTTATTTACGTGACCAGCCACCGCGTCATGCGGTGCTCCAGCCACAGCGTAGCCTTTTTTTTCATCTTCTCCAAACTCCATCTCCTAACAACTCCCGTCGATTCCTTCACCGCCTCCAACACAACAACCACCAGTTCGACCTCCTCCTCTCCAAATTTCAGTCCCAATTCACTCATAATCCACCAAGGGCCGATTATTCCTCACCAAGAAACCCAATTATGCCCAAAACATGGCTCAATTCGAAATAAAAAAACAACCCGGAAGAACCAACTCTTCGTCGGATTCTTCAACCGAAAGGTTATAAATACCCCCCTTGAAACTCGAAAAACACTCACCAAACTCTCTCTCCCTCTCTTCCGCTCGCTCCCCTTCTCTATGTTCGGTCCGACGAAGCAGACCCGTTCAGAGAAAGCCCGACCGGAGCCAGTCCCGACGGAGCCGAAGCCCAGCTCCGGCGACCCCTCCACCGTCCTTCCCGCCATCGTCGTCGCCTTCCCTTCTTTCTTCCGGTAAACCCAAGTTCAAGTTGTTCTTCAATCTAGCTATGCCTTGTAAATCAAAGCTTTGGGTGTTGGGTTGCTGTTGCAGTGAGTTTCATGAGGATGAAATTCAACTGGATTTAGTTACGAACTAGTGGGGGTTACTTTGCAGGTTATAAGACTTTTTGGGGATGTGGTTGCACTTTCTGAAACATGGTTTCCATGTTTATTTCATTTGGTATGGGGTACTATAATGGTTCTACATTTTTACTTTATCAAGTGTTGGTAAAATAACATTCTTGGTTAATTAAATATATATTTATTTATTTATTCTAAATAATATTAATAACATTAAAAGTTATATTACCTTATAAGTTATATAATTTTAGTTTAGTATGTTTTTATAAATAATGAAGGTTAGATTTATAAATCGTATTTGAAATAAAAGTGGTTTTCACCTTAGAAAATGTTGGGAAGAGTTAGTAAAGGGTTGTATGTGTTTCATGTAGAACTTTGTGTGTATTATTATCGTGTTAGCAATATATTGATTATAATATTGTTAACTTGTAGGCGACGAGTTCTCAGACGAATGGTACGTTGAGTACTACGACTGAGTTGATGTAGTTGTTTTTATTTGAGGTGAGTAAACATGCCAGGCCTAGTGTGCCTAACACCTTTTCGTGTTAAATGATTTCTTCTTACTTGTCTCAAAATGGATTGATGTGTTATGTGCTATTTGAACATTGGGTTTTTACTTGTCAAGCAATCTTCTCTGAAATATCACAAGAATTTAATAATTGATGATAACATAAAGTAGAAGAGTTGTACGGGTTGTTTCATGGTTACTTTTGGCTTGGTCGTATTGACTACGGTCACTCGTCCAATTAATTTTATTTAATCCAGTTGCAATGCCCTGGATAGCTCCTTGTACTCACTCTTCTGGCTGCAAGAGTCTTAAGGCGGTGTCGACACTTAAGGTCCTGGATGCTTGCAAGATGGTTGGTTCTTTTCCCTCGTATCAACAAATCAACCATGTGATTTTGGACTTGACTTTTGTAAATGGAAAATGGGAGAATATGTGATTTTGAAATTCCGTAATTTAAACAATGAAATTGGAATCTCTCTTGTTTTCTTATAAGTGTCAAAGCCTTTACTTCCACTATGTTTTAGCTAAACCACTACAAGTTTCTTACGGTTTTGCAAATTGCTTCATCATCATTTTACATGCTTGGGTGTTTATTTGCTTAATATTTATTGATGATTTTGGGACTGTGGTGTTCTCTTTTTGTTTTCTGCACCACAGGTCTAGATGATAAGAGCATATCTTAGCGGGAATGCGAATCATCACTTAGACGTTTAGTAGTTTCACTTTAATAATTGAGGCACAAATATTTGAATTGCAATAAGTTATTTTGTAATACTTTATGGATGTTTTTCTTGGTATCCACTATTTAAATCTCTTTGTATCCGGATTTTATCTCGGGTACGGAGTGACACCCCCGGGCCTCCGGCTTGGTCATTTTGGTGGTGTTACAGCAAATATCCACGGCCACTCGAGGAGTAGTGCTTATGGAATGTATGGCCAGACTCGGATAAATCAATATGGGATATTGTGTTATCTGTATAGAAAAGCCTATTCCCAGAATTGAGAAACTATGGATTGGATATACGAGTGTCACATTTAGGTCTCGTGTCCGATTTGGATATAGAGACAAAGGGATAATACAATACGGTAACACTGGTCACAAAGTTTGTCGAATCACTGACAATTTCTATTAGTTGGGCGGCATAGATGTGTTGCTAGACACCGCTCTATGTTAGTAATTATTACTACTAACTAAGTAGAGGCCTATGGGGTCACACACTCTATGGATTAAACTGGACTTGGAGATTAATTAGTATGACTAATTAAAGAGAAGGATCAAAGCGCAACCACAAGAAAACTTAGTAGGACTAATTTGCAAGGTCGACAAATCCGTGTATGGACATGAATAGTATTGGGGCAAATATGTAGTAATAAGAAGTTAACTGTATAAAAGGCACTCCTAGCCTAATTATTTTACAAGAGTGTCATTACTGCAAAAATAACAAATCATGGAGAGAGAGACTAGGGCGAAACCCTAGCAATCCCCCTCCCCCGGGTCGTCGGCCATAGTGTTGCGCGGCCTTGGTGTCTCTTTCGCGTGATCTTATTCTTCCTCCGTCCTCCTGTTGCTAGCACAAAGACGTGGGAAGTACTCCAGTGCAATCCTAGGTGTGGATACTCGTAGAGATATGGACAACATTCTACTTAACATGATCATTCAGACCAACAAGGTACACAACTATTTTTCCCTTGCCACGTTATGATGGCTTGTCCTGCGATTCATGGAGGGTCTTGAATTGAATAATTTAATTGTATTTCCGCTGTGTAATCCGTATCAAAACCCTACATTGGTATCGGAACACATGTCATAGCGCATAACATGGTTTTATGTGTTACTGTTTTATCAGTTTTACACCGTACTGTTATTTTTCGCGTAAAACTGAAATTGGAATATTGATGTAACTTGAATATGATTCAATATAGGATGAGGTTATTACATACGTAGTATGAAAATTGGCAAATTCCGTTAACATATGATGTGTTGTTTTGGGTTTGAAAAACTAGGGTTTGGGCACAAGTGGGAAAAAAGAGATTGTTCTTTAAAATTGGGTAATTGCCCACAAGGAAACAAAGAAAGTTTTGGAAACTTCCCCATAGGGTTCGGCCAAGGGTTCACCGCGTCCTTCCTTGAGGCGCAAGCAACAAGTTCGTGGCCTACACGGCTCGGCCGACCGCCAGTTTGACCGTGCGGGTTGGTCTAAATGTGTTAGGCGCGGACCGTGCTGTCCCAAGGGGTTCGACCAATAGTGATTGGTGCGACCCTTGGACCATTTCGACCCTATAAAATCCCAAATTTAATTAAAATTGATCAAGCACGTTTAAATTTGATTTTAACTGTATTATGTACTTTTGCATGGTGATTGGGTGTGGCCTTAGATGTGGATGATGTGGATGTTTATTTTTGTGGTTTGGGTTTATTTTAATTAATGTAATTAGTTAAGTTTTACGGCATGCTCGTCGTCTTCTCCCTCATCTGTGAGGTTCCTCTATTTACTTTAGATGCTAGCAAGAATTAGATAGATAGAATTTAGTCAAGGCATGGAGAAGAAGCTTAAAGACTGAAGAAACCACAAGATGACGTTATTCCACAGGCTAAGGCGCATGGACTAAAGATGGAGGAACATGGAGATGACCTTGCTGTTTTTAGGGCTTAAAGATATTCTCATTGGCTTGGGAATATCTTAGTTTTGGGAGGCCACATCCACATCATGTTTATTTATTGTTTATTTATGTATTCTCTTGTTATTTATTTTTGGTGTATGGTTGATGCATGCAAAACGTAACAAGATAATATTTAAAAACCGGATCTTTTATTTGGGGGTTGCCCAAAACCAAATAAGTAGATCAGTTGATTGGATTAACAAAACAATTAAAATTGACAAGGAAATCCCTCAACATTAAATATTGCATTTTGCCTTATCATTACTTAAGACTTGTCAAAACTATAATGTATTAAACTTGGGCTTGCCAAAGCAAGGCGATCTGATTCATCATAGGATGGCGCGATGGAACAAGTTAGTAATGTGCAATTGTTGAAGTAAGTGGATGATAGAAACTAAGCTACTTCAATAGGATTGAAAGATGAGAGGTAAGACAATTGGGATTATCTATGGGATAGATAAATAAGGAGTTATTTGCCCAATTGAACCAAGAGTTGCATTGGAAAGTATTCCTACATAAATTACCAATTTTTGGTGACTTGCCAAAGTAAGTTCAAAATGAGGTGAAATATGGATCTTGGCCCACTAGAAAGTATATGATATTTTCCGCATTAATAGTGAAGACTATTAATCGAAGAAAATGGTGGGACCTATATTGAATAATCTAATCATTGTTAAATGTAGTCATTTGTTAACAAAATACTAAAACTTGTATATTTGTCATTTTGTAGAATACCAATAGGCAAACAATCCACCGACATCGACACTATCACTACAATCATTCATTGAGAAGGGCAATTTATCTGGAATTAATTTTCTGGACTGGTACAGAAACTTGAGAATTTTTCTCAAGCAAGAAAAGAAACTGTACATTCTAGACGAACCCGTTCCTGTGGCACCAGAAAATGATACTGCTGCCGCCAGGAAAGAACATCAGAAGATCGTTGACGACTCTAATGATGTGACTTGCCTGATGCTTCAAAATGAACTCTGAGCTTCAGAAGCAATATGAGAACATCAACCATATGATATGATCATACATTTGAGGGAGCTATTTTAAGAGCAAGCAAGACATGAGCGGTATGAGGTATCTAAGGCATTTTTAAAGTGTCATCTGTCATTGGGAAACACGGTGGGGTCTCATTTACTTCGCATGATCGAGTACTTGGAGAATCTCGCACGTGTGCAGTTTACATTTAGTCAAGAGTTGGCTACTGATCTCATCCTGCAATCTTTTTCGGATAGCTATAGCCAGTTCATCATGAACTATAATATGAATGAGATCAACAAATCTCTGCCAGATTTGCTCAATATGTAGAGGACAACTGAGCAAAGCATAAACAAGGGTAAATTCAAGGCCATACTAATGGTTAACAAAGGAAATAGCAAGCGAGTTGCTTTGACCTCCAACAAGAAAGGCAAGACAGTTGCGAAACCCCAAGGAAGTTTCCTTGAAACGCGCTGGTGGAGTGGTCAAGGGCGCATGCCACTATTGCAGTCAGACTGGCAACTAGAAAAGAAACTGCCAAAAATATCTGGAAGATAAAAGGTTTGGAATAGTGATTCCACCACCACCAGAAACTTTTTTTATAGATGTCAATTTGTTCATCTCTTCATCTTCGGTATTGGATACTGGATGTGGATCTCACATTTTTTGAAATGTGCGGGATCTAAAGAGAATCAGACGACTGACTAAAGGGGAGATAGACTTATGCGTATGGAATGGAGCAAGAGTGACTGCATTAGCCATAGGCGTTTGTGAGTTATCTGTACCTTCGGGACTTATTCTAGAATTAGAAAATTGTTATTATATGCCTGTTGTGAGCAGAAATATTATTTCTTTTTTGGACAAGAAAGGTTTTTCTATTAAAATAAAGGATAAATGTTGCTCCATTTATTTTGATGGTTGGAATTATTGTAATGCTTTATTTTATAATGGATTATATAACCTTGATCTAGATAACTCCGTCTATAACGTAAATACCAAGAGGATTAAAAATTAATGATTTAAATTTGACTTATTTATGGCATTGTCGTTTAGGCCATATAAACGAAAATCGCATCTCTATACTCCAAAAGGATGGATTCCTAGACTCATTTGATTATGATTCATATGAGACATGCGAGGCTTGTTTATTGGGAAAGATGACTAAGTCTCCTTTCAAGAAGAAATGTGAGAGGACTTGTGAACAATTAGCTCTCATAGATACTGATGTATGTGGGCAATTTTCCACGCCTGCCAGAGGTGGTTATCTTTATTTCATTACATTTACTGATGACTTCAGTAGATATGAATCTGTATACCTTATGAAGGCCAATCCGAATCCTTTGAAAAGTTCAAAGAATTCAAGAATGAAGTAGAGAAGCAACTTGGCAAGAGTATTAAGGCTCTATGATTGGATCGTGGAGGAGAATACTTAAGCCAAGAGTTTAATGATTATATTAGAGAGTGTGGGATCTTTTCTCAACTCGCTCCACCCGAAACGCCATAATGGAATGGCGTGCCTGATAGAAGGAATCAAACATTGTTGGACATGGTTCGATCTATGATGTGTAAGACTTTTCTTCCATTATCGTTTTGGGTACAAGCTCTATTAAGTGCAGCTTTTACCCTTAACTGTGTTCCATCAAAATAAGTCACTCCATATGATATGATGAGTGGGAGGCGTCCCACAGTGTCTTCTATAAAGATTTGAGGTTGCGATATCTATGTAAAGTGTACAAATAGACAAGCTTGGAACCAAGTCGGATAAGTGTAAGTTTGTGGGATGTCCTAAGAAGACGAAAGGATATTATTTCTAAAATCCAATTCAGAATAAAGTGTTTGTTGCTCGGACCGGGGTGTTTCTAGAAAGAGAGTTCGTCTTTAAAGAAGTCAGTGAGAGGACGGTAGAACTTGAGGAAGTTCGAGAACCACAGACCACTGATCCTACTACGGAACATGAACAGGAACCACAAGATGTTATGGAGCAACCTGGTCAAGTAACACAAGAACTTCGTAGATCGATTAGGGTACGTAAGGAGCCAGAGAGGTATGGACTTCTTGTTACTGAGCCCGATGATGTACTACTCAGGGATGATGAGCCTACTACCTATGGAGAGGCCATGAAAGGGCCGAACTCTCAAAAGTGGCATGAGGCCATGAGATACGAAATGGATTCCATGTATACCAACAAAGTATGGACTTTGGTGGAACCACCCCCAAGGGGCAAGGCCAATAGGGTGAAGCGGGTCTTCAAGAAGAAGACCGACATTGATGGAAATGTGATTGCCTATAAGGGCCGGTTGGTGGAAAAAAGATTCAGACAAATTCATGGTATTGACTATGATGAAACACTTCCCTAGTCGCAATGACCAAATCCATTTGTATCTTACTTGGGGGTGTTACAATTGCAGCTTATCACGACTATGAGATTTGGCAGATGGATGTCAAAACTGCGTTTCTATATGGAAACCTCCTTGAGGATGTGTACATGACACAGTAAGAGGGTTTTTAGGATCTAGAGCATGCCCAAAAATTGTGTAAGTTGCAGCGCTCCATTTATGGGTTGAAGCAAGCTTCTAGGAGTTCGAATCTACGTTTTGATGATGCAGTCAAAGAGTTTGGCTTCATCAAAGAGCGAAGATGAGCCTTGTATTAACAAAAAGGTTAGTGGGAGCTCTGTTGTGTTTCTGGTCTTGTATGTGGATGACATACTACTAATTTGAAAAAATATCCCTACCTTACAATCTGTTAAAGATTGGCTAGGGAAGTGTATCTCAATGAAAGACGTAGGGGATGCAGCTTATATACTACCTCCGTTTCGTCTGTTTCGTCTGCCTTTGACTTTTTAACCCGTAACTGAGTCACTTTGACTTGGTGATTTGGGTACCAAAACGATGTAATTTTTTAACATTTTTTTCATGGTATTTTAGAATAAACTTTCCTCTACAACACCATGCAAAGATTACCAAATTCTTATATCGTTTTGCTAATCAAATCACCGGATGAAAGTAACCCAGTGAATAGTGACAAAAAGTGAAGTAGGCTGAAACAGGCGAAACAGAGGTAGTACTTGGTATCAAGATATATAGGGATAGATCAAGGAAACTGCTCGGCCTAAGTCAAAGTACATATATAGATAAGGTGTTGAAACGGTTCAACATGCAAGAATCGAAGAAAGGATTCTTGCCCATGTCGCATGGAGTCACTCTTTCAAAGGCTGATTGTCCTTCCAATGAGATTGAGAAGAACAGTATGAGTAGGATCTCATATTCTTCGACCATAGGATCCATCATGTACGCCATATTATGTACTAGACTAGATGTGTCATAGGTATTGAATATGGCAAGAAGATACCAGTCTAATCCGGGTGAGAGTAACAGGATTGCTGTCAAAAATGTTATTAAGTACTTGAGAAGAACTAAGGATGCATTCTTGATATTTGGACGAGAGGAAGGGCTAAGTGTAAAGGGTTACACTGACGCAAGCTTCCAAACCGACATAGATGATTTCAGATTGCAGTCGGGATTTGTGTTTTTCCTAAATCGAGGAGTTGTGAGTTGGAAGAGTTCCAAGCAAGAGACGGTTGCTGATTCTATAACTGAGGCTGAGTACATTGCTGCATCGGGTGCAGAAAAGGAGGTTGTTTGAATTAGGAAGTTCATCACTGAGCTTGGTGTGATTCCTAGCATTGTGGATCCAATTGAGTTGTACAGTGACAACACTGGGGCGATGACACAATCTAAGGAACCCAGGTCACACCATAAATCCAAGCACGTACTCAGGAAGTTCCATCTTATTCTAGAGAATATTGATAGAGGAGATGTAATGATATGCAAGATTCCTACAGATAAGAATCTGTCAGATCCACTTACAAAGCCGCTTGTTCAGCGCAAGCATGAAGAGCACACAAGATCTATAGGCATACGTGATGCACCAGACTGGCTCTAAAGCAAATGGGAGACTGTTGGAATAGATGTCATGGAGGAAACCGTATTTTAGTATGAACATTATTTTGGTTAGAACATTAATTGTATTATTTATGGAGATATTAGATATAATGAAGTCCGTAGAATACATTTTTTGTTTATCTTAAATATCTCTAGTCATGTATATTGATTAATAGGACGATCAACTATAGACTTGTGGGAATAGATGCCCTTGTAATACTCCGTAAATACGTTTTGCTAATTAATTATTTCTTGTTAACTTTATTGCTAAGTATGTTAGTATGATAGTATTATAATTCTGTTAGTTACAAGTTTAGCCAATAGTTATTTATATGTTTTATAAGAAAAATAAATTGGTGTAGAAATATTTGGGGTTTATTTAGAAATAAGGGGATGTAATAGCATTAACATTTAAATAAGCAAGAATAGTTACATTTTGGAAAATAAATGGGAAATAAAGAAAAGGAAAAAAAATATAGAAGTGAATGGTGTGTGTTCGGCCGAAACAAGAAGAAATAGAAGAAGAAAGAAAGAGAGAGAGAGAGAGAGAAGGAAGAAGAGGGAGAGAAAAGTAAGGAAGAGTTGGGGGTTTGTGAATGTGGACCCCACCTTGATGTTGGTGTGTTGGAGTTGGTTCGGCTGAAGCAAAGAGAGAGAGACAGAGAGAGAGAGAGAGAAGAAGAAGAAGAAGAAGAAGAAGAAGAAGAAGAAGAAGAAGAAGAAGAAAAGTGTGGGTGATGTCCGGCCAAAACAAGAGAAGAAGAGAGGAAGGAGGAGAGAGAGATGGAGATTCGGCAGAGAGAGAGAGAGAGAGGGGGAAAGAGAGAAAGAGAAAAACAATGAAGTTGGGGGTTTGTGAAGAGTGGGCCCCACTTGTGTAGGAGAATGTGAGTGTGTTGGGAAATGAGAGATGAAAGGTTAGTTACTCACGCAATGTGAGAAAACAATTCATCAAATTGTCTATCCTTCCCCATAAATAGCAAATTCTACATACAACAAACAAGAGAAAAATAGGAGGGAGAAAGAGCGAGTGTACGGTGGAAGAGAGAAAATAAAGAAGAAAGTAGAGGGAGAGAGGGCCGCGCAAGAGAGAGAGAGAGAGAGAGAGAGAGAGAGAGAGAGAGAGAGAGAGAGAGAGAGAGAGAGAGAGAAATAAATGATGAGAGAAAACATAGGAGTAATGTACGGGTGAGAGATTGATGGAGAAATTGGGAGAAATTTGTTAGTGTTTTGGGTGCACGACACCAACTGAACGAAAAAAATCTTTTAAGGGTTGTTTGGCTATCTTCTACAAAGATTATTCAGAGCTCTTTTATTGGAGCTATTTATTGGAGTTATTTGGCAGCAATCTTTGAAAATGAGCAATCTACACGTTTATGAACTTCGTGGTGCTGTGAGTAAAATTATTTATTTTTGCTATATGTTATATATTTATGAAAATTATTATTGTTTCACAAGTGTTACATTTTCGTTACGTAAATTTCAGAATTATGAAGTTTGTCATAACAATGAAATTTTTGACTATATGACTTGGGAAAAATCTTTTGAATGTGAATAAAACTTGACCTTTTTGTGCTCCCCTTTAAAGAAAATTATGATTTTAGTACAGTATATTTTGTGACGTGGACAAATAAATTTGTGTGCCATAAAAATTAATTAGACACTTTGTGACGACGTTATGCCTTGGGACACTTGAGTATTTTCGGCCCCGCCATCGGGATATAATAGATGATTTAGGCCCGGCCATCGGGATATAATAAATGATTTCGGCCTGGTCGCAGGGATATAATATGCGATGTGCCACAAAGATGGCGTATTTGGACATGTCAAAATTTTGTGTGATACGATGGTTACCAAGGGCATTAACTAAATCTGAATTTATGTTCTATGATATGAGAAAATTCTTAAAAATTTCAGTTTGAGAATATCTGGCACGATTTTGACCAGTAAGTTATATTTTGAAATATAAAGGGGAGAAAAACCCTCACTGAGCTTTGTGGCTCATTTTTTTTAAATTAAATGTTTTCGGGTGACATGACACATGCGGAACAGTAGATATTCCGAGGCGAGACCGTTGGTGGTTTAAGTAGCTATTTATGTTTCAGTTTAAGTTGATCTTTTATGACTATGTTGACTAATTACGACATGTAATATTATGTTGGGGAATATTGTAAGACGTTTGATGCATGTAATATCTTATGTTTGGTAACTTGGAGATATTCGCAATATGGGCTATTTTGAGCTAAATAATTTAGTTGGCGTTAGTTTTGTCTCTGATCCGCTCATCGTGGTTGAACCGGTAAATTGCTAAAATGACGCTTTCACAACTACTTTTTAGAAATGGCACATTTTATGAAATAACTTATCAGACAATATTTTATTTAATAACTGAATTTTTATTAATCTCTTAATAACTCATTTTTAATAAAGTTTGACAAGAACACAATATTTTTGACTATCCTGAAAATATTTCAGGTTGACCCCGATAATTTTACCTCGCTTCCACACTTTATTTTATAAACCAAATTTCTATTATTTTTGTGAAACGGTTTAACCCACACGAGTTTTCGTTTGAGGCCTTGGTGGCCGATCTCGACCCTCGGTCTGGAATTAATAAATCGGGGTCCGAGAAAGGGGGTCGTGACAAAGTGGTATCAGAGCAATAGGTTTGGGTTTGGATGCGTGAATTTTGGTGTTAGCCATGACCATTATTTGGAGCCTAAGTGTTTGGGTTAATTTGTTAGTAACTTTGGAGTAAATTTGGAGTTATTTCGGGTAACCTACCTTGGACCTATTATTTGGAGTTGCTTGACTTAGAAATATTATAATTAAGATTAAGTTTATTTATTGCGCATAAGTTAGTATTATTTTAGAAATAGTTTTGGGCCAAAATTTAACTAGTTTCCTTTTTAGGTTGCCGTTTCTGGAGGAACCGGATCAGGAAGGGGGAATGACAATGCTACCCCAGTAACTGAAAACCAATCAGGTGGAAGTGGACCTAAATCAGGTGATAGGCTGGAAAGAGCCATTGAAGGACTTGCCTACCTAGTCGATGCTAACCGTAGAGAACCTACCCTAGACCGATTCCAAGGTCTGAAACCTCCATCATTCGCTGGTACCCCAGATCCAGTCATAACTGAGTCATGGTTAATGGAGATTGAAAAGATATTTGGAGCAATGTGTTGCTCTGAGAGACAGAAGGTGGAGTTTGCCAGCTATAACTTAACTGGAGAAGCTTATCAGTGGTGGCTGCCCATGTCTAGAAGGGAGCCAACCATGGTGTAGGACCGCTTTGTTGAAATGTTTAATGATAAGTATTTCCCTCAACACCTGAAAGATCAGAAGGTTGCTGAATTTTCATGCTTACTCAAGGTGACATGACTGTAGCAGAGTACGAGGCAAAGTTCACAGAGTTGTCGCGCTATGCCTCACACGTGGTTAGGGATGAGGCGCATAAAGCTAGAAAGTTTGAAATTGGGCTTCGGTGGAGCATTCGTACCAAGGTGCAACTCTTCAGGATGCCTACCTACAATGAAGTTGTTGATCGAGCTTTGATTGCAGAAAAAGGTATAGTGGAGAACAACAAGTATCGAGACCAGAAGATGAGGAATGCTGGCACCAAGAACCATGGAGGAAGAAATCATCAAGGAGGCCCTAGCCAGACTACTATATTCAAGAGACAAGGAGATGGGAATCAGAATATCAGGGGTGTTGCTGTTAATGCAATTAAGGGGAAACCGTACTGTCCTAAGTGTCGCAGGACCCACGATCATGATGTGTGTTATCGCGAGACTGGAGCTTGTTTCAGCTGTTGAAAACAAGGACATATGGTTAAGGATTGCCATGTGCTTCTACCCAACTTCGCGAACCCACCACATGCACGTGCTCAAAATTCAATGGCTTCTAGAGGGGATGAGAACAGGCGTGGGAAAGCTTTTGCATTGGTCCCTGGAGATGTCCATGCTGCATCTGCAGTTGTCTAAGGTACCTTACCTATTGATTCTAAATCAGCCAAAGTTCTTATTGATTCTGGTTCTACACATTCATTCGTTTCCCATGATTTTGCTAAGTTCATTACTAAACAACTTGAACCCCTTGGTTATGCCTTGCATGTTTCTACTCCCCTGGGTGTCATGTTAGCTAGTACTTGTGTGTACAAAAACTGTGAAATATTGGTCGGCGGAGTGTCTTTAGTTGTTGATTTGATACCCCTCGATATTCGAGATTTTGATGTCATCCTTGAAACAACCCGGGATCTCGGTTCAGGGTTAAAGAGACAATCGACAACCAAAAGTAGAAATATACTATTAAGATTACATTTCGCTTAATGTACATAACAAAATTTCGATAATAAGTACAATTTAAAACAAAACGTTGGTGATCTACTACGTGATCTAAGTTAAGCTATACTTCTTCTCGTTCCAGCGTTCCGATCCCCACTTAGATTGACGACCTGCGGTTTTAAAATGGCAAAAGCCGACGCAGTTTTGAAGAAATTGATCAGTAAAAACTGATTAAGTACACACTACGACATGTAAAGCAATGAGTGGCACGGAGGCATGAGTTGAAACAAATCAGAAGATTTAAACAGTAAAATTATCATATTGGAGAATTTGGATCAACTTGAAGTAACAGAGTAACAAAAACCTCTCCATTTAATAACATTGAGAAACCACGAGTAGTTGGTAAAATATCCAGAGTAAACAAGTTCATTTGAACTGATAACGATAGTAGTTCATGAGTAGCCAAGATTTACAATTCATTTCAATCGATTAGGGCATATAAAGAGCCACAAAAAACATTAATAAGTAGTCAATTTTTAATTTCGACTTCAATCAACAGTCTAATTTAGTTGAGGCGTGTCAAGAGCCACCACCAGGATCGATGTAAACAGAGGGATCACAAAATAATCACTAAGGGTTCCTTCTAGGGTCTATCAAACCCTATTTCACTCGAGCGTTAAGGGAGCCCATTCGTCAACCCCGATCACAACATTAGCTAAAAGGCCTTCAGTGTCGACACCTCTATACCGTACTGACCCTTACAAGTATAAGTAGCACTCTATAGCTCTATAAACCCCTTGGCCTCAATATCTTGATACATTTTGGCTCATCGGGGGCGGATTTTTGAACATTGACGTTCTATCCAATAATAAGAAGCATTGCTTCAATGGTCTTAGCCATAAGAAAATGGAGGATCGCTTGACGCCTCCCATTAATAACGGTACTCTGTACATCGTCCTAAGTCTATTAGAGGTATTTTATGTCTTCTCTTTCACATAAACAGAATTAGAATATCAACATTTCACAAGTAATTTCCGAGAGTTCTCAAAGGAGATGAATAAAATAGTTTAACAACATTCGAGTGGAAACATGCATTCTCATACTTTTTCATATATCAAGTATTCATTTGAAGCATCAAACACATACGCACATTTTGATATGAAAAGGCCGTACATATGTACTTACCTCTGAGCCATGAAAGGCGCAAAGCAACGCTAGAACTCCTACAACGCTCGTCTCCGAATCTCACAGTAAATGCAGCAACACGAATACGTACGTCTACTTCGAACGATCCTTAATAACGGCTGGATATACACAAGTAAAGTATATAGTCTATTAGAATTTACCCTCTATATGAGGTTGTATGCAAGAATTTCATGGAATGCGGGTCATGCAAGCTAACTTGACCAAAATGCCCCGATACTTTGAAACTGTCCAGAACAGTCCTGACTGTGCCTGGACCCCAAATTACACCTATGCTGACCCAAAAACATCCAAGAATGGCTCTTAACTCTCCCATATGAACTTAGCATCGAGATCTACAACTTTCTATAAATTACACTTAGGCCCCTAAAGTTTGCTAAAATTACAGAAAGACCCCCACCGTTGATTTGATAACTCCCGAGTCAAATACTTCCTTCTTGAGACTTCAAATATCCTTCTAAGTTAGGTTGTTGCTCTCAAAACATTAATCTAGTCTCAAGTAGTTCAAGTGTGAAGTTTTAATTAAATGCACATAGGCCCCCAAAGTTTTGTAAAACTGCAAAAAGACCCCAACATTTGACTTGGTCAACACAAGCCCATAGTTACATACGAGTACTCCATATAGGCATACAAGACATGCTGAAAAACTCCAAGTTACTAAACGAATCTCAATTCAAAGTTTAAGTGAAATGACTATTTTGCCCCTCCTATACAGTTCAGTCAAACTAGGGTTTTCGGAAAGTCAAACTTGTTCAAACTTGATATATAGACTCAGAATATGAATACGAACAAGTTTCGTGAAGAACGCTAAGGCCAGAAACGTCATTCAAATGCTCAAAACCGAATATCAAAGATAGCGAAAAGTCGTTTCAAGTAGTCAACTTTGCGGCTGATTTCTGATCAATTGAGAATTAGTCTTAAGAAACTGGAAATAGGGTTTTGAAGATGACAGTGCAAGGATTCCAGAACATATTTGAACTCCTAAAAACTCCAAGTATTCAAAGAAATATCGCTAGCCAAAGTTGGATGAAAATTACGATTCAATACTTAGAAAAATTCGATAGTGCTTCGCGAGTTCAAACTAGCAACTTTAGGCTCGTTTTGTGAGAAATCCGTTATAAATTTAAAGACGATCCAGAGACGATGAAATGAAGTATTATACACCAGCTTTACACAGGAGAAAACAGATCTGAATTTCATTAAGTTTTGAAGAAGATACAAGGGTTAGAAAATGGGTGTTTCACCATAGCCTCCTATACTTAGAAAAATTTTGAGCCCTCACAGCCAAGAACACAGCGAGTACCACACTCACTGGCCATGTTCAAGCCCGATTTTTGAGGGTTTAGAGATGAAATCGGACCACGAAATTCAAACAAAACTTGTAGCTAACATACCCAGGATTACACAGGAAGAAACCGTGCATGTTTTGGACAAGAAATGAAGGAGTTATCGTTGGGTTTTCAGGGTGAAAAAAACTAGTCGAAAACTCATGAAATCCGAAACGTGAATCTGGGCTTGTTTAGATGCTCCTAGAGGACTCAAGACATGATATGGAGCAGTTTGATGTAAAGAATGCGAAATTTGGGGGTGAAACGAAGCTTACCCATGCTTCGCTGTCCATGGCGGTTCGCCTGCGACGTAGGGAAGCTCCGGCGACATGCAGCTCTGTTCCACGAGCTCCAGGTGATGCCTAGGTCAAGTAATGAGCTCCAAATCGTCTAGAGACCTCAGGGGAAGGCTTGAAACTGAAGAAAACGCGGAGAGAGACAACTACCGAGCCTCCCGTCGGCCTCCCTGCCCGTTCCCGTCGGGTTCTCCTACCCAAAAACCCAGCAAGCAAATTCCGGCGACTTAGGGCATGTTCGGGTGCTTCCTGAGCTCGCCTTGGTCTCACGAATACAACGGATCAAGAGTTAACAACTGAGAATCAACAGAGAGAGAGAATTTGAGGATTGAAGAGTTAGGGTTCTTGGGTTTCTTACGAAAAATTCTCCTTCAATAGTCACTGTCTTCCGAAATTGATGTGTGCCTTTTGCTCCCCAGGCTACCCCCTACCTCCAACCGTAGCAGCTTGTGGAGAGGAGGGCTGTGGTTGTGGTTCTACGGTGGTGATGGTGGTTGTTCTTGGTGGAGAGGAAGGACAATGAAGGGGATGGACATGTGAGGTGAGAGTGAGAGAGATTTTTTTTTTCTCAGATTGTGCTGGTGAAGAGAGGAGTTGGAGGTGTTGACTCCTCATCTAGTGAGGTGTTGAATTGGGTTGAACAAGTGTCAAGCATGCAAAAAGGGGGTGAAAGTATAGTTTTCTAAACTTTAGTGTATAAATTAGAATTAGAGGTTCTACTTAATTTCTAAGAATCGCACAACCACCCCGAACATCTCTAGTGCTTCAAAATCACTCTAAAAACGTCCAAATATTGCTAACACTCCAAAATTCAAACTTTAAAGCCGTGACAAACTATTTACAAATTCGCCCCCAAAGTCTTGATATTGCACTAGAGTCGGCTTGAAAAATAGGGGTGTTACAATCCTCGCACCTTAAAAGAATCTTCGTCCCCGAAGATCTCATACTATACATACCCTCATAAATAAAATGCAGCACAGTGACTCAGTCTATTTGACTTAGTCAGACAAGTACCTAAACTGATCTCGTCGAATGTTCTGCTCCCAAAAGATGGCTTCCTTAGATGATCAGCTTGAAACACCTTAACTGGAAGAAATTTCTCATTCTTACTCTCCGCACGACGGGGTCTATTATGAGTCTATATTACTATCCAGCCTAGACTCGCATCACAATAGGGTTTCGTATATAATTAGTACAAGTAAAAGTTCGAAACAAGATTTTGGAAGTTACAAGTTGTCAATTTTAAAAACGACTAAAAAAATTTGCTAGAATTTATACAAATCTCGAAACTTTTAGACAAATACTTTTATCAAGACTAATATGTCGTTTTGCTTGAATCATCCACGTTAAAAAAATATTGTTTTACTTGTAGAGGATTAGATAAACCAATCACCTCAAGTGTTCCACGCATAAGAGGGAGAAAAGAACACTATGTGTCGTCACACAACGTGTCTCTCCATCACAACTCGAATGTGTTTCAAATGTTCCAACTTAGTCTACACAGCAGGTACAACTCATAGTACCGTCGTACTAACAGTCACGCCAGCGGACTGACAAACTAAGTGGTCCATATCACTTGGCATTTGGTAGCTCGACACCCCAATAATTTTGGAAAACTATTTTTGTTTAAACAAATAATTTTATTGTTTACACTTCCTAATTTCGAAATGATCGTGTCAAATAAACTTAAAATGAAACAAAACAAAATATAATCTTAAAGGTCACGATCATAGGTATAATATGAATGGTCTCATGGTCTTCTAAATCAAAGCGTCGTTACTCTCTCGTTGACAAATTAACATAAAAGCATAAAGAGTCAAAAGATAAGCATCACAAACCATGACAAGCATTTCGGTATAAATAGGCATGTCACAAATTATTGGGCCTGTAAATAGGCAAGTAAATTTTGCACGAACATCTCAAATAGTCATTAACATTTAATCAATAAATACGGCCAGGTCGAGTTTAATAACACTTAAGTACCCAGACTCCCCAACGGCTTGTTTACTTCATTTATTCCCAAATTGAGTTATCCTAGTCAATTTTAAAATTTTGAAAATGTTTTATCGTTCTTGTTATCTACTAATGGAAATCGAAAAGCCACTTTAACCGGAGACCGATGCTCTGATACCAGCTGAAACAACCCAGGATCTCGGTTCAGGGTTAAAGAGACACTCGACAACCAAAAGTAGAAATGTACTATTAAGATTACATTTCGCTTAATGTACATAACAAAATTTCGATAATAAGTACAATTTAAAACATAACATTTGTGATCTACTAAGTGGTCTAAGTTAAGTTATACTTCTTCGTCTCGTTCCAGCGTTCCCATGATCTTCACATAACATGTACATGCGTTTACATATATAGCACCCTACATACATGAAAGAGACGTCATGATAGCATATGAATCACATAAACACACTTATCATACCGTAACATATAAAAGCACCCCACGTACTTAATATTATCATCTTTTCATGAAAATTTTATAGAATGTAAATCTAATATCACACTTGGTTCGTGATCACATAACATGAACATGCTTCACCTTCCATATCTTACATGTCATACTCTTAAAATATAAGTCATATGGTTTACAAGTCATGTATTATTCACATAATATGCATGCTTGAACAATTACATAACAAATTAAAAACATGATACTATACTTGATTCATGAGCTCTTATCTTATTCATACTTTCATTTTGTTCTTATGGGGCATACTACAATCTTAATCATGGTCTTGTAAGGCAACATATCATTTTCCTTGTCTCGTGCATGACTAATGAAAGCTAGACATATGACTTTAAATCGCTCACACATAAGTCATACTCACATACAATAAAGGATCATTTTAACTTCAAACATGATCATGCATAACAACTTACAAATAATTCCCTTAAGCATTTAAGGAAGCACACAAGTCACATAAAAATTCATACATTGATGGGATCTAACTTATCATCGTGGGTCTTGTAAATATTAGTGTCATACTTACATAGTATTGAATCATACACATAACATACGTACACATAATCTTTCAAATAAGTAAGCACATAATGGGTTTCTAAGGTTCACTAATCTTAGGTATCTACAACCTAATGCTCTGATACCAGCTGAAACAACCCGGGATCTCGGTTCAGGGTTAAAGAGACAATCGACAACCAAAAGTAAAAATATACTATTAAGATTACATTTCGCTTAATGTACGTAACAAAATTTCGATAATAAGTACAATTTAAAACAAAACGTTGGTGATCTACTAAGTGATCTAAGTTAAGCTATACTTCTTCTCGTTCCAGCGTTCCGATCCCCACTTAGATTGACGACCTGGGGTTTTAAAATGGCAAAAGACGAGCAGTTTTGAAGAAATTGACCAGTAAAAACTGAGTAAGTACACACTACGACATGTAAAGCAATGAGTGGCACGGAGGCATGAGTTGAAACAAATCAGAAGATTTAAACAGTAAAATTATCATATTGGAGAATTTGGATCAACTTGAAGTAACAGAGTAACAAAAACTATCCATTTAATAACATTGAGAAACCACGAGTAGTTGGTAAAATATCCAGAGTAAACAAGTTCATTTGAACTGATAACGATAGTAGTTCATGAGTAGCCAAGATTTACAATTCATTTCAATCGATTAGGGCATATAAAGAGCCACAAAAAACATTAATAAGTAGTCAATTTTTAATTTCGACTTCAATCAACAGTCTAATTTAGCTGAGGCGTGTCAAGAGCCACCAGCAGGATCGATGTAAACAGAGGGATCACAAAATAATCACTAAGGGTTCCTTCTAGGGTCTATCAAACCCTATTTCACCCGAGCGTTAAGGGAGCCCATTCGTCAACCCCGCTCACAACATTAGCTAAAAGGCCTTAAGTGTCGACACCCCTATACCGTATTGACCCTTACAAGTATAAGTAGCACTCTATAGCTCTATAAACCCCGGCCTCAATATCTTGATACATTTTGGCTCATCGGGGGCGGATTTTTGAACATTGACGTTCTATCCAATAATAAGAAGCA
This sequence comes from Linanthus parryae, assembly GCA_023055425.1. Lineage (NCBI taxonomy): Eukaryota > Viridiplantae > Streptophyta > Magnoliopsida > Ericales > Polemoniaceae > Linanthus > Linanthus parryae. Next base: position 540,360 of record JALGPY010000012.1, read on the forward strand.
TTGCTTCAATGGTCTTAGCCATAAGAAAATGGAGGATCGCTTGACGCCTCCCATTAATAACGGTACTTTGTACATCGTCCTAAGTCTATTAGAGGTATTTTATGTCTTCTCTTTCACATAAACAGAATTAGAATATCAACATTTCACAAGTAATTTCCCAGAGTTCTCAAAGGAGATGAATAAAATAGTTTAACAACATTCGAGTGGAAACATGCATTCTCATACTTTTTCATATATCAAGTATTCATTTGAAGCATCAAACACATACGCACATTTTGATATGAAAAGGTCGTACATATGTACCTACCTCTGAGCCATGAAAGGCGCAAAGCAACGCTAGCACTCCTACAACGCTCATCTCCGAATCTCACAGTTAATGCAGCAACACGAATACGTACGTCTACTTCGAACGATCCTTAATAACGGCTGGATATACACAAGTCAAGTATTGAAAATTACGATTCAATACTTAGAAAAATTCGATAGTACTTCGCGAGTTCAAACTAGCAACTTTAGGCTCGTTTTGTGAGAAATCCGTATAAATTTGAAGACGATCTAGAGACGATGAAATGAAGTATTATACACCAGCTTTACACAGGAGAAAACAGATCTAAATTTCATTAAGTTTTGAAGAAGATACAAGGGTTAGAAAATGGGTGTTTCACCATAGCCTCCTATACTTAGAAAAATTTTGAGCACTCACAGCCAAGAACACAGCGAGTACCACACTCACTGGCCATGTTCAAGACCGATTTCAGAGGGTTTAGAGATGAAATCGGACCACGAAATTCAAACAAAACTTGTAGATAACATACCCAGGATTACACAGGAAGAAACCGTGCATGATTTGGACAAGAAATGAAGAAGTTATCGTTGGGTTTTCAGGGTGAAAAAAACTAGTCGAAAACTCATGAAATCCGAATCTAAAATAATTCAAACGTGAATCTGGGCCTTTTTAGATGCTCCTAGAGGACTCAAGACATGATATGGAGCAGTTTGATGTAAAGAATGCGAAATTTGGGTGTGAAACGAAGCTTACCCATGCTTCGCCGTCCATGGCGGTTCGCCGGCGACGTAGGGAAGCTCCGGCGACATGCAGCTCTGTTCCACGAGCTCCAAGTGATGCCTAGGTCAAGTAATGAGCTCCAAATCATCTAGAGACCTCAGGGGAAGGCTTGAAACTGAAGAAAACGCGGAGAGAGACAACTACCAAGCCTCCCGTCGGCCTCCCTGCCCGTTCCCGTCGGGTTCTCCTACCCAAAAACCCATCAAGCAAATTCCGGCGACTTAGGGCATGTTCGGGTGCTTCCTGAGCTCGCCTTGGTCTCACGAATACAACGGATCAAGAGTTAACAACTGAGAATCAACAGAGAGAGAGAATTTGAGGATTGAAGAGTTAGGGTTCTTGGGTTTCTTACGAAAAATTCTCCTTCAATAGTCACTGTCTTTCCGAAATTGATGTGTGCCTTTTGCTCCCCAGGCTATCCCCTACCTCCAACCGTAGCAGCTTGTGGAGAGGAGGGCTGTGGTGGTGGTTCTACGGTGGTGATGATGGTTGTTCTTGGTGGAGAGGAAGGACAATGAAGGGGATGGACATGTGAGGTGAGAGTGAGAGATTTTTTTTTTTCTCAGATTGTGCTGGTGAAGAGAGGAGTTGGAGGTGTTGACTCCTCATCTGGTGAGGTGTTGAATTGGGTTGAACAAGTGTCAAGCATGCAAAAAGGGGGTGAAAGTGTAGTTTTCTAAACTTTAGTGTATAAATTAGAATTAGAGGTTCTACTTAATTTCTAAGAATCGCACAACCACCCCGAACATCTCTAGTGCTTCAAAATCACTCTAACAACGTCCAAATATTGCTAACACTCCAAAATTTAAACTTTAAAGCCGTGACAAACTATTTACAAATTCGCCCCCAAAGTCTTGATATTGAACTTAGAGTCGGCTTGAAAAATAGGGGTGTTACAATCCTCGGTATGGATTGGCTCTCAGCTAATCATGCCTCAATCGACTGTGTCGAGAAGAAAGTCATGTTTCGTATTCCTAGTACCCCTGAATTCAATTTTGTCGGTACGGGAGTTTCGCCCCCACCTCGAATGATTTCTTGCCTCCGGGCTCAAAAGTTACTTCGAAAGGGTTGTCAGGGATTTTTGGCCTATATAAATGATGAGTCAGCAAATGAAACAAAATTAGAAGATGTTCCTGTGGTTCGGGAGTTCTCTGATGTCTTTCCTGAGGATATTAGCACATTACCTCCTGATAGGGAAATTGAGTTCACCATAGATGTTGTTCCGGGTACCACCCCTATCTCTAAGGTCCCCTATCGGATGGCACCTGTAGAGTTGAAGGAATTGAAGGTACAACTTCAGGAGTTACTTGACAAGGGATTTATTAGACCAAGCACTTCTCCATGGGGTGCACCCGTTTTATTTGTGAAGAAGAAGGATGGCAAAATGTGGTTATGCATAAATTTACCGAGAATTGAACAATGTCACAATTAAGAACAAGTATCCTCTCCCGAGGATTGATGATTTGTTTGATCAACTGCAAGGATCCAGGGTGTTTTCCAAAATTGATTTGAGGTCCGGTTATCATCAATTGAAAATTAAGGCCGAGGATGTACCTAAGAGTGCATTTCGCACTAGGTACGGGCATTATGAGTTCCTTGTTATGCCTTTTGGGTTGACAAATGCTCCAGCTGTTTTCATGGACTTAATGAATAGGGTGTTCAAACCGTTCTTGGATGTCTTTGTGATTGTGTTTATTTATGATATCTTGGTCTACTCTAAGAGCAAAGAAGAACATGTTGACCACTTGAGGCTTGTTTTGCAAACCCTACGGGATCAGAAGCTTTTTGCAAAAGAAGTGAGAGTTCTGGCTTTCCAGGATCTCGTTTTTGGGGCATGTTGTGTCGGAATATGGTATTTCAGTAGATCCCCAGAAGGTAGAGGCTATCGTTAATTGGCCAAGACCTACCAATGTGAAAGAAATTCGGAGCTTCCTAGGATTGGCTGGTTACTATATAAGATTCGTGGAGAAATTTTCAGATTTAGCATCCCCCTTGACTCGGCTTACAAGGAAGGAGTCCCCATTTAAGTGGTCTGACGAATGCGAGCAAAGTTTTCAAGAGTCGAAAAGAAGGTTGACTTGTGCTCCTATATTGTCATTGCCGTCAGAAGGTGGAAATTATGTGATTTATAGTGACGCATCACTGAAAGGACTAGGTTGTGTATTGATGCAAGATGGAAAAGTGATTGCGTATGCCTCAAGACAGTTGAAACCTTATGAGAGAAACTACCCGACACATAACTTGGAGCTGGCAGCTGTGGTATTTGCTTTGAATATTTGGCGTCACTATCTCTATGGTGTATCATGTGAAATTTTTACAGACCACAAGAGCTTGAAGTATATCTTCACACAAAAGGAACTCAACATGAGACAAAGGCGGTAGTTGGAACTGTTAAAGGATTGTGATGTGAGTATACAGTATCACCCTGGTAAAGCCAATGTGGTGGCTGATGCCCTTAGTCAAAAGTCAACTCCTAATTTGTCTTATGTCATTACCAGCCAAGTTGAGTTACATAAGGAGTTTGAAAGGTTGTCATTAGAAGTAATCCCTAAGCAGACTACGAGTGCAGTTTATGCTCTAATGGCCCAACCTAGCTTGCTAGAAGAAATAAAAAAGGTGCAAAGAAGGGATGAAGACTTAAAGAAGATTTCTGAAGATGTGCTTGGAGGTAAAGTCTCGTAGTTTTCTATTCAAGACGGATTTCTAAAATTCCAAGGCCGAATTTGTGTCCCAAATGTGTCGGAGCTTAAAAAGTCCATTTTAGGGGAGGCTCATAATTCGAAATTTGCGATCCATCCTGGTGGAACGAAGATGTATAGGGATCTGCGTGAGCTTTATTGGTGGCTAGGAATGAAGAAGGATATAGCAGAGTTTGTGGCTAAGTGCTTATTGTGTCAGCAAGTTAAGGCGGAACACCAAAGTGTTCCGCCGGGTTGCTTCAACCGCTACCTATTCCCGAGTGGAAGTGAGAACACATCACAATGGATTTTGTGGTTGTACTACCAATGTCTTCAAAAGGAAACACCGCGATTTGGGTAATTGTTGATAGGCTAACCAAGTCATCACACTTTTTAGCCGTGAAACCCACTGATTCACTAGAGAAGTTTGCCCAATTATACGTCAAGGAGATTGTGAGATTGCACGGAGCACCTGTGTCCATTATTTCTGACAGGGACCCACGTTTTGTGTCAAGATTTTGGAATAGTTTACAAGCATCTATGGGGACTAGCTTAAGGTTCAGTACTGCCTTCCATCCTCAGACGGACGGCCAGTCAGAAAGAGTTATTCAGATTTTGAAAGAATTGCTTCGGCTATGTGTTTTGGATTTCAAAGGAGGATGGGAAGAGCACTTTCCTCTGGTAGAGTTCGCGTATAATAATAGTTTCCAGGAAAGTATCGGGATAGCTCCATTCGAGGCGTTATACGGAAGAAGGTGTAGGTCCCCCATCAATTGGACTGAAGTTGGAGAAAGACGGATGTTTGGACCAGAAATTGTCCAGGTCACAACTGAAAAGATTAAGACGATTCAGGAAAGGCTAAAAGAGGCCCGAAGCCGACAAAAGAGCTACGCGGATAACAGAGGACGGGATCTGGAATTTGAGGTTGGAGATTTCGTATACCTGAAAGTCTCACCAACTAAAGGTATACTACGATTTGGGAAGAAAGGAAAATTGAACCCCAGATATGTCGGACCCTATGAAATTCTTGAGCGAGTTGGACCTGTAGCTTATCGTTTGGCATTACCGCCAGAGCTTAGTAATGTCCATAATGTCTTTCATGTTTCGATGATCAAGAAGTATGTCTACGACCCTAAGCATGTGATAGCATATCAGCCGTTGGAGCTAAGGGAAGATTTATCTTACATTGAGACACTTGTTAAGATTTTGGACCGACGTGATCAAGTATTGCGCAGTAAAATCATTCTGCTAGTTAAAGTTTTGTGGTAAAATCATTTGGTGGAAGAAGCAACTTGGGAACGAGAAGATGAGATGCGGAATCACTACCCACATTTCTTTTGAGGTAAAAGCTTAAGTTTGGGGACCAAACTTCTATAAGTGGGGGAGAGTGTAATACTCCGTATTTTCGTAAAATACATTTTGCTAATTAATTATTTCTTGTTACTTTAATGCTAAGTATGTTAGTATGATAGTATTATAATTTTGTTAGTTGCAAGTTTAGCCAATAGTTATTTATATTTTTTATAAGAAAAATAAATTGGTGTAGAATTATTTCGGGTTTATTTAGAAATAAGTGGACGTAATAGAATTAATATTTAAATAAGCAGGAATGGTTACATTTTGGAAAATAAATAGGAAATAAAGATAAGGAAAAAAAATATAGAAGTGAATGGTGTGTGTTCGGCCGAAACAAGAAGAAAAAGAAGAAGAAAGAAAGAGAGAGAGAGAAAAGGAAGAAGAGGGAGAGAAAAGTAAGGAGGAGTTGGGGGTTTGTGAATGTGGGCCCCACCTTGATGTTGGTGTGTTGGGGTTGGTTCGGCTGAAGCAGAGAGAGAGAGAGAGAGAGAGAGAGAGAGAGAGAGAGAGAGAGAGAGAGAGAGAGAGAGAGAGAAGAAGAAGAAGAAGAAGAAGAAGAAGAAGAAGAAGAAGAAGAAGAAGAAGAAGAAGAAGAAGAAGAAGAAGAAGAAGAAGAAGAAGAAGAAGAAGAAGAAGAAGAAGAAGAAGAAGAAAGTGTGGGTGATGTCCGACCAAAACAAGAGAAGAAGAGAAAAAAAAGGTGTGGTGTGTTGGGGTTGGTTTGTGCCATATCCCTGATATGATACATTTCTGACATATTGTGATCGGTTACTGTTATGAGATTTTGAGGTGCTATGATGCGAACCACCTTTTGATTATGTTATGGTTATGAGGCGAACCTCCTGTGATTGAGTTATGGTAATGGTACTGCTTTTGCACATTATGAGAAAGCGGTTGTGGATTGGATATGGTCACTCCCCGTATCAACTAGTTACTAAAATGAATTTTTGGACCCGATTCCTATCGATGAGAATGTTATCATATTGAAATTATATTGCGACATGCTATTATAAGTGATTTCCCGAGATGGTCCACATCTTTGGGTTGGAATACGAAATTTGAAATCGTTGCACATCAAATCAATGAGAATGTTATCCCCACATATTTCTGATATTTATTAGTGAATATGTTATTCCTGTCATATGTCTCATAATTTGTTTATGTGCTATGGATGTTAGCTTAATCAGCCGTTTGCTGATCATTTTCTGTAAAAACTGCATCGGCTTTTGCCATTTTAAAACCGCATGTTATTGTTCGAGGTGGGGGACGTTCACGACACAGCTGGATAGGGAAGCTTGATGCTTAGAACATCAATCACCTAGTATTTCATTACACAAAATATTGTATTCAGAGCTTTTCAAATGCTATCACTGTTTGTATTGAAATTGCAATAAATTATGTTTTGAATTATCGATGGTTGTACTAGCTATGAACCGACGATCCTTATCCGTTCCCAATGAGGCTCATCACCTCGGGCAGAGACATCTCTTCCAAACGTACGGTCTGTCCGACCATGCGATTTTGGGGGTTTGGCATGTTTACTATGATCCTTATCATTTTTTTACAATATTATGAGTAGCTAAACTCATTAGATCGGGACCGGAGTTGGGATTGGGGTTTTATTGCCGATTCTGGATATTATGATATTATAAGTCATGTTTTGAACTTAATTGTAGCGATTAATAGTTATGAAGGTTCTAAATTCTTCAGCACATCTGTGTTGGGTGACGATTCAGTAGCTAGGACTTAATTAAAAGTTGTATGGTAACTCGATAGTTGTTAATCGGGAAAACTAGAAAATTCACCTAATTGTATCTTTCGTTTGGTAACTCGGCATTGTTGATTAGGAACTTTGAGTAGAAATTCATCTAGTAAAGCTTGGCTAGGGTTAGTTAATTACTTGCATTAGGAAAAGAAGTAGATACTTGGTAACTCCGTATCGCATGATTCCTCGCTTGACAAGTATATCGCACCAGTGTTTTATAGGTCATAATAAACTATTAGTAGTAAACCCTAGAAAACCTCCATGTGGCATCCTGATCACTTCTCCCATATTTGAACCTTATCAACTCAAACTCTCTTGCATTCGCAATTATCTAGCTTTCATTACTTTCCGTCCGTAGTTTAGATAACCAAAAAATCAAACTTTTTATCCACATTAAGGAGATACGTTTTAATTGACTGCGAAGTTCGTTGGGTTTGACAAACCCGGGTTTACCGAGTATTACTACACACGACAACCGTTCACTTGCGTTGGGAACTTGTCAACTTTGTGGCGCTGTTTTTAAGGACTCCGTTCTAGTTAGTTAAAATTTATAGCCTTAGGGATTTTTATTTTGTATTTTTTTTAGTTTTTTATGTCTCCTCACTTGATTTTTCTAGCTATATTCTAGGTCCACAGTAGATATGGCTGATCACATGGAGCAAGCTATGGAGAGAATCCAAAGGGATCTGAATGAGGCGCTGAGAGCTCAGTTGGCTGCTTTTGGCACACAGGCACAACAGGTGCCATCACTACCGCCAAAAGTGTCACAGGATGCACCAATTGCAACATTGGCACAAGAACCTAGGCAAAGAGGCTCTGCTATTGTGAGTTTCTATCGGGCCATAAAGGCCACCTGTTTTCCCTCCATCCGTGTACCATGTGGAAAAATTTCTCCATCAGTCAAGCGTTATTCGCGATGATTCGTAATGACTGCAAATTCAGCGGGATAGAAACTTATGATCCGAACGGGCACGTGACTACATTCTTGCATTTTTGCTCTAGATTCAAGGAACTAGGGTTTCAGATGAAGCAGTAAGACTTATCATATCCCCGTTCTCACTAAAAGGGGAAGCTAAAGCTTGGCTGAATGAGTTTCCCTGTCATTCCTTCACCACGTGGGAGGAGCTAACTTATAAATTCTTCGGAAAGTATTACACACCATGAAGAATTTCACAATTTATGGAAGAAATTTATCTATTTCAGCAGCTCGAGGTATATGGGCAAGACATGGATCCGATTTAGAACCGCGTTGAGCAAAGTTCATACTCATGGTAAATCTAGCTTTGTGTTTAAAAAAAAGTTTGTATACTGACAATAAGTTGGCAGTAAATCGAGAACATGCAGGGTATATGACAATTTAAACAAGTAATAAAAAGTTGAAAGATGGGCAGTACTAGAGTTTTGGATTGGGAGTGATTAACCATTATCGATGGTGACTTAATCATTTATGTAATATGCATCGGACATAGATAAATTCCTTACTTCTCCAGTCATGTGTGTTGAAGCACCAGTGTTTGTGAGCCAATAGTTATGAGAGGCATGTGGTTGAGTATTGGTAGCTAGAGCAGATGCTCAGGACGATGACGCCCCTGATAGGCATAGTCCATTATGTGTGAGAGCAGCCGAGGGAGGCATGGTCATCATTACCACATATGTGGAAAGTAACAGGGTTTTTGTTACCCTTGGAGCCAAATCAGAAGAGAAAAGAGAGTTGTTACCATACTTCACAGAAAAGAATGTGTTTCACTAAATTAAAGAGGACATGCGACCCCTGTTGGAATACTAGTTTTGCCCTATGTTGCACAAGTGCGGGTGCGCGAACTGGGTGCGAGTGCGGCAAATTTTCAAAATGTAAGGGTGCGGGTGCGGGTGCAGCAAGGGTGCTATCAAGCTTGTATGGCATATGATTATGTATATTAGAGAGAAGATTAAAAATATTGGAGGGAGGAGGGATGGCCGCCATTGAAACAGTAGAGAGCATAACATGGAAAGCTCTGATACCACCTGAGAAGGATTAGGATTTCTGTACAATGATAAGAATAAAATCTTTTAAGGAAAAAACATGAATGCAGAGAATACGAAGAATGAACAGAAAATGAAACGATGGAAAATGATTCTGATTCATTCCATAAAACAAACCCTAGAAGATGACTATTTATGTCACGACCCGACTAATATAACAGGAAAGACATTAAAATATTTCTGAAATGATAGAGTACTGATCACAACAGAATTGCCATCTCATGCCATAATTTCCTCTCCGGGCCAGAACTTACGAGAACATGGTAGTACTCCTCACACATCGGCCATACAAACCTATCTCATAAACGATTACAAAATATTGCGGAAGCGTGTTTATTTACAAAATAATGTATTGTGATTTACAAATAAATACTGAACATATAACCAACGCATAAAATCCCATGAAAGTCTTTAATTTAATACTTTTGACCGCTCCTGAACGTATTTTGACCTGCAAAATTTGTTAAGTGTGAGCTCACAGCTTAGTAGAACGATCACCGCTACAGCAGGTGACGACTATCAACAAATACCGTACTAATATCACGTATAGAATCACATGGAGCATAGCAAGATACGAACATACGACAATAATAGCATTTTATATAAATTAACTGACATAATAGCATGTACTATTCCACATAAAAATGCACACAATAATAGATCGAGTAAATTGCGATAGTAATCCCCTACCTCAATTTTTTTTTTCAAACAAATCCTTATCATTCCTCTTCGTTATGTGCTCCAGAATTCTCCAAAAATCGTATCTTGCTTCCATGCTCCCAATTTTTTTCAATTTTGTCAATTTGTCAATTTTTTTCAATTTTTTACTTGCAACTCACAGTACTTCGCTTTCGCTTAACCAGGCGGTGTGCCCACGCTCCCCCCACTAAGAATCCGGCATACCTCGCTTGGATCACGTTAACCAAGTCCGAGTTCCGGGCGCAGGAGCTAGGCAATGTGGGTACCACACGCTACCCCAGTCACGTATTCGGCATACCTCGCTTGGATCACGTTAGCCAAGACCGAGTTCCGGGCGCAAGTGTCGGGTAGGGTGGATTCCTCACACTTCCGGCTGGCTCGACCTCTGATACCATTTGTCGCGACCCGAATAATATAACAGAAAATACATTTATATATTTCCGAAATGAGAGAGCACCGATCACGACAAAATTGCCATCTCGGGGCATAATTTCCTCTCCGGGCCAGAACTTATCAGAACCTTGCGGTACTCCTCACACATCGGCCAAATACAAAAATTATCTCATAATTGATTACATAATATTGCGGAAGCATTTTACTTACAAAAAATATTGTGTTATCATTTACAAATAAATACAAAACATATAATAAACTCGTAAAATTTCCATCTTCTCTTTACTTTAATATTTTTGACCGCTCCTGGACGTACTTTTGACCTGCATGATCTGTTAGGGTGTGAGCTCACAACTCAGTAGATTGATCACCGCTACAGCAGGTGACGACTATCAACAAATACCGTACTAAAATCACGTATAGAACCACATGGAGCATAGCAAGATACGAACATACGACTACAATAGCATTTTACAGAAATTAATTAACATAATAGCATGTACTATTCCACATAAAAAATACACGCAATAATAGATCGAGCAAATTTCGATAGTAATCCCCTACCTCAATTCTTTTTTCAAACAAAGCCTTATCATTCCTCTTCGTAATGTGCTCCTGAATTCTCCAAAAATCGTATCTTGCTTCCATGCTCCCAAACAACTCCAAATATTATACTCCTCATCTTTCTCTTCCATACATCCCTCATTGTCTTTCTCTATTTTCTTTCTCTAACTCTCTTTCTAGATATTTTTTGTTGTGTCAAGTGTGGTGGAAGAAGCAAAAGTACTCTCTATTTATACCCAAATGGTTGTGTAGCATCCAAGAAATTTGTCACATCAACAAAATTAAAATTATGAGATTTACTTAAAGAATATGTTGCTTGGTATCCAAGAAACTTAGACTAGCCTAGACCATACAAATTTTGAAAAGACAACTCTTATTTGATAATACATCTGTAATAAGACAACACATCTTGACAACACATTTTTGACAAGACAATACATCTTTTACAAAACTTTTCTTTTGACAAAACAACACATCTTTTACCATAGTTTTGTTTTTGAAAAGACAACACATTTTTTACTAGACAACTCATCTTAGAAGAGACAACACATATAGTGTTCCAAACATGCTTCTCAAAATACTCCAAAGTATGTGGACTAGACAACACATAATAATTATCAAACATGATTCTCAAAATATCTCCCATCCACTTATCAAAAAAAGACCATTATTATTTATTCTTCTCCAAAAGAATATAATAATTAGCTCTAAAATGCTGAAAATATAATGCCAAAAATTGGGATATTACAATGTACATAAAGGCAGAGAGAATAGTTAACCAAACTACTAACCCAGGTTAGGACTAAACCCAAGTTAGACCGTTGTTCCAAGAGACCGTTCATGAACAGTAACAAGACTTAGGGAAAATTACATACTGGTCTATGACAATCTACAAATGACAAAAAGACTCCAAGAGTTGTAGTATTTCCAATACACCCCCTCAAACTTTTGGGTGATATGAGACCATGAGTTTGTTCTTGAGATTGGAGAATGTGGAGCTGGGAATCCTTTCATCATAATGTCTGTAAGTTGTTCTGAACCTGAGACAAAGAAAACACCAATATTACGAAGAAGAACCTTTTCTCACACAAAATGGTAATCAACTTTGATATGTTTTGTGCGAGCATGGAAGATTAGATTAAAAGACATTGCAAATGCAGATTGATCATCACACAAAAGAGATGGAATAGAAGGCACCCGGATTTGTAATCATTAAAGAGCATGAGAAACCAACTCAATTCTGCAGCTGTGGAGGTAAGGGCTCTGTTTTCTGCTTCGGTAGAGCTACGGGGCACTGTGGGATGCTTCTTTGAGGCCTAGTGGACCGGATTGGGCCCAAGAAAAATAACAAAACCTGAAGTGGACCGGCGATCCGTAGGATTGCCGGCCCAATCAGCATCAAAGTAGGACTGAATTGGAATATGGCCTTTTTATAATGAAGTACATGGTGTTTGGTGTCTTGTAAAAACCTAAATATTCTTTTGGCGCCAAGAAGATGCACATCGGTGGGACAATGCATAAACTGACACAAATGATTTACTGCAAAGGCTTTGTCAGGACGAGAAAATGACAAATACTGTAATCCACAAAGTAAGGATCTGTAAATTGTGCCATCTTCAAGAGGAATGCCATCCTTTAGATGGTATTTCACCCAGAACTTAGAGGGGAATGAATTATAGAACCCGGTACCTATAAATATTGCGCTTTCAAAGAAAGAAAGTAGGTCGATACTCCCTATAGGGTCAATCAAGTCCAATTCCCTTATCCCGAGGAAAGATATTAGGACAGGGCTAACAAGAAGCCATGTTGAACCTTCAGAGAAGATCTTCAATGTTTTTAATTTGATGAATAAAAAATGAAGAACTGTTTCTGGTGATTTGTAATCCCAGAAAGTATGTTGAGGGCCCTAAATATTTCATGTCAAAGTGCTGATTGAACTGAGTAACAAGATGAGAGATAAATTGGGTATCACTTTTAGTAACTATCACATCATCAACATACAAGAGAAGCAGAGCAAGTTTAGTTCCAGAATGTTTGATGAACAAAGAAGAATCACAGTTTGGGGGTTTGAACCCCATATGTAGAAGATGAGATGTAAAACACTCAAACCAGGCAGAGGGGCTTGTTCAAGACCATATATGGAATTGTTTAATTTGCAAATGTAATGTGGGTATTCAGAATCAATAAACCCTGGAGGTTGTTGCATGAAAACTGTTTCTTTCAAATTTCCATGTAAAAAGGCATTTTTTACATCCAAAAGGCCAGTTGAATGTAGCAGCTAAAGAGAGAAAAATTCTAACTGTAGAATGTTTAATAACGGGGCTAAAGGTTTCATAAAAATCAACTACATGGGTTTGGTGATATCCATTTGCAACAAGGCGAGCTTTGTAGCGCAAAATACTACCATCATAGTTGTATTTTATTTTGTAAACCCACTTATTACCCACTACATTTGCATTAGGTGGTTTTGGCACCAAAGTCCATGTATTTTGATTGTTGTGACTCATAATCTCTTCAGCCGTAGCTAAACGCCACTAAGAGTGTTTATGAGCCTCAGTGAAGCAAGTAGGTTCAGTAAGAAGAATAGAAATCGAAGCAACCCCCATTTTCTGTATTATAGTAGCAGGATAAAACACTTTGGTAACAAAAGAGGAGGAAAAAAAGATATATTTCTTCTTAATAATACATGACTTGCTTCTGGTTTGCATGTGATGTCCAGTGGAAACACTTGGATGAACAACATAATCATGTGCTGGAACATGCTCATATAAGGGAGAGTCATCAGATAAGGTAGTATCTGTTTGTGTAGCATCTTCGTTAATCTCTTCATGAACACTCAATTATAGTTGCTACTGAGTCACAGAATCTGTTTTCTCCATTGATCCAAAACTTGGAGCATCAAAGAAACCGGAAACATAGGGAGGATTATAAGGCTCATATGATGGACTAGTGTCACAAGTAGTTGCAGTAGCAGAAGTGTTAGCGTAAGGAAAATGAGATTCATTAAAGACAACATCTCTGCTTATGTAATTTTTTTTTTGTTTGATCAAAGCAAAGATATCCCTTGTAGTTTGTGGCTGTGTACAAGGAAATCACAGGGAGAGCTCCAAGTGTGCACCTCAAGTAGGAGATACGAACAAGAACACAGAGAGATGAAGGGTAGTGAGTACGGAGAGAGCAAGCGCTTATAACTTTTCTTGAGAGAGAGACAGTGTATCAAGTTAGACAAAGGGTTTAAGAGTTTCTATGGAAGGCAAGTGTTCCTATATATAGTGGGGAAGTTACCATTGTGGATGGGTTAATGCGCCCATTAATGGCGGCTTAATGATCGCCTCGTAACGGCACGTTCGACCGTATATATAGGGCACGTTACACATGAGTTATGTATATGCAGGGAACGTAATGAAATCGACCGCATTTATGGGACACGTAGCCCTTGAATATCTCAGACAGTTACTACGGGTCGCGCGCGAGCGGGGTTGTTGCTCTCGCGCGACGTTCCTAACTCTAACCTCCAAACCACTAAGTCCCTACGAGTCTCGTGTGGTTGGTATCGCGGGTGGCCCTGTCTCACAGCCCCCAAGTGAATAAGCTCGCATATGAGCACATGCGTATCAGAAGAGATGTGATGGAGTGTGCAGGGTGCACCATTAGATAAGCTGGATGGATGCCACATGGATGATGATGGATCTGCTCAGAATGCCCTATCTACACTATCCCCTTTTGGGCGAATATCACGCGCGGGCTTGCTGTATAATCGCACAAAATCAGCCGTGCGTGGCCTCCACGTAAATCCTCGTATTGATTCGAATAATATTCGAATCCCTGGCCCCCAAATGTAGCCATGATTGCCTAGGGTTTTGAGACGTCGTATAGCCTTTAATGAGGCGTGGCTATTGCGAAGCTAACCATACGCCATCCACATACTTTAGCCGATTTTTGAGGCAAGAATAACTCAGAATGATCTAATAGGTCGTCAATTTCGCCGGTTATCAAGGTAATGCTGATTTAGCAAATGTAAGCAGTCGTGACTCTCCAGTCATCAAAGTCCTATTTAAATCCATTTGCTGCAACAGTTAGAACTTTTCCACCATTGTTGCTACCGTTTTTATGAGCCAGAGAGAAAATTCCCAGCAAGACGCTCAGATCTTCAATCAAGTTCTCGATCAGATTACTCAAGCAGATCGAACACTCAAAAGACAGCAAGGTTAGTGATTCTCCCCCTTTACTTTGTGGCTTGTAATCAGATTAGCAAATATTATTTCCCCTTGTTCTTTTCATGCAAACCAATCTGGGTTTGATGTTCATATTTGTTCTTCGTCATGTTCTTCGCTATTTTTCACATCCAACTAGATATTGATCCTCACATCTTTCTTTGGCAAATGTTTATTTGTGTTTATAGAAATGGCTCCCAAGAAGTCAAATAAAGAGGTCGTCGAACTTCCCGAACTTAGCAAAGATTTATGGTGTAAAGCCCCCTATATGGGCGGTGATAATTTTTTCTTAGCTACTATCAATGGGACCACTCTCCAAGAGTCTCCACTGGAAGATATTCTATAGCTAGTGCCTAAACCAGACAGAGAAGACTGGGATTTGGCAAGTAACCAAGACATGCAGAGGCTTGTCCTTGAAGCCAGTTTGTATCCATTCATTGACGTCTTTCTCCAGGCCTTCCTGGAAAAGCTCGACTAGATGGAAGAATGGACTGAATTCATCCTGGATAATTACGAGAAGTTTCTAATGAAAGCTGGGATTTACCATGCCATTCGCGCGACAAAGGGGCTCAACCTCAAAGTTTACCAAGATATGCTGAGAGTCCTCTTCTCCAGGTACTCCAAAAAGACTCATAATTTTCATTTTCCTACCTTCGAGGTTGCGCCCACCCTTGAAGATGTAGAGATTTTGTTAATTCTTACAAGTATGGGGGCTTTCGACCCCTTAGACAAGTTGGAGTCTGATGAGGAGCTTACTCTCTTCACACAAATGCAGAGTGCATTGCGAATATGAAGAAAGCTGCCACACGATGGAAGCCCAACGCGACTACCCCTTGCGAGACTTACATGTCCGT
The DNA here is from genome assembly GCA_023055425.1 of Linanthus parryae. Taxonomy (NCBI): domain Eukaryota; kingdom Viridiplantae; phylum Streptophyta; class Magnoliopsida; order Ericales; family Polemoniaceae; genus Linanthus; species Linanthus parryae. Next base: position 555,971 of record JALGPY010000012.1, read on the forward strand.
TTCCTCGGGCCCGAAGAACATCTGGTCGAAGTGGATCATGTACTTCTTCAGAGACTACGCTAAGTCGAAAATTATCCAAGAGTTAGAGGATGACGAAGACGTGATAACCGCCACCCAAGGGAAAGGTTCCAAGTGGACGTTATGCGGCTTCCTGTGTGTATGGTTGTCGTGCTGCTTCATAGACGGGCATGCTCGCGATGGGGATTTCACTCATGTTCTCTCCCTTGCAGTGAAGCTTTCATTTGGGCAAAAGATTGCTCTGGGCCCCCTGGTCTTGGGATCTTTGTACCACCGGCTGGACTTGGCCGCGACACACGTCGAACAATCACAAGGGAGAGTCGACGTTGTCTCCTTTGTTAACACTACATTTTTAACCATGGGCTTTCGATCGCTGGCCTTCGTATGCTCAATTCCCCTCGAAAGTAGAGTTGTGGAACGCGCCCAACTCCAAACATAAACAAAAGTGTCCTCGGGCGTGGTGTTGGTTTAAAACTAAAGGCATCCGTCGCACCTTTTCTCTGGTGTGAAACGACGTTCGGTACTTCAAAACTCGGCCGCTGCCCAGCTGGATAACATTGTTTTCCTAGAAAACATGTACCGAGAAGAGGACACCAAGTTCGATCCCCAAATCATTACCCAAGGAAACAGGTGTTACGGGAGGTATGTGAACTGGTGTAAGAGAGGGTACATTCATGCCCTTGCTGGGTACGTGCCTGGCCCCGAAACTTCCAGCTATGAACGCATAACGGTTCACTATGATCCGATCCGTGTGAGCCCTTAGTTAGGTTTCGATGCTATCGCGCCACCCTTGTGTATGATTCCATCGTCAAAGGCTGCTACGACGGGGTACTCTATGGGAAGAGTAATGACTTGCTTATTACTGAACTCCCGCTAACTCAACCTTCTGGAGAAAGTCGAGGATGGAATACCTCAGGCTGGATTGCCTTCTAGAAAACGCAGGTTTGCCATTTGGTGAAGAATCAGGATCATCTGCAGACCAAAAAATCTCGCGCGCTCCTGGTAAAAGAATTTCCCTGCAAGTCAACTTGTTCTCGGGACGCGACGCAGTACGGCTATTATTCCCTGCTGGATAAGAACCATCACTTGTGCGCACAACTGATCCTTGATGAAAAAGTTTCCATAGTCAAACAGAACTCGTTGAATGCAAGGACCCAATATGCAGAGGACTTCAAACTAGTATGCTTGAGAGCCTTTGCATTTCCCCTTCTTTATCAACAGTGAAAATTCTAACTTGTTCTTCTCGTCTTGTAATAGTGCTGTTTGAGACGCTTCGCGTCAGGGGATTGCAGCGAGGACTTTCTTGACTACTGCCGCGCAAATAAGATCAAGCCCAACAATCCCATTACTCCAGAGATACCCATGGATGCAGAAGTCCAAAAGGTGATTTCAGACGCGCTCGAGGCTTTCCTCGTGCCACACGTCAAAGGGATGAAGAAGAGAATAGCAACCAATCCTGCGATCGATGATCTGGTGATGCAACAATCAAAGTGTCTGCGAAGCGAGCCGGCTGCCAAGGAGGCCGTCATTCAAGCAAAGAAAGCCCCTCCTGCAAAGAAAGCTGCTACGAAGAAAACCTTTGTTGCGAGAAAAGGTACTCAAGTCAACGTCTTTCTTGAATTATAGTCAGCTCTTCGTTGACACTCAATTGTTTTGCTTTATTATAGGTAGTGATAGCCCTGAGAAAGAGGCGGAGGCACGACTGAGGAGGAGGCGATCGCGGAGTATAATACCATGGCTTAGGAGAGGGAGAGAAGAGAAAAAGGAAGAAGAAGATCGACAGATCCATGAAGGCTTGCAGAAAAGTTTTGAAGAACAAGGGCCTCCCTCGCGCCCAGCTACTAGTCAAGTGCAACAAGCGCGCCCAACTACTATTCAGATGCAGTAAGTGCAAATGGCCTTCCATGACCTTACTGGTGATGAGGATGAAGAAGGTACGATATTTAAATTTTCTTTATTGCACCATGAACTTATCTTGCGTGCATTGTATCACGGGGTGTCTAGGCATGATATTCGCCCTTGGTTAGTAGCTCAATGTGGATAATCCTCAGGTACCAATACTTCCTTAGTGCTGCGACGCTTCATTTTACTTTCTTCCCGTATTGATGATAGTGTCTCACATGTGATAACAATATTCCACACCCCACCAGGTCATGCAAAATTAAAAGGGATTGATGATAATCTTGGCGCAGATGCCCCATATGAGAGTGGAGGTCATCATAGCTCCTTAATTCTTTTGTAATATGCTTCACGCTTATTTGACCCTGCACTAAACCGTGAAAACTTACTTTGTAGCAGATGCAGAGACACTGATATAGAGACCCCGCCGGCTTCACACTGTTTTTGTTCGTGTGCCTCACTCTGTTATTGAAGACAACCAAGGGGACAAAACAAGCGAAAGTGATGCGTTCGCGCCCCAGGGGATTAACACTAAAGAGCCTACAAGGGTACAAGACAGTGGGAAAAGCGACAGTCGCTCCTCAAGGGCTTAACACTGGAGAGACTATAATCATGCCGCAAGAGCCTGAAACTGGAGCGGTTGACCTTGAGAGCGAGCTACTCGAACTCGTCATTGAGCAAGAGCAAGAGGAGGAAGTGTTGGAATAGGTTCCCTAGAGGAAATCTAATATATAGTATGAACAATGTTATTGGCCAGAATATTCATTTATTATAAATTGTGATATTTAATATAATGAAGTCCTTAGATACAATGTGCTGTTTATCTTAAATATCCCTAGTCCATTATATTGATTTATAGGACGATCAAATATAGACTAGTATGTGTGTAGATTGATATGGAGGTATCAAGTCTAACACATGGGTATGCATTAGGAGTAATGTCATATTGGATTGACCCACAACGAGAAGGATACATTAGATTATGTTAAAGTCACAATCGCTTCTCGTAGTGCTAATATAATTGCAATCTTAGACTTGAAGTCACTAGATACTCTAGTTGTGAAATATCGTGCTTTGATGTTATCAAACGTCACACCGTAACTGGGTGACTATAAAGGTAGTTATCGGGCATGATAGGAAGCAAGCTCAGAGATCATAGTAATGTAGAGAGGCTTTGTCCCTCCCACATAATGGGAGCAAATATCCACATCCACTCGAGGGATGAGGCTTATTGAATGTCTGGCCAGACTCAGATAAATCAATATGGAGATATTGATGTTATCTTCTTGCATAAGCGTATTCCCAGGATCGAGGAACTATGGATTGGATATACGAGTGTGACTCTTTATGTCTCATGTCCAATCCGGATATGGAGACAAAGGGATAGTGCAATATGAGATATTGGGCACAAAGGTTTGTCGGGATCACTGACTTATTTCTATTAGTTGGGTGGCATGGATGTGTTGCTAGACACCTCTCCATGTTAGTAATAACTTACTACCAAATAAGTAGAAACCTGTGGGATCACACGTCAAATAGAGTAGAACTAGATTTGGGATTAATTAATATAATTAATTAATAAGAAGGATCACTCTGAAACACCTTGCAAACTTAGTAGGACTAATATGCAAGGAAGGGACTAATCCAAGTTCATGTAGAACTAGGAAGGACCTTTATGTAGTTAACAAGGAGTTGTTGGACTATATAAAGGAGGATCTAGCTTCCTTCCCACTAATGTTAATAATCATAACATAAGTGAGTGGGAGATAAAGCAAGAGAGAGAGCAAGAACACAAAGGGCCAAACCCCTTGCGTCCGCCCCTTCTCTCCCTTCCTTGGTCTCTTGATTCCTTCTTCGCTCTTCCTCCGGTCCAAGATGCACTTGAGAATGAAGAATCTAGATCTCAGCTCTAGACGTGGATCAACCGTAGAGACGAGGAAAATATTCTTCGTGTGATCTCCCAAACCAAAAGGTACACATCTTCTATGTCCCTTATCATGTTATGATGACTCTTCCTGTGATCCTTGGTGGGCTTTGAGTAGGAATTAAATTTTTGTTATTCTGCTGCGTTACCTATGTCAAAACCAACAGTCGTATCAGAGCCACACGTCGTAGTGCATGACATGATTTTATGTGTTACAATTTCAGTTCATACACCGTATTGTTAATTTTACGCGAAAACTGAAATTAATTGGCATACTAGATGCAAAAAAAATTGAATTTGATTCAATACAAACAAGATATAATTAAACATTGGATGTTTGAATTAGTGAGTTTAATCACTTAGGATATGAATTATTGGGTTCTTGAAAATCAGGGTTCATGGACACATAGTTGAAAAATGAGTTTTTCAATTATGGAAACAATTTTATGGAAACATCCATAAGGAAACAACCATGCTTGGGAAACAAGGAAGGAAGGAAAGGAGACTGGGGCCGAAACCCTAGTCGTCCGCCCCTCCTCCTTGCGCGCCAAGCAAGTTCGCGGGTCACTACGGCGGGCCACGTGGCGGGCAGCGGTCGTCCTCGGGTTCGACACATGCATGGGTTGGACCCCTTGGACCGTTGTAACCCTAATTACCCAATTCAATTAAAATTGAACAAGCGCCTTAAAAATTGTTTTTAACGGAATTATGTGCTTTGTTGCATGGTAGATGGATATGGCCTAGGTTGTGGATGTGTATTGCTTTGTTTTTTGGTTTACGGCCTGCGAGCTGATCAAATTAACGTAATAATTAACTAGGTTTTACGGCCTGCGAGTCGTTTTTTCTCCTCGACATGTGAGGCTTTTATTACTTATTTATTCTAGATGTTAGGCTAGAATTAGAAATATTTAGATGATATCCAAGAGCATGGATAAGAAGACCGGAGAACCAAAGAAGCCAAAAGACGATGAAGACACACCCTAGGCGTGCGGCTATGGTGGAGCACATGGATATGAGCTTGTCACTTTAGGGCAAATAGATATTATCATCGGCTTGATAATATCTTAGTCTAGGGGCCATATCCATGCCACGGTTTTATATTGTGGGTGTTTATTTTTTATGTCTTGTTATTTATTTTTTTGTGTATGGCGATACTAGCAAAACGTTAACAAGATAATAATAAACAAATATGGTCTTTTATTGTGGATTGCCCAATCTAAATAAGTAGATCATAATGATTGGATCAACCAAACAAATTAAGAATGATCAAATCTCTCAATTAAATATTGCGTTTTGCCTTCTCTTGCCAAAACACCCTTCATGATAAGGGTTTATTAAATTCGGGCTTGACAAAGCAAGGCGATTTTAATTTACCATGGTGTGTTGCGGACGACACAAGTTAGTAATGTGTGTATGTTGAAGCAAGAGGTTGGACGAAACTGGGTAAGACTCAATTGGATTGATGAGCCTAGAGGCATGACAATTAGGCGTTATCCAAATGATAAAGAATAAAGAGTTATTCACCTAATTGGACCAAGAGTTGCATGGGATTCAATTGGAATGGTTCCTACCAAAATAACCTATTCTTGGGTGACTTGCCAAAGCAAGCTCAAGAAGAAGTGAAAAAGGGATCTTGGACCTACTAGAAAATATAATGGTATTTTCCGCATTAATGGTGAGGGCTATTAATCCGAGAAAAATAGTGGGAGCTATATTTGATGATCTAGCCATTTTTGAATATACTTAAATTGTTCAAAATACAAAACATTGCACATTTCTCGTTTTGTAGAATTCCAAATGGCAAACAACAACGCATCGACTTCATCCCTACGATATGTCCTTGAGAAGGATAAACTTTCTGGAACAAATTTCTTTGACTGGTACAAAAACTTGAGGATTGTCCTTAAGCAAGAAAAGAACTTGTACGTCTTGGACACTCCAATTCCAGAACCACCACAAGATGAGTATGTTCTAGCGGAAGTAAGGGCGCGTCAGAAACATATTGATGATTCTAATGACGTGACTTGCCTCATGATTTGCACCATGACTGCTGAGCTTTAGAAGCAGCATGAGAACATATAGGCCTATGATATGATCATACACTTGAAACAATTGTTTCAGGAACAGGAAAGGCATGAACGCTATGAGGTGTCTAAAGCATTATTCAAGAGTAGTCTCCCAGAGGGGAATCCAGTAGGGCCTCATGTACTACGAATGATCGGGTACATTGAGAACCTTGAGAGACTGGGATTCCCACTTGGCCAAGATTTGGCAACTGGTCTTGTCTTGTAATTGTTGCCTGACAGTTATAATCAGTTCATCATGAACTATAATATGAACAAGATCAGTAAGACTCTGCTAGACTTGTTGAACATGCTAAAGACAACTGAACAGAGCGTCAACAAAGGAAAGGGCAAGTCCATAATGATGGTGCATAAGAAGAAGGGCAAAGGAGTTTCCTTTACTTCCAAAGGAAAGCGCAAGAAAGTTGCGAAATCCAAGGAAGCCCTAAAGCCTAGTGGAGGCGTGGCTAAAGGTGAATGTCACTACTGCAGCCAACCGGGTCACTGGAGGAGAAATTTCCCTAAATATCTGGAGGAAAAGAAGCTTGGAATAGTGATTCCACCACCACTAGTTATTTATGTTATATACGTCAATCTTTATATTTCTTCATCTTGGGTATTGGAAACTAGATGTGGTTCTCACATTTGTCGAAATGTGCAGGATTTGAAAAGAAGTAGAAGATTGGCTAAAGGGGAGACAGATCTGCGCGTCGGGAATGGAGCAAGAGTTGCTGCTTAGCTGTAGGCATTTATGAGCTATCTTTGCCTTCTGGAATTATTTTAGAATTATACAATTGCTTTTATGTGCCTGCCATGAGTAGGAACATTATTTCCATTTCTTGTTTGGACGAGAAGGGTTTTTCTATTTCAATAAAGGACAAGTGTTGCTCCATTTATTTTGATAGTATGCACTATTGTAGTGCGCATTTGTCTAATGGATTGTATATCCTTGATCTAAATAGTACAATCTAAAACATAAATACTAAAAGGATTAAAACTAATGAATTAAATCCTACATATCTATGGCACTGTCGTTTAGGCCATATAAATGAGAAACGCATATCTAGACTCCATAACGATGGACTTCTAGACTCATTTGACTTGGAATCATATGAGACATGCGAATTTTGTTTATTAGGAAAAATTACGAAGTCCCCTTTCAATAAGAAAGGTGAGAGGACTAGTGAGTTATTGGCACTCATACATACTGATGTATGTGGGCCATTCCCCACACCTTCCAGAGGTGGTTACACCTACTTCATTACGTTTACTGATGATTTCAGTAGATATGGATTTGTATACCTTATGAAGGCCAAATCCGAATCCTTTGAATTTTTCAAGGAATTCAAGGTTGAAGTAGAGAATCAGCTTGGTAAAAGTATTAAGGCTCTACGATTGGATCGTGGAGGAGAATACTTAAGACAAGTGTTTGATGAGTATCTTAGGGAGTGTGGGATAGTATCCCACCTCACTCCAACCGAAAGGCCACAATGGAATGGCGTGTCCGAGAGGAGGAATCGCACACTATTAGATATGGTGCGATCTATGTGTCTCAAACAGATCTTCCGATATCATTTTGGAGACATGCTCTGATGACGACAACTTTTACCATTAACGGTGTTCCATCCAAATCAGTCATGAAGACACCATATGAGATATGGACTGGGAAGCGTCCCATAGTGTCGTTTATGAGGATTTGGGGCTGCGATGTCTATGTAAATCGTTTACAAACAGAATAGCTGGGGCCCAAGGCGGATAAGTGTAAATTTGTGGGATATCCTAAGGAAACTAAAGGGTATTATTTCTACAATCCCACCGAGAACAAAGTGTTTGTTGCTCGGACCGGCGTGTTTCTAGAAAGAGAGTTTGTCTCTAAAGAAGCAAGTGGGAAGGGTGTAGAACTTGAAGAGATTGAAGAAACACAAATCACTGAACCGATGATGGAACATGAGCAGGAACCGCAAATCGTTGTGGAAGAACCTGTTCAGGTAACACAGGAACTCCGTCGGTCAGGAACAGTGCGTCATGAGCCAGAGAGGTGCGAACATCTCGTGACTGAGCCCGATGACGTACCACTCATGGATGATGAGCCTGCAACCTACGGGGAGGCCATGAAAGGCCCAGAATACAAGAAGTGGCTAGAAGCCATGAGATCCGAAATGGATTCCATGTACACCAACAAAAAATGGACTTTCGTGGAACCACCCGAAGGGGCTCGGCCCATAGGGTGCAAATGGGTCTTCAAGAAGAAGGACGACATGGATGGCAAGGTAGTTGCCTATAAGGGGCGATTGGTTGCTAAAGGGTATAGACAGATGCATGGTATTGACTATGATGAGACCTTTTCACCAGTCGCCATGACTAAATCCATTCGTCCTACTTGCTATTGCAGCATATTACGACTATGAGATTTGGCAGATGGATGTCAAAACAGCGTTCCTTTATGGGAACCTCCTCGAGGATGTGTACATGACACAACCGGAGAGTTTTGAGGATACAGATAATGCCAACAAAGTCTGTAAGCTGCAAAGATCCATTTATGGATTGAAGCAAGCTTCTAGGAGCTGGAATCGACGTTTTGATGACGTAGTCAAAGAGTTTGGCTTCATCAAGAACGAAAATGAGCCTTGTGTTTACAAGAAGGTTAGTGCGAGCTCTGTAGTATTTCTGGTCTTGTATGTGGATGACATACTAATCATTGGCAATGACATTCCTACTTTGCAATCTGTTAAAGGTTGGCTAGGAATGTGTTTTGCAATGAAGGACATAGGAGATGCAGCATATATACTTGGTATAAAGATCTATAGGGATAGATCTAGAAAGTTGTTCGACCTAAGTTAAAGTACATATATATACAAGGTATTTAAGAGGTTCAACATGCAAGATTCCAAGAAGGGATTCTTGCCCATGTCACATGGAGTCACTCTTTCAAAGAATGATTGTACCTCCAATGAGATTGAGAAGGACCGCATGAGTAAGAAACCCTATGCTTCGGTCATAGGGTCCATCATGTACGCCATGTTGTGTACTAGACCAGACGTATCATACGCGTTGAGTATGGTGAGCAGATATCAGTCCAATCGGGTGAGAGTCACTGGATTGCTGTCAAGAACATCCTACAGTACTTGAGAAGGACCAAGGATCCGTTCTTGATATTTGGAGGTAAGGAAGAGCTAAGTGTAATCGGTTACACTGATGCAAGCTTCAAAACCGACAAAGATGACTACAGATCGCAGTCTGGATACGTGTTTTGCCTGAATGGAGGAGCTGTGAGCTGGAAGAGTTCCAAGCAAGGCACAGTTGCTGATTCTACAACAGAAGCTGAGTACATTGCTGCTGCGGAAGCAGCAAAAGAGACAGTTTGGATAAAGAAGTTTATCACTGAGCTCGGTGTGGTCCCTAGCATTGTGGATCCCATAGAGTTGTACTGTGACAACTCTTGGGCGATCGCACAAGCCAAGGAACGAAGATCACACCAGAAATCAAAGCATGTACTTAGGAGATTCCATCTTATTCGTGATATGATCGATCGAGGAGATGTGAAGATTGGCAAGATTCCAACGGATGAAAATCATTCAGATCCGCTCACAAAACCACTTGCGCAGCGAAAGCATGAAGGGCACGCCAGATCTATAGGCATACGAGAAGCACCAGATTGGCTCTAGTGCAAGTGGGAGACTATTGGAATAGGTGCCCTAGAGGCAATCTAATATTTAGTATGAACAATGTTAGTGGCTAGAATATTCATTTATTATATATTGTGATATTTAATATAATGAAGTCCTTAGATACAATGTGTTGTTGACGCGGATTTACTAACGCGTATGCGCAAGTGCACGGTCAAGTAATATAGGGGTGGTATTTCAACCCCGAGTTATCGATCCCACGAGGACAGGCTTGAGATTATTCAATTAGTTATTTAATTTAGCGTACGGTGCAGAAGGAAAGATTTGATTGATTTTAGAAATTGAAATAAAAACTAATCTAATATTTTTGTATTTTTTTTATATTTAAGATATAAGTTTGGAGAAACTAGGCAATCTCTAGATCACCTAAGGTTGTAGACGATTTCCGGATTATCTGAGCAACACGTTAACTATATTCTAACTAATCCGGGTAACAGCACTAACTATCTCCTATCGGTCTCAAGTCATTCTACTTCACGGTAGACTACAATCTCCTATCGGTCTCTTATGTCTACCGGTCCGTTCTAGTAGGCTAACGATATGCACGAAAACGGGTCATGTCGGTCCACCGTTGCACGAAACAGTCGAATTTCACCTACCCTATCTACCCACACTAGCCAATCCTAACACGTCTCTTCTCAGTCTCAGTGATACGTGATTGATGCTCATGTCTCATCCTAGCTTTTTAAAGTCACTGTCGCGCACTTCACTAGCCAACTAACGGTTCCGGTTAATTACTCCATCCCCATTAAGAATTAAGCATAGATTATGAAAAATTGATTTAGAACTTCATCAACTTTAAGCATGATCCATCCTATGAGCAAACCCTAGTTAATTGATTATCAATTCCTATCTTAGTCGTGTCAATATACTAAGATCCTTAACAAGATTCAAGAACTAACATCCATTCAATAGAAGAAATCAATAAGCATGAAACAAAGATTAAGAATTCGGAAAAAATCATCGTCTACTTAACCCTAGGCTCTCTAGAGAATCCTAGCAATGAAGTTTAGGTAATAGTAATCAACCAAACAAAACTTACAAGTTTCTCCATACAAGATTTGAAAGAAGAAGAAGAAGAAGAAGAAGAAGAAGAAGAAGAAGAAGATGAAACCCTAGATCTTCAATGGAGGAGGAATCCTCCTCTTGACCCCCGTCTCTCCTCGTCCTCCTTGCGTGAGTGATGAATAATAGATGAAAAGTGCCTCCTTGAATCAATATTACGTGTATTAATTATTCCACAACTAGGTTAGGAAATAACATAACACTAAACGACGTAGTTTTGGCTCAAAAACAAGCAAAATCGCACATCTAGCTTCAGCAGATCGCACGATCTCCTTTCTCTGATCGTGCGATCTGGGTTGATCCTACGATCACAGAGGTGATCTTATACTCCAGTGAGTTTTCTCCTTTTTTCTCTACAACCTTCGCCCACTTGATCATGCGATCACATATTGTGATCCTGCGATCTGCTTCTGATCCTAGGATTAACTTTTGATCCTACACCTTAGTGGGTTTTCTTCTTTTTTCTTCCGCTCAATTTTTCTAACTCTTCTCTTCTACCCTTCATTGGGGGTGTTAAGTGTCATTATCCAAACTTTCTAAAATGACACTTTGACCCCCTTTTTCCATCTTTGTCCTCTTTTCTTCCAATTTCTTCCTCTCCCAAGCTTCCGCATATGTTCCGAAGTTCGTTTTCCTCCTCCTCTAGATCCATGAGCTCCGTTTCCTGTCCAACACAACACGAAAACACCTCGTGCGATCAAAATTGACAAAATAAATGTAAATAATGTGAAAAACGCCCGGGTTAACAATTTATCACTCAAAGCTAAACTAAGACAATTTCCTCAAGTTCATAGTATATTTCTAATATATTCAACCCGGAAATTACACAAAACGATACGCAAACGTAGAACAAATATAACTCTAATATAGAGTTATCAAATCCCCCCACACTACCTTTTTGCGCGTCCCGAGCAAAATCAAAAACATCTCTCACACTATGATTTTCAATCCACCGAATTGCATTCAACTTCACTAGCCATGTGACACAAACAACACACACACCCATGCAATCTACATGACTATACAATGCAACTCGATTATCAAACAATGCAAAAAGTGAACAACGCAAATTCTTTTTTCAGTTAGAGATTGGGCAATCTCGCTATCAATAACCAAAATCATCAAGCTCTCACAAGTCTTTTTCGAAATTTCACAACCAATAGCAAGAAATTGAGATAAGATGATCATACGCACAAGTTCACTAAGGGGTCCCCAAACATCAACCATAAACAATCCAAGTCTTGGGCACGTCCTTTAGCTCAGAGGGTCTAGGCATCTCAAATTCTAAGATAGTCTTTCGTCGCCAAGTCATTTGAGCTTTTCAGACCCTCTTAGCCGCTATTGCATTGAATGCAAGTTGTCCCATTGATGGGAGACACAACTCCGTGTAATACGGCTTGACTTGAGTTTTCCCTAGTTGCTCTAATTGGATTGAATCCAAATTCCCCGCGTAAACGGAGGCACATTAGGCTGTTCACCATATCTGGTCCAAGAGAAGATTTTGATTTATTTTGTTTTTCATTCTCTTCTATATTTTTTTTTTCAGCCGTGCATTTAGAGCTACTAAGTGTGGGCTTTTTTGGTTAGCTCTTGAAACCGCCTTAAGGGATGGTGGTGTACACTCCCTAACTTCACTTAGGTTAGAGTAATGTACCACATGGAACCAACTCTACACGAAGGTCCACCCCAGATTTACAAGAGGCCACAAGTTTCCACTCGAAAACAGACTATTCAACTCCTTAGGACTAAATCCTCCTAGCACAATAAAGGAACTAAAGGTGTGCCCTCGTCTTCATTCCACTTTTCCCTGAATACCCGGGACTTCCTTTCGTGAAACAAGTGCGCAAGATACTACGAATTAAAGACATCCCTACTACGGTGCTTCCTATTCTCTGAGACTCTTTCATTGAACTCTCTTCAGTTTCAAGCTTCATCAATTGCCCTTATTCTCAAAAAATTTAGATTTTTATGGATTTTTTTTTCTATTTTATTTCAATTTTTTCATATTTTCCTAGACTCTATATGCTTTTGGCCAACTCGATTAACCACACGTTTTGGGTAGGGGACTCAATAATATAAAAGTGCAGATATGCAGAAAATTTAAAACTATCACACTATGACACTGTATCAAACATTCTAGACTAACCACACGTACTACACAATACGACACAACTACATGTAACTGGCGATGCATAACTGACATGGCCAGCAAAATGTACACAGACTCCCCCACACTTAAGCGTTTCGTTGTCCTCAACGAATTTAGAGATAAAATAAGAGGACTCATCGCTTAAATGTGTAGGCGGTGGATCTCCACAATTACCTCTCAAAACGTAGACGCCGAGAGAGTAAGAGATACCTGAGGTGCCCGGAACTACATGGGCACCGTACTGTGAAACTACAACAAGAAGGGGTCTTGTGGACCGTTGATAGTTTCCCACTGATGAAGTTGACCTGAGCAATCCCCAAGCTACACCATGCTACAATGTAGCTCCCCTAAGGTCTCATGTGCCTCGCACACCGGGGTAGACTGCTCCATCCTGCAAAAATGCACGAAAAATCCCCAACTCCCTCAAGAGTCCTCATGTGGGTCAAATGTGCCATGGCACACTGGGGTAGATTCTTCGCTAACATTACCTGCAAAACTAGACAACTCATCAGTCCCTCTCTCTCACCTCTCAAAATCAGGTATGGAGAACTAAACAGAAATAAAGGAAATAACATCCTACTCTACATTGGGTTGCCTCCCAAGAAGCACTTGTAATTTAAGGTCGACAGCCCGACCCGGTTACCTCAACCGAAAAGTATAGTGGAGACTGCTTTATCCCTCCACTTCTTCTTCTTCCACCATCTCTTCTCGATAACTTCAAGTGCACCCCTGTGCTGTGCAGATGGCGGAGAGTTGTAGAAGCTGATTTTTTTCATCTTGCAATTTATCTTTTTTATCAGCTTCCACCAAGTACCACTGGGATCACATACATCCTTTTCCATAAATTCATCCCAGTAGTATCTCCTTGGTGCTAGATGATCTTCAAATGACCCATGCAATTCATCCACACCCCCACACTTGATTGTTTTCAACTCCTTGACTATGGCGTTTGGATCAATATAATAGCCAATATGACACGAAATTGAAAATTTCTCATGATGCTCTTCCTCATAAGAATCTCCATACACAAGTCTTTCCAAATCATCACAGACTTGATTAATATGAGATACGGAGAATTCTTCGAAAGTATGAGTCGGGACTTTTACCTCAATGGGTATGGGAACAAGTGCTTCATCAGCTTCATCGTCGGCACCCCACATGCTTCCAATGCTAGTGTCTTCCCATTCATGCCAAGGAAGTGAGGACTCTTGAAGTTTTGGCTGGCAATACGGAAGGTCCTCCCATCTTGGGCACACAGGTCCACCCCAGTCTGAACCAGAGTCTGAGTCCTCATAAATGGCGGTGTCCACCAATGGTTCCTGGACACTGCAGTCTTCGTTCGGCTCAGGTATTTCTTCTTCCACTTGTGGTGGGGATGATGAAGGTTCAATGTGAGGCTCACTTTCATGTGGAAAGGGCTCCTCTTGTGGCTCTTGAATACTAGATTCCCCTCCAGTTGGCAGTTTTTCTATTCGTTTCTTTATCCTCTCCAACATCTCCCTCACGTATTCCCTACCTGTGGCTGAATCCTCTTGTGGTAATTGTGAATCTATGGACAAAAGTTTGACGCACACTTCGATGTCATTCATAATACTACACCGTTCTGCCATAATTGCCGATGAGTCTTACTGGTGCTGATGAAGTTGGGGTTCATGTACTCGACATGAGTCTCTACGGTCGTGCCAAATTCCGCATACGTAGCACCAAGTTATGCATGCATCCTCGTCTTCATGGTTACCCCTGCAGTGGAAACAGTAGGGGGGACCCGAATAACAGTCTTCGCTCCACATGCTTAAATTGTCTCTTGCTTCCTGCGTTCCTGAGAAACAAACTCACAAGACACCCGTGAAGCACTGAGATATATAATAAGAAAAAATTAAAACTAAAACTAAAATAAAAGTACTCCAAACTAACTCCTAACTAAATAATCTACCGCTGTCCCCGGCAACGGCACCAAAAACTTGACGCGGATTTACTAACGCGTATGCCCAAGTGCACGGTCAAGTAATATAGGGGTGGTATTTCAACCCCGAGTTATCGATCCCACGAGGACAGGCTTGAGATTATTCAATTAGTTATTTAATTTAGCGTACGGTGTAGGAGGAAAGATTTGATTGATTTTAGAAATTGAAATAAAAACTAATCTAATATTTTTGTATTTTTTTATATTTAAGATATAAGTTTGGAGAAACTAGGCAATCTCTAGATCACCTAGGGTTGTAGACGATTTCTGGATTATCTGAGCAACACGTTAACTATATTCTAACTAAGCCGGGTAACAGCACTGACTATCTCCTATCGGTCTCAAGTCATTCTGCTTCACGGTAGACTACAATCTCCTATCGGTCTCTTATGTCTACCGGTCCGTTCTAGTAGGCTAACGACATGCACGAAAACGGGTCATGTCGGTCCACCGTTGCACGAAACAGTCTAATTTCACCTACCGAATCTACCCACACTAGCCAATCCTCACACGTCTCTTCTCACTCTCAGTGATACGGGATTGATGCTCATATCTCATCCTAGCTATTTAAAGTCACTGTCGTGCACTTCACTAGCCAACTAACGGTTCTGGTTAATTACTCCATCCCCATTAAGAATTAAGCATAGATTATGAACAATTGATTTAGAACTTCATCAACTTTAAGCATGATCCATCCTATGAGCAAACCCTAGTTCATTGATTATCAATTCCTATCTTAGTCGTGTCAATATACTAATATCCTTAACAAGATTCAAGAACTAACATCCATTCAATAGAAGAAATCAATAAGCATGAAACAAAGATTAAGAATCCGGAAAAAATCATCGTCTACATAACCCTAGGCTCTCTAGAGAATCCTAGCAATGGAGTTTATCTAATAGTAATCAACCAAACAAAACTTACAAGTTTCTCCATACAAGATTTGAAAGAAGAAGAAGAAGAAGAAGATGAAACCCTAGATCTTCAATGGAGGAGGAATCCTCCTCTTGACCCCCCTCTCTCCTCTTCCTCCTTGCGTGAGTGATTAATAATAGATGAAAAGTGCCTCCTTGAATCAATATTACGTGTATTAATTATTCCCCAACTAGGTTAGGAAATAACCTAAAACTAAACGACGTAGTTTTGGCTCAAAAACAAGCAAAATCGCACTTGATCCTACGATCACAGAGGTGATCTTATACTCCAGTGAGTTTTCTCCTTTTCTCTTTACAACCTTCGCCCACTTGATCATGCGATCACATATTGTGATCCTGCGATCTGCTTCTGATCCTAGGATCAACTTTTGATCCTACACTTTAGTGAGTTTTCTTCTTTTTTCTTCCGCTCAATTTTTCTAAGTCTTCTCTTCTACTCTTCATTGGGGGTGTTAAGTGTCATTATCCAAACTTTCTAAAATGACACTTTGACTCCCTTTTTCCATCTTTGTCCTCTTTTCTTCCAATTTCTTCCTCTCCCAAGCTTCCGCATATGTTCCGAAGTTCGTTTTCCTCCTCCTCTTGATCCATGAGCTCTGTTTCCTGTCCGACACAACACGAAAACACCTCGTGCGATCAAAAGTTACAAAATAAATGTAAATAATGTGAAAAACGCCCGGATTAACAATTTATCACTCAAAGCTAAACTTATCCAATTTCCTCAAGTTCATAGTGTATTTCTAATATATTCAACCCGGAAATTACACAAAACGGTACACAAACGTAGAAGAAATATAAAGCATAGATCAAATCCGGAAAATATTCATCATTTACATGAACCCTAGGCTCTCAAATCGAGATGCCTAGCAAAAGTGTTTAGCTACTCATAGTTAAATAAACAATACTCATGATTTTCTCCATTAAAATTGACTAAGAAGAGTAGAAGAAATCAAACACAAAGAAGCTTCAATGGTGAAGCTTTTGTCTTCCTCGTCGTCTCCTTCGTCTCCTTCTTTTCTTCTACGTTGATGGATTTTTCTTTCTCACGTCCCTCTTTCTCTTAACCTTAGGGTGTATTAATTAATCATCTCACAATATTAATTAATAACCCTAATGCCCCTTTTTTTTCCGTGCGTGCACTGATTCTGCTTTCAGATCGCGCGATCACCTTATGCTGATCGTGCGATCTGCTGGAAGGCGAGCTTTTATTCTTCTGTCTGATCGTGGGATCACCAAATCTGGTCTTGCGATCTGCTGTTGATCCTAGGATCAAATTTTGCACTTCAGTGGGTTTTCTTCTTTTTTCTTCCGCTCAATTTTTCTAAGTCTTCTCTTCTACTCTTCATTGGGGGTGTTAAGTGTCATTACCCAAACTTATGAAAATGACACTTTAACCCCCTTTTTCCATCTTTGTCCTCTTTTCTTCCAATTTCTTCCTCTCTCAAGCTTCCGAATATGTTCCGAAGTTCGTTTTCCTCCTCCTCTTGATCCATGAGCATTGTTTCCTTTCCAACACAACACGAAAACACCCCGTGCGATCAAGAGTGACAAAATAAATGTAAATAATTTGAAAAACGCACGGATTAACAATTTATCACTCAAAGCTAAACTTATCCAATTTCCTCAAGTTCATAGTGTATTTCTAATATATTCAACCCGGAAACTACACAAAACGGTACACAAACGTAGAAGAAATATAACTGTAATATAGAGTTATCAAATCATCGTCTACATAACCCTAGGCTCTCTAGAGAAGCTTAACAATGGAGTTTAGCTAATATTAACCAACCAAACAAAACTTACAAGTTTCTCCATACAAGATTTGAAAGAAGAAGAAGAAGAAGAAGAAGAAGAAGAAGAAGAAGAAGAAGAAGAAGAAGAAGAAGAAGAAGAAGAAGAAGAAGAAGAAGAAGAAGAAGAAGAAGAAGAAGAAGAAGAAGAAGAAGAAGAAGAAGAAGAAGAAGAAGAAGAAGAAGAAGAAGAAGAAGAAGAAGAAGAAGAAGAAGAAGAAGAAGAAGAAGAAGAAGAAGAAGAAGAAGAAGAAGATGATGAAACCCTCGATCTTCAATGGAGGAGGAATCCTCCTCTTGATCCCCGTCTCTCCTCTTCCTCCTTGCATGATTGAAGAATAATAGATGAAAAGTTCCTCCTTGAATCAATATTACGTGTATTAATTATTCCCCAACTAGGTTAGGAAATAACATAACACTAAACGACGTAGTTTTGGCTCAAATACAAGCAAAATCGTGCATCTGGCTTCAGCAGATCATGCGATAAACTTTCTGTGATCGTGCGATCTGGGTTGATCCTACGATCACAGAGGTGATCCTACAATTCAGTGGGTTTTCTTTTTTTCTTCTCTACAACCTTCGCCCACTTGATCGTGCGATCACATATTTGTGATCCTGCGATCTGCTTCTGATCCTAGGATCAACTTTTGATCCTACACTTCAGTGGGTTTTCTTCTTTTTTCTTCCGCTCAATTTTTCTAAGTCTTCTCTTCTACTCTTCATTTGGGGTGTTAAGTGTCATTACCCAAACTTATGAAAATGACACTTTAACCCCCTTTTTCCATCTTTGTCCTCTTTTCTTCCAATTTCTTCCTCTCTCAAGCTTCCGCATATGTTCCGAAGTTCGTTTTCCTCCTCCTCTTGATCCATGAGCATTGTTTCCTGTCCAACACAACACGAAAACACCCCGTGCGATCAAAAGTGACAAAATAAATGTAAATAATGTGAAAAACGCCCGGATTAACAATTTATCACTCAAAGCTAAACTTGTCCAATTTCCTCAAGTTCATAGTGTATTTATAATATATTCAACCCGGAAACTACACAAAACGGTACACAAACGTAGAAGAAATATAACTCTAGTATAGAGTTATCAAATCCCCCCACACTACCTTTTTGAGCGTCCCGAGCAAAATCAAAAACATCTCTCACACTATGATTTTCAGTCCACCGAATTGCATTTAACTTCACTAGCCATGTGACAAAAACAACACACACACCCATGCAATCTACATGACTATACAGTGCAACTCGATTATCAAACAATGCAAAAATTGAAACAACACCAATTCTTTTCAGTTAGAGATTGGGCAATCTCGCTATCACTAACCAAAATCATCAAGCTCTCACAAGTCTTTTTCGAACTTTCACAACCAATAGCAAGAAATTTAGATAAGATGATCATACGCACAAGTTCACTAAGGGGTCCCCAAACATCCACCATAAACAATCCAAGACTTCGGCACGTCCTTTAGCTCAGAAGGTCTAGGCATCTCAAATTCCAAGATAGTCTTTCGTCGCCAAGTCATTTGAGGTTTTCAGACCCTCTTAGCCGCTATTGCATTGAATGCAAGTTGTCCCATTGACGGGAGACACAACTCCGTGTAATACGGCTTGACTTTAATTTTTCTTAGACGCTCTAATTGGATTGAATCCAAATTCCCCGCGTGAACGGATGCACATTAGGTTGTTCACGTATCTAATCCAAGAGAAGATTTTGATTTATTTTTTTTTTTTTCATTCTCTTCTATTTCTTTTCAACCGTGCATTTAGAGCTACTAAGTGTGGGCTTTTTCGGTTAGCTCTTGAAACCGCCGTAAGGGATGGTGGTGTACACTCCTTAACTTCACTTAGGCTAAAGCAGTGTACCACATGGAACCGACTCAACACGAAGGTCCACCCCAGATTTGCAAGAGGCCACAAGTTTCCACTCGAAAACAGACTATTCAACTCCTTAGGACTAAATCCTCCTAGCACGATAAAGGAACTAAAGGTGTGCCCTCGTCTTCATTCCACTTTTCCCTGAATACCCGGGACTTCATTTCGTGAAACAGGTGCGCAAGATACTAAGAATTAAAGACATCCCTACTACGGTGCTTCATATTCTCCGAGACTCTTTCATTGAACTCTCTTCAGTTTCAAGCTTCATCAATTGCCCTTATTCTCAAAATTTTTAGATTTTTATGGATTTTTTTTTCTATTTTTTTTTCAATTTTTCATATTTTCCTAGACTCTATATGCTTTTGGCCAACTCTACTAAACACATAACATTGGGTAGGGAGACTCAAAAATATAAAAGTGCAAACAATGCAGAAATTAAAGATCTAACACACTACGACAATATAATAAACACACTACTAACCACACTACTCACAATACTAACACAATCTACATGTAACCAGGCTATGCAAAACAGACATGGCTAGCAAAAATATACACAACCCCCCCCCCCCCACACTTAAGCGTTTCGTTGTCCTCAACGAATTTAGATATATAATAAGAGGACTCATCGCTTAAATGTGTTGGCGGCGGATCTACACTAGTATGGCTCAAAACGTAGAAACAAGAGAGAGAGTTAAAGGTACCTGGGGTGCCCGGACCTACATGGGCACCGTTGCCACGAAACTGCAACAAGAAGGGGTCTTGTGGACCGTTGACAGTTTCCGGAAAAGTCTCACCTCGCGTCCGGATTCCGATGCGCCTACTCACATTCTCTATCACACGCATCAAGAAGGGGAACCCGGAGCGTCTTCTGTACCTGTGTCCCTGCGCACTGATTGGAAGTATTAACAAAACTCTCTCTCACCCCTCAAAATCAAATATGGAGAACTAAAAGCAAAAACAGAAACAAATTGCATCCTACTCTACATTGGGTTGCCTCCCAAGCAGCACTCGTAATTTAAGGTCGACAGCCCGACCCGGTTACCTCAACCGAAAAGGATAGTGGAGACTGTTTTATCCCTCCACTTCTTCTTCTTCCACCATCTCTTCTCGATAACTTCAAGTGCACCCCTGTGCTGTGCAGATGGCGGAGAGTTGTAGAATATGATTTTTTTCATCTTGCAATTTATCTTTTTTATCAGCTTCCACCAAGTACCACTGGGATCGCATACATCCTTTTCCATAAATTCATCCCAGTGGTACCTCCTTTGTGATAGATGATCTTCAAATGACCCATGCAATTCATCCACACCCCCACACTTGTTTGTTTTCAACTCCTTGACTATGGTGTTTGGATCGATATAATAGCCAATATGACACGAAATTGAAAACTTCTCATGATGCTCTTCCCCATAAGAATCTCCATACACAAGTCTTTCCAACTCATCACAGACTTGATTAATATGAGATACGCATAATTCTTCGAAAGTATGAGTAGGGGATTTTACCTCAATTGGTATGGGAACAAGTGCTTCATCAGCTTCATCGTCGACACCCCACATGCTTCTAATGCTGGTGTCTTACCATTCATGCCAAGGAAGTGAGGGCTCTTGCAGTTTTGGCTGGCAATACGGAAGATCCTCCCATCTTGGGCACACAGGTCCACCCCAGTCTGAATCAGAGTCTGAGCCCTCATAAATGGCGGTGTCCACCAATGGTTCCTGGACACTGCAGTCTTCGTTCGGCTCAGGTATCTCTTCTTCCACTTGTGGTGGGGATGATGAAGGTTCAATGTGAGGCTCACTGTCATGTGGCAAGGGCTCCTCTTGTGGCTCTTGAATACTAGATTCCCCTCCTGTTGGCAGTTTTTATATTCGTTTCTTTATCCTCTCCAACATCTCCCTCACGTATTCCCTACCTGTGGCTGAATCCTCTTGTGGTAATTGTGCATCTATGGACAAAAATTTGGCGCACACTTCGATGTCATTCATAATACTACGTCGTTCTGCCATAGTTGCCGATGAGTCTTCCTGGTGCTGATGAAGCTGGGGGGCATGTACTCGACACGAGTCTCTACGTTCGTGCCAAATGCCGCATACGTAGCACCAAATTATGCATGCTTCCTCGTCTTCGTGGTTACCCCTGCAGTGGAAACAGTATAGGGGACCCGAATAACAGTCTTCACTCCACATACTTATATAATCTCTTGCTTCATGCGTTCCTGAGAAACAAACTCACAAGACACCCGTGAAGCACAGAGATATAGAATAAAAATATTAAAACCAAACTAAAATAAAAGTACACTAAACGAACTCCTAAGTAAATAATCTACCGCTGTCCCCGGCAACGGCGCCAAAAACTTGACGCGGATTTACTAACGCGTTTAAACGGAAGCGCACGGTCAAGTAATATAGGGGTGGTATTTCAACCCCGAGTTATCGATCCCACGAGGACAAGCTTGAGATTATTTAATTAGTTACTTAATTTAGCGTACGGTGCAGGAGGAAAGATTTGATTGATTTTAGAAATTGAAATAAAAACTAATCTAATATTTTTGTATTTTTTATATTTAAGAAATAAGTTTGTAGAAACTAGGCAATCTGTAGATCACCTAGGGTTGTAAACGATTTCCGGATTATCTGAGCAACACGTTAACTATATTTTAACTAAGCTGGGTAACAACGCTGACTATCTCCTATCGGTCTCAAGTCATTCTACTTATGGTAGACTACAATCTCCTATCGGTCTCTTGTGTCTACCGGTCCGTTCTAGTAGGCTAACGACATGCACGAAAACGGGTCCTGTCGGTCCACCGTAGCACGAAACAGACGAATTTCACCTACCGAATCTACCCACACTAGCCAATCCTAACACGTCTCTTCTCAGTCTCAGTGATACGGGAATGATGCTCATATCTCATCCTAGCTATTTAAAGTCACTGTCGTGCACTTCTATAGCCAACTAACGGTTCCGGTTAATTACTCCATCCCCATTAAGAATTAAGCATAGATTATGAACAATTGATTTAGAACTTAATCAACTTTAAGCATGATTCATCCTATGAGCAAACCCTAGTTCATTGATTATCAATTCCTATCTTAGTCGTGTCAATATACTAAGATCCTTAATAAGATTCAAGAACTAACATCCATTCAATAGAAGAAATCAATAAGCATGAAACAAAGATTAAGAATCCGGAAAAAATCATCGTCTACATAACCCTAGGCTCTCTAGAGAAGCCTAACAATGGAGTTTAGCTAATATTAACCAACTAAACAAAACTTACAAGTTTCTCCATACAAGATTTGAAAGAAGAAGAAGGAGAAGAAGAAGAAGAAGAAGAAGAAGAAGAAGAAGAAGAAGAAGAAGAAGAAGAAGAAGAAGAAGAAGAAGAAGAAGAAGAAGAAGAAGAAGAAGAAGAAGAAGAAGAAGAAGAAGAAGAAGAAGAAGAAGAAGAAGAAGAAGATGAAGAAGATGAAACCCTCGATCTTCAATGGAGGAGGAATCCTTGTAATACCCCATATTTTAGTTGGGGGTTATTTAGTAATTTCGAGAAATATTTGAGAATTTTAAGAAATTTATATTTCAAACTTATTCTTGACTTCTTCTTACCCTTCAAGTATAAGGGTGTCATTTGACATTTATGATTTTATAAAATTTCATTTTTGAGTATTTTGTAGTTTTGGTTACTTGAGTAATACTATCTAAAATTTATTTGGTATACTTGAGACATTTATGTAGTTTTGTAAATGTAGAATTTAATACTTATACACATAGTAACTTGTTTGAAATGTTCTAATTTATAAAATTAACTTGTAGTAGTATGTGATAGTTAGTAATTGAAAATTACATTTTTACCCCCTTTACTATTGGTTTTATTATTTCAACTTCATCCATCAATTCATGTAAATGATATTTTTACATTCCAAGTACACTCTCCACAATTTTGGTCAACTCCAATAAAATAATGCTACCTAAACTCTATTTACACTCTTGTGACATCTATCTACCTCCATGTTCATCACAAACACTTCCTACACACTTTTCACTCCACCATCACATCACTTCCATTAATCCTCATGGTATAGCTTTCCCACTCTCATTTCTTGCATCTCTCTCCTCTCAACAACACTCATACTAGTTTTGTTCTCTCCCAACAAACTTCATTCCCGTTTTTGGAGTTTGAACTCCATAAAACACCATCAAAACACTATTTGGTTGCATCCAAAGCATGAAAAACTTGAGTCCAAGGGTTATATGATCATGGAGGGGAGCTCTTTCATCAATCTTCTCAAGTTTTGAAGTCCATTTCACTCTTTCATCCACCATCTTCTTGAATATTTGGGTAAAGTTTTCTTTTAGCCTTCAATTCATGCTTGCATGTCTATGTCTAGCATTGATTTATGAAATTTCATCTTAGTCTTCTTCATTTCATGCTTGATTCTTCATTTTCATGGTTAGATCATGTGTTTGACTTCAAAATTTTGACTATTTCATGAAACCCACATTAGAACCCACATGCATGTTGTGAATGTCATCTTCCTTGCATTGTTACCCAAGAGGGTTTTGATCATTTGTGTCAAGAGCATGTAAAGGTCTTACTTAATGCCTAAAATGATGTAATTTTGGGTGAAAATCAAGTCTCTATAAGTTGCATGTGTCATATAATTGATTTGATCATGTTTTAAGTGCTCTAGGTGAAAATTACACATTTTTACAATCTGACCAGTTTTTGAAAAACATATATTATCTCTAAATTTGTCTCTGTAGAATTTTTAAATCATTCATATTCTGAAAATAGACTCATAGAGGGTCATTTTGAAAGAAAATTCAACTCCATAGCCTTTTTGCTTAGGGAGATATGCTCATTCTAAGTTGCAAGTTTTCTGAAACTCTGTTTTTGGACAAGTTTTACCGTTTTTGTTAAAAATCTCATTTGCAGAAACTTATGGCACCAAATATTTCTTGTGATGAAACTAGACACATAAGGGATTCATTCTGGAGAATATGGGCATTTTTCCTATTCTCCAAGTAGTAGTAATTGTTCTTTAAAGTTGAAACTTTCTTCCAAACTTGTCTCTGCATAGCAGTGTTTGTTATTTTTGTAACTTGAATTTTATAATATCTATGCATGATTTTCTTGATGTTTCTGAAAGTAGACACATATAGGTTCATCATACATTAATTTCAAAATTTTAGGAGATGATTTGATATGGTAAATATGGCTCCAAAGTCAGAGCTACAATTCTGTCCAGAATTGTAGTTTCACATTTTTTAGAAAACTTGAATTTTTGAACTTCTAGGTGTTTTGTTGGAATTATTTTGATAATTAAACATCTTTATATGTCCATTAGTGACATATAGGACTATGTGACATGTAGGTTTGCATTTTTATTATGCATGTGTGAATTGGTTATAACGAGTACGTCATACGTGTGATTGTAGACATCGACCTCGTAGGAGAGAGCGGTTGTCGTCGGAGTGCTAGGCTTAGTTTCTTGCTTTTAATTGCGCTTCATCTCAGTGGTAAGTACATATGTACGACATTTTCATATCAAAATGCGCGTATGCGTTCGATGTTTCAAATGAATGCTTGTTATATGAAAAAGTATGAGAATGCATGTTTTCCACTCGGATGTTGTTAAATTATTTTATTCATCTCCTTTGAGAACTCTCGGAAATTACTTGTGAAACTTTTGATATTCTAATTCTGTTTATGTGAAAGAGAAGACATAAAATACCTCTAATAGACTTAGGACGATGTACAGAGTACCGTTATTAATGGGAGGCGTCAAGCGATCCTCCATTTTCTTATGGCTAAGACCATTGAAGCAATGCTTCTTATTATTGGATAGAACGTCAATGTTCAAAAATCCGCCCCCGATGAGCCAAAATGTATCAAGATATTGAGGCCAAGGGGTTTATAGAGCTATAGAGTGCTACTTATACTTGTAAGGGTCACTATGGTATAGGGGTGTCGACACTTAAGGCCTTTTAGCTAATGTTGTGAGCGGGGTTGACGAATGGGCTCCCTTAACGCTCGGGTGAAATAGGGTTTGATAGACCCTAGAAGGAACCCTTAGTGATTATTTCGTGATCCTTCTATTTACATCGATCCTGCTGGTGGCTCTTGACACGCCTCAGCTAAATTAAACTGTTGATTGAAGTCAAAATTAAAAATTGACTACTTATTAATGTTGTTTGTGGCTCTTGATATGCCCTAATCGATTGAAATGAATTGTAAATCTTGGCTACTCATGAACTACTATCGTTATCAGTTCAAATGAACTTGTTTACTCTGGATATTTTACCAACTACTCGTGGTTTCTCAACGTTATTAAACTGAGAGGTTTTTGTTACTCGGTTACTCCAAGTTGATCCAAATTCTCCAACATGATAGTTTTACTGTTTAAATCTACTGATTTGTTTCAACTCATGCTTCCGTGCCACTCGTTGCTTTACATGTCGTAGTTGTACTTACTCAGTTTTTACTGATCAATTTCTTCAAAACTGCGTCGGCTTTTGCCATTTTAAAACCGCAGGTCGTCAATCAAAGTGGGGGATGGGAACGCTGGAACGAGACGAAGAAGTATAGCTTAACTTAGATCACTTAGTAGATCACAAATGTTGTGAACTTATTATCGAAATTTTGTTATGTACATTAAGCGAAATGTAATCTTAATAGTATATTTCTACTTTTGGTTGTCAATTGTCTCTTTAACCCTGAACCGAGATCCCGGGTCGTTTCAATCCTCCTCTTGATCCCCGTCTCTCCTCTTCCTCCTTGCGTGAGTGATGAATAATAGATGAAAAGTGCCTCCTTGAATCAATATTACGTGTATTAATTATTCCCCAACTAGGTTAGGAAATAACATAACACTAAACGACGTAGTTTAGCATGAAGGGCACGTCAGATCTATAGGCATACGAGATGCACCAGATTGGCTCTAGTGCAAGTGGGAGACTATTGGAATAGGTGTCCTAGAGGCAATCTAATATTTAGTATGAACAATGTTAGTGGCTAGAATATTCATTTATTATATATTGTGATATTTAATATAAAGAAGTCCCTAGATACAATGTGTTGTTTATCTTAAATATCCCTAGTCCATTATATTGATTAATAGGACGATCATATATAGACTAGTATGTGTGTAGATTTATATGGAGATATCAAGTCTAACACATGGGTATGCATTAGGAGTAATGGCATACTGGATTGACCCACAATGAGAAGGATACATTAGATTATGTTAAAGTCACAATCGCTTCTCGTAGTGCTAATAAAATTGCAATCCTTAGACTTGAAGTCACTAGATACTCTAGTTGTGAAATATCGTGCTTTGATGTTATCAAACGTCACACCGTAACTGGGTGACTATAAAGGTAGTTATCGGGCATGATCGGAGGCAAGCTTAGAGATTGTAGTAATGTAGAGAGGATTTTTCCCTCCCACATAATGGGAGCAAATATCCACGGCCACTCGAGGGATAAGGCTTATTGAATGTCAGGCCAGACTCAGATAAATCAATATGGAGATATTGATGGTATCTGCTTGCATAAGCGTATTCCCAGGATCGAGGAACTATGGATTGAATATAAGATTGTGACTGTTTACGTATCGTGTCCAATCCGAATATGGAGACAAAGGGATAGTGCAATATGAGATATTGAGAACAAAGGTTTGTCAGGATCACTGACTTATTTCTATTAGTTGGGTGGCATGGATGTGTTGCTAGACACAGCATAATGTTAGTAATAAGTTACTACCAACTAAGTAAGAACCTATGGGTCACACTCCAAATAGAACTAGATTTGGGATTAATTAATATGATAAGAAGGATCACTTTGCAACACCTTGCAAACTTAGTAGGACTAATATGCAAGGAAGGGACTAATCCAAGTTCATGTAGAACTAGGAAGGACCTTTATGTGGTTAACAAGGACTTGTTGGACTATATAAAGGAGTCTCTAGCTTCCTTCCCACTAATATTAATAATCATAACATAAGTGAGTGGCAGATAAAGCAAGAGAGAGAGAGCAAGAACACAAAGGGCCAAACCCCTTGCGTCCGCCCCTTCCTGTCGGCACAAAGAGAGGGCCGAAACCCCTCTCTCCCTTCCTTTGGTTGCTTGGTTCCTTCTTCCCTCTTCCTCCGGTCCAAGCTAGCACTTGAGAAGGAAGAATCTAGATCTCACCTCTAGACGTGGATCAACCGTAGAGACGAGGACAATATTCTTCCTGTGATCTCCCAAAGCAAAAGGTACACATCTTCTATGTCCCTTATCATGTTATGATGACTCTTCATGTGATCCTTGGTGGGCTTTAAGTAGGAATTAATTTTTTGTTATTCCGCTGCGTTACCTACTTCAAAACCCAACAAGAAGTACTTCAGCAAGAGTAGGATCAAAACGTTGAATCTATCTCGCACACTGCACGGCAAACTTCCCCAAGAGTTGATGCCCCTGAGCAGAGTTCACTTCCAACTGAAACTCAAAGGGAAGCAACTTCTGCTTCTGAAGCTCCTTCAGGTGTCTCTCCCGCAACTGCATTGCCAACCTAGGCACCACTTGGAATAGTCGAGCGAGCTGAATTTTCTCAAGAAGGCGTCACTTCAAATCCTCCAACTTAAAATATGTCAGTTAACGGAGGAGGGGCTAAATGTGAGTCTAATGTGAGTGGTGGGCGCTCGATCAAGACATGGC
This sequence comes from Linanthus parryae, assembly GCA_023055425.1. Classification (NCBI taxonomy): domain Eukaryota; kingdom Viridiplantae; phylum Streptophyta; class Magnoliopsida; order Ericales; family Polemoniaceae; genus Linanthus; species Linanthus parryae. Next base: position 584,049 of record JALGPY010000012.1, read on the forward strand.
GGATGCTCAATTGTCAGTCTCTGACACTGGTGTCGCTACGGCTCTTGGAACACAACTTAACGATTCGCATGAAAGTGTGCAGGAAGTTCCAGAGTCTGCACCAATTTTGGTCAAAGCAGGGAGGGAAGACGTAGTTATGGCTGAGCCTCATCAAGATGCAACCTTAAAGACCAATACTCCACTGGCTGCGATTGAGATGCCAACAAGAATCACTCAACCTGTGCCAAACATCTCAAGGAGTGCTGCGTCCTCAGAGGGCCCTAGTGAAAACTTGTCACTTCCTATCTTAGTTGTTGATTCTTCTGGTTTTGACCTAGACGCGCTCTTTTCTCAAAACCCATGGGCGTCTTGGGGTTCGCAGGTTGCTGAACCATTTTTTTCCGAAAGGAACTTCGCGATTCCTGAGGAGTACTTCGCACCTGAAGCTTTGACAGACCAGAGATTAGCTGAGGCAGCCTCTTCTAGTGGCCAAACAGCGACTTCAATTGCCTCACTTCAGCAAATTGTTGAGGGAACTGTTAATACAATTTCCATTCATGCGTTTTTCACAACACATGACCTCATGTCATTACTAAGAACCTTTCTTCTATCTTTGTATCTATAGGCATAGATTAGGCTTGCCTTGAATGGATTATGAAAGTGCGCGTATCATATCCAAAGACGCTTGCAAGAGTTCTGGAGCTGGCACCCAGAGACAGGGGGATCTTCTCAAAGAGATGGCCGCTCTCTTGGAAAGAATACGCAGCACAACTCCGGCAAGCACCTCTCTCGCTGACACGCTCTCATACCTGTTACCGCAAGTGCACGGTTCAAGTAATATAGGGTAATATTTAAACCCCGAGTTATCGATCCCACGAGAACAAGCTTGAGACTATTTAACTAGTTATTAATTTAGAGTACTATAACAGGAGGAAGAATTGTGATTAACTAAGGCGTCACCCACAAACAAGTGACTGAAATTAAATAACACTAAACTAATATTTTTGTATTTTTTATTTTATTACACAAATATGGAGAAACTAGGCAATCTCTAGATCACCTAGGGCGGTAGACGATTTACGGATTAGAAAAGTAACACGTTAATCCTATTTTAGTTAAGCCAGGTAATAGTACTGACAATCTCCTCTCGGTCTCATGTCGTTCTACGTTACGGTTTACTTGGTGTCCTATCGGTCCACCTACATCTACCGGTCCGTTCTAGTAGGCTAACGACAGTGCACGGAATGATGTCCTCTCAGACCATCACCACACGAACACCTCACTATCTCCTACCGAATCTACCCACTAAGGCCAATCCTACACACTTCTCTTCTCAGTCTTCGTGATTAAGGATTCTTGTTCATATCTCATCACAGCTAGGTCTAAGTCGCTCTCACGCACTCGCTAGCTAATTAACAAGTCTGGTTGATCACTCCGTTCTTGCTAAGGATTAAGCATAGCATATGAACAATAACTATAATGAAATTAACATTAAGCAATAAATTGATTCACGAATAAATCCTAAGTCTCATGATTATCAAATCATAATCTAGCCGTGTCAATAGACTGGATTCAATAACAATATCAGGAAACTAAACATTGATTCAATGAATCTAAATCCAAAAGCATGAAACAAAGTCTCAAATCCGGAAAACATATTGTCTACACAAACCCTAGGCTTTCTAGAGAAGCCTAGCAAAACGCCTAGTTACTAATAATCTTAGCAACACAACAAATTTTCTCCATACAAGTGATTAAAAGAGGGAAGAAGAGATCAAACGCTAGAAATCGTGAAGATTGGCGCGATCCAGGCTCTTCTCCTTGCTTGAGGTTGCTCCCAGTGGAGTCTCCTTGCTCTCCTCCTTGCTCGTGGCTCTCAATAGGCGTGAATGATGATTATTTTCGTCCCTAGTTCGTTCTTGAATCATAACCCGCAGAAGTCTTCAGTAATTGCACAAAAACCCCCTGAAAATCTGCTCCTGACTTCAAAACGCGATAGCTTCTTCGTCCGAACTCCGATTTAGCTCTGTGACCTATCGATGGAAAGCTCTCTAAGTCTAACTTCATATGGCACTATTTTCACCCCCAAATGAGTTTTAGAACTCCGGCTATGATCAAAATAGTGCAAGCTGGTCATCCAAGATCCTTCAATTCGGCTTCTCTTCACTCCACTTGAGCTCCCGTTGTTTCCGAAGTTCGTTCCATGCCTCCTATCAATCGATTAGCATCCGTTCCTTCCAAAACAACATGAAAAAATATACCAATCGATTATATTTGACAAATAACAATAAAATATGCATGAAAAGCGCTCGGACTAACAATATAGCACATGGTAGCAACAAGTGATAAAACGACCTGGAATCTCTAACATTGGCCTCAAAACACTCTCAAATACCTATTAACATGTAGTAAATTCTAAGGAATTATAGCCCCTAAACGGTGCTATCAAACTCCCCCACACTTACTCTCTTGCTCGTCGCGAGCAACAATGAAGAACAAACCTCCCACACTTGAGACATTGCATACATACCCAAAAACCAAACCAATGCATACCCCACCACTTTGCATACTTAACTTTCCACTAGCCAACATGACTCACGACTCAATACAAAAAGATACGATTATGCAAACTACATGATATGTACAATGCAACTCAAGTATGTACAATACAAGGAATTAAAAAACATATTTTTTTTCTTTTTCTTGTTAGAGATTGGGCAATATCAAAGAACAAACCGGCATGTCATAAGGCTCTCACATCCCCTAGAAGATTATATAACTTTGGTGATCGGTAGAACTTGCGGCCAGTTTCGTCAGACAGAACGTGCACGAACACAATATAAGTTGCTTCCGCACACTCGTCAAGGGTATCCCTAGCACTTACCATCCGAGCTATTTATCCATGGGTTTCAATTTTTAACAGCTTAGGATGGGTAGGATAGGATATTTAGAAGCGCAGTCCTAGACGTCATGATACATCTCACAAAAATCCATTCTCACACTCCCTCACCAAAATCCAATGAACCCCACCAAGTCTACTACTCCGGCACTCATTCCCTCAATCTTGGTGCAACGCCGTTCTCGCGGCCAAAAATGTGAAGAAGTGATCAAAACTCATAGCTAATCTCCCCGGTCTTCATGAAATTTAATTTCGGCTCCCTATTCCAGTTCACTTTCAACTTTCTGTATTTTTTTTCAATTTCAATCTCAATAAGCACATGGAGCCACCAATTATGATACAATAGCCAAGGAGATCAAATCAATATAGATAACGTGGAGATGGAATGTGTCAAATCAAATGATATAATCAAATATGTGTCGACACCCCCACACTCGATGTAAACCATATCAACAACCCGGTAGTCAATGTAACACGTGCTAATTCCAACCAATCCTCCTCATCACCTAAGATATAGAAAATGTAACTGAAGCACAAGCACGTCCTCCTATAAGGTCAACAAACCCCCACCCCATATCGTGCGAAAAAATGTAACGCACTACGGCACTCCACCTGTGATCGTGATGTATGGACACGACTCACCGCAACACCGAAGTGTGCTGCCGTCTCTAACTCACCATCACATCCCCTCAAAAGATGACAAGTAAGAATGTCCACTCAAGATGTATCAAATCAGCTCACCCTAAACGAACCTCCCTAACTCAACTCCCTCTATCATGACGCATAGTAAGGGACCATTCTAACTACTGATAGAAGTCACAAGGAACGACTTCCTAGGCTAGAGGCTGTGAATAAAAGGGGAAAATGGATCAAATTTGGGTAACTAGTGGACCTAGACGATGGAGACGGGACGTGAGGTCCCCATAACAATCACTCGCACAGCTGTTCTGTTGCCACTACGAGGAGGGTTGACGACTACCTAAGTGACGGTGGTGCAGCGCAAGTAGGATAACTAGTTTGAGAGACAGCTACTCACAATTCTCGAGTGCATTGGCCCTATATCCTTCCTACTCCACATTCTAGCGTGTCTACCTCACCTCAGATTTTCATACTACCTAGGGAATACTATCACTGAGCCCTTGACGCAAATTTTTAACGCGCTTAAACGCAAGTATACAGTCAAGTAGTAAGTGGAGTAATTCAGACTCCGAATTATCGAACCCAAGGGAATTAGACAATTAATAGTCAATTAAGAATTAATAATATGATACTTAAATAACCGGTAAAAAGTGTTTGATTTGAAGGTTCGTCACCCACAAACAAGTGACTTAAACTAAATAACAACTAAGTTAACTATTTTTGTATGCTTTTCTGCTGAAGAGATTAATTATCACGGAATACGATTATGGAGAAGAACTAGGAAATTGATGGTCCCTAGGGTTCTTAGAAATTTCTGGATTACGCTTGAAACACTCTAGTTATGTCTAATTATACCGGGTTACACTCATCACACTCTTCTGTCGATCTCATGTGAATTTGCGTTTCAATTGACTTTGGGTCCTTTCGGTCCACCTCCGTCTACCTTCACGTTCTAGTTGGCTCGTTAGGCTCGCTCACCGGGTCCTGTCGGTCCACCGTTTTCACTAAGTCCTAGCCAATTCCAACTGAAACAACCCACACTTGGTTAATCAAGTTCTTATCTCCTCTCAGTCTCAAAGAACTACAAGACTACTCACTATGTTCTTTAACGCGTCTTGATTAGTTCACTTTCGTGCAACTATCTCAACAAATAGTACCCTACGGGCGATCAAGCCAAGAATACTAAAAATAAAGCACAAGAACATAAGAGCTAACTAGAACATATACTAGATTTAAGCGTAAACGTGAATCAAGTCATCAATCCGGAAAAATACTAATCAAAACCCTAGTTCTCCATCAATTGCCTAGCTTAGAGAGTTTAGCTAGACATGAAATAGTTTAACAAAGTCAAAATATCCATAATCATAGAAGAGAGATGAAGAAGATGATATCAAACGCTAAAATCTTCAAAGGTTGAAGATCCTTCGTCAATGGCGCTCCTCCTTGCTTCGTCCGTCTCTCTCTCCTTGCTCGTTGCCTCCTCTTTCACGTCTGTCCTCTTCTTTTTAGATCTAGGGCATATTAATTCATCATCCAAGTATTAATTAATATCCCCAATACCCCTCAGTTAATGCTCCCGTACGTGCACTGCCTCTGGGTTCAGATCGCACGATCATCTTAAATCAAGTCATGTGATCTCCTTTGAAAAAGCTCCAAGTCCTATAGCTGATCCTGTGATCTCCTTAGTTCATGCGATCACCAAGTCTGCTCCTTTGTGGGGTGCTAAAGTGTCATTAATCAAACTTGTTAAAATGACACTTTAACACCCTCTTGCCATCTTTTCCACATTTTCTTGCAATTTCTCTCTCTCCCGAGCTTTCGCATAAGTTCCGAAGTTCGCTTTCCCTCTCCTCTTGATTCGTGCTCCATGTCCTGTCAAACACAACACGAAAACAACCCGTGCAATCAAAAGTGACAAAATAAATGTAAATAATGTGAAAAACGCCCGGATTATCAATCACCCACGACAAGCTCAACTTTCACAAAAATCTCACAAAAACGCTCTAAAAGACGACTAAATCCAACCATATGCCCGCAAATAGATAGTAAACAATGCCAAACATTAACTCCTATTCGGAGTTATCAAATCCCCCACACTACCTTTTTGCGCGTCCCGAGCAAAATCGCAATACACTACACAAACCCGAATCCATGTTCACCACCAACCACAACCTTGCATACTTCATTCAATTCACCGTTGCATACTTATCCTTACTAGACAACTCAATAACGACACAAGACTCGACAATGCAACAATATGATGCAAATGCAAACTACGACTCGATCATACACAAACACATATAAACATAAAACAAACTTTTTATCTTTTTGGTTGAGATCGGGTAATCTCCATTGGCTTAAATCGAATATCATGAATTGATGAGAACTCTAGGAACAAAGCATGAGTTGAAACTAAATTCGACAACGAGAATCTCCCCTAGCTAGTATAGAAAGCCTAACTTTACTAAGTACAAGAGTATGCTACCTCTTCGCGTGTGCCATGAAATAAGAGACTACACTAGGCAAAGCCACATCCAAGGTCCGAGCTCCTAATCCGCTAACAGTTTTCAAATGATGAGGCTTAGGTACATAAGGATAAGTTTGTCGAAATCAAGTCCTAAGCATCACATTCTCACAGCAATTCCCACACCTCACACACCCTCACCACGATGATAGAAACCAAAACCCGAAGCTCACCACCTCCGGCCCTCAATTCCCTCAAACCCCGGTACACTAATGATCTCCGTGGCCATCGTCGTTTGTCGTGCATGAAACATGAACCGTCGTCGTCAAAGTTGCTCCACCACTTGTTCCAACTCAAATTCAACTTAAACTTTATTTCATCTCTCCTTTTTCTTTTTCTCTCTCTTTTTTTTCTTCTTTTTTTTCATTTTTTTTCCTTTCTTTTTTTTTTTCTAATAATTCTCTCAAAATACCAACAAAATCAAACAATAATACCCGAGTGGTCTTCAAATCATAATTAAATACGCTAGGAGAAGGAAACACGTAATTCGATGAATGAATATCACATAAAAATATCATCTCCTCCTAACTCAATCAAAGTCCATGTCAAGTCCAAGCCGCAAAATCAATGAAATACATGTGTGGGAATGGAGTCGTCGCAAGCTCACACTCAATGTCCGGAGTCAAAAGTCGACACCCCCACACTCGAATGTAACCATATCCCCTCTCAAGTAGTCCTGAAGATGAATGTATCTTGTGCCTAATCCAACCGATCCTCCTACACCAAAGTAATCAAAACCGGTACCTAGCACGATCCACCAATTAAGTTCACCCAACCCAATTTCGTGCGTATTAGATTCACGCACTCACGGCTCACCACAATTGTTTCCATGATGTAATGGCATGGAACACCTCCACACCGAAGTGCGCAAGCCTACTCACTCACCCTCGCATCCCCTCGTAGATAATCAATGAAGTGCAATCGAGATGTAAAACTCAACGAATTGTATAATCACCCCCTCATTGAACCCCCTCAACTACACAACCCCCTCGTGACGCACTAAAGTGGTGATTCTAATCAATTTGTGATGAAGGCCAAGAATCGTCACCCTAGGTCCGAAGGCTAGCAAAGAATCCAAGGTTCAAATTGGGGCGTCTAATGGTCCTACAAGGTGAGTTCTAAAAGCAGTGAGTGCTCTAATACACAACCTCGCACAGCTGTTTCGTGTGCCACTACGAGGCGGGTTGGCGACTACCTAAGACGTACACATGGATGTTCGGCTTGTTTAGCTCACACCTAGCTCAGCTCTTGTAAGAAAATAGGCAAACACTTTGGCTTTAAAAAATCACGTAAGTGTTAGAAATAGGTAGGCACTCCCGTAAAGAAAGTCTCTCTATACCTACTAGGGGGGACTCACGTCGTCACTCTCGGTCGCAAATCATGCTCTACGCCTAAAATCCTCACACTTCGCGATTTATCAAATTTTAGCCTCTTTTGATTGCCCTTTTCTCAAAATTTTCTCTTTTTCAATTTTTTTATTTTTTTTCATATAATTCCTACTCTACATGCAAAGCCGACACGAACAAAACTACACAAACCAGTCGATAGGGTAGGTAGACTCTAATAAGAAAACGTGCAATATTAAACACAAAAACATATATACACAACTAACACATCACGATACGACATAATAACATAAAACACGACATGGACCACACAAATATAACACAGTATGGCCTAACAATCTATATGCAGACAGGGTAATGCATACACGGACTGGCTAGTCAAGAATAAAAATCCCCCCACACTAGAATGCTTCGTTGTCCCCAACGAATGTAGAGATCAATCACGAGGACTCAACATTTCTAATGCGAGGGGTGGTGAATCTACTCATCCTCCACCTTACGTTTCCTTTTCTAGTCGAAGAACCCGTAAGAGATTTGCCCTGATGATGCCCCATCTCACACATGTATCAATTAACCAACCAATGCAGCAAGTATAAGCGCAAAAATCAATTAATTCGAGAAAGTTCAGAAATACCTGATAAAATCAGTCAAAATTGACTGATTTTTCACTATTTTTCGCGATGTGAGATTTTTAGCTCCTTAGCTTCCCCTCGGTGTCCCCGTCAAAACCCGCAAACGGTTTGCTGAAATTCCAAAAGACGGCGAACGAATCGACGAATCTTTGTGCTAGGGCTTGGACTTCCTTCTTCTCCCCCACACTTGTCTCTTACAAACTAGCAAAATTGCTTTCACAATTGTTGTAGAGGATCTTGAGGCGAGCAAAACCCCTATCTTGTTTCTGAATTTGAGCAACTTCTTCAATCGTTGTTCTTGAGCACTGAGAGAACTCCACGAGAGAGAGAGAGGGACGGCAATGGCGTCCTTTGATCCGTAAGGATCTTAAGTTCCTCCCAGGTTTGCGAAAAAGACACTTAGACCCCCCTGCTTTCCTGCCTCCCCTTCTAAATAGTTGGACACGTTGAATTGTTAAGAAGATCGCATGATCTGCTAAAATCAGGTCATGCGACTTGCTTAGTAGATCGCATGATCTGCTACTCAAGTAGCAGAAGCAGTGAGTTCACCAAATTGCCGCATGAATTTTTTTTTAAGTCCCAAAGCAAGTTGCAGGATCTGCCAAATCAAGTCATGCGACTTGCTTAGTAGATCGCATGATCTGCTGCTTAAGTAGCAGAAGCAGTCACTTCTTCAACTTTCCGCACGCGGAAAAAAACTAAGTACCAGGGCAAGTCGCAGGATCTGCCAACTCAGGTCATGCGACCTCCTAAAGCTTTTTCTTCTTATTATTTTTTTTTCTACTCCCCTCTTTGAAACAATTCTCGGCTTCATCTTGCTATAACTTACGCACCCGGACTCCGATGCGTGCGTATAATATATCGTTGGAAAGCTCGTTTCGTGCTCGTTCTAATTTTGCCAAAAGTGATTCAAAGATTTTTGATGTATAGCTCACAAATTCCGGTCTTGCTATCACTTTGGTAGTGTTGCTAGTCTTGTGCTTTCGCAGTTCGTCGCAAATCCTCTTTGCACACATCTAGAAGGGGAGTCACGGGTGCGTCTCCAACCTGTAATCCTGTAGAGACTCATTTCAAATGTCAGCTTCTCGCTCTCTCACCCCTCATATAACAAAATATTACGAAAACACACACGACCGTATTTAAAACACACTCTCTATACTAAAGCATAAAATACGTTGGGTTGCCTCCCAACAAGCGCTTTGTAATTTACGGTCGACGGCCCGACCCAGTTACCTCTGCCACCTCACGAGGGTGGTCTGGCACATTGTGCCGCTTCCATCTTTGCTTTCCTGTGCTGAATTTGAAGCACTGCTTCATGTGCGTGCACTGCTGATGGCTTATTTCTATCCCAGTAGTCGGGTGGATCCCCTTGCGACAACTCTGGGATTTGGCGTTTCACTTGTACAGCAAATGGCACACCTGGCTGATACTCCCATGAACACTGGGGTGACGGTTTGAAGACCCGAAAAGTCTCCATGTCATCGTGTACCCTCATAATCAGTTCTCCATTCTCTACGTCAATGAGAGTACGACCAGTCGCCAAGAATGGCCTGCCCAGAATGATAGGCACATCACCCGCTGGCATGTCTAGTATGACGAAGTCAGCAGGAATTATCAGGCTCCCAACTCTCACAAGCACATCTTTTATCATCCCACATGCTCTCTTGGATGATTTATCTGCAAATTGGAGAGTGATCCAGGTTTTCGGAGGCTCCCCCACACTTAACTTTTTGAATACCGACAATGGCATCAAATTCACACTCGCTCCCAGATCACAAAGAGCTCTTCCAGTGTAGGCGTCACCCAATGTAGCTTCAATGATGAAACTACCTGGATCTTTCTTCTTCTTAGGCAGGCCATGCAAAACACATGAACTAACATGTTCATTTAGGTTCACTCTTTGGAACTCATCCACTGATTTCTTTCCAAGGACTTCATCTTTAATAAATCGAGCATACTTAGGCATCTTTTGAAGTGCCTCAATCAATGGGATATTGATATGCAGTTTAGAGAAGACATTCAAAAAGCGCTTGTATTCCTCAGAATCATCTTTCTTCTTCCTAGTACGTAATGGAAATGGTAGTTCTGAAGAAGAAGGAGAAGATGGAAGTGGTACCTCGGTAGATTTCTCTGCGTCCTGGAGAATCATGCCCTTTGATTGGGGGATCATGACAGGTGTCTTCTCAGAATCGAAGACTTCATGTTCCTTCGCCTTTGAGGCTTCCGCTCTGGCATGACTCGGATATGGAGGATTTGTAAGTGCCATACCACTTCGAGTGGTGATGGCTTGAGCCTGTTCCTCTGATGTGTCAACAATGCTACCCATTGCCCTTTGTTCAAGTTGTTCATTTAGATCTTTTATTTCTGCTTGAGCAACTTGAAGTGCAATTGCTACAGAGCTGACCTGTGTGGACATGTCTGTCATGTGCTGAGCCATCGTCTTTATTATCCCTGTCATATCGGTCAACTCTAATGGTGGTACTGGCTGCTGCTGATGCATCTCTGAAACATTTGCTTCATGCACTACCTCTACCGCATTCACCTGAACCGTGCTATATGCCACTGAGCTATGCTTCATCGGTTCTTTTTGTTGGTTCTCATAATCCCAGCTCTCCTCTTGCTCAACCACACGTCTCATCAACTCATATGCACCGTCAAGATCACATTTGAACAAGAAACTGCCCCCAGCTTCTCTATCAATCTTGTCTTTGTCAAGCATTCCAAGTGCATCATAGAAGACCTGTATGATCTGGGCTTTTGCAATGCCATGGTTGGGGCATTTGCGTAGCAAGAAGTTGAGACGCTCCCATGCTTTGACCATGGATTCATGTTGCTTTTGCCTGAATGACCAAATCTCGTTCTGCAGCTGAATCATGCGTGAGATGGGAAAGAATTTACTCATGAACTGGGAGGCACAGTCTTCCCATGTCTTGATTGAGTTGGATGGCAATGAATCCAGCCAATCCATAGCATCTCCCTTGAGGCAATGAGGGAAGAGCATCAGTTTTATTGATTCGGAAGTGACCCCACTATAACGGATTAGCCCACAGTGGCTCTGAAATCTCCCAATGAATGCATGTGGGTCTTCCTCGTCTGTCCCAGCAAAAGTGCACTGGTCCTGAGCAAATTGAATTGTGCCCAGCTTGAGACAGAAGGTTTCTGCCTGAATTGGTGGCACCACAATTGCTGGCTCCCTTCCTTTAAGATCCGCCTCAAATGCCTGGATTATTGCTTTCCCTGATCGATTATATGGCATTGAGGTCGGGCGCGGTGTAGATGTTGCTGCCAATGCTTTCTCTACAGCTTCAGCTTCCAAAGCTTGTAGCTGCTCTGTGGTGAGGCTAATCTGCCCTTGACCTTCCGCCATAGCTACCTGAAAAAGCAACACTAGCACACCCCTGAGGTAAACAGATAGTAACAAAAAGAAACTAAAAGAAGTATCCTAAATTAATTTTTAACTAAATTAATAAACCGTTTAATTCCCCGGCAACGGCGCCAAAAACTTGACGCGAATTTTTAACGCGCTTAAACGCAAGTATACAGTCAAGTAGTAAGTGGAGTAATTCAGACTCCGAATTATCGAACCCAAGGGAATTAGACGATTAATAGTCAATTAAGAATTAATAGTATGATACTTAAATAACCGGTAAAAAGTATTTGATTTGAAGGTTCGTCACCCACAAACAAGTGACTTAAACTAAATAACAACTAAGTTAACTATTTTTGTATGCTTTTCTGCAGAAGAGAATAATTATCACGGAATACGATTATGGGGAAGAACTAGGAAATTGATGGTCCCTAGGGTTCTTAGCAATTACTGGATTACGCTTGAAACACTCTAGTTATGTCTAATTATACCGGGTTACACTCATCACACTCTTCTGTCGATCTCATGTGAATTTGCGTTTCAATTGACTTTGGGTCCTTTCGGTCCACCTCCGTCTACCTTCATGTTCTAGTTAGCTCGTTAGGCTCGCTCACCAGGTCCTGTCGGTCCACCGTTTTCACTAAGTCCTAGCCAATTCCAACTAAAACAACCCACACTTGTTTAATCAAGTTCTTATCTCCTCTCAGTCTCAAAGAACTACAAGACTACTCACTATGTTCTTTAACGCGTCTTGATTAGTTCACTTTCGTGCAACTATCTCAACAAATAGTACCCTACGGGTGATCAAGCCAAGAATACTAAAAATAAAGCACAAGAACATAAGAGCTAACTAGAACATATACTAGATTTAAGCGTAAACGTGAATCAAGTCATCAATCCGGAAAAATACTAATCAAAACCCTAGTTCTCCATCAATTGCCTAGCTTAGAGAGTTTAGCTAGACATGAAATAGTTTAACAAAGTCAAAATATCCATAATCATAGAAGAGAGATGAAGAAGATGATATCAAACGCTAAAATCTTCAAAGGTTGAAGATCCTTCGTCAATGGCGCTCCTCCTTGCTTCGTCCGTCTCTCTCTCCTTGCTCGTTGCCTCCTCTTTCACGTCTGTCCTCTTCTTTTTAGATCTAGGGCATATTAATTCATCATCCAAGTATTAATTAATATCCCCAATACCCCTCAGTTAATGCTCCCGTACGTGCACTGCCTCTGGGTTCAGATCGCACGATCATCTTAAATCAAGTCATGTGATCTCCTTTGCAAAAGCTCCAAGTCCTATAGCTGATCCTGTGATCTTCTTAGTTCATGCGATCACCAAGTCTGCTCCTTTTTGGGGTGCTAAAGTGTCATTAATAAAACTTGTTAAAATGACACTTTAACACCCTCTTGCCATCTTTTCCACATTTTCTTGCAATTTCTCTCTCTCTCCCGAGCTTTCGCATAAGTTCCGAAGTTCGCTTTCCCTCTCCTCTTGATCCGTGCTCCATGTCCTGTCAAACACAACACGAAAACAACCCGTGCGATCAAAAGTTACAAAATAAATGTAAATAATGTGAAAAACGCCCGAATTATCAATCACCCACGTCAAGCTCAACTTTCACAAAAATCTCACAAAAACGCTCTAAAAGACGACTAAATCCAACCATATGCCCACAAATAGATAGTAAACAATGCCAAACATTAACTCCTATTCGGAGTTATCAGCCCTCTCCACGCTTACTCTCTTCAATTGCCATTTATCAAAAAAAAAAACAATTTTTATGATTTTTCTTGAATTTTTAATTTTTTTGTTTTTTTTTTTGTTTTTTTTCCGACACTATATGTAACGGCCAACTCGATTAACCGACAAAATAGGATAGGTGGACTCAATAAATAAAATGCAACAATAATATACAATGCATAAAATAAACGTGCACATGCAAAACTAACCGACTCGACATCTACATGCAAACGCGACTTTCTAAACTACATGTAACAAGGCTATGCAATGGATATGCATTGGCTATGCAATGGCTAACTAGCGGATAGCTAAAAACTCCCCCACACTTAAGCGCTCGTTGTCCTCAACGAAATATAAGGTGAAATAAAGAGGACTCGGCTGCTCAAGCGTAGGGTCGGTGGGTCTAGTCGGAGTGAGTGCACGTGAGGTCTAGTCAGAGTGAGCTAAACAAGTATCCAATAATCCAAGTATGAGCAAGTAAAATTCTTCAAGAAATTAAGCCCTAAGAGTGCCTAAGCAATTATTAAAGCCGAGAGAAAGAAAATTGTACCAAATTTTTCGAAAACACGAGCTAGTGAGGCATGAGTACCTCCTTAAGCTCCTCGGTGTCCCCGTCTTAAGTTCCTCTTTGAGATTTGGCCGAATCCCCCTCCAAAGCAACGAATTGGAAGATTTAAGTTCTTGGAGATCTTCCTCTTTGAATTCCCCCACACTCAATCCGCTCACTATCTCAAAAGCTCAAGATTTAATCCGCTCACTATCTCAAAAACTTCGCGATTTGGATGCGTTTTGGGTTTGGGGTGTGTTGGTGTTCTTGCGGGTTTGGAGAGGAAGAAGATGAAGACAAGGAGTGTTTGATCCAAATTGGGGTGTTAGGGGACTTGTTGGTTGGTTTTTGGCTTTAAAAATCCTCCAAAATGTCAAAATAACCCCCCCCCCAAAGTATCAAAAATATCCCCAAAAAGTGAGCTGTCCCACGAACTTGACACGCTTTCTTATGTGTTACCGCAAGTGCACGGTTCAAGTAATATAGGGTAATATTTCAACCCCGAGTTATCGATCCCACGAGGACAAGCTTGAGACTATTTAACTAGTTATTAATTTAGAGTATTGTAACAGGAGGAAGAATTGTGATTAACTAAGGCGTCACCCACAAACAAGTGACTGAAATTAAATAACACTAAACTAATATTTTTGTATTTTTTATTTTATTACACAAATATAGAGAAACTAGGCAATCTCTAGATCACCTAGGGCGGTAGACGATTTACGGATTAGCAAAGTAACACGTTAATACTATTTTAGTTAAGCCGGGTGTGCACAAGAGATTCCGGCGGGGAGACCTCCGTGTACACCGTAAGTAGAGGATCAGAGATAGCACAGGAAGAGTTGGGTTGTGTGTAGGGAGAGAGTAAGGCAGTAGTAATGTCTGAGAGAGAGACAGAGGTTTGGCAGAGCTTCCGCGTATGGCTAGTGTGTTCTCCTTTGTATGGAAAGGTTAACGTCCCATATATAACGGAGAATGTGACCGTTGCAGTGTGGTTAATACGCCCATCAATGGCGGCTTAATTAGCTTAACCGCAACGCCACGTTCGTCCGCCTATATAGGGACCGTTACAGCACGTTATGAGCGAATACCGGAACCGTTATGAGGTTGACCGGGTTTGACCGGATTGACCGGGTTGATGGAGCTAGTGCCATAAATCTCTCAAAAGCAGTTACTAAAGATCGCGCGCGGGCTTGGCTCGCACGCGACAGGACTTACTCTAGCCTCCAAACCACTAAGTCCCTACAAGTCCCGTGCAGTGGTATGCGAGGGCTCTGTCTCGCAGCCCCCACATGGATCAGCGCGGCTGGTGATCCAGTGTGTGTGGAGCACAATATGGTGTGCTGGATGGTTGCCACGTGGCCAAGATCTGCTAGCTCAGAAAGCACTATCTACATTAGCCCCCTTTCTGCGCGTGAAGGCTCATAGCTGTATAGACTTCCATGCGCGGAAACCAACATACGCGTCGCCGCCACGCACCAATTCAAACACGAGTGAATTCAGCCCCCGTGCGTGCCATTATGACCTAAAACCCCTAGAGTCGTGTCGTCTGGCCTTTAGGGTTTTAAGCGTGACGTCAGCTTGTCCTGTGATTGCTCGATTCGACGGTGACGGTTGCGATTCGACTACTGAAAGGACGCAACCCTTCATTGTTTTTGGATAAATACTCTGTATTCTCCATTGTTGCAAAGCATCACTTCTTTCTATTAAAGTGAATGGTACCCGGAAGTCTTTGAGAGCAGATTCAGATAATCAATCACCAGTTCTATCTCATCAATCGCCTTCTTCAACTGTGTGTATCCAAGCAAGCTTTGCGAGAACAAGGTTGGCCTTGTTCAATTTTGTTTATCATACCAATGTATGCTTTGAACTCTATTGGATCTGCAGACCCATGACATATTATCTGTTGAAAACTTGTGAAGAAGCTCCAATCTTTGAACTCAATTTCGGCTTAATCCTCCAATGATAAGGACCTTGGATGTAGGGTTTTGAAATTCTTGATAATGCAAACAATTTCCAACCTCTAATTTCTGAAATTGATACCAGAAACTGTTCATCTTTCTTCCCATAGATCTTGAATCTCAGAATTCGAACTGAAGTGTAGCATATTTCTCCCCCCTTTTTTTCTTGCTTTTCCGCAGGAATGGCAAAGACAAGAGGAACTAGACCCACCAAGGAGGACGAAGAAATACCTGATCTTCCACAAGCTCTTTGGCGAAAAGCCCCCTACCTGGGTGGCAAGGACTTCTACCATGCGAGAGTTAAGGCAAAGAAACTACCTGCTTCCGTCCCCAATGAGGGACTGCTGACATTAACTCCTCCAGTTAATTCAGCCTTGCTTGAGTTGATTGGTTCCGCGGACGTTGTTCGATTGGGAATCGAAAATGGGTACTTCCCGTATGCTGCGATTTCCACCCAAGCTTTTGTCCAGAAATTGGACTACATGGATGAGTGGATTGACCATGTGTTGACCGATCATGCTGCGACTCTTAATGAGGCCGGCGTATACTTCGCCGTTCGTGCTATGAAGGGTGCTGCCGTGAAGCTGGACCAGTCCATGCTTCTAAACCTTCTTTCCCGCTACTCGCCTGCGACTCACACTTTTCACTTTGCTGAGTTCGAGGCTGCCCCCACACTCGAGGATGTGCATATGCTGTATGACCTATCTCCCATGGGTGAGGTGGACTCTTTGAGTCCCTTGAGGACGGATGCGGAGATCGCTCTGTACACGCAGATGGAGGAGTGCCTATGAGAGGTAAAGAAAATCTCCACTCGGTGGACCACTATCAAAGCCCTTCCTAACTGGCAGTTGGTTGATACGTCTTCGAAGAATACTTGGAACAAATGGGTGCAGTACTTCTTCCGTGACTACGCGAACAGCAGCATTACCAAGAAGCTTCTGAGTCAAGACCCAGAGGCCAAGAATTACGTGGAAGGTAAAGGCTATCACTTGACCCTTTGTGCTTTCCTCTGTGCCTGGCTGTCGAGGTACTTAATCGATGGTCACCCGCATGATGGGGTCTTCTATCATGTTCTGCCGCTTGCTGTGAAACTGGCCCTTGGCAAGAAAGTCGCACTTGGACCCTTGGTCTTCGGCACGCTGTACTATAGACTGGATCAGCTGGTTGTGGCCATGAAAGAGTCGCGTGGCCGCCTTGACATACTGAATTTCGTCAACATTTCCTTCTTGACGATGTGGGTCTTTGAGCGATGGCCTTCTTATGCCCCAACTGCTTCTAAGCCCAACAAGTGGTGTCCCCCAGGCGAGATGGAGGAGCGTAACAGCGGCAGAGCTGCGAGATGGTTCGGAGCGAACAATACCAAGTGCGTTTGGAGCCTGATATGCGACAACCGGCGAGAGTTCATTGCCAGGCCCTATGCCGTGCGTATTGAGAACGTGCGATGGTTTCCAAAGCTCTACCCTTCTAAGGGTGTTGTCTTTTCAGAAGAGCTCCTCTTTGAAGAGGGATCGCATTTCCATGAGCGCTATCGCGAATTCTTTTGCTGGTGCCTGCAAGGTTCCCTACCTGCTCTCGCAGAGCATATTCGTGAGCTCGCGCCAAGGTATGAGAGGATTACCGTGGATGTTGACCCCACTCGAGTTTCTCCCCAGTTCGGCTTTGATGCAGTGGCACCCTCAATCTGGCCACAGTCCATTATCAGAGGTTGCTATAAGCGCTTGCTGACAAAGGAGTGCAAAACAGTCTTTATGAACAATCTTCCTTTTGAGCAGCCTGCAGGTAACCGCGAGGGTGGTTGTTCTAAGAACTGGCTCGCATAATGGATCGCCCAGCAGACGAGACTTGAGACGCAGTCGGCCCCGCAGCCAAGCAGAGCTCCTTTGATCAAAAGAAACTCTTTTCTGTTTCGTCCCAATTGCAGTCTGGACGAGTCCGAATATGGTTGCTACTCATTGTTGGATCATGAGAACCATTTGTGCCCTGACGTCATTCTGAATGAAAAGATCGTCGCAGTTAAGAAAGGTGACTCGCATGTCATCAGATATAGCAAGACCTTTGCTAAGGTAAGCAACTCCTTTTGCATGCGTTAAGCTTCTTGATTTCCACGTGTTGACGTCTTTATTCTACACTGTTTGCTGTAGTGTCATGTGCGGAGATTCGCATCTGGCGATCGTTCCAAGTCGCTGGTTAACACCATTGTTACCACCAGAAGACAAGGACAGTCGTTCCTGCTAGCATCGAGGATGGACCCTGAGGTCGAAACCAGGATTCGCGGGGTCATGAATGCTTTTGCTGACTCGCTGATAGATAATGCTCCGGCCTCGTCTCCACCCAAAGATAATCCGTCTCCTCCAGCGACTGTCGCGCCAAGAGCGAAGAGACCCAGGCAAAAGGGAATTACAATTTCTTCCCCTAGAAGTGCTCCAACTTCCCCTCCAGCGAGGTCCCTTTCTGCCAAGGATAAAGGCAAAGGTCGCATGCCTAGTAGAGTGCGGAAGGAGCTCGCAGTAGAGACCTTCGTTCCCTTCGGCCAGGAGGAAGAAGAGGAGAGGCGGGAGCCCAAAGAAGGTGATGAAGAAGAAGAAGAAAGAACAAATGTGATACATGAGGAAGAATCAGGAGGTACCTCCATCGCGTTTCCCTTCTCATTATCGTAATTCTTTTGCAACTCGGTCTTGAACCAATCGTTTCTTCGCAGATGATGATGATGATGATGAGACCATCGGTGGCCTTTTGGCCAAGAGACAGAAGAGGGATGCTCATTCTGGCATTTCGGACGAA
This sequence comes from Linanthus parryae, assembly GCA_023055425.1. NCBI lineage: Eukaryota > Viridiplantae > Streptophyta > Magnoliopsida > Ericales > Polemoniaceae > Linanthus > Linanthus parryae. The sequence continues at coordinate 602,464 of JALGPY010000012.1, forward strand.
CCCATAAGCGAGGACGTTCTCGCCAAGTCCAGGAAGACAGCCGCGGAAGCTGCTGAAAGGAGGAGGCAGCGAGAAGAGGAGGAGCTCGAGCGTGTGAGGCAGCGGAGCCTCGAAGAGCAACATGTTGACGACTTAGTGCGTCCAGCTGATGAGGAAGATGCGCTTCCCGAAGAGGTGGCTCCTCAAGTTGAGGAGGAGGATGCGGCTCCAGAAGAGGATGCAGCAGCTTTGGAGCAAGCCCAAGCGGATTTTGAAGAAATCGCAGGCGGCAATAAAGGTGAGATTTTTAATCTCGCAGTAACTTATCGAGATGTTATTGTGGGTGCTTTAAAGCATGGTGTGTCAAAAGCTGACATTCGCCGTTGGCTAGTAGGCAAGTGAGGTGAACCCTCAGGTAATCACTTGATCGATATGCGTGAGCTAAGATTAGCAACTCAAAGCATAATCATGACTAGTTTCTTCGTGCCCCAGGTCACGCTCATTTTAAAGACATGCTCAATGAGGACACACTAATAGGGCATGGTTCCACGTCTTTAGTGTATGACGAAGATACTGCAATCCCACCTTCGCGTGGAGGTGCTTGCTCTTAGCTTTAGCAAAGATAGTAAAATAACGTACAATACGAGTTACCTCATACTATCGCATTTTTTATCGCAGGCGATGCTGATGAACCTGTGCTGGAGCAAAGAAGCCAACCTTCTGCGTCCTATGTTCCGATTCCGAGTTCCCATACCGAGAAGCCCGTCGCAGCTGCTGAATATACAGGAGAGCCTTTTGAGGACATCATCGAACTTTCTGATGATGTCGAGGCTGACGCTGTGCTAATGGAGGAAGATGCCCATGCTGGCGCTGAGGAAGTAAGAACAAGTACTGTTGATGCTACTGAAAGTGTCCCTCGCCAAGCAACTTCGGCTGCCACTATGCCTCCAGCGATGACTGAGTCGGCGACGCCACTTCCTGCGTGGAGATTTTGGGGCTCGCAGGTCGGGGCTGCGATCGCAACTGGTGCGGCTTATACTCTTCCTCCTAACTATGAGGAGTTAGAGCTCGCAGCTGACAGGAGGGCTATGGAACGAGGACAGTCCTCAACCACTCCTGCCACACGCATTCCTTCTCTTCGTGAGATCCTTGAAGGAACTGGTAAGTCGTGGTTTGCTGTTTGCGTCTCGCATTATTCATTTGCGATTTTGATAGCATAACTTAGCTTTGACATTGCTTTTAGGTTTGAAGCAAGCCGATGTGGACTGGCTAGTTCGGATGCGCCTCACCTACCCCCAATCATTTGCGAGATCTCTGGAGATAGGGCCCTCTGACAGAAGGCTGTTTCTTACCGAGGCCATTTGGATTTTGGAGCAGCTGTTTGCGGCCACGCCTGCGACCATTTCTTCTAAGAGTGCCGAATTGCTTTTTGGCATGTGCCAAAATCTTCTGACTAAAGTTCAAGGCAGGCTGGGTTTCAAGTTTCTTATGAAAAGAGTTACTTTGATCCGCGCAGCCGTAACTTTGAAACTCGGCCACCAAAACCTCACAGCTGAGAAGCAGAAGGTAGAGCAGCAAAAGCAGAAGGTTGAAGAGGCTTTAAAGCTCTATCATGAGATGAATGCCAAGTGCGAGCAGTTGAAGCAGGAAGTGGAGCAAGTGGAGAATCTGAGCCGTCAGTTCACCCCTCATGACTCCTTGATCAAGGGTTTACTTTGATTTTTTTGAATTTGAAAAGTAGCAAACAAATAGCAGAAACATTAATGTAATGTTGCTAGAAACATTAATGTAATGTTGCTAGGGTTTCTCCCCCCTTTTTCTTTAACAAAAGAATCGACATGCCCGTTTTTCCCTTTCCGGGATTTGATGGAATATCTCTGTGCATATCTAATTATGACATCAGCAATTGATATTCTGATTGATTTTCGTGCTAATTTCTCATAAGATAAGCATGCTTTCCTTGGGAAGTCCATCCGAATCATGACCATTCGTCATTAATTAGGATACGCAACTGAATCGTCGTAGCCTTTAGTAGGGTAATTGATTGTTACCGCTTTTCAAGGCGTAAGTGATTGACCTTACCCTCTTTTCAAATTCTGCTGACTCATCTTGGCAACCGAAGAGTCTCCACAGAGTCTATATAAACCTTGCCTTTTGCCATTTGGGTTCTTCATCCCAAAAAATTTGTTTTGCCGTGAGTCCTTACGACTGCTGGCTTCAACGCTTGTTTTTCGTTGATTCATGGCAACTCCAAGTTGTGAATCCTGAGTTTGCGCTTTGTGCTATAGAAATAGTTTCCAAGATCCGCTTTATGAGGCTTACTAATCTTTGTAACCTTCATAAAGAAGATGGAGATGATATCTCATGTGTGTTCGAAGAATTTTCTTCGTCTATTATGTTTGCAGGTCATGTTTCCGGCCGCCTCCCATTGAGGTGCAGCGCCGCAGTGACCGTGCTACCGACTTGTAATGAACGGTGGAATTCTCCTCCAGCATCCCTGGAGGAGAACTTACTGCTCCCACGTTCGTGAGCTCAGGGTGGCGAACCGTTGCGTTCATCCCCGTCTACAAGGAGCCCTTTCCCTTTGGAGCTTCTGCTTTCCTGTTGAACGCCGGAACCGGTGGTTCCTCAGGCACATCTCATGGGGTGTTGATCAGACAAGGGCCTTGACAAATGCTGGGATCTTGAACGTATGACTTCTTGTGGCTCTTGTAGGACGTTCATTTTATAGCAAGACCGCAATTGTTACGGATCCTCAGTCGCAGACCCGTGCGTAGCTGGTGATAGGGCCGTTAGGTTCATCCTTTTTCATTCAGGATCCCCCGATGAGTAACTTCTTGTTCATAAGTTACTTTCCGAATACATTGTAAGCCATGTCGGCTGCGTAGTTAGATTTGAGCTTTTTCGCTTGTAAGCTGCTATCTAGACAGATAAATTGTAAGTCGTTTGACTCATAATGATAAATTGCTTTGTATGATTTGCTGTTTTGTTACAACAAATTACAATTTCGCATGTGTATCGGCAGATTTCGCCTTGTGTAATGCTATATACATACTTTGTATTTGCTATCTGCCGTATAAATTCGCAGATACTTCGTTAGATCGTTCGAGATCGTGTTTGCGCAGCTGTGCCATCTTGGCAGATGGGCTTGTGATTTGCCTTTAGACTCAAGTGCAAGTTCCATCTCATCAGATAGGCCTTTGGAGATCACTTAAGATCGTTTTGCATAATGTTGCTATCACAATAGATAGACTTAACAACGATTTTCAAATCGCATTCGCAGAGTGCTACTATCGCGGCAGATAGGCTTGAAAGATCATTTAAGATCATGTTACATAATGTTGCTATCACAACAGATAGGCTTAAAAGATCACTTAATATTGTTTTCACATGAGCTGCTATCGTGGCAGATAGGCTTAGAAGATCAATCAAGATCATTTTCGCATGTGCTGTTATCGTGGTAGATAGGCTCAAAAGATCAATTAAGATCATTTTCGCATGGGCTGCTATCGTGACAGATAGGCTTAGTAGATCAATTAAGATCATTTTGCATAGGCTGCTATCGTGACAGATAGGCTTAGAAGATCAATTGAGATTGCATTTGCATAGGCTGCCATCGTGACAGATAGGCTTAGAAGATCAATTAAGATCGCATTTGAGTAGGCTGCTACCGTGACAGATAGGCTTAGAAGATCAATTAAGATCGCATTTGCATAGGCTGCTATCATGACAGATAGGCTTAGAAGATCAATTAAGATCGCATTTGAGTAGGCTGCTACCGCGGCGGATAGGCTTTTGCTAACAGTAATAATAAACCAAATGAAGCAATATAAAAAGCCAGAAGTATGAAGTTCTTCTCATTTGGGAGAAGTCTTTTATTATAGAGCTCTCATGTGGGAGAGACGAGATTACAGTTCTCTCATATGGGAGAGATGATGTGCAAATCATAGCTATACAAGGCATAAAGCAACGTTGTAATAAAACGTATGAAATGAGAGAAGTCAGGGATAGTACTTCTTAATCCAGCGCATGTTGACTGAGCTTGGGGTTGAGGTTGTTCCGTGCAACCTCCGTATGCTGCAATAGCCACTGTCAAAGACTTCTGTGACTTCGAAGGGTCCCTCCCAATTGGCTGCGAACTTTGGGTGAGCCGCTTCTCGCATGCAATGGTCAGATGCGCGCAAGACCAAATCTCCAACTGTGAAATCTCTACGTTGGACTGTTTTGTTGTACGCGCGAGCGATCCTTTCTTGATATCGCTTGTTGGTCCTTTTAGATTGTTCTCGCTTTTCTTCCAGCAAGACTAAGTCATGATCGCGTTGGTTGTCATACAATGCGTGGAAGGCCAATCTTGCCGAATTAACCTTCACCTCCGCGGGTACCACAGCCTCAGCTCCGTAGCATAGGAGGAATGGTGAGACTCCTGTGGGTGTCCTTGGAGAAGTCCGGTAAGCCCACAGGGCTATGCTTAGAGAATCAGCCCACTTTTTGTGATCATCTGCGACCATCTTGCTCAAGATCCTCAACAGCGTCTTGTTGGTCGCTTCTGCCTGACCATTCCCCTTCGGGTAGTAGGGAGTGGAGCATATCTGCCTGATGTTGTATTCTGCTAGCTTCGCAGCCACCTGGCGATTAACAAAGGGAGTACCATTATCTGAAAGGATGGTGTTGGGTATTCCGAACCTGCATATGATGTTTTCTTGGATGAAATGGACCACAGCTAGCGCATTTGCCGTCTTCAGTGGTATTGCTTCCACCCATTTGGTGAACAGCTCAGTTGCGGTGAGAATAAAATGATTCCCATGCGAAGTTGGTCGGATGGGACCAATGAAATCCAACGCCCATGTGTGAAATGGCCATGGTGTTCCCAATGCATGTAGATCCACGGCAGGAGCGTGCACTAGGCTTCCCTTGAATTGACACTCCTGGCAGCGTCGTACTTTGGTGCGGCAATCGGCCTCCTTCGTGGGCCAGAAATACCCAATTGAGAGGAGTTTCCTGCATAATTTCGCACCTCCCTGGTGTTCCACCTGATGAGAAAGGTCCATGACTTCTTGTGCTTCCCTGCCGTCTAGACATCGCAGCAAGTTGCCCTCATGGCCTCTTCGCCAAAGTAGGTTCTCTTGTACCACGTATCGGGATGCTTTCCTTTTCAACTTCTCAGCCTCCTTTCTCGACTCGGGTAGGGTGCCCTGGGTGAGAAAGTCGAAGAGTGGTTTCCTCCAATCCGCATCATCATCGGTTAGAGCGATGAGTAGAGAATCTTTGATCAGTGCGCAACTCTCGCACTTTCCCTGTATTAGGGCTGCGGCCGTTGACATGTCTGGCCAGTGAATGCCATATCTCTGAGCCTTTTGATAGATTGACACTTCGCTTTCTCCGCAAGCATGTTGATGAATTTTCTCTAGCAGCAATTGTCCCTCTTGCTCGGAAACACATCGCATGAGTATTCCGCCAGGGCCCTTGTAGTAAAGGGTGTTGTCATGTATGCAATACCCCTTTGTGAGCGCCCAGCTCTCGCTGCTTGTACCTTCTGCAATAGCTCGTAAGATTGTCTTTCTCCAGTCCGCATCGTCCATGCGTTCATCGTCGCACGCGTCTTCTATTAACGCCGACGATGTTCGCACTTCGATTGAGATTCTCGCGGGACATTTGTCCGTACTAACCTTGGATCCCAAGGTTGACAAAGCATCTGCATGTCTGTTGTCCGCTCGGGGCTTGTGCTCGTACCTAACGTCGCAGAATTGCTGCACCAGCTTTTGTACCAAAGTCCGGTAGGACAGAAGGTTAATCTCCTTCAAACCGTACTCGCCCGAGGCTTGCTTGACAATCAGCTTGGAGTCTCCCATGACCGTCAGATTGCTTACTTCCAGAGCTTTTGCTGCACGAAGTCCTGCAATGAGGGCTTCATATTCCGCTTCGTTGTTAGTAACTGCGAAGTCAAGTTTGGCGGACATCTGTATGACCTCTCCATCTGGTTTGGTCAAGACTATCCCAATGCCCCCGCATTTCCTTGTTGACGAACCGTCGAAGTGGAGCGTCCAATAGGGTACATTGATTGCATAGATTTCAGGTCCCTCGAGTTCTTCTTCGACCACAGGCTCAGGGCTGTTGTCGGGGAACTGTGCCAGCAAATCCGCTACCGCCTGCGACTTGATCGCCCGCGGCCGTACGCATGTGATATCAAACTGGGAAATGGTCATATACCATTTTGCCAATCTTCCTCCAGGAGTAGTGTGAGTTAGCAGATATCGTATGGGATCGCTTTTTGTAACCACCACCACTTTGTGCGACGCAAATTAGTGTCTCAACTTCTCTATTATGAAGAATAAGGCAAGGCAATGACGCTCAATGTCCGTGTACCTTGATTCTGCAGGCTGCACAATGCGAGAGATGTAGTAGATGGGCCTTTCTTGACCTTCGTACTCCTGAACCAAAAGTGCTCCTATGGATTTCCTCGTTGATGTCAGATATAGAAACAGCGGTGATCCTAGCTGAGGTGCGATCATTATCTTTGAGGATGTCAGCAGCTCTTTTAGCTTTCCGAACGCAGCTTCGTGCTCCGGAGTCCAGTTGTATGCGGCATCTTTTTTGAGAAGATTACTGAAGCAGAAAGTAATCTCGGCAATCGCTGGGATGAATCTTCGCACATACGATAGTTTCCCCAAGAATGTCTTCAAGGCACTCTGGTCATGCGGCGGAGTCATGCTGATGATGGCCGAAACTTTCGCCGGGTCAGGCTCGATTCCTTGACGATGTACCACGCATCCCAAGAATTTCCCTGACGTTACCCCAAATGCGCATTTCATAGGGTTCATCTTCAGATGAAAGCGTCTGCATCTGTTGAATACTTTCCGCAAGTCTGCCAGGTGATCCGACTCCTGCTTGGATTTAACCACGAGGTCAAATACGTAAAACTCCACTTCCTTGTGCATCATGTCGTGGAATAGAGCCACCATGGCCCGCTGGTAGGTTGCTCCTGCGTTCTTGAGACCAAAGGGCATCACCGTGTAGTTGAACACTCCCACTGGGGTGATGAATGCAGTTTTCCGTGCATCTTCGGGGTCCATCTTGATCTGGTTGTACCCGCTGAAGCCGTCCATAAAACTGAACATGCGATGACCCGCTGTCGAATCAATGAGCAAATCGATGTTGGGGAGCGGAAAATCGTCCTTGGGGAAGAAGCGATTGAGGTCTCGGAAGTCCACGCAGATGCGAAGCTGTCCATTCTTCTTTACCACTGGCACAATGTTGGCCAGCCACGTGGGATGGTGATTCGGTTCTATGAACCTAGCCTCCAGGAGTTTGACAATCTCCTGTTTGATCTTCACGTTAAGCTCCGGCCTGAAGCTTCTTGTGCTCTGCTTTACCGGTTTAGACCCTGGGATGATGTCTAAACGGTGCATGGTGATGCTTGTGTCTAGTCCAGGCATCTCATCATACTCCCATGCGAACACGTATTTGTACTCGGTCAGGAGCTGCAGTAGTCCTTGCTCCTCCTTGCTTGTGAGGTCCGCGCTTAGAAAGACTGGCCTCTTCTTTTCCTCGTTCGGGCTGAGGAACGCTTCCTTTAGCTCTTGCTTTTGTGGCCTGGGTTTGTCTTCCATGCATTCGGGTGCTTCTTTGAGCTTCTCATCTGGAGTGCTCTGCATTGGCTTTTCTGTTACCGCAATCTCCTCGATTTGGTTGATTTGCCCAGGGACATCCCCATGCCCGTGTGAGGACATCCCCGCGCACCTTCATATGCGATAGCACTTCTTCCCGTTGGCGTAGAAACTCTCTATATATTTGCCCTCAGGGTCATGCTTTGCTATCCTCTTCAGGGTATACACGTTCTTTCGATGATAAGCTATTCGCGGCGCCTCTTCCCGCGTGGGTGACTTTTCCTTGGCATCCTCCCTTGTCACCATCACTCCCGCAGGTGACTGATCCTTGATATCTTCCCATAGGGGTAGAGAAGTAGGGTTGAATGGTCCCGGTGTTTGTTCGTCCGCCATCTCAGTGAACCACACCGCCTCGCTGAGGTGTGCTTCATCCATGTTGAATGGATTTGTTGACGCCGGTATCTCGATAATTCTGTCGTTCCAGATAGCTTTCATGACTTGGTGAGCTGTTGAAGGGACCACGTCAAAGCGATGTATCCAGGCTCGACCTATGATCATGTGATACGTAGTGTTCGCATCTATGACATAGAACTTCGCTGAGCACTTGATTTTTCCGATCTGAACGCCCAGGCGGATCCATCCAATCGTCATTCTGGAGTCGCTTCCAAATCCCATCAGCGGAGATGGACGCCTGACAATCTTATGCTCGGGGATCCCTTCTAGCTTCAGTGTGTGGAGCGAAACGACGTTGACCGCTGCTCCTCCATCGACGAATGCTCTTTTGAACTCAACGCCATTGATGATGGCTGTCACATACAGAGGCCTCTGGTGGCTCGCATCTGTCTTTTTGTCGCTGGCAGAAAAGGTCATAATCTTTTCTGTAGAGCGAGACGCCCTGATGACTTTCCCGTTGGAGACTACAAGATCCTCCTCGTAGTCCTCTGCTATCCTCAAGATTGCTTTCGTCATTTCTGTCCGGCACTTCTCGGAGAAGTTCATCTCATCGAAGAATCTGCTAGAGCCGTGCGACCCTTTCATCCGGTCGGCACGTTCGTCCTCCGTGTCTACGCTGTAGTCCTCGTCATCATGGACTTCGGCAATGATGGGTAGACCATCCTCTGCGACTTCTTCCAGGTCCACAATCGAGATCATGGCGACCTCTTTACCCTTCGAGTCTTGCTCCGCATGGGCAGGAAGTGGATTGTTGCGCACATCCTTCCTGTGATCGCTGACGATCAGCTCGCCATTCTTCATTTTCTGGTTAAATACAATCCTGAGCTTCTTACAGTCCGCTGTGGGATGCATGACCTTGCCGTGGTACTCGCACCACTTCGGATCCCTTACCATCTCCTTGGAGGGTGCCTTCTCGAGCGGTGGTAGGACACCGTCCTTGCGTCACTGCCTGCAGAGGTCGCTTGCCTCTTCCACCGAACATGGCAGAGGTGGTACGTCGAAGTTTACAATCTTCGCCTGCTTCTGGGGTGAAACTGTATTGACCTCAGCTTCGCGTCCCCTCTTGTAACTGAATCTCCCGATCTTGTAGGTGGTACCGCTCGAGGATCGCTCCGGAGCCTTTTTCTTTTTCTGCCTCTCGACTATAGGCTCGATGTTCTTCGTGCATTCGATTAGCTTCGAAAACGTAGGTGTTTGCAGGTTGATGAGCATAACTTTGTATTCGTCTCGCATGCACTGCAGGCATATCTCTACAAGCCGACTCTCAAGCATCGGATCTTTGCATTCCAGGGACTTCGCCCTGAACTTCTTGATGAAAGTTATCCCGTCCTCCTCGCGCTTCTGATACATCCGCGAGAGGTGGATCATCGTCACCTTTTCTTTCATCTGGAAGAACTTGGTATAGAACTTCTGGACCATGTCGTCCCAAGTCTTCACGGATCCGGCCTCCAACGTTCGGTACCACTTGTACGCTACGTTCCCCAAGGATTTTGGGAACTCTCGCATCAGCAGCTTGGGATCGGCTCCGTATGGCCCCATGACATCGATGAAACGCATGACATGCTCATGAGCATTTCCGTTGACATCCTCGAACTTGTCCCATTTAGGAGCCTTATACCCCACCGGGTTAGGCATGAGATAGATCTCCCGCGGGATGGGTGGATCGTTATCTAGCTTCGGGATGATGGTATCCGCGAATGATTGGTGAGCTAGAATAGTGTCCATGCGCTTCTGTAGAGACGTCATACACTCTAGAATGCTTCCCTCGGTAACAGGAGGAGGGGTTGCCGCAAGCGGAGGCGACACGTATGCCGCCGGAGGGTTAGGGACATATTGTCCATTCGCATTGCCCCAGATTGCCGTTGGAGGAGGCAAGGGATACTGCGGAGCCGGGTTAGATACCAGAGCCGGAGGCTTAGGAGTATGAGCGGTGAGAGGCAACATTTGAGCTGTTGACCCCTGAATTGAAGGTAGCTGCGTAGTCGCCGGTGGAGTCTGCGGATTAGGGTTGGGGGTGTGGTTGACACTCCCAATCCTTGAGCGGTGGAGTTTCCTCCTCCCTGAGAGACGGTTGTGGCTTGCGTAGGGTTTAGTGCAAGAGTCCCCAAGACAGCCATGATCCGTTCTAGCTGCGCAGATTGAGCTTTGAGGGCTTTTGCCTGACCTTGGATGGTGGCGTCCAAGGACTCTAGTGTCGGTGCCTCACCGGGGGTCATAGGAGTGCGGCGGGCCTCCTCTCCCGAGGCGGTTTCGGTGGAAGGCGATCTGTTGGTGACATCATCCTCCTGAGACATGGCTGCTTTTGTTGGTAAGTTCACGTCGGGTTCACCAAAATGTGCACAAGAGATTCCGGCGGGGAGACCTCCGTGTACACCGTAAGTAGAGGATCAGAGATAGCACAGGAAGAGTTGGGTTGTGTGTAGGGAGAGAGTAAGGCAGTAGTAATGTCTGAGAGAGAGACAGTGGTTTGGCAGAGCTTCCGCGTATGGCTAGTGTGTTCCCATTTGTATGGAAAGGTTAACGTCCTATATATAACGGAGAATGTGACCGTTGCAGTGTGGTTAATGCGCCCATCAATGGCGGCTTAATTAGCTTAACCGCAACGGCACGTTCGTCCGCCTATATAGGGACCGTTACAGCACGTTATGCGCGAATACCGGAACCGTTATGAGGTTGACCGGGTTTGACCGGATTGACCGAGTTTATGGAGCTCGTGCCATAAATCTCTCAAAAGCAGTTACTAAAGGTCGCGCGCGGGCTTGGCTCGCACGCGACAGGACTTAATCTAGCCTCCAAACCACTAAGTCCCTACAAGTCCCGTGCAGTGGTATGCGAGGGCTCTATCTCGCAGCCCCCACATGGATCAGCGCGGCTGGTGATCCAGTGTGTGTGGAGCACAATATGGTGTGCTGGATGGTTGCCACGTGGCCAAGATCTGCTAGCTCAGAAAGCACTATCTACACCGGGTAATAGTACTGACAATCTCCTCTCGGTCTCATGTCGTTCTACGTTACGGTTTACTTGGTGTCCTATCGGTCAACCTACATCTACCGGTCCGTTCTAGTAGGCTAACAACAGGCACGGAATGATGTCCTCTCAGACCATCACCACACGAACACCTCACTATCTCCTACCGAATCTACCCACTAAGGCCAATCCTACACACTTCTCTTCTCAGTCTCCGTGATAAAGGATTCTTGTTCATATCTCATCACAGCTAGGTCTAAGTCGCTCTCACGCACTCGCTAGCTAATTAACAAGTCTGGTTGATCACTCCAATCTTGCTAAGGATTAAGCATAGCATATGAACAATAACTAGAATGAAATTAACATTAAGCAATAAATTGATTCACGAATAAATCATAAGTCTCATGATTATCAAATCATAATCTAGCCGTGTCAATAGACTGGATTCAATAACAATACCAAGAAACTAAACATTGATTCAATGAATCTAAATCAAAAAGCATGAAACAAAGTCTCAAATCCGGAAAACATATTGTCTACATAAACCCTAGGCTTTCTAGAGAAGCCTAGCAAAACTTCTAGTAACTAATAATCTTAGCAACACAACAAAGTTTCTCCATACAAGTGATTAAATGAGGGAAGAAGAGATCAAACGCTAGAAATCGAGAAGATTGGTGCGATCCGGGCTCCTTGCTTGAGGTTGCTCCCAGTGGAGTCTCCTTGCTCTCCTCCTTGCTTGTGGCTCTCAATAGGCGTGAATGATGATTATTTTCGTCCCTAGGTCGTTCTTGAATCATAACCCGCAGAAGTCTTCAGTAATTGCACAAAAAACCCCTAAAATCTGCTCCTGATTTCAAAACGCGATATCTTCTTCGTTCGAACTCTGATTTAGCTCTGTGACGTATCGGTGGAAATCTCTCTGAGTCTACTTTCATTTGGCACTGGTTTCTCCCCCAAATTATTTTTATAACTCCGGATATGATCAAAATAGTGCAAGTTGGTCATCAAAGCTCCTCCAATTCGGCTTCTCTTTACTCCACTTGAGCTCCCGTTGTTTCCGAAGTTCGTTCCATGCCTCCTATCAATAGATTAGCATCCGTCCCTGCCAAACAAGATGAACAAACATATTAAGCGATTAAATTTGACAAATAACAATAAAATATGCATGAAAAATGCCCGGACTAACAATATAGCACATGGTAGCAACAAGTGATAAAACGACCTAGAATCTCTAACATTTGCCTCAAAACACTCTAAAATACCTATTCACATGTGGTAAATTCTAAAGAATTATAGCCCCTAAAAGGTGCTATCAGTCGCTAGTGCTCAATGTCTCTTATCGAGCGCGTACGACCTTCAACAAGTTGTAGAAGGTAGGCTAAACCTGGATTTTCTTATACGGAGGCTGATCAAGATCAACAATTCTGTGCAACTCAAGCTTGGATACACCATCTACGTTAAGGAAAAGGCTGCCATGAAGGCGCGCAAGGAAATACTTGATAAAGACATCAAAGAGTTTTAAGAGGCTGTGAAGCATCATAAGAACAACAAGGCTTGCTTGGATATGTTATCTGCCAACTCTATAAAGTTGTCAGCTGAAGATTCACTTCTGAAATACTTTTTCGAAGACTATCTATCATTGTAATATTTTGAATTACTTTTAGAACAATGTCTTTTGATGTAAAAGTTTTTGCATTATTTTAATCATAGCCATGAACTTTTTCCTTTGCTCTTGGTTCGCGTACATTGAGCATTACTTTTCCATTTTTGACTAACTCATGGCTCTGAGTACTTCTTTTGCCATAACAGGCACTTAGTCGCGTATTGCCGCAATCTGAAATATATGTTGGGGTTAAGCACAAATGTACGTTTAAACAAGCAAACTTTATTCGAATATTGATGCTATTTTAGTCAGAGGCTAAAATATGTTGCTTTTTAGACAAACTTAGGCATCATGTATTGCTGCCATTCGGACAAATAGGCTTAAGATCACGTATCGTCTCTATCCAAACAAATAGGATTGAGTTTTGCTGCTATCTAGACATATAGGCTTTCGTTTGGCTGCTATCTAGACAGATAGGCTTTATTTTCGCTTCTATCGAAACAGATAGGCTTGTTTTTTATGCTATCTAAACAGATAGGCTTTGTTTTCTCTGCTATCTAAACAGATAGTCTTGTTTTTGCTGCTATCTAAACAGCTAGGCTTTGTTTTGCAGAGTAATTGACTATCAGTCTCGAAACAATGAAAACGATAAAGATGAAACCAGAAATTGATAAAAGAGCTCTCATATGGGAGAGTTATTATAATTAATTGGATCCTCATATGGGAGGATATAAGCAGATAATCAAAATACATAGTAATAAAGAGCAATAAGCAATGAGGCTAAGGATAATACTTCTTAAGTCGTCGCATGTTGATTGGATTGGGGGTCGTGGCAGTCCCATGGCAGCATGGATGTTGCAATAGCCACTATCGAAAATCTCTTTCACTTCAAAAGGGTCTTCCCAGTTAGCAGCAAACTTGGGATGAGCGGCTTCGCGCATGCAGTGATGAGAGGCCCGTAGGACTAAGTCTCCCACAGCGAAATCTCGGTGCTGGAAAGACTTGTTGTAAGCTCGAGAAATCCTTTCCTTGTACTTGGCATTTGTCCTCTTGGCTTGTTCACGCCTCTCCTCTAGTAAAGTGAGGTCATGTTCGCGCGTGTTTTCATATAAAGCGTTGAAGGCTATCGTTGCATAATTGACCTTGATCTCAGTAGGGACCACTACTTCGGCTCCATAGCAAAGTAGAAATGGAGAAGCCCCAGTAGGAGTCCTTGGTGACGTAAGATAAGCTCATAATGCCAGATGCAAGGAGTCTGCCAACTTCTTATGATCGTCTGCGACCATTTTTCTTAAGATTCTTAGCAGTGTTTTGTTTGTGGCATCAGCTTGGCCATTTCCCTTCGCGTAGTAAGATGTTGAGCATACCTGCCTTACCCCATACTACATCAATTTTGTATCTACCTAGCGAATCACCAAGGGAGTGCCATTGTCAGACAAGATGGTGTTACGAATCTTGAAGCGAAAGATAATGCTCTCCTGAATGAACTTAACCACTTCCAATGCATTTGATGTCTTGAGTGGGACCGCTTCGACCCATTTTGTGAACTGCTCCTTCCCAGTCAGGCTGAACTTGTGACGACCCGTCACACATTTAATAATAATATTATCGATTTACGATAAAAATCACGTTTACTGTCAACCCGTCTGATACTTTCAGACGTCCAAATCTCAACCAGCAGGACACACAGTCCACCAGACAACATTTTTAGTCAAATTTCTGATAAACTGGTACGTGACCGAAATTACTAAAAAGTTACACCAGCTCGTCAAAATGACAGTTTTTATTAATATCTGGTCAAACCAGCAATTTACATCAAATTAATAAACACAGCTAAAAATAACATTTTTAACAGATAAACACAATTTTTAGCTACAACTCCACGATCCAGTCGCGCTCCGGGTCAACCTGTAAAACAGTGGGGTGAGCCAAACAGCTCAGCAGGTACCGCCTAACCACTGGCGTAGAAATCTAAAATCTATTTAACACAACAGCCAGTTATTACACATCAGCATGCGGCACCAAATACACAAACAGCGTGATTTATTAATCACCCAAACAGTCAACAGATAGCTTCACCCAAACAGCCAACAGATAGCTAAAAAGCTGTATAAAATACACCAACAGTATATACACAGATAGACTGTAACTGCAGAAACTTAGAAGTTAGATTTCCCCTACCTGTATTTGGGAAGACAACGTGAGAGACGAAACAGCAAGTTCCACCCCAACCGTGAGTTCATCGTTCCAACCAAAATTGCTTCCCTTTTCTCTACTATCCAAAAATAATGACAAACCCAAACCCTTCAAACCATCCACCTACCTTCACACTCCCCGTAGTCTAAACTCTTTGCCAAACAAAATTTTACTTCATACATCTGTTCTAAGAAAACAGTAGGAGACTACTATCCACTTTGACTTCAAGTTTACCTACCTTCAATTTCAAGTAGAATTGAACTTTCAAATGAAGAAAATGATTAATATAGAAAAAGGAAACCACTACTAACCCTTATGTAAAAATTAGAGAAGTTCTCTTATCTCTCTCGTCTCGCGTTAGTGGGTCAGAAGAGAAAGTAACTTCACGACCAAGAAATTCAACAATTATCATGAGTCATCAACGCTATAGGAAATAATGTAACTACATGAAACATGGATAATGGAAAGTAGTGTAAGATTATCTTTTAAAACTGTCATGAATCTACCAAAATTACTAAAGTGACTAAATTTACAATTCTGACCAGAGATTTTTTTTTTTTTTTTACATTATCACATGTCAATAAGAGTGAACATCCTTCCTGAATAAGAGAATTACTATTTTGGTAACAATGCTTTCACTCAAAGACCCCTTTATTTGTTAATATTTATCAAATATTTGGTCTAAGTAACAAATTGAAACAAAAATTAATCACAAATAAGTCATGTTTCAGTAAAACAATCACGTTTTTAAATATTTCATGAACTCGGGATGTCACAGAACTGATTTCCATGCGATGGTGGACGAATGGGTTCAATAAAATCCAGGGACCAAGTGTGAAATGACCAAGGAGTTCCCAGTGCGTGCAAATCGACTGCAGGAGCACGAACTAGGTTGCCATGGAACTTACATTGCTGGCATCTTTTGACCTTCGCGCGACAATCAGCCTCCATGGTCGGCCAGAAATAACCAACAGTTAAGAGTTTCCTGCATAATCGCGCCACCTTGATGCTCTACCTGATGAGATACATCCATGACCTCTTGTAGTTCTTGTCCATTGAGACACCTGAGCAAGTTCCCATTGTGTCCTTTCCTCCACAACAAATTATCTTCTAAGACATATCGTGTTGCCTTTCTCTTTAGCTTATCAGCCTCTTTCTTATCACTTGGAAAAACGCCATCTCGCAGGTAGTCAATAAAAGGCTTTCGCCAATCAACTTCATCTTGGACTGCATGGACTTCTAGGGAGTCTTTTATCAGTGCGCATTCTTCGCAGTTACTTTGCAAGATAGAAGCATAGTATGCCATCTGTCGCCAATGGATTCCATATCTTTGCGCTTTACTATAGATAGATATCTCATTTTTTCCGCAAGAATGCTGATGGATTTTCTCCAGTATGGCTCGACCTTCTTCCTCTGTAACGCATCGCATAAGGATTCCTCCAGGGCCTTTGTAATAAAGCAAGCTATCGTGTATGCAAAACCCCTTGGTGGAAACCCAGCTTTCTTTGCTTGTTTTTTCGGCCATTGCGCGCATGATAGGTTTTCTCCAGTCCTCATCTTCGACGAACTCCTCTTCGCACAAATCTTTACCAAAGATGGAGTTGTCTTAACTTCAATCAAGATATGTTATGGTCATTTATCCGAGCTGATCTTCAATCCCAAGGTGGCCAATGCATCTGCGTGTCGGTTGTCGGATCCAGGAGTATGTTCGTACTTTGTGGAATAGAACTTCTGAACCAGATTATGGACGATCGACCTGTAGTTCAGTGAGTTTATCTCCTTCAACTCATACTCGCCTGAAGCTTTCTTCACTATCAGTTTGGAGTCTCCCATTATGATGAGATTCTGAACTTCCAAGGCCTTAGCTGCGAGTTGTCCCGCAATCAAAGCTTCGTACTCAGCTTCGTTGTTGGTTAAAGCGAAGTCCAGCTTTGTCGACATCTGTATGACCTCCCCGTCAAGTTTGGTCAGCACAACTCCGATTCCACCTCCTGATCTTGTTGACAATCCATCAAAATGCAGCTTCCAATGAAGGTGGTTGATCGCGTATACCTCTGGCCCTTCAAGCTCTTCTTCCACCATTGGCTCACATTTCTCATCCGGGAATTGTGCCAATAGGTCCGCCACTGCTTGAGATTTGATGGCCTTTGGTCGCGCGCAGGTGATGTCATATTGAGAAATGGTCATGTACCATTTTGCCAGTCTCGCGCAAGGGGGCGAATGCCCCAACTAATAACGTATAGGGTCGCTCTTGGTTACAATGACAACTTTGTGGGATGCGAAATAATGCTTTAACTTTTCAATAACGAAAAATAAATCGAGGCAATTTCGTTCAATGTCTCTGTACCTGGATTCCGCAGACTGGAATATACGCGAAATGTAGTAAGCTGGCCTTTCTTGTCCTTCAAACTCCTGAGCCAGCAGTGCTCCAATCGATCTTTTCGTCGAAGTGAGATACAGGAGCAAGGGCGACCCAAGCTGAGGCGCAATCATAAGACGTCTGCGTCTGGGTGTTGGTGTTGGTGTTGGTGTTTGGGAGGGCCTCCTCCCTCTGAGTTTCTTCCTCTTGAAGAGACTGATCACCATCACGGAGGTTAGCCTCAAGAGACATGGCTTCTAGGTTGATTGATTGGAGCTTTGAAGGTTGATGTTTCACGTCGGGTTCACCAAATGTGTACAAGGAAATCCAAACTTGACGCGATTTACTAACGCGTATGCGCAATTGCACGGTCAAGTAATATAGGGATGGTATTTCAACCCCGAGTTATCAATCCCACGAGGACACATTTGAGACTATTTAATTAGTTACTTAATTTAGAGTACGGTATAGGAGGAAAGATTTGATTGATTTAAGAATTGAAATAACATCTAAGCTAATACTTTTGTATTTTTATATTTAATAAAGGATAATGGAGAAGCTAGGCGATCTCTAGATCCCCTAGGGCTGTAGACGATTTCCGGATTATCTGAGTAACACGTTAATTCTATCCTAATCAAGCCGGGTAATAAGCTATGACAATCTCATGTCGGTCTCATGTCATTTTACGTCACGATGGACTACAATCTCCTATCGGTCTCTTGTGTCTACCGGTCCGTTCTAGCAGGTCATCTACTGGTACGATAACGGGTCATGTCGGTCCACCGTTTCACGGAATAGCGGAATAATCCTACCGAATTTACCCACACTAGGGCAATCCTAACACTTCTCATTATCGGTCTCGGTGATTCAGGGTTGTTATTCACGTCTCATCCTAGCTAGTTAGAATCACTGTCGCGCATGCGCTAGCTAAGTAGTATTTCTGGGTCATGACTCCTTCAACACTAAGAATTAAGTGTAGCACGTGAACAATTGACTTAGACGATGTTAACTTTAAGCATGAATCAACTTGATGAGCCAAACCCTAGTTTATGAACACTAGATCTTCTCCTAAACGTGTCAATAGTCTAGGATTACTAACAATAATCAAAAACTAACATTGATTCAACAAGATGAAATCAAATACGCATGAAACTAGATTCAATCCGGACGAGTATCGTTTACATAACCCTAGGCTCTCGTAGAAATGCCTAGCAAAAGTGCTTAGCTAATTAAAATAAACCAAACAAGACTTACAAGTTTCTCGATACACGATTTGAACGAAGAAGAAGAAGATAAAACCTAGACCTTCAATGGAGGAGGAGTACTCCTCTTTGCGTGCGTCTCTCTTCAAAACAGCCCCCCTCTTCTCCGTCGTCCTCCTCTTCCTCATACGTCTTCTTGCGTATATCTCTCTCTTTTAGGTCTAGGTTTTTTTTAATTAATCATCAAAAGACTCTTCATTAATAACCCTAAGACCCATCATTAATTTCGTGCGTGGAAGTGCTGATGCTGACTTCAGTTCGCACGACCACAATTTCCAGATCGTGTGATCTGCTCTGGTCTTATGTATGATCTTGTGATCTCAACAGCTTCTGATCCTACTCTGGTCGTGTGATCTGCTCAGGTCTTATCTCTGATCGTGCGATCTGAACAGGTCCTACGATCTCCCACTCAGATCGTGCAAACAAAGAGTTGTTAAATATTTTCTCCTCCAAATTTTGGCTAAGTATGGGGAGGGGGTTAAAGTGTCACTACACAAACTTGACTAAATGACACTTGCCTCCCCTCTCCATGTCTCTACACTATTATCTTCGCGATTTCTTCTCCGTTTTAGCTCCCGAATAATCTCCAACACTCGTTTCTCCTCTCCGCTTCATCTCCCAAGCTCCGTTTCCTGTCAAAACAACACGAAACACAACCCATGCGATCAAACGTGACAAAAATACATAAAATATTGCGAAAAACTCCTGGATTAACAATAGAATGCCTAGAGATAAGATTCTACGTTTTCTCTCTAATCATAGTGTAAAACTAAGATTATCAACCCGGAAATCACGCAAAACGATATAAAACATGCCAGAAATATAACTCTAATAGAGAGTTATCAAATTCCCCAACACTACCTTTTTGCGCGTCCCGAGCAAAATCAATTCGCACACTATGTTTCAACCCACCGAATTGCATCCAATTTCACTCGCCATGTGACACAAACAACACACACACACACAATGCAATCTACATGACTATACAATGCAACTCGATTATAGACAATGCAAGAATTAAACAACACAAATATTTTTTTATTTTTCTTAAGAGACGGGTAATCTCGCTATTACTAACCAAAATCATCAAGTTCTCACAAGTCTCTTTTGAAATTCACACAACCGCAATAAGGAATTGAAAATACAATGATCCTACGCGCAAGCTCACTAAGGAGTCCCCAAACATCCACCAAACTCAATCCAAGATCCGGGCACGTCCTTTAGCTCAGAGGGTCAAGGCACCCTTAGTCCTATAGTAGTCTTTCGTCGCCAAGTCATATGAGGTTTTCAGACCCTCTTAGCCGTTATCGCATTGAACAAATTATCTCAGTGACGGGAGACACAACTCCGTGTAATACGGCTTGACTTTAATTTTACTAAGACGCTCTAATTGGTTGGAATCCAAATTCCCCGCGTGAATGGGGGCACATTAGGCTGTTCACCGTATCTAGTCCAAGAGAAGATTTTTTTTTTCTTTTTTCATTCTCTTCTAACACTACAACAAATATGACCTTTGTTGACAGTTTTTTTGTCGACAGACGGTTTCATGTAGCTAGTTGCGCGGTTAATCGACAATATTTGTGTTTGTCGATGCATATGATATTTTTTGTCGACCTTTTAGTGTTTATTTTATTGTACCTATTAATCTGGTCAATATATTGTGAGTATTTTTTTAATTTTGACATCTACTTATATAGTGACATATCTAATTGTCAACTCCTGCCAAAAAAAATTGGAGGGTACATAATTGGTGTTTCCCGCACTCCCAAATTGTGAGGAGGGAATAAAAAATTAATTCCAACCCACTAACACACGTTTCACTCTCACCCTCTCATACGACTCTCATCCTAAACCCTCAACCGGCGGCAATTTTCCTGCAACTCTCTCCATCCTCTCCGCTACGCCTCTCTCTCTCATCTACGAAGCCCTCGCCCTCTCCATCATCACCCTATTCAAGACCCGGTAAGCCCTCTCTCATCTCCGAAGCCCTCTCCCTCTCTCATCTCTGAAGCCCTCGCCCTCTCTCATCTCCGCCGAATCTTCAATTCCCCACGCCCAATTCAAGACCCGGTAAGCATCTCAAACCCTAGATTTCGTCTCGGTTTCCATCGAATTCAAGCTCTGGTAAGCAAAACCCTAATTTTCATTGAATTGTTTGTTCTCGAGTAGAAGCGAATCAGTGATTTCAAGCCAAGATCGGGTAAAAAGCTGGAGGCAGGAGAAGTCCATCGGTCCTTGAAGCTAGTCGGCGTGTTGCCCATCCCCTGGCCGGCGTTGTATCCAAAAGATCATCCAAAAGGTCTCAAATTCCTCTTTGGCCGTTCAGAATCCAATCTCCTTGCAATCAACGGGTTCAAGATTGAAGGTAATTTATTTTGATTTTGGTTATTATTCACATATGAGGATTTAAAGTTCAGTGATATCTTAAGGCTTAGACATCTGATTAGGTCTAATTTTTGTGGTATTTTTGTGCGTAGAAGCTTCTCCAATTGATCAATGGGAAGTCTGTTCAAGTTGAAGCCATGGAATATCGGGTTTGCTCCCAATTTCTTCTCTGCGATTAATATCCACCGACTAAGTTTGTCAGTCTTATTCATTCTTGTGACTTGATGATTGTGAAAACCTATTTTTCTGCTATATTGATTGATCTGCTTATGGTAGTTTAAATATAGTGTGACATTCGATATCTGAACCGAATGGCGTTCAGGATGGCATGTAGTGTGACACTCTGAGCAGCATCCCAAGTTCTGTTATAGAGTATTTCTGATTATCTCCTTATTTTGAATAATTAGAATAAGCAGTGGTCCCAATCTATTTTTCTATCCTGATATTGTTGACTATGATTGATGATAAATTTATTGTGTAGGTACAAGGGGAATCGTCGATTACACAAACTATGACGATATGAAGTATGCGGTAAGTTGAGCTCAGCGGATCCAGGACCCTTCTTTTATACACTAAAATAAGACTAATGATATTCTCTTACCTTCGCAGATCAGAAAACTTGATGACTCTCTGTTCCGCAACCAAATTTCCCGGTCTTATATACGGGTACGTTGTCATAGCTGTGACCATGTCTGCCATTTTGTTATGCTTAAACTGACTTCTTTTAGTCGTAAATACTATTGGAAATTTGATGAATCCTTTATACTGATTCAGAAATCGTCTCTTGATGGATCCAAAAAGTCGTCTTGAGCAAGCTAATGCGGAAATGAAACATCAAGGAACTTGCATCGTCACACTTATAGATCAGGTCTATATCTATGTAGTCAAGGTAGTCTTTGACTCAATCATGAAGTTGTGTATTTGATTGCGCAGACATTTCAAGAAGCCATTGTCGTAGAAAGTCGCCTCATGGTTTTCCGAGATGTCAAAATAGTTTACTAGTCTCCCATTCAACAGCGCTCATTAAACCATCCGTTTCAGTTGGGCAAATATGTCAATTGTCAGAAATTTATTGATGGAGAGGTAACTATGCATTAATCTGTGCAGTCATTCTGTTTTCGGGTTACTTTTCTTCATTTCATGTAAGTGGAGTAAATTGGTTGTACTCACAAACATTTTTCTTTAGATTAAAGTTTATAGGTGTTTAATATGAAGAAAAAGGTATATGAGTGCAGTCAATTTTACTTATTTTCATGCAATGAAAACCCAAAAGCGGAACGACTGCAAAGGTTAATGTATAGTTACATTTGCATCATCAGGTTTCTGACAGTTGACTTCTCTACCAAACTGAAAATGGATGGTTGAATGCCGTTGTTTAATGGGATACTGTTAAACCATTTGCTATCTCGGAAAACCACATTGGCTTCATGACGAGTCTGAGCAAACAAATATCAATTTGTGCACAACTTCTTCATGATTGAGTCAAAGACAAACTTGCATACACAGATACAGACATGATCTCTGAATGTGATGATGCAAGCTGTGCAAGACCCTTTATGTTTTGTTTCCGCAAAAGCTTGCTGAAGAATCCTTTTTGGATCCAAAACTTCTCCTCCATCAGGTTTGCGGGTGTAACAACTAAGAACGATGAGACAGTTACGAGTCAGTGCACATGCAAACTTTCCAGCATCGATGCCGCTTTGCCACCAACTGCTCAGTCCAAGTTTTTTTCTAGATTACACATGAAACAAATATCTTCACGATGTTTGCATATACCGTAGTACTATTACGTTGTGGTTTTTTGAAGCCTTGCATCTCATCTTTTGAACTGGGCCATCTACTTTTTTGTTATCATTGACAGAACTTGATTCCATAGAGGGGTAACCTTGTTAGTTGTTAGTAATCCTCTGTAGCTCTGACACTGACTTCCCCAGAGTAGATGAAAGTATAGGATGATCACTTGGTGTTTATTTTGGTCATATTTAGAATGGTGTGAGGCCAGAAACACATAGAATGGTGACAAGTATGGATTTGGTGAAGCTCGACACACTTAAGTACATGTCATTTACTTTGTTTATCTCCACTCCTTCTTTTTATGTCTTGACTTGTCTTTATCTGTAGTTATGATCGTATACGACCTAATACGTGGAGTGGAGCATATCAGTGTTTGGGAAAAGAAAATAAAGAGGCTGCAATAAGAACTTCATGCCCACCTGGAGTTGAAAATGGTGTTGTGAGCAACTTTGAAATCAGAGCTTTCAATGGATGTGCAAATCCATACTTGTGTCTGACTGCCATACTTGCTGCTGGGATTGATGGACTGCGTAAACATCTCCCTCTTCCAGCACCCGTCGGTAAGATCATTCTTCTACATGTTCTTTTTTGGATTACTGAACTACCAAACCTACTATCCATTTCCTGTGTGACATTATTGAATATTAGCATCTTATTGAGGGTAGATTGAAGTATCTTTAAGTCACAATAGGCAAAGAGTATATTGAGGGTAGATTGAAGTATGTATACTCTGAAAGAAGCAGAGTATACATATCTTCAGTTTTGTTAGTAGCTCGGAAGAAACTACAATAAAGCCCTAATCTAATGCATTGAAATTTAAATATATTGAGGGTGCAAGTTGGCGAGCTCGCACCTGGGTCATCAGCTTCCCAAGACTTCAAGCACAGTCGGGGTACCATTAAGCCAAGAGGCTATTAGTTTCAATCTACAGTTGGCCTTGATGAAAATTACTTAACATTGCAGTAATGAAATTTTAAGCCTATGACAGCTTTGATTAGCTCCTTTCTACTCCATTTCACTCTTTTCTACCACATGAGCCCTTGACAAATTATTAAGGTTGTCATGAACATATAAGAGTTACTGAGGAACAGTTCATATAGGTAGGCGAGATCCTGATAGAGTAGATAGTACACATTATCCTCTGCACTCTGCAGTGTCTGTTCTACAGCCACAAGTCCACAACCAACTCCAAAAGTTTACCATTTGATAATTGGCTGGTGATTAAAACTAAGATTGATTTCAGGTTGTTGTAGGCTCTGCCGTAATGAGTTGGACAAAGTCGGGACAATTCCAGCATGTAGATGATAATGTGCAATAGTTTGAAATGGCCAAGAGAAATAGCAACCAAGGCTAGATCCCAACAATTTGCTGTAAACTTCACCTTTTGATGATGTCTTTCATGTTAGTAATCATATAAGTTTTGTTTAGAATAATCATATTGTGAATTAAGATTAAGTGTTGTAGCTGGATATCATTTTCTTGTGTTTTGTGGAAGTATATACGTTTATAGGCTTAATAATTGAATACTACCATGTTGGCACAGCCACTATGCTTGTTTGTACCCATATTGTTTGTGGCTTGAGCTACCTGTAATAATTTTATGTGGTAGAGGTTTTCAATAGAAGGATTGAGATGAGTTCCATCCTATAGGCTGTGCATATCCTACTCCAATGGACCTCTCTTTTTTTTCGTGAAAAGTCGTATGTCGTAATTGGCCTATTTGCTCTGCTGAACCATTTTTATGCTTATTACTTTTGTACTATGCCATCAGTCCCTAGATTTCAAGGTGTATCCTTGATTTTCCTCTTTGTAACGAGGAAAAAAAATGGCACCGGCACGACATAATGGCCTCTCTAAGTCAAATTAACAGCCATACTGTGACTATACTCTTTTTGGGGACTTGGGTACAATTAGCTAGGAGGATAGTACTTATTAAGCTCATTTGTCCTTTACCCTGCTTCTTCTTCAGGCCGAATTTGTGATAGCATACTTGCAATTATTCGTCGAGTTGAAATACTGTACCTAACTTTATGACTGGATATCTTGCAGGGGTTCGTGAATTGAATATGTTAGCTTTTTGGGCCAGATGGGTAGTTCGATAGTTCAGGCCATGGAAAAAACCGCTGGCGGTCTACTTCTCTTTTTTTGTTAAACAAGACTAGAATATGTTATGACTTTAGAGTTTTTGAAAGAGTACATATGGTGGAGTATGATGCTTAGTTTTTGCAGTTCAGAACAATTTGTTATAGATTAGAACTTGGACAAAATGACTCTCAGTTGTTGATGGAAAACACTCGGCTTAAAAATGTAAAAACTTATTATGCAGTATTATTTTTGTTTGTAATGTAAAAAATCCCACTTTTGGAGGGCTGATCTTGGAATTGAGCACAATTGTGCATATATGTTTATGAGTAGTGTTTGAATTTTGGGTGCATGTCTGCATATATGTAAAAGTTTCCATTTTTTTTATTTGGTCGTGATACTGGCGACAAACATGTGTGTCGCCAGGAAGATGTAAAAGTGAGAAAACATGTCTACTGGTGACAAACAGAATTTGTCACCTATGTACATAAACTACCAAATTTACTTGTCGGTAGTTATGCTAGAGACAGAAAAGGTTTGTTGTTAGATTTAAACTGTCGACAAAAACTGATGTCGCTTTTTTTTTTTCTGCCGACGTAATTGAGATTTGTCGGCTTTAATACTAACGACCGACTTGTAGTGACCATTTTCCGTCAAAAAATTATTTGTCGATAGAATTTCTACCGACATATTTGGCCTTTCTAGCGACAATTTTTACTGTCAACGGAGGCAGAATTTGTTGTAGTGTAATTAATTCAGCCGTGCATCTTGAAACCGCCGTAAGGGATGGTGGTGTACACTCCCTAACTTCACTTAGGCTAAGCCAGTGTACCACATGGAACCAACTCCACACGAAGGTCCACCCCAGATTTGCAAGAGGCCGCAAGTTTCCACTCGAAAACAGACTATTCAACTACCCCAAAGACCAAATCCTCCTAGCACATTATAGGAACTAAAGGTATGCCCGACATCTACTTTCCACTTTTCCCTGAATACCCGGTACTTCCTTTCGCGAAACTAATGCACATGATACTAAAAGTTAAGGTTTTCCCCACTATGGTGCTTCCTATTCATTGAGACTCTTTCACTGAACTCTCTCTGGTTTCAAGCTTCATCAATTGCCCAACTCAAAATTTTTAATTTTATTCTACATGTAACTGGCCAACTCGATTAACCACAACGATTGGGTAGGGGACTCAATAAAAACTAAAGTGCGGAACAATGCTGGAAAAAATTTGAACCTATCACAATACAACAATATATTAAAAACATTACACTAAGCACACAATACTCAAAATACTAAACAACTACATGTAACAAGGCTATGCAAGGACCGACATGGCTAGCAAAACTGTACACAGACCCCCCCCCCCCCCACCCTGAAACAACCCTGGAACCTACGGCTCCTTTCTAGCATAACCAAACGATAATCCAAAAGTACTTTTATTGAATAAAACCGGAGAAACCCTCCAACAATAGTTTGAAAGAAATAAATATGACAGTGTTCAAATCTAAATTCTGAAATAAGAGCTTACTAGATAAATGAAATATTTCCTAGCTGCCTGATCCTAATCTCCTAATCACGTGTGCGCGTTCCCCCACTTTATTCATAACATGCGGGTTTTCAAATAGCGGCAGCCGACTGCAGTAAAACGTTTGTCAGTAAAAACTGAGTAAGCATATACCACAACATGTAAAACAGAGTTTTGGCTTAAAGAACCGAATCACAATATAACCGAGGTAACGTCACATTAATTTATCAGTTGAGCCGAGGCGTATTAGATCCCAGCGGGTAACAAATGTCCACAGAGAGGTCACGATGCAATAAATAATAATTAGGGTACCTCTCGGGATATCACAGTCCATCCCAATTCACCCCTGAACTAACTATGAGACCTTAAGTGTCGACACCCCTATACAGCTGTGACCCACACATGCATAGGTAGTACTCTATAACTTTCACAATAAACATAGGGAATCACCGACATGCTTCCCTGGTCGTAGCCATAATACAAAGGAGACTCGCCGACATGCGTCTCCGACCGTAGCCATACATAAATAAAAAGGAGACTCGCCGGCATTGCGTCTCCGGCCGTAGCCTTCACACGCATCCTCTGTACATCGCCGCATATCATTTATCATTCATTAATATATCACATTATCATTCTAGTAACCACAAGTAACTGCATACTTTCCAAAGAGCTATTGTAAAATTTAAGACTTTAAAACAGTTGTACGATATACTAGTAACACACGCCAAACACATTTTGATAGTTGAAGGTGTTGTGCATACAAACTTACTTAGATTGGAAGAGAGATCGTCACACGAAAGCGAAGTCCTAGTAATACGGGTCCTCCACAAATTCACCGTCTATGATCTCGGTGTCTACAATAACAATTATTCCTAATTAATACAGTGATATCCCTACAATCATGCACACGGAGTTGCAATGCAAGCACAACCCCACTAACCTCCCAAAACGAAATATTTATTAACCATAAACAGTAAGGTTAGAAATAAATAATTGTTTATAGTATAAACAATAATTAAAATAAAAAAAAAAAAGTTTTATTTAATATTTTAGAAAATGTATTCGATTTATGAAGGTAGATTTACCTCATATAAACAAAAAGGTAGTTGGACGGTAAAGTTAACAAAAAGTTAACTTTTATTAAGAACTAAACCTAATTATTTTTATTATAGAAGTCATATTAATGAAAAGGTTATAAAATGAGAAAACTCGTTTCCCGGTATACAAAACGACGCTATTTAGTTATTGAGAAAACATAATATAAATATTATACTTACTTGTATTCCAAAAGTACAATTTTAATAATTATAAAGATGCATATTTATTTCCAGAAAAACATACTTCTAATTATATATAAGTGAAGTATAAAGAAATACTACTTTACATGTTATTATAAAACAAAACCAATAAAATAAACATGTTATGAAAATAACTTCCCTCTTCACATGCTATTGGCAGAACACGAAAACAACAAACTCATCCTCACTGAATTAAGAACTACAAAACTACCCTCATTGCTTATATAATTACAACAAACAGCCCCCATATGATTTTAACAAAGCTCTCAAACAAACCCACACATACAGTGCCCATTTTTCCTTCCCCAACCTCAAAATTCAGAAACACCCACCCTACTGTAACAACATCACCACTACTACTACAAATGCTTACAAGAGAACTTGGCGAGATTGAAAACAAAAATAATTGAATTTGGATTACGAGAGTTTGCTTGTTTACCGAACGGGTGGAACGGAAAGGCGGCTGCGACGGGATGACGCCGGAGAGGGAGGTGGCGCACGGCGGTACAGAGGCAGCGGGGTTGCGAGGTGGCGGAGCCGGCGGGGCTTTGGTTCGTCGGACCTGGTTGGTTTTCACCGGCTGGGTTTGCTTCGGCGAAGAACAGAGAGACAGATAGAAAGCGATTGAGCTGAGAGCTTTTGGGTGTGAAAATATTGGGTTTCAGAGGTGGGTTTATATAGGCTTCGATTGAAGAATTTGACGACGACAAGGAGTTCGACGGAAAGATTTCCGATTTCGAATCGGGTCACAATTTTGGCGAAATTGCTTTCCTTGGAGAGGGTTTTTCGATCCTTGATGGATTAGGATCGCATTGGGACGAAATTTGATGAAGGAGGAGGCCGAATTTGGTGGTGGTAGTGTTGTTGTCAGAGACGGAATCAGAGAAGGAGGACTCTCCTGTTCGTTGCTGGAGATGGAGAAGATGACAGCGAAGAAGCTTGGGTGTGGCTGGAGTACCGTGTCACGGGGTGGTTGACGCATAAAAATTGACTAAAATGTGACGTTTTGGTCACGTTAAAATGTTACATGATACGTAACTTCTAATAATAACTACAATATTTAAGTAACTCTTATAACTTTTACTAAAAGTAAATATAGATAAAAAAACAAAGTTCATTTTTATTATCATTATTTTTTTTCTTAACATATAAAAGAAGAAGAAGAAGATGAAACCTAGACCTTCAATGGAGGAGGAGTCCTCCTCTTTGCGTGCGTCTCTCTTCAAAACAGCCCCCTTCTTCTCTGTCCTCCTCCGCTTCCTCGTACGTCTACTTGCGTGAATCTCTCTTTTAGATCTAGGTTTTTTTTTTAATTAATCACCAAAAGACTCTTCATTAATAAACCTAAGACCCCTCATTAATTCCGTGTGTGAAAGTGCTGATGCTGACTTCAGATTGCACGACCACAATTTCCTAATCGTGCGATCTGCTCTGGTCTTATGTCTAATCGTGTGATCTCAACAGCTTCTGATCCAATCTGTGGTCGTGTGATCTGCTCAGGTCTTATCTCTGATCGTGCGATCTGAACAGGTCGATCTCGCACTCTGATCGCGCAAACAGTGAGTTGTTAAATCTTTTCTCCTCCATATTTTGGGCAAGTATGGGAGGGGGGTTAAAGTGTCATTACACAAACTTGATTAAATGACACTTGCCTCCCCTCTCCATATCTCTACACTATTTTCTTCGCAATTTCTTCTCCGTTTTAGCTACCGAATAATCTCCAAAACTTGTTTCTCCTCTCCGCTTCATCTCCCAAGCTCTGTTTCCTGTCAAAACAACACGAAACACAACCCGTGCGATCAAACGTGACAAAAGTACATAAAATAATGCGAGAAACGCCTGAATTAACAATATAATGCCTAGAGATAAGATTCTACGTTTTCTCTCTAATCATACTGTAATACTAAGATTATCAACCCGGAAATCACGCAAAACGATATAAAACGTGCCAGAAATATAACTCTAATAGAGAGTTGTCAAGATCCAAGTATACACCTCAAGTAGGAGATACGAACAAGAAAAAGAACACAGAGGTATGAAGGGTAGTGAGTAGGGAGAGAGCAAGCGCTTGTAACTGTTCTTGAGAGAGAGACAGTGTATCAAGTTAGCCAAAGGGTTTAACAGTTGCTATGGAAGGAAATTGTTCCTATATATAGTGGGGAAGTGACCGTTGTGGAGGGGTTAATGCGCCCATTAATGGCGGCTTAATGACCGCCTCGTAACGGCACGTTCGACCGTATATACAGGGCACATTACGCATCAGTTCCATATATGCAGGGACCGTTATGAGATCGACCGCATTTATGGGATACGTAGCCCTTGAATCACTCAGACAGTTACTAAGGGTCGCGCCCGAGCGTGGTTATTGCTCTCGTGCGACGTTCCTTACTCTAGCCTCCAAACAACTAAGTCCCTACAAGTCCCGTGTGGTTGGTATCGTGGGTGGCCCTGTCTCACAGCCCCCAAGTGAATAGGCTCGCATATGAGCATATGTGAATCAGAAGAGATGTGATAGAGTGTGTTGGGTGTACCATTAGATGTGCTGGATGGCTGCCACGTGGATGATGATAGATCTGCTCAGAATTCCCTATCTATAGTGGCATAACCCAAGAAAACACATAAGTTAGATCTAGCATCCAATTTTGAGTGAGTATAAGGTCTAAGGTTGGGATAGCAAGCACAACCAAACATTTTAAGACCAGAGTAATCTGGTGTTGTACCAAAAAGCAATTCACATGGAGATTTGTATGAAGTGTTCTTGCTAGGTAATCTGTTGATTAAAAACACGGTAGCTTCAAAGGCATGGAACCATAAATATATGGGTAAAGAGGCTTGCTGCATGAGAGTAACTGCAGTCTCCACAATGTGTCTTTGCTTCCTCCCAGCCACACCATTTTTTGTTGTGGTATGTGAGGGCAAGACGTTTGGTGAGTAATACATGCAGAAGAGAGATAGGATTGAAACAAGAAAGATATATATTCACCACCCCCATCACTTCTCAAGATTTTAATAGATTTAACAAGTAAGGTTTCAATATGAGTTTTGAATTTGGAAAAACGGTAGCAACTTCAGACTTATGATATAAAGGAATAATCCAACTGTATTTAGATTAGTCATCAACAAATAAGACATAAAACTATAACCATGAAAGGATTAAGTAGATGTAGGTCCGCATACATCATTGTGTATCAAAGGCAGTGATGTAGGAGAGATGGTATTAGATTTGTGATAAGGAAGTCTATGCATTTTCCCTAGCAAATAAGATTGACACACTCTATTGTCCTTATCAGAAATAGAAATATGTAAAAATTTAGATAAGATATCATTTGCAAGATGCCCTAAACGACCATGCCATAGTTGATTTGACACTTTCTTGCCCATAAAAGCTTGAGGAGAGATTGACTTTAAAGACTGGGAGTGGATTGGGTATAGCGGATTCTCACTCTGACCTTGGTTAAGAAGACTCCCCTTATCCTTGGCCTGAATCTAGAAAGAGTTTTCATCAAAGACAAAATTGTTATTATGTTCAAGACACAGTTTATGCAGAAAGACCAGATTTTCAGCAACAGAAGGTACATGAAGAGTATTGTTTAAATTTCAATTGCCAGAAGTAGTAGTCAAAATAGCCTTACCATAGTGGTTTATAGTGAGCTGGTGTGCATTTCCAACAGTGACATGATCTGAGCCAAGTTATGGTGTGGACAGAGAGAGATTGTTGAAGTCTGAAGTCATGTGGTTGGTAGCCCCTGTATCCATCAACCAGAATCCATGATTGGGAGCACCACCAGAGAGAGAAGTGTTCATTCATGTAAGTTGTTGAGATGGTGGTTTGCGTTGATACGAATTACCCATTCGATGCAAACGTTCTAAATCAGTGTGGTAGTCATTACAACATATTTGGCATGTCACATGTGGTGAATAACCAGATCTTTGAGGTTATTGTTGTAACGCCCCCTCTGAGATCAACCGCGAGTGTTAGAGACATTGTAGTGATTGGATCTCCCATATCCACCACCACCCCCGCGACCACGGCCAGGATGACCCCAGCCACGAAAACTATAGTTCACAGAAGGGGTTGTAGGACTAGGGTTTGGTGATGATGGAGTAACAGAAGAAGAAAAAGCAGTTGGATTTGACAAATTAATCGAACTTTGTTGAGATTCAAGCATTTGTTCTTCGGCTCGAAGCAAATCTTGTAAACCTCAAAAGTTATAGGTGAAGAGTGGGGTCGAAGAGAGGAACGAAAAGTGTTGTATTTAGGTGGAAGACCATTTAGAGTATGTAAAAGCATATCTTCATCATCGATAAAAACAGATGCCAGAGAGAGTTTATCACGAAGAATCTTGAGTTTTTGAAAATAGGTATCAATGGAGTCAGATTGTTTCTGAATAGTGTGAAGTTCACATTTGATTTGTAAAACATTTGATTGAGTGAGAGAAGCAAAACGTCGTTCTAAGGCAAGCCAAGCAGATCTAGCAGAGGTATGTCCGATTACCTGAGTTAGGGTTTCATGGGTCATCGTGGCATTAATCATGGTCAGAATTGCTTGATCTTGAGCAATCCATTGTGTAAACGCCGGATTCACCACTTCAGTATGAGGAGCAACATCGGCGGTGGGAAGGAACTGGATCGGACATGCAGATGTACCATCGATGTAGCCATATAGATTATGGGCTCGCAGAATCGTGGAAAGTTGGTGCTTCCACAAAACGTAATTAGACCCATCAAGTTGAAAGGGCATGAGGTTGTTGATGTTTGAGAGGAGGTAAAGAGAATTTTGTGTGACGGCGGCGGCGCCGGTGGGCTGTAGAGCCATTGAAGCTAAAAAAGGGGAAGAAACGGGTAGAGATGCTTTTAAAGAGAGAGGATAATGGAGCGTCGGATCTCGGGCTCTGATACCATGAAAGCTTTTAAGGCAAAAATGTGAATGCAGAGAATACGAAGAATGAACAGAAAAGGAGACGATGGAAAATGATTATGATTCATTCCATATAACAAACCCTAGAAGATGACTAGGTACATAAAGGCAGAGAGAACGGTTAACGAAACAACTAACCCAAGGTTAGGACTAAACCCAGGCTAGACGGCTGTTCCAAGAGACCGTTCATGAACGGTAATAAGATTTAGGGGAAATTACATACTGGCCTATGACAATCTACAAATAGGGCTGTAATCGAACCGAGCCGAATCGAATATCGGCTGTTTGAGTTTGGTTTGTTTAAGTTCGGAACGAACACGAACTCGAGCCGAACATTTTCTGGGCTGTTTGAGTTTGTTTGTTTAAATTTTGTTCGAGCTGGAGTCGAACACGAGCCTGTAATCGAGCTTGTGGTTAAGGAAAAACTAACGCATTTGTGTGTCAATTTCTTAATTTTTGTGTTTTACAATATTTTTTTCTCGATGATATTTTTCGAATATACCATACAACTATCACAAAGCACATTAAAACTAAAAAGTTTTAAAGTCTTTTCACTTACTGATTTTGAATTATCACTTTGTACTTATAAAATTACATATGATATATGTAAATCACAATTGTTCACGAACAAAACGAACAGTCGAGCCAGAGCTTGTGTTTGTTTGTTTATTAATCGAACAAATTCTTGTGTTTGAATTTGTTTGTTTATTTCTTCGAACCGAATACGAACGTGTTTTTGGCGAGCCGAACGCGAGTTGTTCGCGAACGGCTTGGTTCATTTACAGCCCTATCTACAAATGACAAAAAGACCCCAAGAGTTGTAGTACTTCCAATAAAGAACAATACAGAGAATATAAAGAGTTAATACAAAGTGATGAAATGAA
Organism: Linanthus parryae; assembly: GCA_023055425.1. NCBI lineage: Eukaryota > Viridiplantae > Streptophyta > Magnoliopsida > Ericales > Polemoniaceae > Linanthus > Linanthus parryae. The sequence continues at coordinate 635,780 of JALGPY010000012.1, forward strand.
CAATCATTTTCAATGCACCCAAGAGTCTCGAAGAGTAGAAATAAATAAAGATACATAGCAACGGCTGGATTGGATCCAACGGGTACGGGTAGAAAGCAACGGCAGGAAAATATTAGGTTTAGGTTATGTGAGCTAAAGAGACTAACTAATATGCCCTTATAATAGTCTGGGCTTTACAAAATAGATGGGTTGTAGAGTAGTGGGTAAATATAAGCAGTGTTGGGCTTGAGCAGATTTAGTTTAAGCCCAAAAAAATAACTTGAAAAAAAAAATACACTAATATTCTCAACAATGGTTACTATAATAAGTTCTTCAACATAATGCAGATCATGACCTTCTTCCTTTACATTAAAATCTCTTTGTATGCTAGGTTTTCTATAGTAATACATCTTACAAGCTTGAACTCGGGTCTGCCAGACCTGGAGAAAAATTCAGGTAAGATGAAGAGGGATTGTCATGTTAGATCCAAGTTAATTACAATTCTGGAGAAAATTCCGGGTTTATATATAGTTCACAATCAATAACATGGTAGCACAAATCAGACAGGCTACATTGATGCCCAGAATATCTGATACAACACAATCTAATTCTCTTACAACATTGTCATATTTACACAAGACATCAGCAAGAACCACTTTACATATTCTTAGTTCTTGTCTGTGTCATCAGAGAGTGTTTTCAGCTCTCACCGGTTAGAATGGATCACTGCATATTTTACATAATCACCAACCTTTCTAGATATTCAAAGTACCAATTCGCGATGCAACCTGACTACTGTCCGATTCTCCATGGCATGTTAATAGGCCATTGACGTGAATTATTTCTTACATTTCTCGTGTGTGGCTTCTGCTGCTGCTGTCTTTAATATCTGAAGGGGTGCTAGTCATGGTTCTGCAATAGAGGAACTTTTTGACTTGGCGGTGATTCTAGGTCATCGTGTCTGCACTCGTCTTCAACCACCTGTTCCTTTGCTTTACCCCACATTACGGTGTAGAACCCTACCGATATTATTGTTGCTCCAATTATACTGCATAATATCCGACCATTGTGTATTATGATACATAGCATTTTGTATGCGCGCATTTATGTTTACAGTTACAGGGAAGGAGACAAGTAGAGTATACCTTCCTAGGTAGAGTGTGTCGCCTAGGAACACGACTCCCATAGCAACAGCAATGGCAATCGACAATGGCTTGAACATCGCAACATAGACGGGTCCCCTTATGCGCAACACCCAAGTGTGGACGGCATTGTTCAAGCACGACCCGAAAATTCCCTAACCAAATTGGGAAGAGAGAAAGTATTTAGACCATTATAGGACCAACTAACATAACAATGTTGATTTGTTGGAAAACCACCAAAAATGGATTATGATAACTAGGGAGGACTATTGATTGATGAATGGACATAGAATCTCTTGACGATGGACAATGGACTGACGAATGGAGTTAGGCCCAGTTAACCTGTTATGTAAGAATAACTGTGCGGAAGTTGCTATGAATTCCAGACAAAATGTTAGTAGGTAAATACAACCTAAAAGCTACGGAAAAATGTTGATATAGTTATTTCATGTTGGATAAAATTAACTGTAAAACCTGCTGCGAGAGAGTAAAATGACAAAAGTATATGACTCATATCAGTTATGTAAAGATAAATACTGAAAATTGAAAAATTGCAAGGTTAAATAGATTGTAGAAGAATAATCAAAAGCAGGTCTCAGACAAGCATCTTCCTGCTTCCTTCCTAAAAGCTGAGTCTGAAAAGCATTCCGAAACTGGCCATTGGACTTCACGTCAATCTATTATCCACTCGTAAAGAGAGTCTATGTCCGTTTTTGTTCAGTCCACTAAGAAGTCTATTGTCCACCCTAGTACTCACAATCCGTTTCAATTTTGCAACAAATTAACCATAGTTTCGCTATTTAGTACTTACAGAGCATAAAACAGACACCAGCGCAATATCGAATCTGATTCTCCAAGCGCTCATATCAGGTTCAGCAAATACGCCTACGATTGCTGCCAAGACGCTAACAATCAAGTTGTAGAAGAAAACTACAGTCAGCTCAGACGGGTACTCCTTCATGATTTGTGCCTGTTTATTTCATCATCCTTGAAATGTCAAATATTTTTAAGATATTTCGCTTTTAAATGAAGTGTCAATAGTCAATTTACCTGAACAATGTACCACATTGGAACCAGAAGGTACTCTGTCATGAGGCACGCGCCACCAATTAGCCAATCGGAGTCCGGCGAGCGGAGGAGGAGGGGCTGATGAAGTGCAACGGAATGGGACGGAGTCAGTATAATTGCCCGGCCTTTGTAGAGAGTCACGACGAACGCTCCTGAAATCGACACTATGGTACCTATGATTTTAGCTCTGCTGGTTGAGCTTCTTAATGCTACCTTTTCCATCCTGTTTCAAACCAAAAAGATGGAAATTAAAGAAATTGTTGTGAACTATGTAGCTAGGCTCGCGTGAAATCTACCATATTTTGTGGGTTATATTATAATATTGTATATTTGCTTAGAAAACTCACTTAATGCCTATATAAAGAGCTTAGATTTAAAATAGCATCGGTTAATGAATACAATTCCCTCCATTGTTTATCGGTTTGTGTTTCTGGTCGACAAACGCTCTCCATGTTTAAAACATGAATGCTATTATTGATAATTTTCTATGCCATTATTGATACTTCCATAAGATCGTAATTTGGACTCTGCACTGGTCGAGAATTGAAATGTGGAATTATTGGGCGTCGCCCTCATTAATCAGTATTGTCTTCTCTTAGGGTACAATCAATTTCACCCAACAAGTGGATCCCAAAAGGGTATCAATCGTGCCAGTGGCTGAACGATAAGTCATATCATGGAAAGGAAAAATTGAAAGCGATAAGCAATAATAGGCAAATTTGGGGGGGGGGGGGGGGGGGGGACAAGAGGAATCGTTGAGGCTCCACGACTCCGCCATTTTTCCCAACACTCAAAAGCTCAAGCTCCTTGTTCGTATGTCTGTACACTTCTATTTCTGGCGTTGTTCTCTTAAGCATTCTTACATCTTGTTTGGTATCAGTTTGAAAGGAATTAAGCAGCTCAAAAAAACCAAAATTGGTGTTTTTAAAGGCACCTATCATTGCATTAGTATTTCATTTTTCCAACACATCACCTTTCCTGTCTCTATGGCTCACACCGTGAAAATTAAATAAAAATCTCTAAAATGCATTTTTTGAATACTCAAAATGTGTGCCTAGATTTTCTTCTTTACCTTTTTTTGACAGGACTTTGATTTCGTTCTTGGATTAGCATTTGGACTCCTTTTGATTGCACGATTTTTTATTTTTTTATTATTTTTTTTGAGGAACGATTGCCAGTTTTTTGTAAACATAGATAATCAAACTCTCTTCATTACAATTTCAAAGCACAAACGGTTCCAACTGATATCAGAATTGCCCAAAAAAATTCAGTAATAATCAATTGGTCCTTAAAATTGCATTATTAGTTGCCAAAAAAAAAGAAAGTTGTGATGGGTGCAAAAGTACCAACCGATAAAAAATGCGCCAATAAATCAAATGAAAGCATTAATTAGCTCAACTGCTAAACTGCTAAAACCTCAAATTATGTCTTAAGGTGCACCGAGAATCATACAAAATTTGTTGTGCTCGGCAATAAGTGAAGATTGTAGTAAAAAATAAACTAATTCGAGAACAGATAATATTTGGACAAAAAACAACAGATAATAGTACAATACTGGGTGGTGTGGTACCTGAAGAGGAGAGCAAGGATGAAAGTGAAAGCAGGGACAAGGTTGCTAATGGCAGATGCAAGTGTTGGAGAACTGTAATTGATCCCTGTATATCCACTAATCTGTGATGTACACCTGAGAGAGAGAGAGAGAGAGAGAGAGAGAGAGAGAGAGAGAGAGAGAGAGAGAGAGAGATTTTCATCAATCTAACAATCAACCAGATAAAAATTGAGATGGGAGAGACTCAACAATCAATTCATCAGTAGCCAGAAGCCCAAAAATAGCTAAATTTTCAGCTCAATCCTCATAGTTTTGACATCTTACCCGATGACCCCTAGGAGGAAGATCTTGCATGCGATGGAGAAATTGAGAGGAGGGAGCACTCTTGACCTGCCCAATTCGGTTCAGCAACCAAAACCCACATATCAATTTCCAACACACACACACACACACACACACAGAGGGAGAGAGAGAGAGAGAGAGAGAGAGAGAGAGAGGGAGAGAGAGACCTGTAAGAGAAGAAGGGAGAAGGGAGGAGGATGAGGGCAGCGACGGCGTAAGCGTAGACGACAAAGGCATGGTAGCTCATGCCCTTGAGAGTGGCAGCTTTGAACAGAGTGTTGAGACCAACGTTTGTACACTCCATCGTCACCATCGCCGAGAATGGTAACACTTCCCTCTGCAAGTACTTCCCCGATTCCATCTCTCTCTCTCTCTCTCTCAGATTGATCTCTCCCTCTCCCTCTCTCTAATTGACTCTCTCTCTCTGTCTCTCTCTCTCTCTCTCTCTCTTGCTCTCCACATCCACACTCCACTGAAATGTTTTTAAGTAATAGGTTTCCTTAAAATTTGCTCTGTTTTTGGCTCCCTTGCAGGTGTATATGACTTAGTGTGGCAGTTGTGCACAAGTCAGCTACCGATAGAGAATTAATGGAATCTTAAATTTTCCGACTAAGCGAATTGAACTATACGGAATTTGTTTAGCATGATTGGTTTGTATTGGTTTACCAGGATTTTATTTATAACTAGATACAAGCAGGTGTATTGCACTTGGCATTTAATTTGTTACTACCTATGTTCTCTCTGAATTTTCACCATTTAACTTTTTTTTCCTTAATCGGGTCACTTTGACCCGGTGATTTGGATAACCAAACGATGCAATCTTTTATTAATTTTTTTAATGGTGTTGTAAAGTGAAGTTTACTCTACAACATCGTTCAAAGATTATCAAATTATGTCATCGTTTTACTAATCAAAACACCACATTAAAGTTATTCAGTGAACAGTGGTAAATGACAATAGTGAAGATTCGGAGAGAACAGAGGAAGTATAATACTACCTCCGTTTCTTCTCTATTACACCGGTTTGACTTTTTGACTCGTATCTGGGTCGCTTTGACCGGGTGATTTGGATAACAAAACAATGTTCTTTTTTGATAATTTTTTCACCGTGTTATAGAGCAACTTTTACTCTACAACACCATAAAAAAAATTATCAAAAAATTACATTGTTTTGCTACACAAATCACCGGGTCAAAGTGACCCAGTGAATAGTGACAAAAGTCAAACCGGTGTGATAGAGAAGAAACGGAGGTAGTATATAAACTTAACTAACGTTATTTATAATGGAATACCAACAAATTCAATTAGATTAACGGAAAACCAACACATTTCATTTGTGCGTAACTATTGTGCTAGGTTAAAGTGCTTAAATAGTTCACAGAGACAGAGGGTGATTGGGTTCTCAACGACGATGACTAGGATTTCTCTCTGGTGCGTTGCTAATCGGCGTTCTTGCTGCAATGGAAGGCGACTTCGACGTTGGGTAATAGAGCTCCTCCACAGTTCGGAGAAAAGAGGAGATCGACCTGGGCTTTCAGTCTGCGACTTCGGTTCCTTCTGATCAGATTTACTTGATGTCTTCAACAAGAATTTGAAAGTACGGTAACAGAGCTCATATACAATCTGGTGAAACTCTGCCACTGCTGCTCATAATGTTGTTGTTGACCAAGGACATTTAGGCTCGGATTCAGGCTGATCAGCCGCACAGATGGACTGTCCACGTAAACTGTAGCCACCAGGCACACACGAACTCTAGAACCGTGCAAGGGTTCCGGTGGGTACTCCTTTGATATCTACTATGAAGGAAGTCTTGCAGGTTGATAAATCAAATGAGGTTGATATTCAAGTTTCTTCCATCCGGATTCCGACATAGAAAGGACAGCCTCAAATAACCCCACACTCACGTTAGCTGAGACTGTTGGACAGCCAAGCCAGTCGCAATGAATATCCTAAGTTGGAACGTACAGAGGTTTGGCAACCCTTTTAGCTTTATTTCTCTTCGCAATCTAGTGAGGAGAAGGAAATCGAACACGGTCTTTTATGGAAACGAAGTTGTATGCAAACGAGATAGAAAGTTAAGGGTGAAGTTGGGTCTCAAGTGTGGTATCTACCCTGATTTCGCTAACAGTGTTCGGGGAAGAAGTGGGGGTCTAGATTTGATGTGGAATGAGAGTGTTGACTTTATACTTATCAACCAATTTAGGTTTATATTCATGGTGTTGTCAGTCTTTTCAATGAGGCAAAGCAGGGGTTTTTGACAGGTTTCTATGGGGACCCTGATAGATATGAACTGCACCGTTACTAGCATTTTGTGGAGTGTCTTTGTCCCAGGGATTAGCCTTGGTGTGTAGTTGACGGTTTTAACGTGTTCTCGTCTATTCTGGAGAAGGAAGTGCGTTGACCAGTACCCTTCAGTCAGATAGAGGGTTTTAGCAGCGTGATTCAGAAGCTACAACTGAGGGATTTGGGATTCTCAGGCTCACTGTTTACATGGAGAAACAATCAGGGAGATGTTGTGGCCATTATAGAAAGATTAGATCGCTTCCTTGCCATTGACAGTTGGTCTCATTCTTTTTGGGAGAGCTAGAGTTCATCATTTAATTGCTGAAGTTTCTGATCATGTTCATATCAAAGTGGTATGGCATGTGAAAACAGTTTGAATAAAGTGAAAGTGAATCGTCGATTTCAATTTGAAGCAATGTGGTTGCACCATGAAGGGTGCAAAGTGGTTGTTGAGATGTGGATGTGCTAGTTCAGTAAACCAAGCAGAAGAAAAGCTAGGAGCTTTTGAAGCGGCTCTTAAACAATGGGATCAGAGAACTTTCTGTCATGTTAAGAGTCAACTTAGACAGATGAGGAACTGACTGCAAGTCTTGTCCGAAAGGCCACAAACAGTTGAGACAATTCAGAAGTCCAAAATGGTACGTAAAAACATTCTTCAAGTCCTTCTAAAAGAGGAGGAGATGTGGTGGCAGCGTTCTAGTGATGTTTGGATGCGGAAAGGGGAGATATGGGTTTCATCCGTCGGAAGGCTTCTATTCGAAAAAACAGAAACATGATTAGTGGCATTGAGGATGAGTCGGGCTCCTAAATTAGCGAGAGGTAGCATATTGTGGCTATTCTAGAAGGTTATTTCAGAGGTATTTTTTTCACATCGACTAGTCCCTCTAGACAGCATATGGGCATGTCATGGCTGGCATTAATGGGATTATTTCGATGGAGCAGAGAGCATTCATGAACCAGGACTTCACTAGAGCCGATATCTAGCATGACCTGAGCCAAATGGCTCCAGTAAAGGATCATGGCCTAATGGTTTCCATGTGATCTTCTACGAGAGATTATGGCAAATAGTGGGCACTGAGGTGGAAGATGCTTGTCAGGAAATTCTGAGTGGCGAGGTGAAATTTCCAGGTTCAATCATACCCTCATTGTCTTGTTCCTAGAGTAAAAAAATTTGGGACGCCTTCTGATTTTCGTCCTATCAGTTTGTGTAACATTGTGTATAAGCTTATAACGAAGGTGACGACTAACCGTTTAAAGGCTATTCTTGATCCTCTAAACTCCGAAAATAAGAGTGGTTTTGTTCCTGGTAGGCTGATTTCAGGTATTACTCTTATTGCATCTGAGTTATTACATACAGTAAAACCTCTATAAATTAATACTCGACAAATTAATAACTTCGATCAGATTAATAATTTGTCCAGTCCCAACTTGGGACCAGTGCAAAATTGGACCCCAATCGATAAAATAATAAGATAATAAAAAATTTAAAACCCCAGTGTATATATATTGGCCCCCACGAAACTATAAATTAATAATTACTAAAATATTCCAAATTCTAATATTGGCTAGTGAGAAATGAATCTATAGTCACTTATTTTTTGTTGAACTCCAAATCTATCCTGAGTTCATCTTTAAATCTCCTCATTTCACTTAAGAGTTGGGGCATTGTCTTCTCGTATTGCAAGTTGTGAAGAGTTGTTGCCGCTTGCAATGCTTCTTTCCGAGTGACCGGTTCCAATGCTATTGAATCATCCGCAACATCGTCATCGAACGGGAATAGTATCCGCCACAATTTCTTCAATGCTTTGAACCTCGTAATATTAATTAAAAGAAGGATAAAACTTTTTTGTTTTTAAATAATAGACATTGTAACTAGTACATTGGACTTCAAAATTTAAAGATCATCCGTACAATCTCTTTAAATTAATAAATTATTAATTTATCGATATAATAATATCTCGCTAAACTAATAAAATACCCCGGTCCCAACATTATTAATTTATAGAGGTTTTACTGTACGATGAAAAACATGAAGAAATGTCATATTGGCTATCTGTCTTTGAAGCAGACACGAGCAAAGCTTATGACAGAGTAGAATGCGATTTTCTGCGAGTTTGTGTTGGAAAGGATGGGTTCTGGTGCTAAATGGATCAACATGGTTATGAAGTGTGTTTCTACAACGACCTATTGTCTGATTGTGAAACATAGATAATGAACATGTCCCATGATTAAAACCGGTCAGGCCCCTCCCAAATACCCTAAACCCGGTGACGCATCTCAACCGCAAGTGCACGGCTGTCACATGTGGTGATATCAGAAAAGTCCGGATTTTTCGAACCCAAGGAACTTTCGTAAATCAATTAGTAATTTTTAACCTTAATGTGGGAAAATAGTCGGAATCTAAAACTATGAATTGAAAGACAAACTAGATTAACAAGTTGAGATTACGATAATAAACGAGTATCGGGATATTCTCTTGGACCACTAGGGAGTTACCGCTAACGAATTATGCTTATGAAACATAGATAACGATGCTATTTGCCAAACGAGCATTACTTTTTTACCGATTCCTCTAGAAAAACCTGTGTCTAGGATTATGAAAATCGGTTCCTCTAATTCACGTTCTCTAAGACACGCATTAAGTTCATATGATCTGCTCACGCTCTTAGTCAATTAGGTTGATTTCTCTAACCTAGGTGCAACTAAGTGTAAGATTCACTTTTTCGGGCAACAATTGTTGATTCCTCTAACAACTATTACCTAAGATCTTCCTATTGTGAGCTCAAACTATACAAAATAGTTGAAGAACAAGAATCAAACATTGCAAAACAGATCATCACCAATTAAGTTAAGGAAAACATGAATCAAGATCCATAATTCTACAAACAGTTTCAAATCCTAGCTACCATTGAGAAATCCCAAATATAAACTTAGCTAGACATATTCATGAACACAATAGCAAGAGTTTGTGTGATCATGAGCAAAAACATAGAAAAGAAGAGAAAGAGATATCAAACGCGTAATCAATTCAATCTCCAAGCAAGCTCCAAGATCCCAAGCCTTGTCTCTAATGTGTTCTCCTCTTAAAACCACATTCTCAGGTCGTTCTAATAGTTTTTTTGGATCAATCCTACTCATTAGCTATTGCAAAATAACGGAAAACCCCGAAATTCTGATCTTGATCACCAGGGTGATCGTAGGTTCACTTTCCGTGATTGTACATTCGCAAGACAAATACAAGGTGATCGTACGTTAAACTGTACTTTCAGCCAGAAGCCTCCTCTATAATCACTTCTTGAATTTTTTTTTAAGTACGAGTGATCGTACGTTCACTTTCTGGGCATATTCTTCTTTTCTTCATCTTCGACGGACCATATATTTCCCGTCTGATTTTAGATTTACCTCTGTGACCTACCGTTGGAAAAAATTTCGAGTCTACTTTCTTTTTCCGACAGCCTCACTCCAAATTTCATTTTAAAACTCGAGATATCCTCGAATTAGTAGGGTTTGGACACTTTTGCTCTTTCACTTTTCTTCTTCGTATCCTATTCCCCACGTTCCGTTGAGTCCTCAATTCTTCTAAAGTTCGTTCTTGCTCCAATGCACTCCTCCAAGCTCTCGTTTCATGAAATCGCAACATAAGAAATACCGGAAGATCACAAGTGACAAAAATAACTCATAATCATCGCTAAGAACGCCTGGACTACACATTTACGTTCAAACACTCAACATTCTCTCTTTTCATCATTTTAGCCACAAAATCATCGTAAATTGTACAAAATCACGCAAAACGGTAGTGTATTAACTTAAAAAATATAACTCCGACGAAAGTGTTACCACCCGAACCGACCCCCTCCCATTCCTTAGCCCAGCCCAGCCCCACACCTCTCTCTAGCCTTGCCTTTAACCGCCCCGTTGTATGTTTTCACTCGGCTGAACCAGCCCAACCCCCTCCGCCCTGGCACGCTCCAGTTTGGCCCCGTCCCCTCCAGACCGGTCCAACCCTTACCAAAATAGTAGTTTATAAATATATTACTAATATATATATATATATATATATAAATACATATATATATATATACATATGTTAATATTTCAATATATGTTTATTAGTATATCCAGGACCAGTCATCGGCCCCTTACCTTTGAACCCGTGGGGTTCAGCACTGGGAACCTTCCTAATTAGTTTTCAACTTCTCTAACCCGACCCGGCCCCCTCTCCTACGGGGCCACCAACTCGGCCCAGCCCCTCCCCTCCCCTCCCCTCCCAGCCCGCCTCCGAACCTTTGACATCATGAGCATGAATGTATGGCTGTTTGATTAGCAAGACAATGTGGAACATGTCATTAATAAAAATTCTGGGTGATTATGAAGGAGATAGAAAGAACAAATTTGGGTGATATTTAGGTATTTACTGCAATTTTTTTCGAAAATCTGTTTAATTTTTTGTCCCTCTAGCACGGCTCTACGCAAAATTCGATATAAATGGGTAAAAGAGACTTCCACCCCTCAATTTTGATGTGAAGACACTTTCATACATACATTCGAGTTTGGGAAATGACACTTTCACTATTTCAGTGTGCTAAATTAAAGGACACTAAACTCCTTAACTGAGACGTCGTCACTGATAGTAGTTTTTTGGAGGCGGAATAATCACACACTTTTCTGGCACCAGTGGACATGTGGCAAGCTCACATTGGCTATTAGATCAGTCAAAGCCGGATCCCGTATCCTGCCTTGCCGAAGCAAGATCATGTTCCCTTGTGGTTATTTTTTAAACGGAAAAAATCAGATTAATATATAAAAACTATGTGGATCGGGTTATTAACGTTCCCAGATCCGGCTATCATAAAAAGAATGAAAAAAACAAACTCATCCAAACGGGCACAGATAAATTAAGAGTTTAATGTATCTATTCCCAATAAATCAGCTCATTCAATCTCTGTTCGAGAAGAATGAAGAAAGTGTCCAAGTAGGACAATTACAAAGACCGCAACATATTAACTTTCTTAATTATAAACAATATGAAAACCTTGGTGCCACAAACGAAACTTTTATTCTATTCTCATATTGTAGTGACCTTTTAGGTGCCCGTAGAGGCAATTTAGCGACACAAGTATTATTATAACCTTGCTCAAACTCTAAACCCAATGGAGGGTTAATTCATTAGCACTTCATATAATCATATCCAAACTAGATAATAATATTTTAATGATAATGTATCTATCAACAAGTGATCGTCTTTTTCTAAAAAGAAAAAGGTAATCGTCTTTGTTGCCTCAGCATTGAGGTAAAAATATTCTAATGAATATGCATATCACCAATTGATCGTCATCTCTTCTTCCTCGGCATTGATTTATTTTTATCATATACTAGTTTTGAGTAGTTATCTATATTCTGTCAAAACTGTGTTACTATGACTTGTACTGTTTAATGATGACATTCAATGCTTTCGTTCACATAATTTTGTTCAACATTGTACTTTCATCACCCATCTGATGCTCTTCAATCCGTGCCCGAAATTTAAAAATCAAGGACACATAAGACGTGAGCTAAAAGAGCTATAAATAATTGACGAAAAACCGTCAAATATTGCATCGCATGAGACAATCTGATCATATGTTGTGTGCATGTATCAATCGCACCAACCGAATGTTATGATCGTCATGTTAAATGAACAAGGTACAAAATGTTCTAAAGATTGATGGAGGTAGCCACAATAATGTCAAATCATAGTTGACACTTTTGAGCTATGCAATTTTAACACGATATTGTTTAAGGTCACTTGAAAGTCTGAAAGAGAATTGCGACAACGATAATTCCTAAACCGAGCTAGGCACCAATTAACCTTCAGTTATGAACTCGGCCTAAATCTTTATTTCAGGAGTATGATGTTAAATACCTGGCGTGTGTTATCCTTGTGCCTTTAAAAGCTTGCGTGAGAGCTTGCATTTCAACTAAATTATGTGTGGAAAGACACGTATATATAATTATATGCAAAGTCCTCTATCAAAGACCCATACGAAAGGGACGTGACCAATAGAAAAAAGCACCACCCTTATCAATGCATCAACTTGGCCATGTTCATTGCACAAAATGTTGGGTGTGTTGTAATCTAACATTAATCCAGGATGAAATAATTAAATGGAAATACTTTGAGAAGACGGATTCCGTCATACGCAAGTGCTCCCATATAATTTTGAAATATTATTTACAGGGCTCTCGATTAATACTTAAATATTATTTACCCTTTTGAAATGAAAAATAACAAAAACATTGATTTGGGTTTTGAACAGCTTGAAATGCTATGCACGACATCATTTACCTCGGATCCGGTAGCAAGACCAGTCCCAACTTGTGCATATTAAAACTGATTTTTTGGCGCAAAATATCAAATTATGATTTTTTTTTTTAAATTAAATTCTATTTAAAATATTAATCTTGTATTCTATCTCATCCAAACACCACCTCTAATGAAGAATCATAGCCCTATAACTCTCTATATTCATTGTGTGTCCACACGAGTTTGAGTGTGCCTCGACTAAATTCGGAATCTCAGAGGAGAGCATGTGAAAGCCTGACCCTGATATTTACTTGCGCTCTCAAAAGCACCGAGTAAATCACATTCTTAGTTCAAAGAGGAGAACTTTTGCGCAACTCGGGAAGAAAACTATACTGTGCAAGAGAATATGATTTTGGTCTAAGCTCCGTAAGTTAAATAACACTATAAACATGTTTAATAAGTTTCGACGAGTAACTTTGGTTATTGATATCCAACTCTTATCATTTTTTGTGCACTCAGGTTGGTTCAATTATAACGGAAATTTAGAGGTCCTAGTACGCAAGTCGCCAGGAGCCTAATATTTGACGTCACATGGTTAAATAGGAAGCTAGACCCACTTGAGAGTCTCGCGATAAATAACTTGTCCCAAGACGATAGCTTCCTCATGAAATAAGCTTATAAGTCCAACATTGTGTCTCAATTCCGTTCCGCGATAAATTTTTATGTACATTTGTTTGGCTTAATGGCATACTGCATACCTTAGAAAACTTGTCTGATTGCTGACATCGTTTTCTAAAACTACTGATTGCATCATGGTTTGCGAAGGTTTCATCAAATTGAAACTGGCAACATTTTCCGTCCTTCACTCTTTAACTGTTCCATTGGGAGGAAAAAATTGTCAAAAAATAAGAATTATATTGTATTGACAAAAAAGAAAAATAAAAAAAATTTGAAGAAAACATACATATAATGAAAAATAAAGGGAAAACCAAGAAATAGGGGGGTGAAGAACAAAAGAGCGATGAACCCAATATTTATCCTTCGCTTCCATCTCTGTTCAAAATTATCTCTCGTGGTTAACATGATGAAGGACAAAAGAGCGATGGCTAGGTTCGAGGGAGGGACGGATCCAAAAATATGCTAGAGTTGGGACTAAAAGTTGAGATTAAGAAGAAAAAAAATGATGAATTAGTGCACGATAAACTATAACTTATAGAAATAACTGGGATTAATCAAAAATGTTTGGGGGGCTACCAAATTAAAATGTGAGTGGGGGCTATAACCTCCAGCAGTCTCCGCATAACTCCGCCAATGATAGGGGACTGGTAACGGAAAACTCTCGCCTCTGCCTTCTCTCTCCACCTCTCTTTTGGTTTTTGATTGGCTGGGTCAAAAACCGGTCAAGGGTCGGATCTGGGTTCAATTGGGGAACACCTTTGAGTCTATTGAGGCTAGAGGCTAGGTGGGTGGTTGGGGTGGTGGGCAAAATTGGTGGTGGCTGCGGTGGAGATGGTGATTGTGGGCGCCAGATTCTGAAATGGCAGTAATGGCGGGAGCCGGATTATGGGGCAAGGCTTGACGGTGATGGTGGCGGCTATGGTGGGGGTGGCGGTGTTCATATCTTTTGTATGTAGACTCTTTCACCAATATTGGACATAAACGTCAACTACCTGCCCATTCTGTCAAGTGGACGGAAAATCTACCATTTTCAATATGTTAGGGAAAATCTACCTGCCCATTCAATTTTTTAGTGCTCTAAAAGAGCACTTCGTGGTGCTCTACAACCAATCAAAGTGCAACACTCAATTACTGGCAGACACTCATTAGCAATCAGACAATTTTAGTATACCGGGGGCATGCAATATACAATTAATCCTTTTTTTAAGGACTTCATAAAACTTGCCCAAACAATTTGTATGTGACAAACTTGTAACACCATTCATTGTTTGTCCAACACTACTATGTTGGGAGTAAAGGAGTGCTTTCGGTAGATGACTCCACCACCAATGTACATGTACTATTATTATTGTCCTTAACCATGTCACCATCCTCTTTGGTTTGTCCCCACATCACAATGTAAAATCCAGCTGCAATTATTGTCCCTCCAATTGCACTGCATGAACACCATCAATATTAGTATTAGGTAATTCTTCCATTATTAAATTTCCCCAAAAGTTGCTGACATGATAAAACACAACATGACTATGATAATGTACACATACAGATATGTGTGTATAAATTGTACTACCTCCGTTCTCTCTCATTCTTCATAGTTTGACGTTTTGACTCGTAATTGAGTCACTTTGACCCGGTGATTTGAGTAAGAAGATTAGGTATTTTTTTGATAATTTTTGCATGGTGTTGTAGAGAAAAAGTATATCTACAACACTATGCAAAAAATGTCAAAAAGTTGCACCGATTTATTATCCTAATCATCGGGTGAATGCGATCCAGAATAGTGATATGAACAGTAAATGGAAGAAAGAGAGAGAACGGAGGTAGTACCTTCCAAGATAAAGGGTACTATCTCCAAGGAAGAGAGATCCAAAGATGACTGCAATAACCATCTGAGTGGGCTTGAACATGGCTACATAAACTGGTCCCTTTTTGTTCAGGCACCATGTCATTGCAGTGTTTCTAAACACACTCACATATAGTGCCTGCAATCAGTGAGCCAACATTGAGGAAAAAGAAACCAAAATTTGCAGACTTCCACCTGATAATTGGATCAAATACCAGTCTTATGCGCTTTTATCTAGAAGTGATGAAAGCGATCAAATATAGTGTAGTTCGAATATTTTTTCTGATAACCATCTGTCTGTCAGCTTGCGCGTGCCTCGACACCCATAAGACCTAGAAGAGGGTTGTTCATATATCTCTCAGATATCTCTCATCGATAAGACTATTAAGGTTAAGGAAGTACATATTTATGTTATAGTTGACAACATCTCTTTTTGACTCTACATGCGACTATGTTGTGAGACCAATGCTGGAGTTTTTATAAGGTAAAGAGATCCATATATGCCGAATCACTCGTGTTTTCATAGGGTAAAGAGATCCTAGGTCTTCCCATTATGTAATCTAGCATATGTAGTTCGTTTCAGGGGCTTCTGTGTAATTTCTTGAAAGTTTGAGATAATTGTAATTTGACTGTGTGGGCTGGTCTTGGTCAGGAAGGTTGTCAAGGTGATATTGATCATATGTTTATTACCGGTAACGCAGGACTGAAGTCATCTCTATTTTCTCAGGAAGTCATTTTTTCCTAATGTTCAATTGTCTAGGATTGAGGACTCCCAACTTTCAAGTGACTAGGATTCACCTGGAACCGCATAGGAGTCGGGTTTTAAGGGTGGTGTTAGATCATTTAAATTGAAGCTAGGGAGCTTTCTGACACCGGGTGAAACTCTAGGCATGAAAGTAACCATGGACATGATTATCCTAAGTCGTCTACTTATTTTTTTCAGAAAATTTCAAAGCGTAACAACAATCTATAAGAGTCTAGAGATTGAATACTGGGAGTTTACTCACAGAAAATGCAACAGCAATCATCTGGATACCAGGTTGCAGAGTCCAAGCGCTTGGATTTGATCTTTCAGCGAAAAGAGAGAAAACTGTGCATTGAAGAGTGCCGAAGAAGCAGTAGAAAAATACTACAGTCGTCGCATCTGGGTACTCTTTGACAGCTGCAGTCTGCACTCCAAAATTCGAACAATTACTGGTGGAGGTTTCAACATAAATCTATTTTTTTTCTTGTATTAGTAAAGTAGTTAGTATCAATGTTGCAGTAACAAGACTAAATAGAGGTCAACCAGGTCCTGTTACACGGAAATTGCTAATTCACCCACGTGGTAAGTTTGAAGGATTTCAGATAAATTCTCAACTCAAGTCGAATATTTTAAAGTTGTTTCATGGAAATTAGGTAGGTAACGATAGCCTCGACTGCGAGTCTGTGGCCTACTTTTATCATGTGCAGTTTAGCCCTTGATTTAATATTCAGTTAGATAAATTTAGCAGTCGAAGAAGGTTACAGAATGGTAGCAGGCTAAGTGATATTTACTTTCAGAACAAAATTTAACAGAATTTGGTCCAGCCTTCTTCCCCTTTCAAGAATCTTGCAAAGTTACAACAACTCTCAAAATAACTAATTTACTCAAAAGGTGTGCCAATATAATGGTTTCCTTCTATTAATGCCTTCAATATCTGAAGTACCGATCACTTCGTTAAATTCACTTTGAGGTTAGGATATGATGTTTACGAACTGTCCAGATATCTTATTGGGATAATAAAAGCTCGAAACTACAAGTGGATGGTGAAAAATGTACTGATGAAGTAACTGCGGTTGGTTTTATTTTTACTTGCCTGAGCAATGTTCCATGTGGAAGAGAAAATGCTAGTGAGCCCAAGAAGAAGACCTCCAAGGATCCATTTGTTTGATTCCTTTGACAGATGATGGTGATGAGATGAATCAGGAGGAGGTGAGGTATCCATCAAATGAACTGGTGGGCCTTTGTAAAAGGTCATCACAAATGCTCCTGATATAGCTATAATGGTCCCCAAGGACTTGGCTTGGCTGCTTAATCTTCTAATGTCAAATTTCTCCATCCTAAATATCAAGACAAACAAACAAACAAACAAATAAATAAATAAATAAATAAATAAATAAATAAATAAATAAATAAATAAATAAATAAATAAATAAATAAATAAATAAATAAATAAATAAATAAATAAATAAATAAATAAATGAATGACATGCAAGTAAGGTTGCCTACATAGTACTGAGTACATACTCCACCAGATAGTGTCAAGTTCCACAGAGCACAAAATGAATTAACGGAGATTGGAGGCGTCAGGCGTGTCAACATTTAAATCTTGAAAATTGGCTGTGGGGATGCTTGGGCGAAGTCACTCGAGAGCGATAAACAGCTCCTGATGGGGGTATATACACCAACTGGAAATATCTTGGAAAAATCCAAACAAATTTTGTTTTCAGGAAATTCTTTAAATTGGAATCATAAAATTACTTGACGGTAGAGAAGAAAGAATGGAACTTGGGAAGCCCAACCACTTCAATAAAGTTTGGTCTGTTCATAATTAAGGAAAAGGGGACAATCTTTTCCGGAAATGATGGCGACTACACACGTCTGAAGTGAAAAGTGGCTGTGGGGAGACTTGAACCAATTCACTAGCAGAAACTAAAGACCTCTTACCAAATGAACATTGAACAGTCGGCGGAGAATCCAAAAACACGTTTTTTAATTCAAATAAACTCAGAACACGTAGTAGCCTAACGAGTTTTCAGAAAACAGAAATCAAACGAGCTTTTTTAAGAAAAGATGACAGAAATTTCAAAAATCCATTTCAATTTCCCACGTACCACAACGCCTACAAGATGATTAAATGGTTTAGCATTGTAGCTCCAGGCGCAAACCTCAGGGTTTGGGTCAGCACAGCACCATGTCCCGCCCTCTTAAAATGAGTTAAAAGAACACATTTTCGATGAAAAAATAAAACACGGTAAAAAATTGCATCATGTTTTTTAACTTACCTGAATATGACTGCAAGTAAAAATGTAAAAGCTGGGATGAGATTCCCCATAGCTGTAGCTAGTGTTGGAGAGCTATAGTTGATTCCTGCATAACCAAACACCTGCAACAAACAGATCCTGCAAAAAAAACAAAACTGTTCTTCAAACCCAATCTGTACAATCAGTAGATAACACAGATGAGTCTTCAGTTCTGTTGTTACCCAAGTAGGCCTAGCAGAGAGAATTTGCAGAGGAGAGAGAAAGTGAGAGGAGGCTGATGGCTCCTGCCATGAAAGTAAAAAAACACCATTTTAGGGTTTGTAATTGAAACAGATTAGAAACAAGTAGGCATAAGCATAGTTCTAGGTAAGAGGAGAAAACAACCTGTATCTGTGGAAGATGAAAGGAGGAAGCAGAATGAGGATGCCAAGGGCATTATGGTAAACTACATAGACCAGATTGTTCATCCCCAGGTTCATCGCTGCTTTGCTCAGTGTGATATTAAACACATCTCCAATCTCAACAATTGCCATGACTGCAAAGGGTATTGCTTCCTCCATGAATGTCTCCAGTCTCATCCCTCCCACTCTCTAGAAATTCTTCAATGTTTAACAATGGATGAAAAATGCTACTTCCACTACAATGATCAGGTGATATTAAAACAAGCATGATTGACCAAAGGACAGAGACATTGCTAAAAAAAAGAATCATCAATCACGTGTGATCTGCCAATCACAAATTACTATGAATAAAAAAGAGATATTGGTGTCTGAGGAGTTTTTCATGTCTAAAACCCATCAGCTGGAGCCATCATCATCATGTGCTAGAACATAAAATGAAAGATCCACAAAAATCGCAGGCGGGTATTCGTTTAACAAGCACTAGCTCTGTTCAACTCAAGCGAAAGTTTGATAGCATATGTACGGTGAAATCTTGGCAAACTTCAAGAACTCAGAAATAATATATACAAACTCCATTTCTCTACATATGCAAGTTTCAGCCATTTCCATTTGCTTCAACTACTGCTGGTATGCTCAAAGAGATGAATAAATACTATACCAAAAAGGGTAAACATCTCTGTTTCTTTCAGCAAGTGAAAAGAGCGAACCAGAGAAGAGAGATGTTAATTCCACCTATCAGCTAACTGCAAGACAAACTTCAACTCTTCTTACGCTTTCTTCTCAAGTTGGGCATCGCAGATAGAGATCTTGAACTAGAATCAACTTTTGTGGGACCTTTCAGATAAGAAACCGATGAATTCAAAGGGTCGTCTCTAGTTAATGGAGTTGATTGGGGAAGATTCTGATCGCTAAGAAGCGCTTCTCTATTCTCTACAGGCTGAATCTTGTCTGAAGACTTTCGAGTGCTAGAAACCAGTATAGCTGGATTAACATCAAGGTCAGCACCTACTACAGCATTGAAAGAAGTGCCACTGACAAAGTTGGAAACCCTAGGTGGACTGGCGTCATTCTCGTCATTATTCTTATTTGATTCATCTTCGTCCATGCAAAAGCCTCCTCCAAAAGTTATGTATTCTTTAGAAAGATCTACTTCTGGAGACAGGTTACCATTCTGACCTGAGATTAGAAGACCTGCTTCAGCTTCTGGTTCAGGTTCATCTTCACAGAAACCACCTCCCATTTTCAGATACTCGTCACTGGAGAATTCAACAGGTGAAGCGGCTCCATTCTTTTCGACGGGACCAGTAAAAACATCTTCATTCTGACCTGAAAGTGGTTGACCTTCCTCAACTTCTGCTTCAGGTTCATCCTCAAAAGAACCACCTGAAACTTTCAGATTGTCCTCTCTTGATCTTGGCGCACTTGAAGGGGGTCTATTTGTGTGCTGATTCTTTTCAAGAGGACCAACATTAAGATTGCTAACTAAGTCACGATCATCATGGAGGTCTTCTTGCATTGCCTCTGTATGACTGTTGTCTTCTTTACCCAGATCATCATTTTCAGAGTCATCTAATGTGTACTTGACCGACTTTCGAGCTCGATTTGACTAGAAAGAAATATAGAACAGTACAAGTTAGTAATGAATGTTGGTGTATATTTAACATCCATATTTACAGGTTAGTCATACATCCAAAGACAAAACTAGAGCACCAAGTTCATAAACACAATAATGGTGAGCACCAATATCATCTGTAACGGGAAGGTAAATCAGGGAATAAGTAAAATAAGAATAGGCATGCTGTGTAGAAATGAGGTTTCAACCCAATATGATAAGATGCCGCCCTCCTAAATAAGAATTTTGGCTTGAAACAACTGCATCAATGCAATAGCTCAACAATCAAAACCAATGAGTTCATCAAATAGTCCAACATGCTTATCTCAGTTAATTTATATTCATGAATAATTTCAGAATATTTTCACACCCCATAAACTCTCTCTGGCATTGGCATCTCCATGGTGAAAACAACAGTAATACTACATGTGATGCGAATTCTATGTCATGAAAAAACATTATCATGTTGCTCAGGCCTGTTTATTTAACTGGAAATGACATGACGAGAAAAAGCTGAAAACTAAAGCATACCTTTCGTACTCCATCCCTCCGTTCAATATTTTCAACTTGTTCATTGGAGTCACTAAATCTTGTCTCATCAGAACTGCTTCCACTATGCCCAATACCAGTATCTCTTTTCCTTTTACCTCTTCCCACAGCCCGGCCCCTTCCAACTCCGCGGCCAGCTCTTCCACTACGGCCTCGATTAGATTTGCCGCTGCTTACTTGAAGCTGTTCAGAGTTTCCCAGTTCAGATGGTTCAGCCTCTGCCTGTTTCATCTTTCTTGAATTCTTCTTGGTTGATTTTTGTATTGAGTTGCTATCAACATTGATGCTACTGTCTGTACCACTTGGAAGTTTGGATATATCGCCCGCATGTTTACTGGAGTTTGCCCTTCTTTTTTTCCCACTCTTAGGAGCTTCTTGTACAAAGTCTTCATCTAGTTCTGAGGACTTGTTCCCTGTAATTCCTTTAAGAGCTTTGTTGATCCTCTTGCTACGAACTTTTGCAAATCTCTCATTAAAAGTATAAAATGCTTCCAAGCGGAGTTGAGTCTTCATCAAGCCATGTAAAAGATGAAAAAAAAAAAGTTATTCAACATATCAACGGAACTTACAACAACATAAACAGAAAAAATGAAAGAGATAGCTAAAAACCTAAATTACTAAGAGAGAGTAAATCTATGTAATGAGTAGAGAAGGGGTTTTTTCAGGTTGTCCACTTTTCCATATTTTCCGAAGACTAAATGTTTATTGTGTGTGGCGGGACAGAGAGTAACCTCGTGTTTGCTGTACTCCTTCAGAACAGGTTGAAGCAACTCATCGGCCTTTTGTGTGTTCCAAGCAAACTTCTCCCAGCATAATCTGTAAGCAAAGAAATTGTATCAACCAAACATTATGACCGTCAAAGTGTCATCGGAGCAACGTACTTGCTGATAACAGCAAGCAAAACCATTTTTCTATCACATTAAGCATGAAATTTTGAGAAGTACGTACATAGGAAACCAGATCCAGACGTGGGCACATTTTTTATCAGTTATAGTCAAACGATAAACTTTTAACTAGAAGTAAAGATCTCAAGCAAGAAATAAATTAGAATTAGCAGAAAAGTTATAGTCAAACGATAAACTTTTAACTAGAAGTATAGATCTCAAGCAAGAAAGAAATTAGAATTAGCAGAAAAAAGTTGGAGATATGTCAGATTCAAGATATTGTGTGCTCTGGCATAAACTAGCATACTAAACAACAGTCTAAAGAGGAAATTAAAAGCTACAAAGATAAAGGACTTACTTGCGAAGAACAAGGAGATCTGGCTTCCCCCATGAGAAGGGATCGGTTGACTTGTCCACTTGTGGAGATATGTATGCGTTTATGACTGCTTCACTTGGAAAAGTGGAAGGAATGTGCCAGTTTTTGCTCACATTTCTCTGCATAAGCAAAATAAATCACACTTCAGGAAACAATGAACACCCTAAAACCAAAAATATACAGGGATAGATGAGTTTACATGCTTGTCCATGAAGACTTGCTTGGTTTTATCAATGTAGCCACTTGACAAGTCAGAGTGCCCTTCTGCACTGCTACCAGCTCTCGACTCTTTATTCCTTGAAGTAGATTCTGTTCGAACATCAAGTTTTCCTAGGATGGTTGGATCTGGTGATTCAATCCACTCCCGGAATTTAGCAAGCCCATCTTCTTCAGGAAATGCATTGACAACCTCTATAGCATTAACAATGCCGATCCCGCTGAAATTACATATACATGCCACAATAAATGAGACCAACTATGTGAAGTCCATTGTTTTCACTCAACAAAGGAGTATGCCAGGAAAAAGGTTGAATTTCTGTCAAACAGCTCAACAAAGAGGAATTCAAGGATGTCGAAGCATATTACCTTACACCTTCAGTATAATCACTCCCAAGAAGCAGTGCCATACGAATTAGTTTTTCGCGTGATAAACCAAGCTCATTCTCAACATCCTGATAAACAACATCAATTAACAACAAGTTATGACCTTCCAGTGCGGTAACAAGAGAAGTCTATTTAAACATTATTCATACAAATTGAATTTCAGCACAAATTGCGGGTTTGGTTATTGCAGAAGGTGATGGCAAAAATAGCCCAATACGTGGGAACACTTCATTTGAAATATGACTTGACGAAAGGGAAAGGTAGGGATCGAGGGAGATAGTAAATAGTACAAGACAGATTCAGTAACCTCAGAAACATCTTATGGGTACAAGAAGAAATCGAGTAGGGCTATGTTCAAAATATTTTAAACATAACTGGAGATGATGTAAAAATAAGGGAAGTCGCTAATACAAACCTTCATGAAGTAAGTCTCAACGTATTTGCGTTCATCAAATATATTCTTGTAAACGCTTCGAGCGCCAAACAAGAATACATCAGAGTCATCTGTAACCACCCCATCTACAAGATTCGTGAGCTCCATGTACGCACACTGAGCTTCAGCTTCCATTGGTGCAATAATATAAGGCAGGCCAAACATTTGAAGAAGCTCCTGAAATTATATTGACCATTGTATTATTGGGTAGCACTTACAAAGAGATATCTAATTAAGGCTGTATAGAAATGCATGCAGGCATAAGAGGGAACACTTGTCATTTACAGACTCCCACAAGATCAAAAAAGGTAGTGACCTCCGCCCAGCTCCAAGAAAACACCAAAGAAATGGTAAATACCCATGGCAACAGCAGTTAAATAAAAGTTTACTCTCATATATCAATCCTTTCTCCAGCAACTTTCACACTCAGACAATAACTAGTATGTTCGTCTATTATTATATAAAACCAATACTTAAATTGTTTACATTTTTTAAATGGATAATCTATGTACACATATACCTAAGAGCTTATTGGATCTCATACTCTTTTCAAATCTTGATTTGAAGATTTCAGGGTTTAAATTACTATTATACATGACTGAGTAAAATCACAGTTGCCTGTGAAATTAAACCGTTAGAAATAGAAGGCATCTGACCATATAAAATCAGTTAAAGAGTAGTACACAATACTTTCACAACTTCAAATTTAGTTTGATCACACACCTGGCATTCTGCAAACATTTCGCCACTAACAGATTCTGCATTGCGCTCAAGCTTTCTCTGCTCATGCCCTAGATCTATGCGCTCTTGGCTTAGATCCAGCATTTCCTCCTCCAAACTAGCCTCAGTCATTTCAGTTGGTACGTTAACTTCATAATTAGATGTTGATTCCTCATTGTCTTCTGCTATGGGCCTGTTTGCATCATGGCAAACTTTTCCATCATCATGGATAACTGTTGATTCTTGACCAGTAGAATGTTCGGTTTTTTTAGTATTTTCTGCATCTTGATATTCTTGTTGTTGAGCATCAGTAGGAAAAACATGAGGCAACTCACTCGACACTGTTTCATAAATCTGCGCCATGCCAGAAGAACTATCAGCAAACTTCATAAGTTCACTGCTAACACTTGGTGTATCTAGGAGCTGATCCACAATCAACTGATCCCCTCTTTTCCCACCAGTACTATCAGCAAACTTCAAAAGTTCAATGCTAACATTGGGTGTCTCTAGGAGGTGATCCTCAGTCAAGTGATCCCCACTTTTCCCATCACAAGTTTGTAATGTTTCACTTTCAGTACCCATATGTACATCACCAGCTGCATTTGTTCCCTGGCAGAAAGGTTCTGAATGGGAATCGTCGTATGTTTCAAGCGGTTTTTCTTTCTGTCCCTCCATTTTATGAGGATTGGCTGCCATTGATGATACCACACATCCGTTACCAGAATCATCGCCAGCAATTGACAAATTCTTAGACGAATCATTATCCGGCCTTTCGATTTCATCGACAGCCTCATTCGATAATTTATCTCTATGCAAAAAATCATTGAAGGAATGGACCTCAGAATCGGCTTTCCTATTCTCTTCATGGAAAACTCCAGGACTCACTTCCCGATGAGCAGCAAGACCTTTTTCTTCACCTTTTCCATCCACAACTGACACATTTGTGGATTCTGGTCCACTGAAATCGCTAAGACTTCTCCTAATTGCTTCATGGAGCTGAGCTTCCTCTTCTAAAGCACCTTTTGATGCAGGCTCCTCACTAAGTTTGTCGAGAGAGCCGGAAGCATTTGTAGGAACATCAACATCTCCGTCCTCCCATTCCACATCACTTTCAATATTATTATCGCCTTCTGAAATAAACAGATCACTTCCTTTCTTATTTGTATGATTAATGTCACCGTTATCTCCAGTTACCCCTTCCCAGTCAAAATATGAATCAGAGTGAGAGTACTGTTTGTTTATGGCACTATCATCAGCCTTACAAACCAACACTGGATTGCCTGCTACTAAGTCAGCAAATAACTTATCATCACCATCCAAAGAACTAGGGCTGCCATCGTCCTGAAAGGATATCTCTATCAAATTTGCACTTCCTGGTGTGGACTTTCGGTCATCATTTAAGGGTAAAGGTTGATCACCGTCCTGACATGGAGATTTTGTAAGCTCATCTTTATCAGTAAGTCTTGAGTTATTACTGGCATTTTTGGCAAGGAGTCCGTCACCATTAGCAATTCCTGAGTTCTCTCTATCTAGATCATCAACTTCTTTCATCAACTCCAAATTTCTCTGTAAATCTCGAGTCATTCGAATCCCCATAGCCCTCACTCTACTGACTCGAAGGCGCCCCCTCTCATCCATATATGTCTCAATACTATCATCAAATCTAGAGGAGTCATCTGCAACTGCCACAGTTTCAGAAGCTGATCGAGCGGTAGATGCCACCTTGTCCATCGATTCAGAAACAGTGGGCGGTGTCTGATGCGGCTTTCCACCGTCTTTCTCCACTCCAGCAGAAGTAAGAACTCTGAAAAATTATGATCGTGTTATAGTATTAATCAAACCAGAAGAAAAACTAAAGCAAATTCGCAAGTTATTTGAGAAGTACTAGTAGCCAAGGAAAATGTATGGTGGCTGGGCTCTTCGTCTAGAAAAAAAAATTATGACCGATTTGATGGATTCTTATTCAAATATGACAACAAAGCTTGAGGTACTTAAGGCTGTATACTCACTGCTTATCCCCAGTGAAAGATGATGAGAAAATAAACTCTCTATTGGCTTCAGAGGCTATCCGAGACGTCTGCACACCACCTACCCCCTTGCCAGCAGCAGATTTTTGGACTTCGCCTATCTCCCGCCGGAAAGCCACAGTTTTGAGGTAAGATTGTATCTGTAATTCTGAAAACTTGGCGGGGGCCTACATTTGCAGACAGAATAATCAAATGAGAAGATCCAAAGTGACAGTTCAAGTCTTACATCACAAAGAGATTTTAAGTTCAAATTTAATTAATAATACACAGCAACCTGGAAAGAATCAGACCCACCTCCATAACTACCAAATTCACCCAACTGGCTTTGATCTCACTTATTTTTCTTAAAAGTGATCCAAATACTTTTGGAAGGATGAGGGCACTTCAGATTCTTTTTCATATGATTCACTGGCTAGCTGCCATTGACAATTCTTTCTTTGCAAAGAAGAAAATATCCTTATCATCTCTCTACAACTTTAGCCATTTGAATCAAAATTCTTTGGTTGGCTTCTCGTGCATTAAAATTGAGTTTCAAGGTAAATTATTAGCCTTCTTTCGTACAGAGTGTTATGATATTGAGCCATAAAGATCGTTTCCCTTTCCTTTTGTTTAAGTAATTGTAGCTTGGATATGAATATTCATGACGGTGTTTGTCTGCCCATCTTAAGAGAAGACGTAATTTAGTTGCTACACTGGATTAGAATCATATGACAATATTTATCATCCTAGCAATGAGTAAGAACCTAGGATCAATTAGGAGGGACGTGAACATAAGCACCATTGAAGATCATGCAGTAAATACAGAACCCGGAGGACATGAACTCCATAGCTGATAGCTAGCACAAACATCAGGAAGCACTCTTCCTACTTGATTCGGGCAGAACATGCATACCACTACCAAACTTTTATCTAGTTTTTTTCTGGAAACACAAAGTTGTGTTCCTAATTGGTTTCTTCCACAATGAAGAAAATCCATCCTTCTTTCTACTCTTATCATCCATAGTTATACAGTCTTAATGTTACATTTGTATCTTCATCCTGCTCAGGTCTTTTCCCTTCTGCATGCTATTTCAGTATTTCTTAACATTCCATGGATACTCCAATCCCGTCGACAATGCATCCACAATTGAATGCAAAATGAATGCCAAGAACCAGCCGAACTTTTTCTAGAACACACATTCAACTTTGAGTCTTCATTTTCTCTGTTTAAATTATATAACACAACTAAATCCAGATAAATCGACTATATAAACGGGTGAGCCGTTCTGTAACTCAT
The DNA here is from genome assembly GCA_023055425.1 of Linanthus parryae. Taxonomy (NCBI): domain Eukaryota; kingdom Viridiplantae; phylum Streptophyta; class Magnoliopsida; order Ericales; family Polemoniaceae; genus Linanthus; species Linanthus parryae. Next base: position 662,833 of record JALGPY010000012.1, read on the forward strand.
CTGTCTAGCTTGTTAAGATGCAAAGAATTTTGGCTTCCAATGAAGTTGTGGTTGGTTAAAATTTGGTTATGAATATATTACATTGGAATTGCTACTTCCCTGGTTCATTGCATATACAAAAAGCAGTACTTCAGTATAAAACAATATCCGTGATATCCCATGACTTTCGTCCCTTTTGAGACTACCTTTTAGGCCACTGTAACAGTTAATGAATTTTAAGGAAGTTATTTATAGTAGTCCTTTTTTCGAGGAAGATACTATTCCTTTTTGGTAATTGCTAAATCATGCAAATTCTTCAGTAATTTTAAAATCGTGCTAATATGAAAACCCTGAACTCAGTGCTTCACCACATGTCAAAGACTATACCACATGCAAATTCTTCAGTAATTTTAAAATCGTGCTTTACAATCGAAACTTCTTCGACTATACCACATGTCAAAGACATAAAAAAGCATACTTGTCGAGCCAGACTAAGCCTAAGAAGAGAAAGACAACCTTAAAACAAAAATTATGGATATGATTACAATCAGTATATTAAATAAAATGATTCACAAATACCTTTTTAACCTTCTGATATTTCTGTCTGTTCTCAGCCATCAATCTTTCCCTCATCTACATAAGTTCAAGTTCACATCGCAAATTAGAATGGAAAGTACACATATATATCCACTACAAATTAGAACATAAGGTATCAAGCAAAGAACATGTGATTGTGTGTGTAGGAGAGAGAGAGAGAGAGAGAGAGAGAGAGAGAGAGAGAGACAGAGAGAGAGTTAAATTAAGTTAACGTGAGAGCTTTCACCTGAACAAGAAGATCAAGTTGCATTGATGGAGGCAAAGCAGCTAATACAGCAGGATCAATGGTACCATTCATAGTTGGCTGCAAAAACAAGCGCATGAAAGGATAAATAGCAAATAGAAGTTTCTGAAATTATACCAGTGTGAGGCACCAGATGCTAAGATACTAAATGGTGATTGAGAGAGAGCGAGCCAAAAGAAGCATCAGGTTCCATTTGCTACTATCAAAATATCATACATACAAAGTAACAAAATCCCGCAAAGATGCAATGGAGATTAAGATTATATATATCTGGTTAACTCACCTCCAAAGCCGTTTCCCAATTCATAGAAGCTGCTACATGAATGAAATCACATCCTCCCACCATATTTGCATTCAAATTTCATATTACAGCCTCTGTTCTCTTTGGTTCTGCTCTAACCCCCTACCATCCTAACTCACAAGGAGCAATTTCTAAGATTTCCTAATGAATTCATCTATCGTGTATTCTAAGGTTATTCTGTTCATCTACTCTCTATGCAAACAGCGTTATGCTACATGACTTCCTACAGCTGCATTTCAAACCTAGGTATGTATCACAAAGACTTGTTTATCAGAATCGTAATATTTATCATCCTAAATTTCAAATCCTGACAAAAAATAAAAAACTTAAATCAAACCAGACTAAAGTGCATACAAGCATCATTTCCTCGTCATCATCTTCATCCTCTCCATCTGCAGGAATACCAGCACTAGAGATTGATGCATTGCCAGGAAAGCGTTCATCTTCCTCTGCCGCAAGGGATGCTGCTAGCCTTGATAAACACCGAAAAAAATAATGATAAATATATAAACCATCATAATTTGATGACACTGAAAGAGGTAAAAGTATAAATAAACTAGAATGGAGTCTAGTATGAAGCTTACATCTCATCTAACTTCTCCTGATTATAACCAAATGACGCATGACTACTTCCTCCTGCATCATTACAAGCAAAATCTCCCTGATCTGTGCATACGCTTTTACCCTTGGCAACAGCTGCAAGGGATGCTGCCAACCTTGACCAAATCGGCATAAAAAACATCAATTTCCATGAGTAACATATGGGCAATGCAATCAGCCAATTTGTAGATAAGATAAACTTACATTTTGTCTAGTTCTTCCTGTTCGGAACTTAGCGGCACAGCCTGATTTCCATCTGGTTTGTTATTTGAAAAATCTCCTTCATCAGTGATCACTTTTTTACCCTTGGCATCATTCTTCTGTCTCTGACTCTCAAGATCCTTGGCCAGTTCTTTCAGTCTCATTGTCTTGAGCTATTATTAGCAATGAAAAACAATATTAATAAGTCTAAATGCACCCATTATCACAAGACCTTCACCATCTCCCAAACTCAACACAGCAAAGTGAGTTGTGAGCTTATTGTCCATCAAAAATCCTTTCTTAATTGTAAACAAATGTAAACAAGAGATGCTAAAAATTAGATTTTGGGTACCAAAGTTTCTTCACAAAAAGTAGTCACTTTATCAAACAAATTGGGTACAAAAACTCACACGGTTGAGGAGCAATTTTTGATGGACAATATAGTTGAGGTGCAAAGTGAGTTGTGAGCATATTGTCCATCAGAAATCATTTCTTAATTGTAAGCAAATGTAAACTAGAGAAACTACGGGCCGGTTTGGGAATGCTTCTGCTGCTACCACAGTTGCTTTCCGACAGCAGAACCAGTTTTAGTGCGTTTGGTAAAAATATTATTTCTGCTTTTTCGGACAGTTTCTGTTGTCCCACAACAGTTTTCAAGAAGCAAGGGGAGTGATGCTTTTCCAAAAAGTTCTTTTGATTAATTTATCTACAACCGATTTTAACCTTACAATTTTTTAAAATATCAATAGTTTTCTTTACGGAAATGACACGTGTCAGGTAGCTTTTGTCATTTTACCCTCCCACAGCAAGTTCACAGTTGATTTTACCAAACACAAAATTACTATATCAATATTTCACAGCAGCTGTTACGTAACTTTTACCAAACAACATTTTATCTAGAATTCACAGCAACTTTCTCACAGTGTTTTCACACAGCAGCTTCCATCGCCGCCACAGCATTCCCAAACTAGCCCTAAAAATTAGATTTCGAGTACCAAACTTTCTCCACAAAAAATACTCACTCTATCGAACAAAAATTGGTACAAAAACTCACATGGTTGAGGAGCAATTTCTCCGCAGTCTTCCTGATCTTCGCCTTCGCATTCTCGCGCTGTCTCCGACGAGCAATCACAGTCCTGCGTTTCAGCGCCGGCGTCGCACCATCAAACACAAACACAGGTTTGGTGCGGAGAAACAGCAGTTTACAGATTCTGCGGAAGAATCCCAATATGTGAGCGTTCCTGACCATTTCGCCTTTCTCGTCTCTCATCGCCTTCATGAACTGCACCATCCATATACTCGCATCTGCAAAATTAAAAGTTAAATTAAAGAATCAGACTTCGGAGTGGCGAAATCGGAGTTGGAATTAGGGTTTGGGGGGTTGGAGAGGAGGAGGAGACCGATTGCGAGTTTCTTTCCGGCGAGGGTTTCGACGGAGACTCGGCGGCCGACGGGGGCGAGGAGTTCCCAGAGGTTGTGGACTCCCATTTGTTGGAGACGATTCGGCTTCGGTTATGGTTGCCGCCAAAGAGAGTCTTCGCCATTGCTATTTAGTTACTCTCGTGTCGCAGGGGAGAGTAAACGACGGCGTATCGTGTTTTGACTTGGATGTGAGTGAAACGCGTGTGGAAACTAAATCGTCGGTGGAGTGAATAGGTGAAAGTTAGGGGGTGATTTTGTAAGGGTAGTATTCACTTACACGGTTACACCCCCTCAGTTTAGGCTGATTTCACTCACACATCTCCTAGTTTGGAAAAATTCACTTACACCCCCTTATGACTAGTAAGCTTGTTGTCACTTACAGCCGCTCTCATAGATTTATCCTTCTAGAGGCTGCAAAGGTCAATCCACGCCAATGTGTAATCTCAACATGTGCAAAGATCGCAGGTTGCATATGTGTTTCTGAACGTGGTGGAACTACTACAAGCAAAAGTCATAACTAATTCGAGGCAGAATTCACAAAAATTGGGATGAACTGGCATTTGGAGCCTCCGTATGCGAATATTGGTCCGCAAAATTGAATTATGGAAGCTACCCTATACAACTAACATAGTAAGTATGTTTGTGCAAAAATCTGAGAAACCCGAATGCCCCCAGAGGTCCGAGCCGAACCGACCTAATAACCATGGAGAGTATTTTTATTTGATTGGTTTTGGGTTGACAGTTTAAGAAACGACTAAAGTCGGGTGATCCACCGGTCATTTAATTTTAACTCGTTTTTACCCACCCCTACCCGAATATGTACTAATTCCACAGTTCTATGTAAAATAGTAAAATAGTACTAGTAACTAGAAGTTACTAACTTCTATTCATATCCATACATGGACTGTTGATAAAGCCTCCTACTAAATAAATTACAAGCTTTGTCTAAAAAAAACTTCTATTCATATCCATACAAGCCCTATGTCACTATCTATGTCCATACATATACTAATATTTTTTATCCAATTATTTCATTTGTTATTTCTAGAAAGAGATGTATGAGATGGGAGAAGTCAACAACACATATCCATCTCATGTGGAAAGAACCTTGATCGTCAACTGGAACAATCAACCCATGGCAAGAAGGATCAATGTTCAACTAGAATAAACGTAGTATTTGTCTGATTGCCACTTAATCAGGACGAAATTCTCTAACTTAACCTTCCTCTCCATATATGGTGGACGTGAGTTCCTTTATTTTTGCTATGTTTTCCGGTGACCACATCGCCGAAAAATTGTGCGACGTAGTAGGTCGGGTCGGTCGGCAAAGTAGCGAAATATCCGGTCGAACCGACCCGTGCTCAGCCCTAATAGTAAGTACACGGAGGGGTGTAAGTGACGACATGTTTGGAAACCATAAAGGGGTGTAAGTGAAGTTTATCAAACTAGAAGGGCGTATCTGAAAATCAACCAAAACGGAAGGGGTGTAAGTGAAAATTACCCAATTTGTAATGGAAACGAAGAACGTCACCACCGCTTTGAGACCACAAGCCCCTCTTTCTTCTTGTTCAAGTTGCGGTATTCGCCATTTTCAGTGCAGAAGAAGATGGGAGCGGTGAATACAGAGCTTGAGGACCTCTTCGGAGAGAAGAAGAGCAAGAAGAACCCCTTCGTCCCTCTTGGTACTCACCTGCCCTCAATCTTATTATTACGTTTCACTATCTATGTCTTTTCAGCGATTGCGTTTGTGTGTGTATATCGCGAATGTGGTTTATGTATCTGTAGGTAAAGAGCTCGTTTGGCTCATCTGGTACTTAGTATACTCTTAAATTACTCAATTTCGAGGGCTATCGCTCACGGTTTCGGAATTAGGGCACCAGAAATGTGGAAAATCGTTTGTTCTCGGATCTGGATCGAAAAATTGTAGGAGAAGGTGATGTTTCCTGGTTAATTACTCTGTAAAGCGAGCTAATTTATCTTAATCAGGCGATATCGGTGTGCTTCTTTAGGCATGATTGAAATGAGCTTCCCTTTTTAAATCACAGCATTAACTCAGAAGCGGATCAGTCAGAATTGAAGTTTGGAAATTACTTGAGAGAGGTTTTCAACAAAAAAATTAAATCGAATCGAGAGCTGTACTGGTTGAGTTCCGTGTGTTTATATACTACTTGGTGCTTGCGATCAACAACAAAGTTGTAGGTACTGCTTGATCTTGAATGAAAAAATAAGTAAGAAGCACATGTTCTTCTTTCTGTCCCACCAATCAAAGTTGCTTAGCTAGCAGCTTTGATTGGTGGGACAGAAAGAAGAACATGTCTTCAAGGAAATTCTTGCTAGGATGGAAAGAAGACCATGTCTTTCAATAATTCCATCTTCCTATATACGCCTCACCATAGTTCCCTTCCTCTACTGGCCCTTAAACATGAGGAAATTCGAAGAGAGGGGAGGGTATAATCTACTTCAATAGGTATAAGTTTCTCTTGAATTGCTTTCATAATAGGTATAATCCATGTGCTAGAATAAGAGGTTACTATTAGTTGGAATGCACACTTCATTTTAATTACTCCATGTGTGGAAATGTACGTCAAACCTACCCAGGAAATTGTGAAGAGGTGAGATCGTTAATTTTTCTAGGGATTGAGATTTCATGGCATATTTTGTTTGGATAACTAAAGGGCCATTCCAGTTAAGACTTAACATATGAAAGTGCATTACATTAATTATATTATTTGTTGAAGGATGGTCATCAATGTTCTGTAGGATATCTGAAAATGACTTTTCCATAGGAGTTATCTTGAGATATTAGAGTGACTATTATTAGTTCTGATGTTCCACTGTGAGTGTTTTTCCCTCTAAATGTACTCAGTACTATTGTTGAGTAGCATGTGTGTTGTCTGTCCAGTTACGAATTTATGGTACTGAACGGGATCACGGAATGCCATACCCTATGAAATTCGGTACGCCAAGAATTTCAGAATTGTGAGTGTATACTCAATTGTATACTCAATTGTGACTTGTGAGTGTTAGCCGGCGACAATTTCAGAATTAGGGCACCAGAAATGTAGAAAATCGTTCGTTCTCGGATCTGGATCGGATAATTGTAGGAGAAGTTGATGTATCCTGGTTAATTGCACAGTAAAGCGAGCTGCTTTATTTGTATCAGGCGATATTGTTGGCCTGAAGATGGTTCTCCAGGTGTGCTTCCTCAGGCATGATTGAAATGAGCCTCCCTTTTTAAATCACAGCAGTAGTAACTCAGAAGCTAGGATCAGTCAGAATTGAAGTTTGGAAATTACTTGAGAGGGGTTATCAACAAAAAATGAAATCGAATCAAGAACCGTAACAGTAATGGTTGAGTATCGTCTGTTTATATTCTACTCGGTGCTTACTATCAACAACAAAGTTGTAGGTACTGCTTGATCTTGAACAAAATAAATAAATAAAGAAGGTGCTTGCTTAGCTAGCAGCTTTGATTGGTGAGACAGAAAGAAGAACTTGTCTTCAAGGAAATTCTTGCTAGGACGGAAAGAACATGTCTTTCAATCAGTCAATCTTGCTATTTTCGCCTCACCAAAGTTCCCTTCCTCTACTGGCCCTTAAAGGTGAGGAAATTCGCGGAGAAGTATAGTCTACTTCAACTGGTATAAGTCTCTCTTGAATTGCTTGAATTCATAATAGGTATAATCCATGTGCTAGAATACCAGGTTACTGTTAGTTGGAATGCACACTTCAGTAAAATTACTCCATGTGTGGAAAGGTACTTCAAACATACCCAGGGAATTGTGAAGAGGTGATATCATGAATTTTTCCAAGGATTGTGATTTCATGGCATACTTGGGGCCATTTTGTGTGGTTAACTAAAGGCCATTCCATTTAAGACTTAACATATGAAAGTGCATTACATGAATTATATTATTTGTTGATGGATAATCATCAATGCTCTGTAGGATATTTGAAAATGAATTTTCCATAGGAGTTGTCTTGAGATATTAGAGTGTCTATTATTATTTCTGATGTTCCATAATGAGTGTTTCTTTCTTTAAATGTACTAGGTTTGAGTACACGTTGTGTTGTCAGCCCAGTTACGAATGTAGTATATGTATGGTATTACCTATTGGTGGGCTGACGATGGTTCCCTGGATGAATGTATGTATGTGTGTGTGTTTGGGGGGGGGGGGGGGGGGGGGGGTTGTCAAACCCCTACTTGTATAAACCCGGAAAATCACAATTGTTTTAGGACGATGATAATCACAGAATATTCACTACATATTTTGTAAATCAAAGGTCGGCCCCCACTTGACCTGAGTTCTGTAAACGCTGTCTGGCGCGATGACAGCTCGTTAGCAGAAATTGAGCAGCTCATTTGTGAGCATGTGGCAAACCACAAAGCCTCCAAAGCCTCTACTCCACTGCGCACCGCCACGGAGCCCAACCCGACCACTGTTTGCTCTGATGCCATTTGTAACGACCCGAGAGAATTATTGTCCAAGCAACTTCTTGATCCATACCACCGGATCAAAATGCTTAAGCCTAGAAGGAGCTAATAATAATACACAGGGTCCAGTATGGGTGAGTTTGGTATGAATTTTTACACCTTGTAATCCACTTTGGACTTTAACCTGTTTTGAACTTTTTTTTGAGGTGTTTGGTGTGGACTTTTTGTGCCAAGTTTTTGGATTTTAGATTTTGGCTTTCTAGTGTAAAACTGGATTTTGAAAAAAGTGGATTTCACCTGCTTCTTTGTACTTTTGTCTTAAAGAAAGTTACCAACCTACCCATACTCTTCTTTTGTGTTTACATACTACAGCAATTAATTTTACCTACAATAGAATTATTAGTAAATATAAAAATCTTCACTAACCATCAAAATGGTTACATCACTAACTTTTTAACAGAACCAACCTTTTACACGGACGCATACATCTTTTTTCATCAACTCTTTCGTCACAGACTTTATTCCCAACTAAAATGTTGATTTTAAAGCTCAAAACTCACCGTATATATCAGACATCTAATCCACCATAATCCGATGTGGGATGGGTTATTACAATCTCCCCACCTAAAGACTCGACGTCCTCCTCGAGCGTGTAATGTTACAGTTCATGTGAAAACGGTAGTTTGGTGAACCCAATGGCCTTTTTGGGTAGGGGATAAAATCTTGGGGATAAGGAATGCTGGGATTAAAGGTAGGATCTGATTGTACTGGGATAAGGCAGGATAAGTGATTTTTGGTTCTGAATTTTTGGTCAGAGCAGGATCTGAAGAAGTATTAGTGCGAAAATGACCACATTGTCGTGCAATGTCGTGGAGTTGGAACTGGAGTTGTTACCTTCTAATTTGTGCATAAAACACTTCTTTTTATGATTAATCAACAAACTACACGCTTTATTATATTTTGGATTTGGACACTGCTTCCACCTTAATTTTAATTTTTTGCTTATATAAAATTAAATGAAAATGTAACTAATTTATAAAATAAGAAAAGAAAAAACAAGAACAGAATCAGCAACGGGAGTAGAAGAAGGTGGGTGGACGAGGATGGAGTTGGCAGATTGGTAGGAAATTGGAGATTAAAATCTCCTATTCAAACACCTAATTTATGCTCGGGAGAAACGCAGGAGAAGAAGATGAAGGTCGCAAAGAGGAGTTAGAGATGAGGGCAGCGGGTAGAGTAGGACGATGGCGGCGGTGGGCAGAGGAGGAAGACGACAGCGGTTGTGGGCTTTGTCGGAGTGGATGGAGGCTGGTGGTGGGCTTCGTCGGAGTGGATGGGGCCTAGTGGTGGAGCAGTTTGTGGGTTGATCCCTCGGAGGTAGAGGGAGAGAGGAAGACATTGTAGAGAGAGCATTGTGGGTTTTGATTATTTATACCTTTTAATTTTGTGATATTGATGAGGGTAATTTTGTCTACAAAATAAGCCCAAATCATATTCTACCTTATACCTTGTGTGGGTGATACAATTTGAAGGGAAATGAAGGCATAATTGGACATGGGGATTAGGGGGTACAATTTTTATCCCGTAGTTTATCCCGCACCCAAACACGGGATAAACTTCAACGAGTATAAAATTATCCCTATCCCCCCATTTATCCCTTTCCCAAACAAGGCCGAAAGGTACAACAAATTATATTATACTATAAACGTTCTTAAAATTCATGTATTTCTGTGAAATATGCCAACTTTGTAAAGAATTGACATTAGTTGAATCATACAAGTCAGGAGTCAAGTGTACCTATGTTGGGGTGGAGCCTGGTTTTGGCGACCCTTTTATTAATCGACCCGGTTCATGTTTAGCTACGCCCCGAAAAAGGAGACATGATTCGTGGAGCGAAGGTTTGGGCCGGGTTCACCTCCAAAAGAAAATATTCTGGCCTGGTTTGACTTGGTTGGGCTCGGATCCGACCCGGTTTATCAAGTTGTCTATTTATAGAGCTATTAGGGTTTTTAACATTATGTTGAGCGTTTTCTTGATTTTGCTTGTAATTCTCTCTGTGACGTTTTCGTCTGTTTTTGTGAAATCTCTGCAACTCTGTGGATGTTGTCTGCTTTGCTAGACCACGTAAATCTGTGTTTTAATTCTTTCTTGTCTGCGAGTTTTTCCATAACAACCTAGCCTCCCCAAGTTTATATTGACTCACAAGTTTGGGGAAGTCGAGTATACATGCGGGTTTGAAGAGATCTTATAGAGTATTGGCTGTTGAGTCTACAAGAGAGATGAGACGAAAGAAAGTGAAGGATTTGATCAAATAATTATTTTTATGTATAAGGCGAGCGGAATAAGAATGACAAATGACCTTAATTGCGCAAGCCCCCTTATGGGATTATACCCATAGAATGTATATGTATGAAGGTTCAGATTAACACTTGTATAGTATCTAGACAGTCAGGGTTGTGAAGCAACATTCGTTGATGACTTTGAGGCAGAACTTACCCTTCCAGCACAAAAGAGTTCATATTTTGAGCTAAAACACCAGACTTAAAGACTATCTATATGGAACCAGCTCTGACCAATATGAGCTCTAGACGTAACTTTTATTTCTGTTGGTTTGGATGGTGACATCCAGGAATTACCCTGATACTTGCGTATTGGCAGTGTGGCACAAAAGAATGAACTGCTATTATGTGCTACAAGTATTATTGTGGGTTGAAGCTCTTTCTTTCTGTATGAGTATGAACATGACCTAACATCAAATTATGGGGATATTAGAACCTCACCAATGCTTTTCAGTCTATTCAATCCAAACTGGTACTTCTCAAAAATTGTGGACATGTTCTCTGGATTCATGGAATCTATAAAACCACATAATATTCTCTTCCCTTACAATTTTCCAAAAGACAAAATTAACTTCCCCAAAATGTTGCTCTAGGCTTCCCAGTTTATTACTCAATATATCACATACAGATAGACCTTGTTCAAATTTCTTACTGTTGCGAACACCACAGCCCCTTCGTATAAATGACTTGACTTGCAGAAGTCTTTTCTTATGCTCTCCCTATAGTTTGCTTTTATTGTTTCAGAATATAATTTAGTTGAGAACAATTTGCATGCGAGACAAACCAAAAGATATCTTTAATATGGTATACAATTTTACATTAACATCATTGCCTATGTGGTATGCTAATCACACATAAAGGGTCAAGGGAAAACCCCAACCCTCTCATCTCAGAAAAAATCATATACCAGCTTCAGCATTGTACACAATATGTCAAATCCTCAGACCAAGTTTTCGGAGCATGGTTCCACATCGTATTTCTGGCATTCTAAGATGTTAAATCAGAGAAATTTCCTGTTGCTGGCTGCGTTGAAGTTTCTGTATGTGGTTTGTTTTGGGATGTTAGCTGAACTGTTAGTTTGGGGTTTAAGTGGATATAAGAAAATGTCCTGGTAATGTGGGAACTTTCGCCTGTGAATACCAGTTGTAGTTGTTGGACTTGGAATCACTGAGAAAGTCTATTCTTCAGAAGACCCAAGCATATCACCAGTAGATACTGGATGCAATTTCTCTTTTTCAACTGATAGATGTCCTTGGTGATTGGTTTGTGGGGGCAGCTGAGTGTCCTTTACTGATTCAGTAGTAATCATTCCATCCAGGAGACGATCATTCATTGAAAAGGTAGAGCTGGTTGTTGAACTGGTGTTGATGCCAGCTAATGATACTCTATTGAATGGTTGTTTTTTGCATGTTGGTATCAGAGTTTAATGTTCTCAGTTGTGGTAAAAGCTGCTTACTCTCATGAAAAATGATCAATCGTGGAGCCACTATAGGGCACAGTATAAGTTTCCTGAGAGGAGTATACTTGATATATGTAGAATGTTGAACAACCACATGTTTTGAGGTACACATGCATGGAGATTGACAGTTTTGGGGTAACCATTGATGCATTGTTGAAAGTTAATGGTACAAGTATATCAATTATCAAAGCACTCAAGAACATGTTGGCCCATGTCCTTAGTTTCGTTCATGATGCCAGTTCATTGGTGGTTGTTGCTTTTATGTTGGGCCCCTTAACCTTTTATTAGCTGGTAGTAACATCTTGCCATGGTACAGAACAGTTCAAACTTGTCTAGTCCAGTGTTAGGTTTCAGTCGCATATATCAAGTTATCATTAACTATGTAAAAATAAACTCATTTTAACATGCTTTAACAGACACATCACTCATATGATGTTCTATCATGTCATTCAAATCCCCTGCATGAGATCCGGTGATTGAATGCTGCTGGCCGTAGGCTAGATTAAGATTATATGATGCTCTATATAATTGGCAAAAAAAAGCAAAAAAAAAAAAAAAAAAAAAAACAAAAAAAACAAAAAACAAAAAACAAAAACTTGCTTTAACGGATAAATCACTCATTTTTCCCTGGTTATATGATTCTTAAAAGCATTGCTCTTGCAGCTCAACCTTTTTACTCGGTCTCATAATCTTGATTAGTGAATCGAACAGCTACTTAACTCTACGCGCCATCAATTTTTCCCTGGTAGATGCGCAAGTATGCTATATTCTTTTCAGCTGTGGCGTTTGTTCGAGGGAGTAGTTTTCTTATTTCTGAAGTAGCTAATTGAAGGTGGCAACTTGGCTGAACTGCTGGAGTTCTGTCGAGTTATGGTAAATTGGATGTATGCTGTGTTCTTGTTTGGCTGCGTTTATTTTTCCCTTGAAGCAATGAATTATTAAAGCTTGGTTTAATTTGCTTACCGAGCTTTGAACTGCATTGGAGCTTCTTTATGCTAGTGGAGTTTGCTTTGAGGACTATGAATTTACGCTGAGCTATGCTTCTTTGTGTGAGAGAACACTAAGCTATGCTTATCGAGTAGAGTCGGACTCTTCCAATTTTGGTTGTCATAAGAATGTTGACCTAAAATAACTGATCAGCGTTACCCTATTTGCTTAATAACCCCTTTTTCATTTGTTTTTTGAGATTTGGCATGCCATATGACACCAACCAAGAGCAAGTAGCGCTGTTTTGTTATGGAACAGTGTTGCAGATTCAAGATGGTAAGAATAGGTCATTAGTTACTACTAACTTTGTTCCCTCTGTACCTTACTAGTTGACTTGCAGGGGTCACTTTGACCCAGTGATTTGGTTAGCAAAACGATGCAAGAATTTGCGAAACCAAATTCTTGCATCCTTTTGCGAACCAAATAGCCGGGTCAAAGTGACCCGAGAAGTCAACTATGAAGATAGAGAGGGAATGGAGGTAGTAGTTAGTAACCACGATCTTAGAATTCTTAGTTGACATGGAAGACAGACACAGAACATAGGGGCAATCTTTTGTTCGCTGTTGCACTTTCCACTGCTAAACTCATTTGTCCTCGTCATTGCAGGGGCATTTGTGACGGGAGCTGTACTTTGTGCCGGACTAATCAGCTTCAAAAGGGGCAACTCTCACTTAGGTCAGCAGCTAATGAGAGCTCGTGTCGTCGCCCAAGGTGCAACTGTCGCGTTGATGCTTGGCTCGGCTTATTATTATGGGGAAAAGTTTTAAGTGACTCCCCTCTGCGAAGAGTTTAAACCTTGTGGGTCATAATTTTGCCATCTGACTCGCCCTCTCCAGGCTTATTATTTGAGCAAAAAAGGTGTAGGAACATAGTTCCATGTAGTTACCGTTGTTTGGTATTGCAATTTGTTTATGGTTTCAGTGTGACGGAAACCTGGCCACACAATTGTAACAGCATAGATATCAGTTGTATTGCATGTTACTGCTTGGAGAACCGAAGGTGTGGGAGGTAGGTTCATGCGAAAATTCTTGTATAAATAAATGGCGTAAACTTGGGATCATGAGTTGAGAAAGCCTGGATATACACAGGTTTATCGTTTGAAGTTGTCGAAAAGGACTAAGGTTAGCGCTCTTAAGTTTGAGCTGAAGTAAATGAGCAATTTAGTTCATAAACTCGTTTAATCTGGAGTGCTCGGATGTGATAGGTTATTGTAGATTATTGGTAATTTTTTGTTAAATTTATAATTCGTTTTTTTACAATTCATAAAAAAAAAGGTCTGGAATCCTCTCAAACAATCCGAAATTTGAAAAAAGAAGTTTGGCCGGAACCTTCCTTTCTGGAATTCCAGAAAATAATATGGAATTCCGGAAAATTATCCGAAATCTTCTCGTGAAAATCTAGAATCCTCAAAAACCTATTTTCTTCGGAATTCTAAATTTTTAGGAGAGGTTTGAACCAAGTTTTGAGATTTTTGACGAATCTGCACCTCACAACTTAAGTTCATCCAAACAGGATCAATTTGTGCCTAATACCCTGATCTATAAGGACGCAAAAATACAAATTCTGTCATACTCTAAAATGATTAGGTCATGCACGTATATCGTCTGAAAGCGAGAGATGGAATCAATCTCCACCATGGACGTTCATCAATTGCATCGATCATTGGTGGTGCTCTCTTTTTCCATTCTATGTTGACACCTCGTACAAATGGCAACATTATGTCTCTCTCCCTAACTAGTAATTAAAGTGCATACCGAAACTTCGATAAATGCATGTTCATCTAAATGCATGTTCGATGAACGAATAGTCGAATAATATCGTTAAATGAGTAATCTTTCCGGTTTCGATTTAAGTGAATTGACTAAATGAATGTCCGATAAACGAATAAACTAGTCAAATAAACGTTTTTCCCTGTTCCAAGAGTATTCATTTATCGAGATTTTACTGTATGTATTTCTTTCTTTCTTATTACAGCGAAGAAGTTCTATATTATTTTACGCCCTCATAAGCTACCTCAAAAGGTCCTAGCAACTGAGTTTAAGGGCGAGTTCACTAAAATTCATTTGGTTCGCAAAAAAAAAAAACTAAAAAAAAAAAAAACTAAAATTCATTTCACTGAAATCCTTTGTGAAAGTAGCTGCACGTACTATCATTTTTAAAGAGAGAAAAACAAAAATTGATTTCATGTCCTATGACAAGTATTCAGAAAATGGTCCTTTGACAAGTATAATTAGGTACATACATACATATGGTGCGTTGGTGGTGACTAATTCCTAACTAGACTTCAATCACTATGAAAATTGTCGTGTAAACAGGAAAGGAAATAAAGTCGACAAACATGCAAACAGTGCAAAATGAACATTCGCGGGAGGTGTCACCCTGGTACTTGAGGTTGCAAAATTCTGTAGTAAAAAGATGTGTGCTATGCGCAGCAGAAGCATTTACTATTGAAGAAATGGAAAAAAAATTGAAAGATGAACAAAATTCTCTCAAAGTGAATTTGTTGAATTGGAATTGGGAACGATGCTAGGGTTTTATCCCTTAGCTGACATGGAGAAACAGAAAACAACTAACTAGGCTAATTAGACCAATCAGAACAAGACATGTGTTCTAATCGTGTCATAACCAGCCAGCTAGACCAAAACGACAACGTTCACTTAAGTGACAAGTTTAGAGCTAAAACAAAATGATTAACGGCTAAGTAAATATTATAAGAAACGCTGCCGTTGCACTAAAATTCAAAATCCAACAGAAGAGAAGTCATCTAACGGCTGAGATAAAAGAGCTCCATCCAGATCCTACGGCAACTGCTGTTCCAAAGTTTCATGTCATCAATTTGTACCAGTTTGCAATTTAGTCCAATGCAAAAATCTAGATCTTCAAGATCCCCCCTCAAGTTGGTGAGTTGATCAACCTAACTCCCAACTTGGACAGTAAATAATTGAAAATAGCATGATGGAGAGGCTTGGTTAGGATGTCTGCCAGCTGATGAGAGGATGAAACATAATGAAGAAGAAAGACACCCTTTTGTACCAAATCTCTTACCAAATGACAGTCAACTCCAATGTGCTTAGTTTTATCATGAAAGACAGGGTTGGCAGCAAGCTGAAGTGCAGAGCTACTGTCAGTAAAAACCACTGGAGCTTGAGAAAGAGAGATGCCAAAATCATGAAGAAGATAAAGGAACCATTGGATCTCACATGAAACTGCAGCTAAACTCCTGTATTCTGATTCAGTTGAGCTCCTAGAAACAACAGTTTTCTTCTTAGATCTCCAATGCACCAGAGAAGAACCAATGTAGACAAGATACCCACTAGTAGACTTTCTGGTGTCCAAACAACCTGCCCAATCAGCATCTGCATAAGCAATAAGATGAATAGAGGAAGAGCTAGAAAAGAACAACCCTTGTGCTGGAGAGTTCTTGACATATCTGAGAAGATGGTGTGCAGCTTTGAGATGAACTGCAGTAGGTTTAGCAACAAACTGAGACAACTTATTGACTGCATAGCAGATATCTGGTCTTGAATTACACAAGTAAAGCAGCTTGCCAACCAGTGTTCTATAAGATTTAACATCAGCTTCTGACAATATGTCACCCACCCCTGCAGATAGCTTCACCAAGGGATCCATAGGAACAGTAGCTGGCTTACATGAGCTATAGCCATTGTCAGACAAAATGTCAAGGGCAAACTTTCTTTGACACAAACTAATCCCAGTATCATTCCTAGCAATCTCAAAACCCAGAAAATATCTAAGAAAACCCAGGTCTTTCAACTGGAATTGAGAATTCAAAGTGTCTTTGAGGGAATTCAAATGTGCCAAGTCATTTCCAGCCAAAACTATGTCATCAACATAGACCAAGACACATACAAAAAGGGCTGAAGCATGTTTGACAAATAATGTGTAATCAGACTTGCATTGAGTGAATCCAAGGTGCAAAAGAGTAGCAGAGAACTTACTGTACCATTGTCTTGAAGCTTGTTTAAGTCCATAAAGAGACTTCTTAAGATGACAAACTAGCTTCCCTTGATTGTTCTCATGAGGTGTATGTGGAGTATAACCTGGAGGAAGACACATATAGACTTCTTCTTCAAGTTCTCCATGTAAGAAAGCATTGTTCACATCCAGTTGTAACAAATGCCAATTGTTGATTGCTGCAAGAGCTAGTAAACACTTCACAGTGGGCAATTTGGCTACTGGAGAGAAAGTCTCTGTGTAGTCCACACCTTCTGTTTGAGTGTACCCCTTTGCTACTAACCTTGCTTTATATCTCTCCACCTCTCCATTAGATTTGAGTTTAATCTTATAAACCCACTTACACCCAACTGGATCATGTCCAGTAGGAAGTGTCACCAGATCCCATGTGTGATTAACTTCAAGAGCATGAAGTTCTTTCTGCATTGCTTGCACCCACTCTGAATGTTGACTAGCTTCCTTGTAACTTTGAGGTTCAGAAAGACCATCAACTGAAGCTAGAAAATGAGAATAGAAGGAAGTAGGACCAGGAGATGAATCAAACATAACTGGATTCACATTTGCAGACATCAATCTTGGCTGCTGCAAAACATAGTCATTGAGATAAGAAGGCTTCTTGTGCTGTCTTGTACTCTTTCTTGTTGGCACATCTGGTGTGATCATAGGAGATTCACTTGGCTCAGAAACAGGAATATCCATAGATGGAAGAGTAGATCCCAGAGAAGTGCCATAACTCAAGCTTGTGTCTTCATCAAATACAGCAGGTAGAACTACACCATCTATAAAGTTAGGCAAAGTGGAAGGTGGAGAAGAAAAAGGAAAGACAGTCTCATGAAATATCACATTTCTAGAGATATGAAAACTGCATTCCTTGATATTGTTAAAGTTTGTATCCTTTCATACCAAACACATACCCCAAAAACACACATGGAGTAGCTCTAGGATCAAACTTGGTTCTGCCCTGCAACAAGGTAGAACTGTAACACAAACAGCCAAAAACCCTCAACATGGTGTAATCTGGAACTTCATTAAACAGATATTCATAAGGAGTTTTATTCTGCAAAACTGGAGTAGGCACTCTGTTAATGAGATATGCAGCAGTTAAGACACTATCTCCCCAGAACTCAGAAGGTAGAGAAGACTGAAAACTCAAAGATCTAGCAACATTAAGTAGATGTTGGTGTTTTCTCTCAACCACTGAGTTCTGCTCATGAGCTTCAACACAACTGAGTTGATGAATGATCCCCTTGTGTAACATGAAATCAACCAAGGCCAGCTCTTTAGCATTATCACTCCTGATCTTTTGAATTTTGGCTGAGAACTGAGTTTCCACCATGGTATAAAACTGAGGTATAAGAGTTTGTGCCTCTGATTTATGTGCTAAAAGATAGACCCAAGTCATCCTGCTAGCATCATCAACCAGTGTAAGAAAGTATCTATGTCCTGCATATGTAGGTGTCTTGTAAGGTCCCCAGATATCACAATGTATGAGCAAAAAGGGCTTTGTTTCTTTCTTGCCAAGACTGGGGAAAGGTAATTTTTTCTGTTTAGCTTGTGGACAAACATCACATAAAGAATTATCAATCACACCTTGAGTGTTTATAACTTTGTGCAACCATTTTAGCTTCACATCAGATAGATGACCCAATCTTTGATGCCAAACCTCATTAGAGGTCATGACATTAGTGCCAGAATCAGAGTGACATACCACAGGAGATGAGGTAGAAATTGTTCTCAATAGATAGAGACCATTAACCTTTTGTCCTTCTCCAACAACTTTATTGCTGTTTTTGAGCAGAATTTGGCATTTGTCATTGTCACAAACAAACAAACAATGTTGTAACTTAGCCAACTATGTCATGGAAACCAGGTTAAACTTGAAATCTGGAATGAACATCACATCTGTCAATAGCAAATTATCTGTCAATTGAACATTGCCAACATGAGACACTTGAACCTTTTTACCATTTGGCAGATAAACAAAAAAATCATTGACTTTGACTGGTTGTGCCAAGAGAGTCAAATCACAGCACATGTGATCTGTAGCCCCACTGTCAATGATCCAATTATGATAGCCAACATTGTCACTGTCTAGTGAGGCAAAGGCATAACCAAGAACTCCTCCCATAAAGTGTTGTCCATATGCAGAATCATTCTTAGAATATTGATGCAAGGGGCTCTCCAAAGAACTAGAATGATTACTATGAGAAGGAGAGACTGATGCATTATCACTAGAGTTACCATGAGAAGATTGTGACATTTGAGTTTGAATGTAGGTCAGCATCTGCTGACATTGAGACTGTGTAAAAGGGAAAGCAGCTCTCTCTGATGAAGAATCAACAACAGAAACATTTGCAGCAACATTAGGAGTCTGAGACTTATGTTTGTTTTTGAAATTAGCTGGATATCCATGCAGCTTCCAGCATTTAGCTTTGATATGTCCACTACCCCCACAATGATGACAAGTAACCTTAGGTTTAGCAAAAGTGATAGAGGAGGAACTACCACCTTCATGAGGATGATGTCCTTGCAAGTGAGTACCACCATAAGAGGAATACAAAGCTGTAGGAGAGCCAGAAGAAATAGAATGCATAGCCATTGTAGGCACTGAATATGAATCAGAATGACTGATTGAACTTTGCATCTCTTGTTGCACAATCTTAGCAAAAACTTTGTTTAATGGAGGCAATGGATCTAATAGCAAAATCTGGTCTCTAACTGAAGTAAATTGAGGATTCAAACCCATCAAAAACTGCATAATGTGCTCCTGTTGAGACTTATTATAGAGCATTCCCAAAATGTTACATGAACATGTATGTAAAACACCACAAACACATTGAGGAGTGTAATTGTCCAATTCATCCCATAAGGACTTCAACTTTGTGAAGTAGGTAGTAGCACTCATACTACCTTGTTTCAAATTAACAACAGCACTAGTTAATTGAAACACCTTAGGCAAATTCTTCTGAGAAAACCTCTCAATGAGATCAAACCAAATATCCTTGGCAGTACTATAATAAACTACACTAGATCCAATTTCTTTACTAACAGAGTTCAATAACCAAGAGAGAACCATTCTGTCACAACGCTTCCACAAAGAGTACATCTCAGAATTACGATCAGGTTCAATTATAACACCAGTGACAAAGTCAAGCTTGTTTTTAGCCTCAAGGGCAACAACCATGGATCTATACCAAATATTGAAATTGTCACCAGTAAGAACCTGAGAAACCAGAATCATACCTGGTGAGTCTGAGTTGTGAAGAAAAAACGGAGAAGAACCGTCCATTGGAACCATAGAACCAGATCCGCCTGAAACTGGTGAATTACTGGAATCAGCCGGAAGTGCCATTCACGTCCAGAAAATAGAGATCTGCTAGATCGGCTCTTTGGATCGAAGCAACCCTAGCACAAAGAATCGGAAAACACCGAAGGATCAAGCCAGCGGCTCTGATACCATATTGAAGAAATGGAGAAAAACTGAAAGATGAACAAAATTCTCTCAAAGTGAATTTGTTGAATTGGAATTGGGAACGATGCTAGGGTTTTATCCCTTAGCTGACATGGAGAAACAGAAAACAACTAACTAGGCTAATTAGACCAATCAGAACAAGACATGTGTTCTAATCGTGTCATAACCAGCCAGCTAGACCAAAACGACAACGTTCACTTAAGTGACAAGTTTAGAGCTAAAACAAAATGATTAACGGATAAGTAAATATTATAAGAAACCCTACCGTTGCACTAAAATTCAAAATCCAACGGAAGAGAAGTCATCCAACGGCTGAGATAAAAGAGCTCCATCCAGATCCTACGGCAGCTGCTGTTCCAAAGTTTCATGTCATCAATTTGTACCAGTTTGCAATTTAGTCCACTGCAAACATCTAGATCTTCAAGATTTACTCAATAACAAATTGTAAGGAAAGATAAATAAGATTTAGAACATACAGCTTAATGTGGTTCGACAAAACTTACATTCACGGAACAATAAACACTATATTTGTATTTGTTGTGTGAGAAGAAGAGTACATAACTGTAGCGCCACCTACTTTGTGCATCAATGGGATGCACAAATTCTCTGTGTTAGGGCGAGCAACATATGGTCACACTCCTAATGGGACAGAACCTTCTGCCTACCCCTCTCAAGATCTCTTTTATCTATCCTGAAATTTACGTGAATACTCCTTGTGTTGGCAAAATTTCACCTATCTTCTACAGATGAGAGAACATTTATGTATAAAGTGAAATCACCTGATTAGAATATAAGGAAATAGATCTAGAGCAAACAATAACGCATGGTTTGCTTGGCCACCAAGAAAAATTCATTATATGCCTAAGGAGGTGGGAATATTTCCAAAACAACCCCGCCCCAAGGCTTAAGAGTCGCATATCTGCATGGGCCTTTCCCCATGGGTCGATCTGATCCCTTGGTTGGTGGTCATGTCAACAATCTCCTCATTTGTAAAAGTTTGTTGATATCTGTTGGCTTCTCATCTCTGTTTCTCTGGTATTTATTGCCCTCTAGAAGTCGTTTACACGACCTCAATCTAAACGAAGTCTTTTCATAGTTGGGGTTCATGTCAACATCTCTGTTCCTCCATATGTATTTGCATTATGTTATTATTATGCATAGTTGTCTATAATTCCACATAGTAGAAAATTTGCATAATGTCGTCATCTTTGTGAGCTCCGTATCAATATAATACACGAATTCTTTCTTTTGGAACGAACTACACCCATGGTCGCACTCCCGATGGCGCAGAACCTTTTGCCTACCCCGCTCAAGCTCTCTCTTTCATCTCTCTCAAAATCATTGTAACTACTCTTTCTGTTGGCACAAAATTTTAACTATCTTCCATGGATGAGTGAACATCTATTTATAAGTGTAGATCACTTTCTTGTAATATAATCACCTCCTTCGAATATAAGGAAATAGATCTAGAGCCATTAGAATTATTTCCAACAAGGACGCATGGCTTGTTTGTGCACCAAGAAATTCATTCCACGACTGAGGCAGTGGAAAGATTTCCAAAACAACCCCAAGTCTTAGAATGGGCAAGCGGTCATTTTTGGCATTTCCTTGTGGGTCGAGCAGACCCCTTGGTTGGGGCTCATGTCGAAAAAACTCCACATTGGTGATAGATCGTTGATATATGATGGCTCCTCATCTTTGTTCTCCAATATTTATTGCCCTCCGGAAGTTGTGTACGCTATTTTAATCTAAACCAAGTCTCAGAGAGTGTAGACTTAGTTCTCATGGTTGTTTCTTTGAAGTGTAAATATCACCCGGATTCTTCAATGTGTTAATCTTGAGTAGTAGATTTTTACATTCTTCCACAATCTGATAAAGTGAAATCTCACGTCGATGTGCTTCGATCTGAAATGATAAAATTCTTTACTAGATGAATGACACTCTGACTCGACAATTTATCTCCCCAAGTTTCTGACCATTCATAAAATATTTTATCAAACCCTTAATTCAAATGGCTTCTTTCAAGCATGTGTGGTTGCCATATGCTCATCCTCTATTGTAGACGAAGCAACTATCAACTGCAGTGTAAACCTCCAGATAATTATTCAACATGTCATCGTCAACAAGAACTTACTTATAGAATGATGTCGGTCAAGGTCACCAGCGTTATCGGTGTCTACATAACCTATAAAGTAACTTGCTCTCTCTTCTGATTACTTTTCAATATGCATACTTGATACCTTAAAGATAACTTAAATTAAGAAATTTCCAATCACTTCTCATCTCAGATCATGAAAATTATGATAAGAAGTTTCTGTAACTCGAGCCTTCATGAGTCTAGTGTCCGCAGTCATATGCATTAAACTCTTAATGAAGATAACATATTTACCTTTGGACATTGAGCCCGTACCTTAAAGATGAATGTGATAGGAACACTCACAAGCTTGATATAATTATGCATACCAATCTTGCGATGTACGATCCTCAAATCGGGAACTAATAATACTCTTTGGTGATCTAGGGTAGTCCTCGATCGAGTCTTCAATGTCTTTGTATCATATGGAAAGCATGACATCTCCATACAAAAGAAGTGCAAATAAGATTTGTTGTGTCATTGCCATGGTGCATGCTTCAAACCAGAAAACGATTTCTTCGACTACATTCTTCAATACCCTTTATCCAAATGTACGAGTCTTGCATAACTTATCATCTAACTTCCTAAGTCAGAAATATTTCTTGACATGTAACATGTCAAGCTCTGACCAAACTGTGAGATCAATGCTAGTAGAATGTACCGGTGAGAATAATCTAGTCAATCCCATTGAAACGACCAGGGATCTCGGTTCAGGGTTAAAGAGACAATCGGTAACCAAAAGTATAATATTAACTATTAAGATTACATTTTATCTAATAAATACAACAATCTTGAGAAGATATACATACAAGTGTAATGTGATTGAAATAAGCTATGTGATCTACTAAGTGATCTAATTTAAACTAAATGTCTTCGTCTCGATCCGCGTTCCCATCCCCCACCTTGATTGATGACCTGCAGTTTAAAAATGGCAACAGCCGACGCAGTTTTGAAGAAAATGACCAGTAAAAATTGAGTAAATACACTGCGACACGTAAATCAATGAGTTGCGCGCACAAGCATAAGTTGAAATAAATAAAGAAATTTGACAATCAATGAGCAAAAGAGTTGGGAAAATTTGGAACAATTATGAGTAAACGTGTAGGAAAATTTCTCAGCTTTAATACATTTATAGATCACGAGTAGTCAAGATACTCTTAAACAAGAAAAGTATCACAGTAAACAAGTTATTTGAACTTATAACGATATTAAGTCACGAGTGGCCAAAGCTTTTCAACTCATTTCATTCGATTAGAGCATATCCAGAGCCACAAACAACATCAATAAAGTAGTCAACTTTTCAAGTCCAATTAACCGTTAAATTTAGCTGAGGCATATCAAGAGCCACCAGAAGGATCGATGTAGACAGAGGGATCACGAAGTAATCACAAATGATTCCTTCTAGGGTCTATAAAAATCTATTTCACCCGAGCGTTAAGAGAGCCCATACGTCAATCCCCGCTCACAACATTAGCTAAAAGGCCTTAAGTGTTGACACCCCTATACCATAGTGACCCTTACAAGTATAAGTAGCACTCTATAGCTCTAACAAACCATTGGGCGCAATACCTTGGTACATTTTGGCTCAATGGGGGCGGATTTGTGAACAATTAAGTTCTATCCAATAATAAGAAGCATTGTTTCAATGGTCTTAGCCATAAGAAAATGGAGGATCACTTGGCGCCTCACATTAATAACACAATTCTGTACATCGCCCTAAATATATTAGAAGTGTTTTAACTCTTCTATTTTCCATGAAAAAAATAAGATTATCAACTTATCATAAGTAAAATTTCAAGAGTTATAAATATGATTCAATTTATATCCAAACAATTTCGAGTATAAATCATGCTTTTCATACTTTTTCGATCAACAAGTATTCAATAGAGAAATCACATCAATACTCACATTTTGATAAGTAAGGATCGCACATATGTACTTACCACTGAGATGAAGCATAACCAAAAGTGATGAACTAATCCTAGATATCCAATGACAACCGCTCTCTCCTCCGAGACCGATGTCTACAATCACACGTATAATGTACTCGTTACAAATAATTTACACATGCACAATACAAATGCAAACTTACATGACACATAATCCTATATGTCACCAATGCTCATATAATGATGTTTACTTATCAAAATAAATCAAACAATACACTTAGAATTTCAAAAAATGAAGTTTTCTAAAAACGGTGAAACTACAATTCTTGACAGAATTGTAGCTCTGACTTTAGAGGCATATTTACCATATCAAAACATCTCTTAAAATCATAAAATTGATTTATGGTCAGCCTAAATGTGTCTACTTTCATAAACATCAAGAAAATCATGCATAGCTATTAGAAAAATGAAGTTACAAAATAAAAAAACAATGTTGTGCAGAGACAAGTTTGACAGAAAGTTTCAACTTTGAAGAACAATTACTACTACTTGAAGAATAGGAAAAAAGTTCATCTTCTCCAGAATGAATCACCTATGAGTCTAGTATCATCACAAGAAATATTGGGTGCCATAAGTTTTTGGAAATAGGGGTTTTAATAAAAAAAAATGCAAGATTGGTCCAGAAACAGAGTTCAGAAAATATGTAACTTAATATGAGCATATATTCCTTACCAAAAAGGCTATGGAGTTGAATTTTATTTCAAAATGACCCCCTCTGAGTCTATTTTTAGAATATGAGAAAGTAAAAAATTTCACAGAGATAAAATTTGTAGACTGGTCAGATTTTATCAACACGTAAATTTTCCAAAATCAACAAGAATGGTTCTAGTAGTACATGCAAGTTAAGAAGACTTGTTTTTCACCCAAATAACATCATTTTAAGCATGAAATAATATTTTCACATGCTCTTGAAACAAATTATTAAAATGTTCTTGAGATTCAAGCGCAACTAAAACAAAATACACAAAGTGCATGTGGGTTTCTAGTGTGACTTTCATGAAATTGTGTAACTTTTGAAGTCAAACACATGATCTAATCATGGAAATGAAGAATTAAGAATGGATATGAAGAAAAATAAGATGAAATTTCATCAAGAAAAGCTAAACATGGACACGGAAGCTTGAATTCGAGACTAGAAGAAAGTTACCCCAAGATTCAAGATGATGGTGAGGACATGAGTGAATTTAGCCTTCAATCTTTGAGTATGATGGTGGAAGAACTCCACTCCATGATGATACTAAGGTTGGACTCAATATTTTCATGATTGATATGCAAGAAAATGAAGTTTAGATGGTGTTTTTGTGAGGTCAACACCCAAAAACGGGAATGAAGTTTTGCGAGAGAGAAGGGAGGTCATTTGAGTGTTCTTGAGAGAAAAAGATGAAAGAAATGAGAATGGGGAAGCAAGAGAGTGATGAATACTTGAAGTGATGTGAGGGTGTAGGTTGGTGGTGGAGAATCCAACAATGATGTACATGCAAGAAGGTATGTAGCAGTGCTAGTTGTTGAGGGAGGAGTATATTGCAATTAAAAAAAGGTCTCCCAACAACATAGTTGGGATATAAATTGGAATAACAAGAAAATGAGGGTTGACATGCAAATAACAAGAGTTGAATTGGTAGTTGAGATAGAAAAATGAAAAAATGATAAATGAGATGTTCTTTTATGTAGTAACTAAAAGTTGAGGGGTAAATTTACGATTTCTAATTACTAGGTAACACATAAAAACTATTTTATATAAATTATAAAATTTCCAAATAATTTTAAATAAACCACTTTGTATATAAATGTAAAAATTTACTTTCATAAAACTACAACCATCTCCCAAATATACAAAATAAGTTTCAATAGTATCATCCAAGTTTCAAAACTATAAAATAACCCCAAAATAAAATTTTATATAACTATAGATGTCTAATGGTATCCTTATAATTTTAAACTAATAAGTCAAGAACAAGTTTGAAATATAAATTTATTAAAATTCTCAAATACTTTTTCAGAAATTACCAAATAACCCCTAACTAAAATACATGGTATTACACCCGTTATCACATTTTATCTTGCACTATTTTAGTCATCATGATCCATTATGTTCAAATATACCCTCATGCAATCAATCAATCACATATATCTCTCATATCTTGACTACTCCGACACTTCTTAGTCGGTTGAAAAGTGATTGCTTCTCTTCTCAAAGGTAACTTTCAAATGATCATATTACGAGCTATCTAATCTTCTTAAGTTCTTGTAACTCCATTATCAAACGAAAGAATTAACCATGTCACATAATCTAGTTACTTTCAAGTTTATATGAATCTCTACTTAGACTTTGCAACACGAGTAAGGAAATTGTGATTTTGGTGGATAGATCATACTTCCTTTCTCAATGTATCCCTCTTGTGTTTTAGGTGACCCACACTTCATGTGTCTAGGGGGTTTCAGCTGTGTGTACCTCCACCTCCACGAAATCTCCACTCTAATTCAATGTTTTCTTTGGCATATCATCTTGCATTAATAAACCAGTGAAAGTGATACTCCTACTTCTTATCACCTCCTTCAAATCGGTAGCTTGAACCCTTTAACTCCACCAAGACCATGGGACAAAACATACTTTGTTGTTGGGTCAAGTATCTATGGTCACATAGAAATGGCTAGGACATTGGAATGATAAACATTAGTAGGTTAAAGGTTATACCTTAGAAGGAGTCTTACATCCAAGTTCACTAGGTTGTAATCTTCAAGTTCCATGCAGATGTGACCTCTTCATCCCATAATTCCTTGCCCAACATCTAAAGAAAATATATAGAGGACTTTCTTTGGCATTGTATTACTCTGTCATGTTATCGAATTTTCTGCAGAATGAGTATAATTGCGAAGTGCCTCTTATACTTACCTCCATA
Source organism: Linanthus parryae (assembly GCA_023055425.1). Lineage (NCBI taxonomy): Eukaryota > Viridiplantae > Streptophyta > Magnoliopsida > Ericales > Polemoniaceae > Linanthus > Linanthus parryae. The sequence goes on from JALGPY010000012.1 coordinate 689,827, forward strand.
TTCAAGATGATGACATTTGATTCTACAACCCATTTGATTCTTAAGTGTCTTCCATCTCTAAAATATCTCTAAAGCTTCCTCATCGTGCTTCATGGTATATACTCCCACACGCTATAGTTGTCTTCAACGGAACGAAACCAATGCACACCGCCCATCGACACTGATATCTAACAATCCTGATATTTGCATGCACATAACCTATGATCGTATCAGTTTTCTTCTAGACAATATAATACTCTTCACGTATAAATTTGATAGCTCTAGAATTGCTGAAAACATCTTCAAACAGTTTCAGCTTCTCACCACTATCACCAGGTCTCAAGTGAGAGGTCTAGCAGCATCAGAACAACAATGACTATTATTGCTATTCATCAATAACTATCTCCCCCTTCAACACATACAGCATGTCGTTGTAGCAATACTCACTAATTCAATGTGAGTCAAGTCTAACACGAGAAAATTGACTTTCAGGGACCTTACTCGGACCTTCAGTCTCAATAGGAATCTCAAATGACATGACAAACCTTCTAGAGCATTATGTGAACGAGCCATCCAAACTAGCAACTCTATGACATAAATTACACAATAAACCCAGAAGATTCTATGCAATCCTCTTTGCCAATAAGCTAGTCGTGATCCTTCAAATAAGGAACGTCTTCGATTCGGTGGACTAGAAGGGTAACAATGTAACTCTACATGTAATTGGCACCATGACTTGTAGCATGCAACATCGGGTATATGATTCAGTCTTATGTAGTAGATGCAACAAAACCATCGACCTTGCCCACAGAAGTTATGGTTCTTTGTCTAATCATTTGGATCATGTGTCTTGTCATGCATCAATTACTTCACAATCTTTATATTTGGCCCACTCTTTGCGATTGTTGAGCTTCTTGTGACAAAACTATGGGCATAAGAACCTGGAACTAACTGCTACTCATAGACATAGCTCATTCCCTCAAATATGTAGTTTTAAACCAGACACAAAACCACCCCAATGTCCCTATAGCAATGCGTTGGGCATATGAAGAACCAATGGAACATAGTGTTAGCAATATTTTGGGTGGCATACATGCTGGTCCATTCTTTATACTTAAAAATTATGCAAAATCTAAATAATCCAACCATACAAATAGGTCTGGGATGTTCAAGAAACACAATACAGACTCCAATATCGATGAAATCAAACTCATGGATTATGATTTATTACATAGACAAATCGTGGTCAACGATTCGAGAGTTTACGCTGGAATGATGTACCGATAACAACAATTTAGGAGATGTTTTGATCCTTATTTTCTAAGAATTGTGACATGTTCCAAGTGATTTTCAACGACTGTAGAATGATTTCTAGCGATTTTACCTCGATGAGTGTTTTCGAGAGAAATTGCATTTCTGGCTAATTTGTATGAATGTGAGCATTTTGACATATTTTATCCCACTTCTTTAATCATGGTTATGTTGATAGTGATTTCAGTACAAATTGAGAATTCTTGAGTAATGCGGAACAAGGATTCAAGGATAGGAGCCTGGAGATGAAGACATAAAGAAAATAAGAGAACCAGCTGATGCCACTGCGGTAAGATGACGTATGATCCATTGCTACCAAAATAAGGCGAACTCACAAGAGTGAAGTAGAAACATATTAGCCATTGCGACCAATATGTTATGTGAACCTAGAGGCTTGACAGCCCTGCGAAGTGTTCTCCGATGGTGGTGCTGGTGATACGGTAAATTTATCGTGGGCTTGGTTGCGAGTAGTGGAGTATGTGGTTGTGAAGAATACCTAGTGTGTTCTTTAACAGATAGAGAAGCGAGGAATGAGCCTCGACTTAGCAGCGAGAGTCATCAAGTTAAATTGCATTCATTTTTCTTCAGCCTTCAAGAGTTATTCATGGAGTCATCATCCCCTCCTACCCCAGCCTCTTTGATATGCAGGATTGAGAAAATGAGGCTGAAATGAGGCTGAAATTCTTTAACCCGCAAGATTACGGAAGCTGAAGATGACGTTGATAGATCGAGTCTAGAGCTACTTTCATTGGGGTAGTACTCCCATTGGAGAAGTTGTTGAGCGCTAACCTTTCCTCAAGACAATGGTGTCAAGGCTTGGTGCCGCGTGTTTGCCAAGTGTTCTCGGGCCTACAACACGCATCTTTGTAATTGGGCCATCACGTGCACCCGACTCGAATGAAGCGTGAGCCCTTTTTAGTTTGTACAACCACAATACGCGGATTCTACATAAATTTCACATTTAAGGAGTCAATTTATATGCGCTTTTATTCGATCATTATTGTTATTCTGATTCATTGTACGATTTAATTGCTGACGTGACGCTCTTAAATTGTCTTATTTCTGAGGAGGAATTACGTCATATCTTACGTCTGGCCCGGCTCGAACCCATATCACTCTCAAATCTTTTGCCGACCCCTCTACACATTGCATGTGCCGTCCTTGATAAAAACCATATTGTTGAATGTCGACACCCCCTCCCTCTCCTTCTCCTCCTCCTCGCCCCTGTTAACTGTTAGCTCATTCATTCATTCACCCCCACCCTCACGCCTTTATCATTCCTTTCTCTCTCTCTCTCTCTCTCTCTCTCTCTCTCTCCATTGCCTTTTGATCGGTTTCGAATCTCAATTCACAACCTCCACCACCAGCGTCGATCTTATTCTCTTCCGGGTTAGTTTCTTCACGCCTCGCCTAATTTCTCCCTCAATTCAACGGCAATTTCCAAGTATTAGATCTTTAGCCCCTTTGTGAGATTGTGTTCAGCTTTGTTACTATGATTGATAGAATTGAAAGAAACTTAATCTAAATTTTTGTGGGTTTTCTTTTTATTTTATCAAAATACCCTTGTGGAGAATGCATTCACAATTGGGTGTTTAAGGGTTTGTTCTGTTGATTGTTTGTGTGTTGACTTCATGGGTTTTGATAATCATAGTTGTGATGATGCATTGAGGGTTTGTGTGTGTGAATTCACTGGGAAAAGGTCATCTTTTGTGGTGGTTGAAGCATGAAGTTAGGACTTTGATGGGAATCAGATGAAGGGTCTTTTAAAATTTTATATGCTGAATGAGTTCTTCAAAACTTGTTCTCATCTTCCTTCAGAATGTTTTTGAGAGTAGCTGGAGGTCTTTGTGTAATTTGAATCACTTAATAGTATCTGTCTGTGCCTCATGCAACCCCTTTAGCTAAATCGCGTGCAATCTTAGCAAAATTGAGTGCAAAGTACAATTTTAGCACCTTTTTTTATATATTAGAGAAGTAATGACAATGCACAATAAGAAAGAACATACATTAGTATGCCTTATATCAGTTCACATAGAGATTCTTGTTCTTGAATCTTTCATTATTGTTTTTGAAACATCTTATAAAACATGACATGTAGTGATTTATTAGGTTTATGCAATTTCATCTATTTCGGAACTGCATAGGAAATTTGATCCCTTCCTGACATGTGTCTCCTTTCCTTAATTTCTTCCTTTTCAAGATAAGTGTCGTGGTGTTTTTGGGTTGACTCGCTCTGCATTCCTTTTTAAATCGAGTAAAAGTTTCATATGGACTTAGGGTCTTACAAGCCCTTTCTTTTGTTCGGTATTTTTCAGGAAGTTTGTTTCTGAAAAGGACTTCATAATAAGACAATGTCTTCTCCAAGCAAGAGGAGAGATATGGATGTCATGAAATTGTAAGTGTCTTCCTTACTTTTTAGCTTTAGTTTTAGTGGCACTGTCTCTACTTATACAATTCTAAGTTATAAGTTATGTAATCGTGTATACTTTGGCCCTTTGGTTTTCCTTATGGAAAATTTGAATTTGTCTTCTTTCTGGTTTTATCATTTTGGAATGCGAATTCCATCTAACTTTTGGATCCTATATTTCTCTTGTTATTTTCATGTTACAGGATGATGAGTGACTATAATGTGGAACCTATAAATGATGGAATTAGTGAATTCAATGTAGAATTCCATGGCCCAAAAGAGAGTAATTTTTTCTACATCTCTATTAGTCTGTACTCTTACAGTAATGTACTTCATTTTTCCCTTCAGGATTATCTCTCCCTCTCCCTGTCTTATACTGTTAAGTGCATTAGCTTTTCCAATTGAGACCTTCATGTTACAAGGGGATAACTTATGGACCTTGGCGTTGATCAAAGCTAAATGACAGCATTTGTATATGCCCAGGATTACACCCCTGGTGACTCTCAGCACAAAGAGTTTTGCTTTCTAAAGTCTAAACTATGCTGTCATATCTTGAGATGTACTTAAAAGTGTAAACTTCTCTTATTTTCCACGTTCAATCCATTAGTTAGACCCAAGCATGAGAAAAGTTGCAAGTCTTATTTCTGCTGCCTAATTTTAAGGAAAACAATTGGGTTGTAGGGGTATTCAGGTTTCTGTTATAGAGAAAAGAATAATAGGGTTGAAGTTGATTTCTTTCAGCTGATGTGAAGTTGGGGATCATAAAAGCTTTATGAAGTGATTATTAAGTGTTGCTCTACTACTTTGGCTGGCAGTTCTATAAAAATGTAGGGGAGGACGGGGGTAGCCATGGCCCCTATCAATTTTTTTTTTTTTTTTTTTCTTTTCTGTAAGAAAAACTCTGAAATTTCTTGGACCCTTCATCTGTGGACAAAATGGATAAATTAGGAGGGATGTTAGGTGTAGAAGTGCAAATTATATCCAGTTATTTAGGAAACCGTACCACATCGTACCGTTTTAGTAGGAGATCTCAAAGAAAATGGAGTAAAAATAGGAGTTCTAGTACAATAGCGGTTACTTGAAATTGAAAACAATCCCTCTAATTAAGGATCCTAATTCCATACGATTCACATCAAAATATACTCTACGATTTAGACTTGAAACGAAAAAAGTGAGAAAATGAGACATAAACAAATCAATCTACCAAAACTCTACTTAATACTTCAAAAAAAAAAAAAAAAAAATACTGAATACAGATTGCTCGACAGGTGATAGATTCATGGACTAATATTACGCATTACTGTTCAACAGTAATAGTTCAGAGGTGGGGGTAAAATGGACTGTAGAAATAGGAGTTACTGATTGTATAAAAAACATTGTCGAACATGATTTCCCATCCATTGGTTTGTGTTTTTGATGAGGCATAGGTGTTCAATTAGAAAGGTTGATTGCTTCTTGTGTAGGGCAGTAAAAAGGAGTGCTTCTTGGGGTCCAGTGGTAGTTATCAGATAACGGAGGGGTGTTAGATATGTGAGGCGAGGTAGCTGATGTTTGCAGGTGGTCTTTATTAGTCTGTGTTGTCTCACTGTCTATTTCAGCTGGGATTAGGTTTTTGTTTGAACAGTAAGATATGTGAATACCTCAGTACTGGAATTAATGTTGGGTTGATAAAAAGTAGTGACTGGCAATGGACCAGGGTTGGTGATAAAGGAAGTGGTCCTGTGCCAAAAAGGAAGATGAAGTGTTATGTTTATAGTAGTAGAAGTTATCAGGCATGAAAACGGATACAGAATTTTATACTATTGGAGACACTTGAGGCACATAGAAACGTGCTTCTGGACGTCAATTTCTGTGCAGGAACTTGAAGGATTGCTGTTAATAGATAGATCTTCATCCATTGGATCATCAGTTCAGCTTCTTGAGCTTGGGGCAATGACCAGTATTTGAAGTTGTAGCATCTGCTTTTGGGTTATCTTCTCCTTTTTTCCATGGGAAATAACGTACGGAAACAAGTCATTACCGTACTCTCATCCTCGCCCCTTGCAACCTACGCCCAATCTTCATTCTAGAGAGTGTTGACTCGGGCATGTTTCTTCCCCCTTTTTTTCGCCGCCTGTTTCTCCTCGTGAAAAGTAATTTGCAATGATCTTCAACAGTTGGTGATTTGAACTTCTCCATTATTCGGATTTCGTGAATAAACATTGTTATTGCCCTTCCGTTCAAGATTTTCGGTAATTAAGTTGTGTCTCCGGCGCTCTCACACCTGTTACAGATCAGTCTTCTGCTTTAATGCTACCTAAGCAAGATTTCCGTCGTCAAATTTAACATAAGCATCAAATAAACGGCGACATGAACTTCAGCATTTTTTCCTTCCAACTCATCTAATTTTATGCTGACCCATTCAACCTCAATAACTGGATATTTGATACCGAAATATTCAATACTGCCTTAAAAGATGAACCGGAAGTTTCCCGTGTCTTCCATCATGTAAATTGAGCTTTAAAACAGAAAGTGTCCCGTGTGAACACTTTCTGTTTTAAATTGAGCTTTAAAGTGACTTTGTCATTTTTTATCTCCCGGTGAATGTGAACCTTCAACACGGATTAAAATCTCATATTGTTGTACTGGTCTCAGCTCTGAAATCCCATATTCACGAAAAAAAACACGGCAAGACTGGAGGGTCCATTCAACTTTTATGAATGCAGAAACATGTTAAGATCAGTGGGAAAGATAGGTGCCATTTGGTGGTGGTCTCTGGATGGAAGATGATTTGGTTTGCTGGATTGTGTTTTTTAGCATGTAGAGATTCATCATATAAGAGAGTCACTTTTATTTTGTTATGTTGAAACATTGTTTTAGAGAACAAGATGACAGCATGCATGAAAAAAAAAACTTAGAGATGGAGAGTTTGTCATCAGGCTTGCTGATCAGGAGCTGTGCGAGAGAAACTTATGGCGGCTTGCAAGCAAATTGCATGTCACCCCCTCTTACTCTAATGTGTTAGAGAGATGAGAGAGTAGAGACCAAAAAAAAATATCTTGGAATTCAAATATGTTGATAGAAAGTTGATTTGGATGCACATTGTTGTTCGACAGTACACACATCCAGCATATATTTTCCTGTTTATTTTGACAAGTAGAATCGACTGCCGGTAACAAACAATCAATGAAGCACTGTGAAATTGCAGATTTTGATTTTCTCCTCATGCTTGCCAAATAGTTGTCAAATTTCATCACGACAACATAAATAAACTAAGTTCACCTTTTCTTTGATTTCTTTATGTCTTTACTTCAACCATATTATTTGGAATATCTGAACTGTTCTCCTTTTAGACTGCATATTGTTGATGGTGTACCACTTTATCAGGTATTTATGAAGGCGGTGTATGGAAAGTCCGTGTGGAGCTGCCAGATGCTTATCCATACAAGTCTCCTTCCATTGGGTTCTTGAACAAAATTTACCATCCAAATGTTGACGAGCTGTGAGCTTCTTTATCCTCTAGATGCATCCCTGTGCTCTCAAATTGATTACATACATGGTTGCTAAGTTGTATACCAATTGCTAATTTTGGTTAAATGCAGGTCTGGTTCTGTATGCTTGGATGTGATAAACCAATCATGGAGTCCTATGTTTGGTAACTATTTATTTCCTTGTAGCCTAAATAATTTTTTTTTTGTCTAAAATAAAAATAACGCCGTTGCCGGGGATCAAACCCTGGTCACCCCCATGACATGCGGGAATACTTACCAATATACTATGATTGTTTATGGCCAAAATAAGTTTGATTTATCCAACTACGCTAGGAGCCCACTAATCCCCAACTAGATCAGTGTCTAGTTGGGGATGGCCAAAATAAGTTTGATTTATCCAACTACGCTAGGAGCCCACTAATCCCCAACTAGATCAGTGTCTGCCATACACAGAACGTAGTTGTGACATCAAGATACAAATTGCTCATAGAGGATTTAGTTAAAGAATCCTGGAATGTAAATGCTACATTGGCCTTGTTTGGCAAACTAAGTTTTTTTTTGGGGGGGGGGGGGGGTGTTTGAGTTTTGTTTTTAATGTAAAAATTAAAAGAACAGTACATTGTTTTCTGGTTAAAGGGCTCAAATTCGGATCTCTGAACCCCATGTATGCTCGAGAGAGAAAGACCCCACCAAAAGTTTTACTGCTGACAAGAGAGGAAAACTCAGAGTATGAAGGCCCTTGCTGTCCAGTCCTTAGTCACCTAAAACATCTCCCAAAACTTGCTCCGGCGCTTTCGAGCCCAACCGTGTTCTAATGGCGCTCCAAGAAATAGAGAATGTGGTTTGGCAGGCGAATTATAATGACAATTTATATTTCGGACTATGCTAGATGGTAAATTCCAACTCATTACTTATCAATTTGATAATTCAACTATTTAAAATTACTCTTTCTTATAGTAGCAACCTATTTGACAAATTAACGCTTACAACTCATTTAATAAAAAAGATAATCATGTGTAAGTCATTCTATCATGTGAAAATATTAGTCTTCTTCTTAATTATATTTAAATAAATATTATGTATAGGCGCTCTTAAATGCAATCCTTCTGAAAATCAGACGCTTTCCCGCTCCCTCTTTCGTTCACGCTCCCACTTTGCTCCTGCTCCAGGTGACTTTGGTCCAGTCTTCTCCAAAAACTCAAATATAAACTTGCTAAAATGGACACAAAACAAACAAGCTCTGTATAGAAAAATCGACGGTGTTCTTTGGTCTGCCAAACAAGGCCATTATCTTGAACGCATAAAGAACATAGAAAACAAAGAACAGAGTAAATATGTGTACGAGCATTAAGTACAAGGATTAAATAGGAAAAGCAACATGTTGAACTCCTTCAAATTAGAATAGATTGTATGTGATTCAATCCTTCACATGCTCATTTTTTCTTTCTTTCTATTGAAATTTGAAGAATACTTGTGGCTCGAATAGAATATCAGAATTGTTATTATTTCCTTGAAAACAAAAGACCAAATTGTTCGATAGCTGACTTTTAATCTGTGTTGTCAAGGCTCTGTGTTGAAGGACACTGTGATTCCTCTCCTTTGAACGTGCCGTGCCTACCTTTTCCCTTACAAGTGAACTCTCAATTGGCAGGCATGCCCAAATTGGGGGCTGGCTGAACCTGAACCTGAACCTCTCAAAAAAATCCTGCATGCCTCCTTCCACCATACTTCAGCTGACTTGAAAAGGAAGCAATGAGTAATTAATCATGAAAAAACCTTTGAATTTCCCTATGCACCAAAAAGGTAGAAATGCGAAGACAAACTGGTCTTTTTTTTTACCTATTTTGACCTGGGCAGAGATGTCTAAAGAAAGTACTTAGCATCAGTGATCTCTACGAACTAGCAACCACTGTGTTGTACAAGGAAAAGGAAATAAAAGGAAGACGTGCTTCTACCCTTGTGTTAATTCCATTCTAACATATCCTTTTAAGGGGAAAGGAAGTGAAAAAACCTTGGAAGTTTGTTAACCAGTTAGACTGACCTGTGTGCCAAGGCAAATTATATTTTTATTCGAACTACATAACTTCCTGAAATTACACAATTTTACCATTTAATAGTGCCATTCAGCTATAGCCTGTTTTCCAGCTTCCACTCAACACAAACATCTGCGTGGCTCGACAGTGAAAAGGCGACCTACAACAAATTAACGTGCTTAAGAGTGTATTCATCACCACGTGCTGACTTATAAAATATTAAATCCTCTTAATTATGTCTACTATGGTTCTTCATCTGGAAATCTTTGAATATCTTACAGTGGCTATTCTGGGGTACAGATCTGCTCAATGTGTTTGAGGTGTTTCTTCCCCAGCTTCTGCTTTACCCAAATCCTTCAGACCCTCTAAACGGCGATGCTGCGTCATTGATGATGAAGGATCAGAAGCAATACGAACAGAAGGTTAAAGGTGAATATATACACTTCTTTTTTTCTAGTTTCCTTATGGAGCTCCTCTCTGTACAAAGTAAGGTTGACTCTTGATTTTGCGATCTATTCAGTCATGTGTCCCTCTCGATTGATCACATCATGTGGGTGGTTTTTGGTCAAAAGTGAATTGTGCCCAAAATTGTTTGATCAGAATACCTTTAGGTCTAGAAAATATTTGTCCATGTTTCATTGTTACCACAGCAAATAGAGAACAATCATATAAACCTCGCTGAATGGAAGGCCTTTTTTTAAGCTTTAAGATTCATTTGTAGCATGTTTTCTATGTTAAACTTGTAGCATTATGCTCTCTTGTTATGACGACAGAATATTGTGAACGATATGCGAAGAAGGAGAATATCACCAACACTTTGTCCGAGAGTGAAGAGGAGATAAGTGATGACGATGTCAGTGATGGACGAAGTGTGTCGAGCGAAGATGAAGTTGCCGGTAAAGCTGATCCTTGAAGGGGATACCAAACATGTTTCGTGTTTGTATGGTGATTCTTTTAGCGACAACTCTAATTTGCTTGTAAAATTATGGTAAGGGACTGATAGCAGATACCATTTATACCTGGTATCCGTGAATTATGCTTGATAGTGGTTCAAAGTAATAGAAATGAAGACTGAGTAATGTTATAGCTTATGTTAGAAATACTCAGCAGGATTTATAATTCGGGAATGTATGCACTTTGTTATCAAACATGGGAGCTAGACTTGCATTGCATTTCTATAGTTAAAGTTTGGCATCTTTACTCAGTTGCAAGTTTGCCTAGATGTTATCTGGGACCTGATTTTTTTTTCTTTGGAAAGCAGCTATCTTATTGAATTTATGATGTTTTGCGCGCCGCGCTTGTGTTTCTTTAGAACAAGCTTTGTTTTGCATGTAGGTCTATTGGCCAGAGCAATTGCATATATATTATAGAAGAGAGTTGACTTGTAGACAAATACCCAAATCTTGAAACAGGAACCTTAACCATTTTTTTGGCTTCAGCAGCTGTAGCAGCCAAGGCTTTCTATTCAGTCTCGCTTGAGGACATGATAACTCCTATGTTGCTTCATACCCAAAAGATTAGATTAGAACCTAGAAGCACATAGTTGCATGTGGTGGATCTTCTTGTAAAAGGATACACCAGTACATAAGATGAGATGGTAGTGCCTACAGTAATTAGTACTATGTAGGAGACATCATTAGGAGTTGACCAATGTTTGTTGATAAAAATGATTGAAGGAGAAACCCACAGTTGGTATTGTGAAAGGTGGTTGAGTGAATTCGTGATCATTTCTCATTTACATAAATCGCATGTTTAACATTTCAATGATTATCCTCGTGGCTTGGAAATTAATCAACTGATTGTATTGGATAACATCGAGAAAATATAAAAGTAATGGTGAGTTACTCGTTAAGCATACAATAACTTTAAAATGTTAGCAGAAGACGCTATCATTTATGCTCCTTTAGATGGCAATAAAATATAATTTACCAAGTAAAATATTTTATATGTATTTTTTTTTTGTGAAATTTGTTTCTCTTACAATCCTTTTACACGTGGAAATCATTTACTCATGTATTAGATAAATATATAAATTTCTGTACTTACAGATTTTTTGAGACGATATAAGGTATTGCATACACAACTTCAAGATTTTAAAGAAGGTTAACCAATGCCGGGTTGAGCCGCTGAAAGTTTTCAAGGCTGATCGAGCTAAGTGGTCTGGCCCTGCAAATTCGTTCCTGAAACATTCTCAATTTTCAGCTATTGGAAAACGGAACATTGTAGTGCAATATCTCTGGAAATGTTTGCATTAACATAGCTTGGGTCATTGCATTGTAGAGTGCAGACCAGCTCTGCAGATTCCGTGTGCACAATAACATTGCGGTTTCTGTAGCAACGAGCCATTTAAGGGTGAATGACCGATGAAGGAGCTCGCTTCTTTATTGGTGCACGTTCCTTGGTTGTTATATAGAATCCAAGCACCTGCAGCATTGTCAGAGCTTTTATCCCAGGCTGCATCAACTAGGCACAGGCTTGGCCGACAAGATGGGCTGGTGAAATATCTTTTTAAAAAGGTGACTGGTCTGATTGGTGATTGTTCGGATGATGGGGGGGGGGGTGATAATGGAGTTCTTCGAATGATGGCAAGTCTAAGGGCTTGTAGTGAATCAACGGGACTTTGAATCTTGTTATTTATAGCCGCTAAATTCCTGCTAAGCCAAATATGCCACTGAGTTTGAACAAAGTACACTTTGTCCTCCTCGGTCGGAAGTGCTGTGATTGTGTCTGTAATAGTGTCTACAGCAGTGGTGATAGAGATTAGCCAAAAGTCAATACCTAGTCGAGATCCACGCCACATATGCTGAGAGAGAATACATTCAAAGAAAATGTGGTTCATATCTTCAACGGGTGCCGAACAACTTGCACACATGGTTGAGGTAACAATATGGCGGACCCATAAGTTCTTCATGTGTGGCAGGGCGTTGATTGTCACATTCTAGCAAAATGAAGAATGCTTGGGTGGCAGCTGGAGATGCCTTGTGGTTTTGATCAAGCCAACGATAGGGTTAGGTCCACTGAGAAGAGTGCTAGCCACTGGATGAAGGCCGATGGATTCAGACAGTTTACGGGCCTGGTGACATGCGGACTTACGCGACAAAACCCCATCCTCTGTGTAAGACCAAACAAGCTTCTCCGGGCGGTCAAAGCTTGGAATATGGATTCGGAAAATCTTAGCCACCGTCTCTTCATTGAAAAAACAGTTGAGAAGATGTAGTAACCATTCTTGTTTTCCATACTTATAGAAAAAGTTTAAATTGGGATCAGTGATTGTTGAATTCATGTTGGGTAAAGTGGCGGACGAGCCTGCATGATCCAATTGTCTCGGAAAGGTCGAATTGTCTTTCCGTCTCCCGGCACCCAAACCCGTCCTTGCCGCAGAAGTTCTTTTCCCCAGAGAACGCTTTTCCAATCTCACGATGCATTTGCTGGTTTCGTTAGAGAGTGGAAAGAGTGAGTTTGACAATATTTCCCTTTCAAGACTCTATACAGGATTGAATATGGCTTTTGATTAATTCGATCAGCCATTTTGGCGAGAAGGCCTCGATTAAGGATCTTCAATGATCGAAACCCCAAGCTGCCTTCTTCAACTAGTTTACAGAGGTCGTCCCATCGTAACCTATGGATGCCTTTTTCTTTTTCACCTTTCCAGAGGAAGGCACTAATAATCTTTTGTAGTTGTTTGAGAAAATACTGAGGGGCTCAGAAGACTGAGAAGAGATAGATGGGAATTGAGCTGAGGCAATTCTTTATCTGAACACAGCGTCCTGCGAATGAGAGTGTGTGCAGCTTCCAATTTTTCAGCTTTCTTTGAATTTTTGGAGAATTCCTTTAAAGATTTCCCCCTTGAATAACGATAAATCCATAATCGTGCCCAAATACTTGGCTGCCCTTTCCTTGACCAGACATTTAAATAGTTTGTCAAATTGTAACATCTAGTTATATTTGCTTTTAGTTATAAAATTATGATGGCCATGTTATGGAGGGTTGTGGTGTTTCGTTGTTGCAGTTGGTTGTGGCGTGGGGAATGGCGACTCACGATGGTGGCTGCAGTGGTGATTGTGGATGGGAGCAGTGCCCCGGGTGGGTAGTTGCGAAAATAATTGCGGTGGGGACCGTAGTGTTGGGATGTGGGAGCAGTGGTGGTGGGCAGTGCCAGTAGTGTTGGTTTGTGGAGACTTTGGAGGGTGGTGGACGGTGGCAGCAATAATGGTGGGCAGTGGCTGATCATGCTGGTGGAAATGAAGGTGGGTGTTGCGGCATAATAAGGATTGTGGTGGTGAGTGGCGACAATGACAACAGTGGTGGAAGGGTATCTACCATGGGTTATGCTGGCAGAGGTGGTAGTGGCGGCAAACATGGTGGTGGGTGGTGGCAAAGGTGGCGGCAGTGCAACCTCGGTTGGAGGCAGGAATGGTGGATGTGGTGGTTCCCACAATGATGGGTGGTTGCGGTAGCAACATAGTTAGTGTAGAACCGGATTTCTTCACACAAGCATTGAAAATTCCAGGGACTAATGTGAGAGTAGTTTCTGAAAATAGGGATGGTATGACCACACTTAGCCTCATTTAGCAAGTGGGAATTTGGAGTATACTACGACAATTTCGATCCGTCTTGAGGGCAAGACATTTTTCAATCGCGGAGAATTGATACGGGTCAACTGTATCGTACGGGTCACCCATATTATCATCGTTATTAATATTATTTATTTAGTATTAGTTGTTAATTATTTATTTTATTTCATTAACTAATTGTATAATTGGACGTTTTCTCTTTAATGGTTCTTTTCCGGGTCCGTTAGGTCGAACCGTATAAAATTAATATTGCGTATTTTTCTATTTAAACATTGTAATCATTCATTTTTGAAAAATCAAGAAAAGAATTCAAAGTGTGTCGTGTTTTTGATTTAGTGTTTTTTCGTGTGAGTTCGTGTTTGTGTGCCCGACTGATAGCAAATTTGCTATCACTTTCACTTCACAAGCTCATCAAAGATCTGATAGTTGACGTGTCAACTTTCTCAATCACTCTCCCAATCTAGAATACGGTACCGGTCGGCAAAAAAGATGGTTACCTTGCCTCTATTGAAAACAGAGAGGAGATAGTCAATTTTTACCTTAAGAAAGAAAGGGACATCTATGAGATGGCAAAACTCATTTAAGTTATTCTCAAAATAATAAAAAAAAAAATCATTTCGTAAAAATAATAAGGTGTTATTATCAGTTTTTTTTATATTTTTCTAAATACACACACCGGGAAATGAACCCTACCTAAGAAAAAGATAAAATATGAACTCTACTTAAAAATATATATTTTTTGTTTGAGATAAGAAAGAGATAATTTTTTTTGAGGGAAAAAACTTTACATTCAGAAAAGGCCAGAAAAGTATGGGCAATCGTTCTCCAATACAGATTCTAGCCACTCAGGTGGTCTAGTATAAATACTATACTGGGTAACTAGAAAAGACCTTTTTGCTAACATATCAGCTATTGTGTTGGCACTACGGGGAACAAACGATAAAACAAAGTCATCAAACCCCTGCCATATGATAGAGCCACGGTCAACCACTCGTTTCATTTCTTCACACATATCCTCTTCTGCGATTCTACCCCTTCTTCTTCGTTGAAGCATCTCAATAGTTAGTCGCGAATCAGACTCTATGATGACCTTCTTGCAACCTGTCTCCTTTGCCATTATACTCCCTTTCTCGATAACTAGGAGTTCCAACATATGGATTGATTCGTGGGCCTCGATTCGCTCAAAACGCGCTGCTACAAAAGATCCGTTGGCATATCTAATTACGCAGCCGGAGCCGGCTGTTAGGGGATCTTTCTGATAAGCGATATCAGAATTTACCTTGATCCACCCTTCCTCTGGTGGTTTCCAGAGAGTACGGTCTTCATATTGTTCTGTCGAGTCAACCCGAGTCTCTTCTGAGGTGCAGAATTCCGCCATTTTTCTCTGAATTCTCTGAATTACGTCTTCAGTATCAAACTTCCTATCATTGAATCTTGCATCGTTTCTTAATAGCCATATACACCACACCATGATTTCCCACATTTCGCAAACTTCTTTCGTCTGGGTAGTGAAAATCCAAGCTATCGAATCCCTAATGTTTTGACCCCTCGAGTTGTAGAAATCCGCATCAAAAATTTGTATCCACATTTTTTTTGCCGTCGGACATTGCATAAAAAAGTGATCTACAGTTTCGACTCAACCACCGCACCCACTGTACTGGGTAGACACTTGGATCCCTTTTGCTCTTAGTTTTGTAGCTACTGGGATTGCTTCGTTCCACATCTTCCACATCTTCCATACCATATGAGTAATTTTCCTCGGGACCGACATTCTCCACAATTTGTTGAACCAAACCAGACTTGGACCATTTGAAGAGCTCTCCTCACTACACTTCCTCTCGAGGAACTCATACCCAGAAGCAGTGGTGTTACCACCATGTTGGGTATAACCCCATCTAAATGAGTCCTGCTCTTGAAGTTGAGAAATTGGGACTGCCATTATGTCTTGAAAATCGACCTCCCACAAGTATGTACGCAATCGATTCTCATCCACTGGCCATTAGTAATACAGTGAGCTACTTTGAGATTTGCGTGAGCAGGGCAGGGGTAATCACCTTAGCACAACGACCCCTTGGTACCCAAGTAGCCTTAAACAAATTGATTTTTTTGCCATTTCCCAGTTTCCAGTGTAGTCCTTCGTTCAACAAACTTCGACCAGCCAGAAGACTTTTGAATGCATATGACGTCTGCCTATTGGGTGAATGGTTCTGGAAGTCGCCATTCTTAAAGTACTCCTTCAAAATTCTGCTCAATAGGCTTGTAGGATTTTTCAGTACTCTCCACGCTTGTTTAGCTAACAATGCGATTCCTGAAAATCCTTGACCCGAGACCTCCAACCGCTTTCTTCTTTTTAAACTTAGTTCAATCTGTCCAGTGGATTTTTCTCTTGTCTGCATTGTCTCCCCACCAAAATTGCCGCACTAACCTTTCGATATCTTGACAGGTACTAATAGGAAGCAAAAAACAACTCATAGCATAATTGGGGATGGCCTGAACTACCGCTTTAATCAACATTTATTTACCTGCAACCAACAATGTTTTTTCCTTCCACACTTTTAGCCTTGAGAAAATATTATCGATAATTTTCTGAAAAAGCAGCCTTTTATTTCGCCCAAACACCGTGGGAAGTCTCAAATAGTTGTCGTGGCTATTGTCGATTGGAATTCCACATAGGTTGCTCAGCTCCAGTCTCAAAGCTTTAGAAACATTATCCGAGAACACCATTGCTGACTTTTGGTCGTTAAGGCACTGTCCTGAAGCTACTTCATAAACCTGTAAAATATTAAACAAGCTAGTTATCTCCTCGATATTGGCCTTGGTGAAAATTAGGCTATCGTCCGCAAAGAATAAGTGGGATACCACCGGGGCCCCTCTCGATGCTACTATCCCTGAAATGGATTTATCTTCTACTGCTTTTGTGAGATTGCAAGAAAGTACTTTGCTAACTAATAAAAACAGGTAAGGAGATAGGGGGCAGCCTTGGTGGAGCCCCCTTTGAGGGATGATCTTTCCTTGAGCCGAACCATTCAACAGGATACTATAAGACGCAGTCGTAATACATTCCATCACCACTGCAATCCATCTGAATCCGAAACCTATCCTTTCCATGACAGCCCTTAGGAAATCCCACTCTACCCGATCGTACGCCTTACTCATATCCAGCTTTAAAGCCACTGTACTAAGCTTACCCGAAATCGGTTCCAGTGAGCTCTTCCAGCTGTCAGTAACAACCTCCTTGAATTTTCGTGCTCAAACCACATTGATTCCAGCTGAAATCTGCAAGTCTGATGAGTTTTACTTACCCGTCCAGTTCCTATTATGATCTCTAGCGGGACATGGTCTGACGTATCAACCACCAAGTGGTTAACCCTGGCCCTTCTAAATTTTGTCAATCCAATTATATGTTGCTATGCAGCGGTCAATCCTTTCCCGAATAGCTCTCCCATCAGGTTGATTATTCGTCCAAGTGAAACGATTGCCTGCAAAGCCCGGATCTCTAAGCTCCAATCTCAGGAGCACTGCATTGAAATCTTCAATATGTCTGAGGGTGACTTCTCTACCTCCCTCCTTACCGTCATATGAAGATTTCGCATTAAAATCCCCTACCACCAACCAAGGCTGCCTCATGGGACATATTCACGAAAGTAGTTTCCACGAATGCCTTCTATTACTTCTCACCGGGTCACCGTCCGTGAAAGTCCAAGGATGCGATGAACCCTGCAGTAACACAGAACCTTTTATGAAAAACTTGGAACACCGAATTAGAGAAAAGCTGACCTTTCCATCCCATAATAGGGCTAGACCTCCACCACGATCCTCGCAATTCACAAAGATTCCGTTTGCATACCCACACCGTTCTTGATCCTCTCCATCTCGTAAGCAAAGAGTCTGGTCTCCATCAAGAAGACCATGTTGGGCTTCTGTCTCCTCACTAGATCGTGAAGAGAGGTAACGTTACGGGGGTTCCTAAGCCCCAATACGTTCCAACTCAAAGAGATTCATTATTCCTGGCGTGAGGGCGATTTTCCCCCTGCCAATAATGCATTGGGGTCTTTAATTTCACCCCATCCTTTTGCGGAATCTGAGGACGAGAAACCTTAGAGACATTTGGTACATCTACTGTGTTGCTCTTCTAGCCGAGAACCCCCATTTGTGTTGGCTGATTTCCGACGAGTTTCTGGACTGACCATGCTTTCCCTTTCTTTTCTTTTTTCCTGGTTTCTTCCTTGGAGCCGGATTTGGTTTGTTCGGGATAGAGTTCATCTTTTGCTGGTTTGGGACAGCAGCCGGCCTCTTCCCTTTGTCATTCGTACTCAAAGGAGTCTGCTTCTTTGGGGTAGCATTACCCAGTGGGTTGTCATGAATTGAAATCCCTTTGTTTTCGTCCCATAGCGAAGACCCACCATCATCTTCAAGCTCCATCTCGTAATCCTCTGTGCCATCCCCAGACTTGGAGGAAAAGTCATCAGAGAATATTGAGTCCCCATCCTTCACTGAACCTTCCATCCGACCCCCTTTAGAGCCCACCGGCAACTTTGGGGGAAGGAGTGTCTTCTGAGGAGGCGGTCTGAATGTCATCCATTGGCCGTAACCTGTAGTTGTCGATTGGGGATCCATGTTAGCAGTTGTCACACAAATCTCGCTGAAGTGGTTGTTTCTTCCACACCAAACGCAAACATGAGGAACGCGTTCATATTTAAAATCAAGCCTTCGCCTTTCATCTAATTTTTTTACATATTTTCCCCTTCGAAGAGGCTTCGACACATCAATCCGAATTCTCACCCTCATGTATTCCCCTCCAGTTCCAGACATTACTCGTTTGTCGGAGTCCATGACCCTACTGAAAGACCTGACCACATCCTTCGCATCCTCTTCTGTTTGTAGGAACCCAGGAAGGTTGAAGATTTGAATCCATAAGTCGATAGAATAGAAAACCACCCGCTCAGTTTTGTCCATAATGTTCCTGGGTTTGAGAAGAAGAACATTGTCATCGAATACCCAAGGACTGCCAGCCAACACCCTGTTCATCGAGGTTTGATTTGGAAAACCAAGGATGAAAAGGTTAGCCCTAGTTTCATTGATGATCACGTCTTCGCCGTCAATCCAAATTTTCTTGAAGATTAGCTTCACTGCCCAGCTGTTCATGCTTACTGGGTTCAAGAAAGAACCCAAAAGGCAGTGGGTGAAATCCTTCAGACCTTCTTCACAAAGAGTTCTGTCAAATTCAAAGCAGTCGTCTTCCTCTTCAATCGTGAGCGTGCCGAAACTTCTGCATGATTCTCCACTGTCGGACCCTTCGGAATACTGTTGGAATCGCCTGGGTTAAGGCGGTCGCTTGGTGGCATTACCCCAGTTGCCGTCGACATTATCAGATCCAAATCGCGGTCTGTGACTCCGAACTTGTCGGAGCTAGGGTTTCCCTGTCAAACTTGTATATCTTTAGCATTGAAAGAGATAAACTTTGGAAAAAGGCAGTGACACATAAACTTTGTCAATCAAAAGATACATATTTCATAGTAGTACTTTTTTTTGAGGGTACATACTTCATACTTTCTTTGTTTCTTCTCTTTCTCTACGCTGACTTTTTGACTCGTATCTGGGTCACTTTGACCGGATGATTTGGATCGCAAAACGATATAATTTTTTGATAATTTTTTCACCGTATTATAGAACAATTTTTATTTTACAACACAATGAAAAAATTGTCAAAATATTAGATCGTTTTACTATCCAAATCACCGGATCAAAGTAACCACGTGAATAGTGACAAAAGTCAGAACGTAGTGAAAGAGAAGAATCGGACGAAGTTCTGTGAATGAGAATTTGAGATTTTTGGTTAAAAAAAAATAATCTGAGATTCATGTTTTTCCCCAATCATCAAATTTGTTCAAATCATGTGGAGAAAACATTCCCCAAACAGTCTATGTTTATGTCTCTCCGTTTTTCCTCTTTTGGAATCAAAATACTACGAAATTCATTCACTCCCTAGATTCGCTTGAGTTGTATGGAGTCGTCACCAGTTGTTTCCTCTCTATCCAAATCCAACTCCCCATTTTTTCTTGTCTCATTCACTTGTGCCCTTCACTCTTTGACCCGATTTCTTCTCTTCGATACTTACAATGCCTCACATGGTCTCTAGCTCCGGCTCTTATATATAACTACACCCATTTCTTGACCTTTCACTTTCACTGCTTGTTCTATGGTGTTTGTGTTCCAGAGACGGCCAAAAAAAAAAGACCCACATGCACATCTCTCTTTTTCATTGTTTCACACTTGCATTAACTTGATCTCAGAGGAGAAGATCTAATGTTTCACTTTCATCTACTGGTCTAGGGTTTGGGTCCAAAGGTGCATTCATGGCGGCTTCTTCAAAATCAATGAGGTAGGCAGACTCAGCTTCTGATATTTTCAACATTCAGTTTCTGGGTTTTCATTTTCATCACCCAATTTTTCTTGAATCTTGGGGTCAAAAGTTCTGAATTTGTGGGGGTTTCTTGAAGATTGAGCTGTTTCCTTCTGTTTATTTGCCTGGATTGAATTGTGGGTTTCATGATCTAGCATCAGATGAGGAAGAAATAATAGGGCTTTTTTGATTTCTGACTACACCCAAATTTTCTTGAATCTGGGATAAAAAAAAGTTCTGAATTTGTGGGGTTATTGGAGATATATCATTTTCCTTCTTTTCTTTGCAAAGAATGAGTTGTGGGTATGATGATCTTGAATCATATGAGTAAGAAAGACTAGGGCTTTGGTTTGCACATCCAATGCTAACTTCAATGTCAGAAGCTAGAGATCAAAGATGGTTTTCTGGGCACACCCATTTGAAGATTTCTTGGATGAAACATCACATCAATCAGAGAGATGGTGTTGTCACCTATCCACCACCTCCATTTCATGAACAATCTGACTCTTCTTCCTCACCATCATCACCTGGTTCTAAAATTAGCCCTGCTGTTCTGATCATCATAGTAATCTTAGCTGTTCTATTCTTCATATCTGGTCTCCTCCATCTCCTTGTCAGATTCCTCATGAAGCACCCATCTTCTTCGTCTCAATCCAATGACAGAAACCCCGAGGCTGTTTCCGCCTCTGATGATCTTCAAAGGCAGTTACAGCAACTCTTTCATCTTCACGACTCGGGTCTGGATCAAGCTTTCATTGATGCTCTTCCTGTCTTCCTCTACAAAGAGATTGTGGGTGCTAAAGAGCCCTTCGATTGCCCCGTTTGTCTCTGCGAATTCTCTGCAAAAGACGAGCTCAGATTGCTACCTACTTGTAGCCATGCCTTCCATATCAACTGTATCGACACCTGGCTCTTATCGAACTCGACTTGTCCTCTTTGTAGGGGTGCACTCTTCAACCCTAGCCTTTCGATTGAAAACCCCATTTTTGATTTTGATGGTTTGAGAGAAGACGACGGGTTTCCTAATAGAGAAAGTGGCTTTGTTCCAAGCCAGAAAGGGAAAGAAAGAGAAGAAATCGCCGGCGAGAAGGGGGTTTTCCCTGTGAGACTTGGTAAATTTAGAAGATTGGATGATGGTAGAGTGAGTGAGGTAGGTGTAGGAGAGACCAGCAGTAGTAATCTGGACGCGAGGAGATGCTTTTCAATGGGTTCTTATCAGTATGTGGTTCGCGACGCAGACCTCAGAGTTGCTTTGAATCGTGATCGCGATGGACGGCATGCTAAGCTTGTGAAAGGGATAGAAGAGAGTAATAAAAGCCCTGTAGTTGATGGGGATATGGAAGGGAAGAAGATTACTATTGGGTCCAGAACTGATAGCTATTCTGTCTCCAAGATCTGGCTATGGTCTAAGAAGGGTAGATTTGGGACTTCTTGGGAAACTCAATGAGGTTGATTGAAAAGGAATCGTATATGGAAAAAGGTATATCTTTCTAATTGTCGTTTTGGTCTAGTTATTATTGATAGTGGATTCGAGTTTATCGGGCATGTCTTGCGCTGATACTTTTGGAAACTTTTGAGATGATAATTCATGAATGTGATGATGAATATTATTATGGCTCCACAAATGTGTTCTTTTTAAGTCTTGATTTTCTAGCAGCACTAAGATTTTTTTCATCATTTTTGCCGGAACTCTATGTGTTTGGATGTATTAGGGGTAGGATTATGAATTTATGATTTTCTCTTGCTTCAAAAGATATGTTCAACTAATTAGTGAAGTGAATGATGGGAAGATGGGTTTTTTCGAAGGAAACACGACAAGAACTGCAGATGTGCAAGCTCATCATGAATTATGAAATTGCATGAACTAATTGCAGATTTGCAGTAGTATGTTCAAGGCTTTGCTTGATTTTTTTTGGTTTTCATTGTTGTCTTTCATGCCCCACGTACATAAAACTTACCTGCGGATTTTTTCATTTTCTTCCAAACTAATTTGGAAGCCATAAGGCAAGTCTCAGTATGTTGGAACTTGGAAATAGCTATCTGCTAGGTGATTCAAGAGTACTGGATTTGCATCTTTTGCATAAGCTGCGCGATTACGAAAATACAGAGAAACATAATACACATTCTGCGTCCTTGTTATACTTCTAGATGTCCAGCCAATGCATCAGCTCCTTTGCATGAAGAGTGATTTCTAATGTATATGAGATGCCATTAGAAATAGAGAGCGTAGAACTTATGATAATGTCAGTAGGTAGTAGGATCCACAAGAGATGGTGGTTCATAACTAACTCTAGGTAGCAGCGGGGCCAGGAATGGACTGAGCGGGGGTACAAATTTATTCAACAAAAGTCGGTCTCAAAGTAAAAACTAAATTATACGTGCTTCATGTATGTCTTTGTGTTCTGAAATGATTATATGTGCATTACGACAATGACATTCATAGGTTTCCTTTTTTGTATCATTCAAAACATTTGGGGGGTACTGATATAACTATTTTTACGGTCATATTAAAACAATTTAGTAATTTCAAGGTACAAGTACAATAACAATGGTTATATCGTATTTTACAAAGGCACATAAATGAATAAAATTTGGAAAATGGGGGTAGAATTGTATTTACAGAAGGGGGCACTTGTCCCCCTGTGCCCCTTAGTGCCTCATCCCCTGTCTGTAAGAGGTTTACTAGTACTAAGAGTTAATCAGAAATTGCCAAATATTCAAAAGATATTTGATGTTGGGTTAAAAATCTTTAATATTAGTGTGCGTAGCAAAAAGCGATTCCAAAAATCTCCAAATACCCCAAACAGCCAAACATAATTAGTTCGGGGAACTAGAGAGCAGTTAATATAGATAGAGAGGCTAAAGGGGACTCCAGACCAGATGGAGAAAACTATTATTATCCTAATTATTCACTAAATTCATTGCATGCTATATGATGTTTTGAACGGCAAATCTTTACGGATAATAATCCTTTCACCCCCTTTCTGTTTGGTTTAGGTACCAAAATGGACCTCCATATTTAAAAGCATTAACTATTTGGACCATAATGTTATAACTTAGTAAAAAATAGGAACTTCCATCAGTTGATAGGACACGTGTCACGTGGAGAATAACCCCACAGGCGTAATATTACAAAAGGACAGAGGAGTAGCAACCATATAAGCGGTTTGAGCGCAAGGAAACAATCCTCCTAGATCTCTGCTGATTCGAGTGCCAAGTGTTTTGAAATATTTCGTGTTTTCTTGTCATTACAAACCCTTTCCCACTGAGAAGTGAGATACATTAAGTTTTTCATTGAGGTGGTGATAGTGGTAGGTCTTGGTTTCTGTTCATCAATTTATCAAAACTAATGCTATGGGGTTGATAGCGTGATGCTGCAATGGAGCTCTCTATTTGAATGTGGTGGTCTTGGGAAGGGCTGTAGGGGGAGGGCTATGGTGGTTGGGTTGAACTCTCTTTTGGGTTTTCAACTATGTTACACGGTAGCCGTTACAATTAGTTATAAAAAATTCAGAAATGGTTTGGGCTACCTTATAATGTAACCTTTGATTTTCTAAAAAAAATAAAAATAATGTAACCTTTGATTTAGGATAAATTGACAGAATTTGAGGTTTTATGGCCCATTCGTAGTATTTTTAACTATAAATTAACGGAAACAGACGGAAGTTCCTACTTGTCACCAACTTATAACATTTGGGTCTGAATTCCTACTCCATATTTCAATTTTTTTTGACAGGTGAATTCCTACTCTTTTATTTTATTTTATTCATTTATTTTTTATTTTTGCAAATTAGGTGAATTCCTACTTCATAAATGGGGTAAAATGATTTTTTTTTTCACCAAGTAGAAATACAAAATGCACATGTTTTCTTGTATTTATTTTAGACTCAGTTATATTGACTGCTACATTTGGCCTATGTATAGAATATCTTTTAGTCATTCTGATTTCTAGCTAATCGCATATCAGGTTTAGTTGTGTAGTATAAAGTAGCCCTCTTTCATTCCATTTTCTGGATCCGCCACTGTTTGTAGTTGGATATGTAAGGTGTCATTTGAGTTCTTTGACATGCCCATTATCTGAAAAATTGTTCAGCACACTGGTAAATTGCAACATGTGAAGTCATCATACTTCATATGATCATTAATCAGAGGTCTCGTAAGTGGGAAAATATTACACTTTCCTCTTTGATTGAAACTGATCAATGAACATTTATCCACTCTTATCCTGTTACTCATCGGAGCATGAAACTTTGTTTAACTTCTACCTCGTATCGCACTTGTGAAATATTGGAGGGTTCAAGATCTCTTGCCTTTTTTTTTGCCACTGGATTCTTTCTTTCTTCTATCCCATTTTGTTGGGGTTCTATGATTATAATATTCGGTTAGTGAGATGAAATTATCCGGATCCTGTTTCTTTCATTTTGTTCATTGAAGCAATATGAAAGAGGAATGGGTTTGTAACATGAAAAAAATCTGAAGTCACATTGTGTGATGAATGGTTCGTGCAGGAATACTTGTCTGTTTTGCCAGAAAGTTTCCAGTTGATTTTAGGGAGATCACTTTGACAGACTAATTTATCTAACTGTATGATTTCCAATATGCCAATTTTCATCATATTTTTGAGTTAAGAAAGATCTTCAATACTAAGAAAAGATTAGCAGATTCTCGTGTCATATCGTTACCTAAATTAGTTGGTCAAAGTGACACCTAAAGTCGACTGGGGACTTTCTGGCAAAACAGAGGTAGTAGTATGTAGATCCTTTTTTTACAATGGGCCCCGCTCACAGCGGGAGCTTCGTGCACCAGGGCTGCCATTTTAGATACATTGTTGCAGTTGGTGCAGTTTCTTTTGTTCGATCAGATACAGTTAGTGATCAGCATGAATCTGGAACCTCTAGTCCCGCTTGTTTGTAAATTTGTTACTCATGCTTGAACAGAGTTTGCTTTTGGTTGCTTTGTCTAATCCGACGTCAATGAATTTTGTCAATGTTTTGTTTTATGCTATTCTGCATTAGCATTTTTTAAGTTCCTGGATTTTACCGGGGTTCACTAGCTTTCTATTCACAAACTGTAGTTTCATGAGTCCTTGAGCCCATGGCACATTCTGCTAGCCGAAGATTGAAGACATGGGTTTCGCCTTTTTACAGTGTCCTCGTTTTTTTTTTTTTTTTTTTTTTTTTTTTGGCGATGACAGAATATTTCGTGTCAGGAGGGTAATCAATAATAAGCAATACCTTAACTTTGGTTAATGCTGCGTCATATGGTGCAATGTTGTGTCCATCTTATTTTGTTGTTCATAACCTACTTCAGCCGGAATCTTGCACGGTCGTCGTTGCAGTGACATGTTAGGATTTAGGTGTTAATGGGCAATGCTGCTTCCACCTACGACCGTCCTGCTGCCATTCCCTGACGCCACAATCTAGTATTACATGTTCAAGTAGTAAATGTATTTCAAGACAATAATTTTCGAGGAATTTGTTTTCCTCGTAGTTTTTTCTTCCGGATTTACCATTACCACTAATTTAGCTGGATTTAGTTTCACCATCAACTATTAGAAACATATGTAACTTGTTCTCCAGTAAGAGGTGGAATGTGTAAAATTTACATATTTTGCATTTTGGATGAAGTACATTTTGATGGTTCTTTACTGTAGACAATTATTTGAATTGCATATCTGTTTTTTTATGGCAGAAGATTAGAACATCAATTAGCAACAAAGAAACCAAGTTTTTTTACAACCTGACCTTACAGAGGCCTCACAGGAACAAACCAAAAGCAGAAGCAAAAACAAACCTAAACATCAACGGCAGAAGTTCAACTTAGAAACAAACTACACCAAAAACTAGTTAAACCCTTGCACAACCAGAAAATCCAACATCAGTAAGACTTATCCAGAGAGAAGCTTAAACAGCAAAGAGAAGTACTAAGATTTAGCAGATCCATCATCCTCGTCCTCCTATGGAATTCCTTTCACTTGATCCTTGCTCGTCACTAACTTCTGCATGGATAACAGGTGTAATTGATTAGGGAAGGTAATGTGACAATGAAGAAATTCCTCCTGAATAGCCTGAATAAGAGCTTTTACAGAGAAGAAATTGCTGTATCTTTGGGCGAAAGGGTGTTAAAAGAGGCTGAAAAAACAATATGATTCTGACTGGTGGAAAATCAGCCTAAAAAGAATTTGTTTGGTGGCTTTGTTTTTCTTAACAAAAGGGAAAATGCATAACTTGGGAATCACACAAGAGGGATTGCCTAAACAAAATGTGTTGATTGGAGAAATATGGGAAGTAGTGTAAGAAATCCCTTGAGCCCTGGCTTTCCAATCTTGCAGAAAATCAGAAGCTAAGGATTTGGCATGAAAAATAGGAGAGGAATCATCAAACAGATGATCTCTGTTAAGAGCCTTTTTGTTTCTCCATAACCAAATGCACCATGTGATTGCCCCAATCCACCTATAGAGAATGTGGCCGACTCAGAAAGTAAACTTTTAAAAGAAGGATGCTGAGCAGTAGAGACTGAAGAAAGAGACCACAAAATTTTAGCAAAATCACAATGCAAAAAAAGTGATTACTATCTTCCGTATGAGTATTGCAAAAGAGACACATGTTGTTATGCACAATATGAAACTTAAAGAGGGTTTCTCTTCTTGGAACTTTGTTGATAATGATTTGTCACATGAGGAAAAGTACTTTTGGAGAAGTTTTAATCTCCAGAAGTCTTTCCAAGGGAAATCCCACACAAGCCTTTTAAGCTGGGAGCATTCAATTGAAAGAATGACTTTATGGACTTGGTCTTTCATCAAGAAATAATAAGAAGAGGCAACCTTGAAACTACCATCAGTAGAATGACGCCAAATAATCTGATTTTCCTGACTTGTTCTAGGCAGAGGAATTTTGAGAATACAGGCTCTGAGCCAGCCTGGAAGCACCTGAAATTTCTCTTCATCCCAAGCCTTACTTTGAAAATTAAACAGCTCATGAACCAAAGAAGGAACCCCTTGATGAGGCAACTCAATACTAGCAAGTGAACTAATAGGGACACTTGGGATCCAACTGTCCTGAATGGTTCTAATACAAGTCCCTGAACCAACTTGCCAAGACATGCCTTGAAGCACTAAGGGGCAAACTTGACAAAACCCGCTCCAGACAGCAGAAGACTTAGGAAAAGACTTTCTGGTAAGGAAGCTCTCTCTTACAGTATCTGGAAATAAAGTATCTTAAAAAGGAATAATTTGGTTGAGAACAATTTTCCAAGCTTGTTTAGCAAGAAGAGACTAATTAGGAAGACCAAGGTCCTTGATTCCAAGTCCACCTAAAGCTCTTGGATAGAACATTTGTTTCCATGAAACTCGGTGGATTGATTTCATATTCTCAGCACCCTTCCAAATAAAATTTGCAAATAATTTTGCAATCTCTCCTAAGTACTTCCTAGGGAAGCTGTAAAAAGAGAAGGGATAGATTAACAGACTTGAGAGAGTAGCTTTAGTTAAGGTAATCCTGACAGCTCTATTTAGAAGAAGCCCCTTCCATCCATTACATTTCATCTCAATCTTATGCATAACAGATTTGAAAAGGTTCCCATCCATCTTGTCCTGAAGAAGAGGAATCCCAAGGTAAGTACCAATTTCCTCTGTAAGTGGAATGCTAAGATCCATGCTAATCATGTTCTTAATGTGGTAAGAACAATTGGGGCTGACTACTAAATTAGACTCAGCCCCATTGATAACTTGACCCGATTGAAGGCAGTAATCTTTAAGAATTGAAGAAAGAACCTGCCCTACTGTGGGAGTGATTCTAAAGAAGAGAATGGTATCATCAGCAAATTGCAGATGTGTGACATTATGCCCATTTGGAGAGTGTTGGATGCCTTTCATAAGGTTGTTTCCAGCAGCATTGTGCATAGCTGCTGAAAGAGCCTCAGCACACAACACAAAGAGAAAAGGAGACATGGTATCACCTTGTCTTAGACCATATTTTGAACGGAAGAACTCAGTGAGAGATCCATTAATATTAATGGAGAAAGAGAGAGTGGTGACACAAGCCATAATGATATTAATGAGATGACCATGTAACCAAAATGATGGAGAGCATGCTGAAGAGAATCCCATCTCACCTTATCAAAAACTTTGGTCATGTCGATTTGAAGGATCCCAAAAGATTCCATTTCCCGAGAACTTTGTTGTGCCACAAAATGGTGAATGTCTGAGGCAATGCTTTCCTGAGATGGACCTATTGGGAATAAAACCGAATTGATTCTAGTGAACTACGGAAGGAATCACAACCTTTATTCTATTGGCAATGACCTTAGCCATGACTCTATAAATGACATTAATAAGACTTATCGGCCTATAGTCGTTAACAGTGGAGGGATTGGAACAATAGATGTCATGTTAGATTCTCTCAACATATGCCCAGAGTTCAAGAAAGAAAGGACCACAAAAGTTACTTTGGTAGCAACTATTGGCCAAAACTTCTGGAAAAATAAGGGAGGAATGCCATCATGACCAGAAGCTTTAAGAGGGGCCATATTGAAGACCGCATTTTAACTTCTTCAACAGTGAAAGCCCTTACACCCAAGAGTGATCTAACTTCTTAGAAATATACCTATGAATGCGGAAAAGGCTCATCAGAACTATGCAGGTTTAAAAGAAACTGAAGCAAAGGAATGGGCTCAGCATAGACATTCTGAAAGTGGGACATTAAGACTCTTCTAATGTCCTCTTCATCAGTAAGGGAGGCTCCAAAATGCTGAGTGATAGACCAAATGTGGTTCATGCTTCTTCTGAGTTTAGTAGAAGTATGGAAAAACCTAGTGTTCCTATCCCCTATTTCTAACCACTTAGCATGCGCTCTATGTGCCCAAAGTAACTCCTGAGCATCAAGCAGTTTACTAAAATTGTCCTTGGCCACAAGAAAACTATTGATAGCCTCCTGAACAGGGAAAGGTGATTGAT
The DNA here is from genome assembly GCA_023055425.1 of Linanthus parryae. Classification (NCBI taxonomy): domain Eukaryota; kingdom Viridiplantae; phylum Streptophyta; class Magnoliopsida; order Ericales; family Polemoniaceae; genus Linanthus; species Linanthus parryae. The sequence goes on from JALGPY010000012.1 coordinate 718,957, forward strand.
ATATGAGAATGTCTTGTCTAGCTTGCTCAATCTGGTTAACCAAAGAACCATTGTGTTTGGCCGAAAAACTTAAAGTTCTTAGAGAGATTCCTAATAACTTATGGACCCTGTAAAGGGGTGATCCCACAATGGGAAGGGACCACACATAAAAATTAGGTGCTGGTAATTCTCGTTACGAGTCCACCAGGCCTCAAACCTAGCATGCTTTGAAAACTTAGGAGTTCTTAGGAGAAGGTGCACAACCACTGGAGAATGGTCAGAGACCCCAATACCTTGAACACATTGAACTGCATGATTAAACATGCTGATCCATGAGGGAGAGGACCAAGCACGATCAAGCCTTTCAAACGTTGGAGATGAAGAAAACCTATTAGTGTACCATGTAAACCGTGGACTTTGATTAGGAAGCTCCACCAAACCCCAATTGTGAAGAAACTCCATGAGACAACTGGCCCCACGGATGGAGGAAGAGGTGGCAGAAGATTTATCAATTGGGAAAATAGGTTGATTAAAGTCCCCTAAAAGCAAGGTAGGCAAGTGAGAGGATTTCATCACTTTATCAATTTGAGACCAAACTTGAGTCCTCTCCCGAGTCTAAGGATGGCCGTAAACTAGGCCAAGTCTCCACTCCTTATCAAACAAACCTAAGATGTTTAAATAGATATGTTTTTTAGATGAATATGACAGTCACAACCAAAGGGCTCTTCCACCCAACCCAAAGACCCCCAGATTGCCCAATTGGGTTAACCCCGTGGGATTGAAATCCTAGCTTAAGAACTTTCCTAGAAACTTTATCAGTATGCATTTTAGTATCAGCTAAAAAGAAAAGCAACGTGTCAAAAGTTTTGGCCAATCGAAAAAACTCCTGAACTGTAGAGGTTTGACCAAACCCTCTACACTTCCAAGCTAACAAACTCATGGCTCTTGTGGAGGTTGATTAGGGTTACCCTGCCTAAACCAAGAGTAAGAGCAATCACACTTAGAGTTTCCATAAACAAGAGTGCTATCCGTAGAGAAGGAGACATGGTTCACAAGAGTTTCCATAAACTGGAAGATGAAACATGCAAAGATGAATTTTCTGCAGGACAAAGACATGCAAAGCTTGACCCATGAGTTTGATAATTGGTGGAGGAGTTGAGGATTTAAGAGAAAGAAAACCAGGTTGCCAAGATGACTCATGCAATAAATGACAAGTACCTGGAGGATTGACCAAAGGATGGATAGAGACATGTCTCTGTTTCTTACCCACAGAGCAGGATGCCTCGCCGGAGTCTAAAATGAACTTGCGCTTCCGAGGGGAATCTGGCAAGGAGAGATAGCTGAAGGGAAGCTGACTAATGTCAGTGATTCCATCTCTAGAAGCCTTAAAACCTTTCAACTCCTCAACAGAGAGTTGAACCTTGACCAAGTCACACATAGACTGTTGTTTATCTTCTCCTTCCCACCCATCCTTCATTCCACCATCCGAAATATGAACATCATCCACCATTGGCTCAACCTCCATCTCAAAATCCAGGACATGCATGTGGAAAGCTGGTTTCTTCTCCTTGGTCTCAGAGCTCTGCATGTCTCTTTTAACTGCCACAATGGGATCAGGGACATCGAAAAAATGGGTACAAGGCACAGGGAGACCAAGGACCGCCGTTTGACTACCATGCATGGAAGAAACAGAGGTAACAGAAGTAGAGAGTTTTTCCATGACAATGGACTCTGAAGACGCAGCTACAAGATTAGCGTTGGATGAGACAAAAGAGGGTAACTGAGAGTGGCCAGCTTCATTTATAGTGCAAGAGACAGGGGGGGGGGGTGGAGGGTCAACCACAGTGGGCAGTTCAACTGCAGCAGCAATGGCAGTAGAAATGTTATGCATCTGGTCATCAATGTGAGGGGGGTAGCAAATGTGGTGCATTAAATCGTGACTGATATATCTCTCCCGAGTTAATGAGATCTTGTAACATTGAAGTCGCGACTACTAGGATTTGCAACACCGGATCAGGTTCATTGGTAGCATTCAATGAGCTTGGAAGAAGAGACGTTGGAGACACTGAATTACATAACTGTGACAATTAAATTATGTAAAATGTCAAAATGTATGAGAGGAGAAATATATAAACATAATTTTGCGTTTGTATTTTCTGATTCAATGCGTATAAAGGAAAAGATAAATGTGCAACCATTTATTTAACTTATTAAATTTCAAAATTTTATAACCCCTCAAACGGTTGTTAATACTTTTGTGATAATAAATTTTGCATATTTTTGTTAATTATGCATTAATGTTTTGTCGTCAACCGAATTTTAGGGGCGGCAATTCGTGTCGCGGGTCGTGTTCGTGTCGGGTCATATTCGTGTCGAGACCCAAATGAGATAAACCTGAACCCGACCCATATTTTAAACGTGTGCGGTGCTATGGACCCTAACCCGACCTAAATTAATAAACGGGTTACCCATCGTGTAACCCGTTTATTTCACATAGTCACAAAAAATTACTATGTAATAAAGACTTAATTGCACAAACTATCAATTCAAAGATGAAACTGAAATCGCAAATTCGCAATCTCAAACGAGTCGGAGCCCGGAGGGCGGAGGTGAGTAAGGGGAGACCAAAAGGATCGTGAGAGGATGAAGATCTGTAGACAAGTGTTATACCTTTTATAGGAATAAACTAGGGTAAAATTTTTGAAAAAAAAGTAGGGAAACGTTTAAGAGGTTTGGGCTCAAATATCTAGTATATTTGTTATATATAACAAAATATATTAGGTTTTAAATACGGGTTAAAATGTGTTCGTGTTGTGTTTAAATGTTAAACGAGTGACTTGTTTAAAAAGTGCGGGTTACGCGGGTTGTAAATGGGTTTTGTTAGTCAACCCACACCCGACCTGTTAAGCGTCATGTCTAATTGTGTCGACCCATTTATGACCTAGACCCATATGACTAAACCCAAACCCTATAACTTCGTGTCGTGTTCGTGTCGGGTTGTCGTGTCAATACCCATTTTGCCGGCCCTACCGAATTTGAACCCGAGATCTCATGCAGGGACTTCCAACGCTCAACCAATTGAGCTACCACCCTAGCTGCAATTATACATTTTGTTGCATCTAGGTATACTTTTAACATAAGTGATTTGTTAAGATTTAACTGAAAGCCTTCAAAATTACCTATATAAAGAAAGAATAACTCGAGAAAGCCTTCAAAAACGATCAACACTTAATTTGCACGTTTCCACTTCAAAATGACTGCACTATTTTTTTGAAATGAATGACTGCACTACTTGATTTCAGAAGATAAAAGAAAACAATTAAAATAAAAAAGATAATTCATCTGTACGGCTTGATTCATCCATCACGCAAAACGTGACGACTGACAACGATCACTCAAATGTCAGAGCCTCCCGGAATCCGTCGACGACCTGGCCGGCGCCGGAACCGCCGCGAACCTCGATGAGAAGTCCCGCCGGAGACGCTCCTCATCGAATTAACAATTCTGCCCCGCTCCATCATCAAAATTCAACGCGTAACTACAAGGATCATGATGGAATTTCCCACTCTTCATCCCGCCACCACCACAACCAAATCTGTTCTTCGTTAACCGCCGTATAAACGTCTTCCACTTCGGCCTAGCGACGATCTCCGACCACTTCAAATACTCCACCCCCGTCGACCACCACTTCTCCTCCTCCTCCCACGACGAATTCGATATCCGCTACAAGATCAGCGTTGGATGAGACAATAGAGGGTAATTGAAAGTGGCCAGCTTCATTTATAGTGCAAGAGACAGGGGGAGGTGGATGGTCAACCACAGTGGGGAGTTCAACTGAAGCAGAAATGGCAGTAGAAATGTTATGCATCTGGTCACCAACGTGAGGGGGTAGCAAATGTGGTGCATTAACTCGTGATGGATCTATCTCTCCCGAGTTAATAAGCTCTTGTAGCATTGAAGTCGCGGATACTAGGGTTTGCAACACCGGATCAGGTTCATTGGTAGCATTCAATGAGCTTGGAAGAGGAGACGTTGGAGACACTGAATTACATAACTGTGACAATTAAATTATGTAAAATGTCAAAATGTATGAGAGGAGAAATATATAAACATAATTTTGCGTTTGTATTTTCTGATTCAATGCGTATAAATGAAAAGATAAATGTACGACCATTTGTTTAACATATTAAATTTCAAAATTTTATAACCCCTCATACGGTTGTTAATACTTTTGTGATAATAAATTTGCATATTTTTGTTTATTATGCATTAATGTTTTGTCGTCAACCGAATTTTAGGGGCGGCAATTCGTGTCGCGGGTCGTGTTCGTGTCGGGTCATATTCGTGTCGAGACCCAAATGAGATAAACATGAACCCGACCCATATTTTAAACGTGTGCGGTGCTATGGACCCTAACCCGACCTAAATTATTAAACGGGTAACCCATCGTGTAACCCGTTTATTTCACATAGTCACAAAAAAATTACTATGTAATAAAGACTTAATTGCACAAACTATCAATTCAAAGATGAAACTGAAATCGCAAATTCGCAATCTCAAACGAGTCGGAGCCCGGAGGGCGGAGGTGAGTAAGGGGAGACCAGAAGGATCTTGAGAGGATGAAGATCTGTAGACAAGTGTTATACCTTTTATAGGAATAAACTAGGGTAAACTTTTTGAAAAAAAATTAGGGAAACTTTTTAGAGGTTTGGGCTCAATATCTAGTATATTTGTTATATACAACAAAATATATTAGGTTTTAAATACGGGTTAAAATGTGTTCGTGTTGTGTTTAAATGTTAAACGAGTGACTTGTTTAAAAAGTGCGGGTTACGCGGGTTGTAAATGGGTTTTGCTAGTCAACCAACACCCGACCTGTTAAGCGTCATGTCTAATCGTGTCGACCCATTTATGACCTAGACCCATATGACTAAACCCAAACCCTATAACTTCGTGTCGTGTTCGTGTCGGGTTGTCGTGTCCATACCCATTTTGCCGGCCCTACCGAATTTGAACCCGAGACCTCATGCAGGGACTTCCAACGCTCAACCAATTGAGCTACCACCCTAGCTGCAATTATACATTTTGTTGCATCTAGGTATACTTTTAACATAAGTGATTTGTTAAGATTTAACTGAAAGCCTTCAAAATTACCTATATAAAGAAAGAATAACTCGAGAAAGCCTTCAAAAACGATCAACACTTACTTTGTACATTTCCACTTCAAAATGACTGCACTATTTTTTGAAATGAATGACTGCACTACTTGATTTCAGAAGATAAAAGAAAACAATTAAAATAAAAAAGATAATTCATCTGTACGGCTTGATTCATCCATCACGCAAAACGTGACAACTGACAACGATCACTCAAATGTCAGAGCCTCCCGGAATTCGTCGACGACCTGACCGGCGCCGGAACCGCCGCGAACCTCGACGAGAAGTCCCGCCGGAGACGCTCCTCATCGAATTGACAATTCTGCCCCGCTCCATCATCAAAATTCAACGCGTAACTACAAGGATCATAATGGAATTTCCCACTCTTCATCCCGCCACCACCACAACCAAATCTGTTCTTCGTTAACCGCCGTATAAACGTCTTCCACTTCGGCCTAGCGACGATCTCCGACCACTTCAAATACTCCACCCCCGTCGACCACCACTTCTCCTCCTCCTCCCGCGACGAATTCGATATCCGCTACAAGATCAGCGTTGGATGAGACAATAGAGGGTAATTGAAAGTGGCCAGCTTCATTTATAGTGCAAGAGACAGGGGGAGGTGGATGGTCAACCACAGTGGGGAGTTCAACTGAAGCAGAAATGGCAGTAGAAATGTTATGCATCTGGTCACCAACGTGAGGGGGTAGCAAATGTGGCGCATTAACTCGTGATGGATCTATCTCTCCCGAGTTAATAAGCTCTTGTAGCATTTAAGTCGCGGATACTAGGGTTTGCAACACCGGATCAGGTTCATTGGTAGCATTCAATGAGCTTGGAAGAGGAGACGTTGGAGACACTGAATTACATAACTATGACAATTAAATTATGTAAAATGTCAAAATGTATGAGAGGAGAAATATATAAACATAATTTTGCGTTTGTATTTTCTGATTCAATGCGTATAAATGAAAAGATAAATGTACGACCATTTGTTTAACATATTAAATTTCAAAATTTTATAACCCCTCATACGGTTGTTAATACTTTTCTGATAATAAATTTTGCATATTTTTGTTAATTATGCATTAATGTTTTGTCGTCAACCGAATTTTAGGGGCGGCAATTCGTGTCGCGGGTCGTGTTCGTGTCGGGTCATATTCGTGTCGAGACCCAAATGAGATAAACCTGAACCCGACCCATATTTTAAACGTGTGCGGTGCTATGGACCCTAACCCGACCTAAATTATTAAACGGGTAACCCATCGTGTAACCCGTTTATTTCACATAGTCACAAAAAAATTACTATGTAATAAAGACTTAATTGCACAAACTATCAATTCAAAGATGAAACTGAAATCGCAATTTCGCAATCTCAAACGAGTCGGAGCCCGGAGGGCGGAGGTGAGTAAGGGGAGACCAGAAGGATCTTGAGAGGATGAAGATCTGTAGACAAGTGTTATACCTTTTATAGGAATAAACTAGGGTAAACTTTTTGAAAAAAAATTAGGGAAACTTTTTAGAGGTTTGGGCTCAATATCTAGTATATTTGTTATATACAACAAAATATATTAGGTTTTAAATACGGGTTAAAATGTGTTCGTGTTGTGTTTAAATGTTAAACGAGTGACTTGTTTAAAAAGTGCGGGTTACGCGGGTTGTAAACGGGTTTTGCTAGTCAACCAACACCCGACCTGTTAAGCGTCATGTCTAATCGTGTCGACCCATTTATGACCTAGACCCATATGACTAAACCCAAACCCTATAACTTCGTGTCGTGTTCGTGTCGGGTTGTCGTGTCCATACCCATTTTGCCGGCCCTACCGAATTTGAACCCGAGACCTCATGCAGGGACTTCCAACGCTCAACCAATTGAGCTACCACCCTAGCTGCAATTATACATTTTGTTGCATCTAGGTATACTTTTAACATAAGTGATTTGTTAAGATTTAACTGAAAGCCTTCAAAATTACCTATATAAAGAAAGAATAACTCGAGAAAGCCTTCAAAAACGATCAACACTTAATTTGTACATTTCCACTTCAAAATGACTGCACTATTTTTTGAAATGAATGACTGCACTACTTGATTTCAGAAGATAAAAGAAAACAATTAAAATCAAAAAGATAATTCATCTGTACGGCTTGATTCATCCATCACGCAAAACGTGACAACTGACAACGATCACTCAAATGTCAGAGCCTCCCGGAATCCGTCGACAACCTGGCCGGCGCCGGAACCGCCGCGAACCTCGACGAGAAGTCCCGCCGGAGACGCTCCTCATCGAATTGACAATTCTGCCCCGCTCCATCATCAAAATTCAACGCGTAACTACAAGGATCATAATGGAATTTCCCACTCTTCATCCCGCCACCACCACAACCAAATATGTTCTTCGTTAACCGCCATATAAACGTCTTCCACTTCGGCCCAGCGACGATCTCCGACCACTTCAAATACTCCACCCCCGTCGACCACCACTTCTCCTCCTCCTCCGGCGACGAATTCGATATCCGCTACAAGATCAGCGTTGGATGAGACAATAGAGGGTAATTGAAAGTGGCCAGCTTCATTTATAGTGCAAGAGACAGGGGGAGGTGGATGTCAACCACAGTGGGGAGTTCAACTGAAGCAGAAATGGCAGTAGAAATGTTATGCATCTGGTCATCAACGTGAGGGGGTAGCAAATGTGGTGCATTAACTCGTGATGGATCTATCTCTCCCGAGTTAATGAGCTCTTGTAGCATTGAAGTCGCGGATACTAGGGTTTGCAACACCGGATCAAGTTCATTGGTAGCATTCAATGAGCTTGGAAGAGGAGACGTTGGAGACACTGAATTACATAACTGTGACAATTAAATTATGTAAAATGTCAAAATGTATGAGAGGAGAAATATATAAACATAATTTTGCGTTTGTATTTTCTGATTCAATGCGTATAAATGAAAAGATAAATGTACGACCATTTGTTTAACATATTAAATTTCAAAATTTTATAACCCCTCATACGGTTGTTAATACTTTTGTGATAATAAATTTTGCATATTTTTGTTAATTATGCATTAATGTTTTGTCGTCAACCGAATTTTAGGGGCGGCAATTCGTGTCGCGGGTCGTGTTCGTGTCGGGTCATATTCGTGTCGAGACCCAAATGAGATAAACCTGAACCCGACCCATATTTTAAACGTGTGCGGTGCTATGGACCCTAACCCGACCTAAATTATTAAACGGGTAACCCATCGTGTAACCCGTTTATTTCACATAGTCACAAAAAAATTACTATGTAAAAAAGACTTAATTGCACAAACTATCAATTCAAAGATGAAACTGAAATCTCAAATTCGCAATCTCAAACGAGTCGGAGCCCGGAGGGCGGAGGTGAGTAAGGGGAGACCAGTAGGATCTTGAGAGGATGAAGATCTGTAGACAAGTGTTATACCTTTTATAGGAATAAACTAGGGTAAACTTTTTGAAAAAAAATTAGGGAAACTTTTTAGAGGTTTGGGCTCAATATCTAGTATATTTGTTATATACATCAAAATATATTAGGTTTTAAATACGGGTTAAAATGTGTTCGTGTTGTGTTTAAATGTTAAACGAGTGACTTGTTTAAAAAGTGCGGGTTACGCGGGTTGTAAACGGGTTTTGCTAGTCAACCAACACCCGACCTGTTAAGCGTCATGTCTAATCGTGTCGACCCATTTATGACCTAGACCCATATGACTAAACCCAAACCCTATAAATTCGTGTCGTGTTCGTGTCGGGTTGTCGTGTCCATACCCATTTTGCCGGCCCTACCGAATTTGAACCCGAGACCTCATGCAGGGACTTCCAACGCTCAACCAATTGAGCTACCACCCTAGCTGCAATTATACATTTTGTTGCATCTAGGTATACTTTTAACATAAGTGATTTGTTAAGATTTAACTGAAAGCCTTCAAAATTACCTATATAAAGAAAGAATAACTCGAGAAAGCCTTCAAAAACGATCAACACTTAATTTGTACATTTCCACTTCAAAATGACTGCACTATTTTTTGAAATGAATGACTGCATTACTTGATTTCAGAAGATAAAAGAAAAAAATTAAAATAAAAAAGATAATTCATCTGTATGGCTTGATTCATCCATCACGCAAAACGTGACAACTGACAACGATCACTCAAATGTCAGAGCCTCCCGGAATCCGTCGACGACCTGGCCGGCGCCGGAACCGCCGCGAACCTCGACGAGAAGTCCCGCCGGAGACGCTCCTCATCGAATTGACAATTCTGCCCCGCTCCATCATCAAAATTCAACGCGTAACTACAAGGATCATAATGGAATTTCCCACTCTTCATCCCGCCACCACCACAACCAAATATGTTCTTCGTTAACCGCCATATAAACGTCTTCCACTTCGGCCCAGCGACGATCTCCGACCACTTCAAATACTCCACCCCCGTCGACCACCACTTCTCCTCCTCCTCCGGCGACGAATTCGATATCCGCTACAAGATCAGCGTTGGATGAGACAATAGAGGGTAATTGAAAGTGGCCAGCTTCATTTATAGTGCAAGAGACAGGGGGAGGTGGATGTCAACCACAGTGGGGAGTTCAACTGAAGCAGAAATGGCAGTAGAAATGTTATGCATCTGGTCATCAACGTGAGGGGGTAGCAAATGTGGTGCATTAACTCGTGATGGATCTATCTCTCCCGAGTTAATGAGCTCTTGTAGCATTGAAGTCGCGGATACTAGGGTTTGCAACACCGGATCAGGTTCATTGGTAGCATTCAATGAGCTTGGAAGAGGAGACGTTGGAGACACTTAATTACATAACTGTGACAATTAAATTATGTAAAATGTCAAAATGTATGAGAGGAGAAATATATAAACATAATTTTGCGTTTGTATTTTCTGATTCAATGCGTATAAATGAAAAGATAAATGTACGACCATTTGTTTAACATATTAAATTTCAAAATTTTATAACCCCTCATACGGTTGTTAATACTTTTGTGATAATAAATTTTGCATATTTTTGTTAATTATGCATTAATGTTTTGTCGTCAACCGAATTTTAGGGGCGGCAATTCGTGTCGCGGGTCGTGTTCGTGTCGGGTCATATTCGTGTCGAGACCCAAATGAGATAAACCTGAACCCGACCCATATTTTAAACGTGTGCGGTGCTATGGACCCTAACCCGACCTAAATTATTAAACGGGTTACCCATCGTGTAACCCGTTTATTTCACATAGTCACAAAAAAATTACTATGTAATAAAGACTTAATTGCACAAACTATCAATTCAAAGATGAAACTGAAATCGCAAATTCGCAATCTCAAACGAGTCGGAGCCTGGAGGGCGGAGGTGAGTACGGGGAGACCAAAAGGATCGTGAGAGGATGAAGATCTGTAGACAAGTGTTATACCTTTTATAGGAATAAACTAGGGTAAACTTTTTGAAAAAAAATTAGGGAAACTTTTTAGAGGTTTGGGCTCAATATCTAGTATATTTGTTATATACAACAAAATATATTAGGTTTTAAATACGGGTTAAAATGTGTTCGTGTTGTGTTTAAATGTTAAACGAGTGACTTGTTTAAAAAGTGCGGGTTACGCGGGTTGTAAATGGGTTTTGCTAGTCAACCAACACCCGACCTGTTAAGCGTCATGTCTAATCGTGTCGACCCATTTATGACCTAGACCCATATGACTAAACCCAAACCCTATAACTTCGTGTCGTGTTCGTGTCGGGTTGTCGTGTCAATACCCATTTTGCCGGCCCTACCGAATTTGAACCCGAGACCTCATGCAGGGACTTTCAACGCTCAACCAATTGAGCTACCACCCTAGCTGCAATTATACATTTTGTTGCATCTAGGTATACTTTTAACATAAGTGATTTGTTAAGATTTAACTGAAAGCCTTCAAAATTACCTATATAAAGAAAGAATAACTCGAGAAAGCCTTCAAAAACGATCAACACTTAATTTGTACATTTCCACTTCAAAATGACTGCACTATTTTTTTGAAATGAATGACTGCACTACTTGATTTCAGAAGATAAAAGAAAACAATTAAAATAAAAAAGATAATTCATCTGTACGGCTTGATTCATCCATCACGCAAAACGTGACAAATGAAAACAATCACTCAATGTCAGAGCCTCCCGGAATCCGCCGACGACCTGGCCGGCGCCAGAACCGCCGCGAACCTCGACGAGAAGTCCCGCCGGAGACGCTCCTCATCGAATTGACAATTCTGCCCCGCTCCATCATCAAAATTCAACGCCTAACTACAAGGACTATAATGGAATTTCCCACTCTTCATCCCGCCACCACCACAACCAAATCTGTTCTTCGTTAACCGCCGTATAAACGTCTTCCACTTCGGCCCAGCGACGATCTCCGACCACTTCAAATACTCCACCCCTGTCGACCACCACTTCTTCTCCTCCTCCCGCGACGAATTCGATATCCGCTACAAGATCAGCGTTGGATGAGACAATAGAGGGTAATTGAAAGTGGCCAGCTTCATTTATAGTGCAAGAGACAGGGGGAGGTGGATGGTCAACCACAGTGGGGAGTTCAACTGAAGCAGAAATGGCAGTAGAAATGTTATGCATCTGGTCATCAACGTGAGGGGGTAGCAAATGTGGTGCATTAACTCGTGATGGATCTATCTCTCCCGAGTTAATGAGCTCTTGTAGCATTGAAGTCGCGGATACTAGGGTTTGCAACACCGGATCAGGTTCATTGGTAGCATTCAATGAGCTTTGAAGAGGAGACGTTGGAGACACTGAATTACATAACTGTGACAATTAAATTATGTAAAATGTCAAAATGTATGAGAGGAGAAATATATAAACATAATTTTGCGTTCGTATTTTCTCATTTAATGCGTATAAATGAAAAGATAAATGTACGACCCTTTGTTTAACATATTAAATTTCAAAATTTTATAACCCCTCATACGGTTGTTAATACTTTTGTGATAATAAATTTTGCATATTTTTGTTAATTATGCATTAATGTTTTGTCGTCAACCGAATTTTAGGGGCGGCAATTCGTGTCGCGGGTCGTGTTCGTGTCGGGTCATATTCGTGTCGAGACCCAAATGAGATAAACCTGAACCCGACCCATATTTTAAACGTGTGCGGTGCTATGGACCCTAACCCGACCTAAATTATTAAACGGGTTACCCATCGTGTAACCCGTTTATTTCACATAGTCACAAAAAAATTACTATGTAATAAAGACTTAATTGCACAAACTATCAATTCAAAGATGAATTTTATCGCAAATTCGCAATCTCAAACGAGTCGGAGCCCGGAGGGCGGAGGTGAGTAAGGGGAGACCAAAAGGATCGTGAGAGGATGAAGATCTGTAGACAAGTGTTATACCTTTTATAGGAATAAACTAGGGTAAACTTTTTGAAAAAAAATTAGGGAAACTTTTTAGAGGTTTGGGCTCAATATCTAGTATATTTCTTATATATAGCAAAATATATTAGGTTTTAAATACGGGTTAAAATGTGTTCGTGTTGTGTTTAAATGTTAAATGAGTGACTTGTTTAAAAAGTGCGGGTTACGCGGGTTGTAAATGGGTTTTGCTAGTCAACCCACACCCGATCTGTTAAGCGTCATGTCTAATCGTGTCGACCCATTTATGACCTAGACCCATATGACTAAACCCAAACCCTATAACTTCGTGTCGTGTTCGTGTCGGGTTGTCGTGTCAATACCCATTTTTCCGGTCCTACCGAATTTGAACCCGAGACCTCATGCAGGAACTTCCAACGCTCAACCAATTGAGCTACCACCCTAGCTGCAATTATACATTTTGTTGCATCTAGGTATACTTTTAACATAAGTGATTTGTTAAGATTTAACTGAAAGCCTTCAAAATTACCTATATAAAGAAAGAATAACTCGAGAAAGCCTTCAAAAACGATCAACACTTAATTTGTACATTTCCACTTCAAAATGACTGCACTATTTTTTTGAAATGAATGACTGCACTACTTGATTTCAGAAGATAAAAGAAAACAATTAAAATAAAAAAGATAATTCATCTGTACGGCTTGATTCATCCATCACGCAAAACGTGACAACTGACAACGATCACTCAAATGTCAGAGCCTCCCGGAATCCGTCGACGACCTGGCCGGCGCCGGAACCGCCGCGAACCTCGACGAGAAGTCCCGCCGGAGGCGATCCTCATCGAAATTACAATTGTGCGCCGGCCCATCATCAAAATTCAGCGCATAACTACAAGGATCATAATGGAATTTCCCACTCTTCACCCCACCACCACCACCACCACAGCCAAACTTGTTCTTCGTTAACCGCCGTATAAACGTCTTCCATTTCGGCCCAGCGACGATCTCCGACCACTCCCTCGCCTTCTTCAAATACTCCACTCCCGTTGACCACCACTTCTCCTCCTCCGGCGACGAATTCGATATCCTCTCCCACCGCATAGCTTCCACCGTCCTCGATCTCCCCGACACCAGAAACGGAAGAAAACAACAGTAGCAACCCCCTGTCTGCTCCACCATCATCTCCTGCATTTCTTCGCTGGAATCGGTGGCTTCCGACGACATTTCAGCCATCGATTCCGGTGCCGCCATATGGAGGAAAGCTGGGGCTTGGCCTTTTCTCTCCTGAGAGGTAACCCACTAAGCCTAGCCCTAACTCTCTGTCAATAAGTCAATATATAGCCATTGCAGTTATGGAATTAGCTGTTAACAGTGTGTATATATAGAGGGGTTCTGAATTTGATTTGTTGTGGGTGTAAACTGTCACAGCTCATGGTTTTTGCAGAGCTGTATCATCTCCATGGTAGTAGGAAGAGGAATCTTTGAGATTGATGATGATAATAATATTAATTGGGTAAAAGACACTTTCACCCCCTTTAGTTTCATTGAAGTACAATATCTTCTCCTGATGTTTGGAGAATGACACACTCACTTTTTCAGTGTGCCAAACTTCAAGTAATTTACACCTTCCGATGGCGCGCCCTTTAGTCTAGGAGTGAAAGTGTCCTTCAATAACATGATGACAAATTTGTCCCAAAAAGTTTAATATACATTGGGTAATTCGTACAATTTTCATTCATAACATGATGGCAAATTTGTTCCGAAAATTATTTTTACTGACTGTTCCCAACTCCGACTAACGGTGTAACAATATGGGGTGTAAGTTTTCTGAAGTTGGGCACACTGAAGGGGTGAAAGTGTCCTTTCTCAAACTAGAAGGGGTGAAAGTGTCCTTCAGTAAAACTAGAGGGGGTGCAAGTGTCTTTACCCGTATCAATCAAGTTGATGGCATCAATTTGATCTTGTTGTTTGCCAATTTTGTATTCATCACCAAATGTCTTTGTTCATTGTACACAAACTGTTTTGTTTAATGAAGTTTTTAAACTAACTGATGATTGATTAGGGAGATTCGGACCTAAAACCATAATGAAATGTTTCTTTTTGTTGTTCTTCCACCGACTTCTGCACGGATTAATTATAATTTAGCAAGTTTAATTGGAAATCAGATCTCATTTCTACTTCTGGTTAGGTTTCACAGAGATAATAAACTGTGCTTGAGGACAAGGATTTGGGAAACATTTAAGAGTTTTTAACATTTAAGATTTTTTAACTGTGCTTGAGGACAAGGATCTGGGAAACATTAGAGATTTCTGTTGAGATTACAATGGGGTTGGTGGAAGCTACGGGCAACGGTATAAATTTTTAAATAAAAAGTTAGATGTGTTTGGTGATTTTGATAATGATTGGTTAGTTAGGTAGTTGGTGTTTATTTATGCTCCTATAAAATACATACATTCAAGAAACCTTATTTCCAGATCATATTGGCTTTAGCATAGTTGGTTAGACACCCTTGAACACAAAGTTGCAAAAACCTACTCAAAATCTGGAAAAGAGAAATTGGAACAAGCTTTTGCATTATTGCATATTCTTGAAGCTTCTTATCGCCTTTGAAACACGATATTTTTAAAGTGCGAATGACCATGATCGTCTGTAGTAGATTGCCATTTGGGTGACCTGACCATGGTCTGTTCTCTAACTTCTAAAAGCTCAGCCCATCAACTTAGACTCACTTGTTGGTAATCAGATTTACCCTTTTTCTCTTCATCTTGGAAAATGCCAGGATACCGTGCCATTCCATTTTTGCCGGCACTTGTGTCAAAATTCAATTTGAACGCTTTTTTCGACACTTGACACATGGACCGTTGCCTTCAGTTTAATACTTTGAAGTGTAAATCGTTTCTCATTTTTGAATCCCTAACTTGTATAGTCGACATGTGTCCAACGGCAAAGCCACTAAGAGACCAGAGGAGGCAAGTGCCACCCTTGGGTACTTCCAAATTTTGAATATTTTAGCAGTTATATTCTTTTATTAACTATACAAGTGCCCTAATTGTGCCTGAATCCTTCTCCTAGTGCCCCTGTTATTGACTTCACATTGAATTGGAAGTTCTGACATCTCTGCTCCAACTTTCCATTAGTCAGTCTATTATTTGTTTCCAAATTTGAACTCTAGAGTAATTTGCCATTTGCACGGTGGCTGCAAATTCACTTGGCGAGAGGATCATTTCAAAATAGGTGGTTAAGGCTGCAAGTTTTGTCGATACATTGGGCATGATTTTATGCGAGTACCTAGGATGCAAGGGAGGTTTCTCAATCCTCAATAAGTCTGTAGATTTTGTTGACACTCAAAGGCACCAACATTCAATGTCTTTGTAGTATAAAATTCTTCCTCATTTTCCAAATTTGCGAACTGGTGAAGCTATCATGGCACTTCTTCTCTCTGAGGTCAAAGTTCGAATCACTGGGTGTGAAAAGTTGGATTAGACACTTTGAGAACCGCAGTACCTGGCAACCAAAGATAAGAAGGTCGCTTATATGGTTTTTTCGGATAAAGTTCTTATATAATTTAGCTTCCTTGTAATAATCTCCTAAGAGTTGGGTTAGATCACTTTTCGAGAGGTTGTCGAGTCTTTCTAAATCAAGATATTTTCAGTGCTCCAAGACATATATTGCGTGAGATTGGCTAGAGAGATCATTAATACTAAACAGATGGAACTTTGGACAGAAATTTAGACACATCTTCTTACTTTCCCTTTTGATTAGTCACACTATTTTTCTTAACGGGGTTTTATCCTCGAGACTTTCAATAACCACATTAGCTGCATTTTGTTCGGGTTTTTAAATGATAGCAATTTGTACATGTGTTTGCGTATTCCTGTAAAAATGAATGTGGATCTTTAATATTAGAATGATAAATGATTTTATCAAATGTAGAATTCACACGGTGTTGAAACTGTTAGTATTAGTATTACTAGGTTATAGGTCTGTAACCAATCAACCGTATGCTATAAGACTATTATTAGTCCATGAAAGACAACTCTGAAAGATAAATGTCAACATCCGTAGATGCACATGCGAAACTTTCTATTTGACTCGTTTATATCTATCTACATAATAAAATAGAGAGGTGCGGTTTCATATATTTTAATTGAAATATTTTATATGTTGTCATATTAAAACCCTTATTGAACTTTTTCTCAAAAAAAAAAAAAAAAAAAACACGTAATAAACCTGATAAAAGTTTTACAATGACCTTGAAATTGTATAAGGAAGCGGTGTGTAAATATAGATATTTTATCAAATATTCCACCCAAGTTTATGAAAATATATGAACTTCATTGGGTTAATTGCATTTTACCTCCATGTAGTTACGAGTTTGTGAGAAAGGCCCCATTGAGATAACAAATGTTTCAAAAGTACTTCTTGTGATTTAGTTTATGTGCAACAGGGTATGTTTTCGTTGAAAGACTGTATCAGGGCCGTCTTTAGCTTTCTGGAGGCCCCAGGCGTTTCTAACGCCTCGGGCCCTCTTTGCAAAATAAAAATATGTTTAACAGAATCCAATATTCTTTTAAGAAAATAGAATAATTCGATTGTTTGGTAATGAAGGGATATATCTTTATTGTGATTCAATATATTTCGGAGAGAAACAATCATCAACATTATAACCACTAGCCGTAACCCCGCACTTAGCGCGGGGCTAGTAATATCTCATGCAAAAAAAGAGTTCAAGCTTTCATGAGAGAACAGAATATGAATCTTTGTTTGAAACATGAAATGAAATTTATTTGGCAATGGAAAAAAGAAGAATTATTTGTAAAACATTATATAATTGCCAACATAATTTACAAAATTATGATTGCTTATTTTATATCAAATTGAATTCCAATTTTATTGTTTAAAATAATTATGAGAATTATTTGTTTATGGTTTGACCCGTTGTGGTGAAACCATCTATGGTTGCCTTTCCATTTCTTTTTATCCGAAACGGAACGATCCCAGATTTAGAGGGACGACTTTCCAATCCCCAAATTCATCAATTTTTTTTTGGAGATATCACAAATATATTATTAACGTATGCAAGTTATGCATTTGCGCAATATTTGATATTTTTAAAATATGCATATAAAAAACAGGTTATAGATGCGCATACATCAAAATTATATAGATTTGCACGTTAGAAGGCTGTAGAGAAAAATGTAATTTAAAAGTTTTAAAATTTTAAAATATTGGTTGATAATATACCAGTGTTCCAACGTTGCAGCCTGGAATGCTAGGATCTGAACAAAATGGGAGCCAACAGTCAGGGACCTATTAATTTTTTTAGAGGGACAGTACATCATAAGATTCGGTGCGCTATTGTTCAAAAATAGAGCGTTCCACCCATTACAGACTGGAACATAACTGACTTTTCAAATTAGTTTAACATACTAAAAAAATCCATTAGAAATAGCTTTACCCTCATCTTTGGTTGTTGTACACGTCTCGAATTGCCAAATTTCACGAAAAATATTTATAGGTCTTGTCAACTATGGTGTGCATGCAAGTTTAAGAAACCGGTGAGCCTGAGATTCGTAAATTGTGACTTAATTGTATGAACATCATCTGTTTACACTGGAAAAAGATTCCTATATATATGAATGAACAAAGAAAAACCAAATTACCAAAAATATTAAGGAGCTTATTATCTTGGCTCATCTCATGCTTTGCTTCATCCTTTGTCTAGTAACACTTTTAATAATTTGTTTATTTGTTACTCCAGTGTGTGTTAGAGCATTTTTTTTCGCGTAAATTTATTTGACAAAAGAACATCTGGGAAATTTCAAAGTTCCCGAAATTTAGAAAGGAAACTGGTCGATCATTTGGTGGAAGACTGATTTCCAAAGTGAAGTTTGGAAGGTGCGATTAAGATGACCGGATTTGTCGCTTTTGAATTTGGTTTGTATCTACATCGGGTACCCAGCGATGCATCATTTCAATATAGAAAGTCATGTATCCTATGTTTCACTGGGATACTTGTCAGGAAAAAAGATCTTATAAGCCATCAACTACGACAACTAATTTCCAACTCAGATAAGGAATGAAATAGTCTTACAGATGACTGGAGAAGCTTTAACAATTTCCCATTGCATCCTCATGATAGAACTCATAACATCTACATTGGATTACAATATTATTTAATTACTTGTTAGAATCCATAAGGTTCCCCCTTAAAACTCAATTGGCAATGAAGGAATGTAGTAGATTTTGATTATGCAATTCTTAAGTGCCCATTCCGGCTAAATATAGCCGGAAACATTAATCTTCAAAATTTAGTACGATATCGAAGTTGTTAACAAAATGTCAAAATAGAATAGGCCAGAGTTATTGCCATCAGTTGTTAAGACAGTTTTAGGTTATTTAAGGAGTCCAAGAATGTGTATGAAATGTTGCCCACCATAATTTGTGCTATTAAAAAAATAGTAAATTAAAGGCTTTAAACTTTTTTTGAAGTATGGATTATTTTCCCTTCCCGTCCTTCTGCACTTATTCATCATATTTTCACCTACTAAGATGGTTAATGATATAGAAATCGCTGAAAGAAGTATAGGAACAAAGACCAAGAACATACATGCTACTGAAACACAGAGAAATTTTCCTAAAAAAAAAAGAAACGCGGAGAAATTCAAGAGCAAAATCATAGTCAATTCATATGAAAGCCTAATTAACCCTTCAAAAAATTCAAATTTAAATTCGCAGATCACAGCATAATCAAAATTGAACAAAACACAACTGCTCCATCCTAATCAAGAAGCATATATAGTGGAATCACAAACACAATAAAATGAACTCCTGATAGCACCATAGTAGGAATTTCAGAAATAGATTGGAGGAAGGGAAATTATTAAGATAGAGTTAGACTTACTTGCAAACAATGACGCCAACAAAAGATTAGTTGTAGTATTTTCTTGGAAGACAAAAAACCAGTTGTTATAATTGGGCGATGTTTAAAGACTTTGAAAGTATCTCAAGCAACAAATGAAAATTTATTGGAGGAAAATATAAGCTGCTTAAGGACACTGCTGTACTAATTTGTTTGAAGCCATGGTCTTGTATGCTAATATGTCCACAACTGTTGCTACATGCACTTTATCATCTGTGTGAAGAAGTAATGTTCTTATTTTGAAGGGGATGAATCTCTAAATCTAGTTCATCGAATGAACTTTGGTACCTTCAATAAAAGCTTTTTTGACATCATTGATTTACATTGACTATCATACTTCACATTCGTTGTATAAACTAACGGGAAGGTAGAAGATTTGGGTCATGAAGTGTCATTCCCAATACATGAATAATGCCACATAAACCACAAAAAATCCACATGGTTAGGTTACATGTCACCAGAAATTTACATGGAGAGATTTCATTGACTCACATGTGCCATTCTGGAAAAGTAAGAAATATTTTAACTAATTTAAAGAGTTTGGTTTTCATTCAATTCTGAATTTTTTTGGGCACTTCTTAAATTTGCTCATGTTTATTATCATCTTTTATCCATTTTTGTTCATTTTTTCGGTGGCAATCTGCTCATTTCGATGAAAGAAAGAACATTGTTATGTGAAAAAAATAAAAGTTAAGTTTACATTTCTTTTGGTTGTAATTTTCTGATGTTGATATAAATTAATTCAGCTGGCATTCGAAAATATATATTCATTCGCAAGTTTTGATTGCATTGAGAGATGAATAGTGAAATTTCAAATTTCCAATGCATAGAGATGTGAAGAAATCAATAACAATGAGATTTTTGTACGTATTAGATGGCATTGAGATTGAGTTGCGAATATGTAATAGGTTCGTTTAGATTTTACATGTAACTAAGGGCGAGTTTGGTAATGCTATGGCGGTTTAGAAAGCTGCTGTGTAGGAAGCAGCTGTGAGAATCTATACAAAAAGTGTTTGGTAAACTTCATATATAACATGTTGTGTAAAAGCATTTTTGACATTTTGTGTTTGGTAATTAGTTCTTTGGACTTGTGGTAAATGTCAAAACGACCATTTTAGACATGATATAATAAATATTACTATTACAATAATATATTATTAATATTTATTAATGGATAATGATATCAAATAATAAATTAATCAAAAAGCATGCCGTAGAAAGCAAAATATGATTTAGTACGTATTAGATGGCATTGAGATTGAGTTGCGAATATGTAATAGGTTCGTTTAGATTTTACATGTAACTAAGGGCTAGTTTGGTAATGATGTGGCGGTTTAGAAAGCTTCTGTGTAGGAAGCACTGTGAGAAAGCAGCTGTGAGAATCTATACAAAAAGTGTTTGGTAAACTTCATATTTAACATGTTGTGTAAAAGCACTTTTCACATTTTGTTGTTTAGTAATTAGTTCTTTGGACTTGTGGTAAATGTCGAAACGACCATTTCAGACATGATATAATAAATATTACTATTACAATAATATATTATTAATATTTATTAATAGATAATGATGTCAAATAATAAATTAATCAAAAAGCATGCCGTATAAAGCAACCTCTTCGTACTTTTTAAAAGCTGTTGTGGGAACATAGAAAGCAGAAAAATAAAAATTTACCAAACACATAAATACCGTTTTTGGATTTAAAAAGTAGCGTTCTAGAAAGCAAAAGCATTACTAAGTGAACTCTAAGATCGTGTTGGCAATATACGATTTGCTAATTATGCTATATAACATGACATGTGTCATATTCAAAATTCTTTTAAAATTTAAAATGGTCAAAGGAGGACAAATCTCTCTCATTTTTAAATTTTTAACAAATTTAAAGAGTTGGTTTCCATTGAATTTTATGAAGTTTTTTTTGGTGTTTCTTTAATTTTCTCATGTTAATTAAATTTTGTTGCACTTTATTTTTTAATGGTTATCTGTTCATGTAAAAAAAATGTAAGTTCATTATATATTGCCTTTTATGTGCTGGTTATTTATTTTTTTGACATAAAATTAATTGAACTGGCATTGGAAAATAAAAAGTCATTTGCAATTTTTAATGGGATGGAGAGATGAATAGTGAACTTTTCAATCTTCAATGCTTAGAGATGAGGAAAAAATTAATTACAATTAGTATGTATTAGGTGGCTTTGAAATTGAGTTGGCATTTTGTTATTGGTTCTTTTGGCTTTTACATGACACTAAACTGAGTTGGCTATATGTGATTTGCCATTTATGCCACATAACATGACACATGTCATACTAAAAAAAATTTAAAAATCCAATGTGGCAAAAGGAGCATGAGTCCCTCTCATTGCTTTGCTTTTATATAGATATAGATGCACGGATTTACAACCGAAAGTATATTTGAAAACTCAATACCAGTTTTTGTAAGAGTCTTAAAAAATAAGTTCCTACTGAATGTCAAGGCCTTGAGAATAGAAAAGAAGAAAAGAAAAAGACAGAAAGAAAGGATCAAGGTTTTGGTCTTCTCAAAGCTTCACTTCTTCTTTGATGCTTGGCCTTTCTCTGAGCCTTATCCAACCTCTTCATCACTTTCAGCATCTTCAGCAGACTGATGCTCTTCTTGTTCAGTATCTACCTCAGCAACAACTTCCTCAATGATCTCATCCACCTTCTTGTTCTTAATCTGCACTGAATCACCCTCTGTAGCTGCATCAACACTTGTGTCTTCACCAGCTTCTTCTTCATCAGTTTGCTCATACAGATCCTTTGAAGTGAGCACCATTGGAATATGCTTCTTTTTCTTCTTCAAGAATTCACCTAGCCTTTCATCTGACTCAACACTGGTGTCATGACTAGTAGCAGAAGGAATCTTTTCCAAGTTCAAACCTTTGATGACAACATCCAGTTTTCCATTCATCACATTCATCAAACCCTTGAACTGATTAAACTCAGAAGACAGATCAAATAGCCTTTTTCTAAGATCTTCAATCTCAAATGCTGATCTTCAAACTTCTCAACCAACAGAGAGTAATCCTCATTTTCTTGTCCCCTTGCTGTTGTAGCCCCCTTAGGTTTAACAAACTATTTCTCTTCAAGCTCAGCTTTTGATAACTCTGAATAGAACTTCCAATGAACTTTTCCTGTCTGAACCACTCCAATCCTCTGTAAAGCAGTCTCATCAATTAACCCAAAACCACCAGTTATATTTTCCTCTCCTTTCACAGGTACCTCAAAATGCTCAAAGAAAAGAGGTAATAGGTTGGCATAGGGAAGAGGATGGTTTCTGGTTCTAGTAGCACAGTAGATCATATGCTGCATAACTACTGTTGGCAAGTCAATCTCAAACCCTTGACATATCAGATACATCAGGATAAGAACTTTATCAGTAACCAACTCTCTTGAGTTTTTCCCTAGGAACAACACTTCTAATCAGAATTGTAAACAAAATCTTAGCTTCACAGTTGAGCACAGAGTGTGTCAACTGTGTAGGACCAGAGGGAACACCATCAATTAAGAAAATAGCTTTGGCCTTTTCTAGACACTCCTTCCTATCAGGATGATCACCAACATTATAGTTCTTAGGAATGCCCAAGACTTTGGCAAAAGTCCTATGATCTAGCCTTAAGTTTATCCCAGCCACCTTAGAAGTTAGTACCAATTTATCTTCCCCATCTTGAACCAGATTCAGATAAAACAACCTAGTTAACCTAGGATAAGCTTTTGAACTAGGATTTAACACCTTCCAAACTGCAGAATCCCTTAACTTCCTCATACAGTCAATATCCAGTTTATCTAATAACTCTTCAGAAATCATACTACAAAAAGCAACTTTAGAAGAAGCATACCCTTGCATCCAAACTGTCCTAACTTCAGAACTAACAAACCAATCTGAATGAAGTACATTTTTACCTTGATAACCCTTTTTGGTTGCAGCAGCAACTTGTTTAACCCTTGATTTCTTCTCAGTAGGTTTCTCCTTCTCTTGTTCTCCTTCTGTGGACTTCTTCTTGCTTTCCTGAGCAGATTTCCCCTTTTCATCTTCACCGTCATTTTTCTTCTCTCCTCCTTTCTTCTTGTCTGACCTAGGTTGATCACCACCATGAGTCTCTGTATCCTTATGTGGATCAATACTTGAACCTTCATCTCCCTTTTCTGTTCTGATATTCTTTGCAGGAGGAGTGTCCTCATGCAAACTTTTCGTGTTCTCTGAATCCGAATCAGAGATCACAATCTTCTCCTTCTTGTTTGCCCTCTTCTTAGATCTGCCAAAAGACTTTCCCTGTTGTTGAATCCTGGCTGATTTGCGCTCCATTATGGGTTTAGGGTTTTAAGAGGAGAATGAGATTGAGAGAAATAGAGAGAGAGCAGAGAGACATAGAGAATTGAGAGAGAATGAAGAAGAATAAGCCCTGACTTTCAGCTTAAGTAGGTTGAAAGAATGAATTATAATAGGACTCTACTGAAATCAACATGCAAAACGAATCTTTAAAAATATTTTTGGATATTTTAGAAAATTCTCTGATTAATTCAAATATTATAGAATTATCTAAAGAGATAAGATATAATATTTGATGATCCATTTTTTTTTAAAAAATAAAGATGTTTCAAGACCTTGAAGAACAATCTCAAAGCCTTGAGATTTTCTGCAGTCTTAGAAATTTCAAAGCTTTGAACTATACTTTCAAGGATTTGGAAAGTATAATCTCAAGGCTTTGAGATTTCAACACATAAACACAAGCAAGTACTAATACTCTTTCCTAAACCAATTCATCCTTGTTTAACATACCCAGTTCAAGCCTTAGGGATAAAAACCTATCATCTGGCAGAGGTTTAGTGAAAATATCAGCAATCTACATTGAACTGGAAATAAAAGATAGGACAACATCACCTTGTTCTGCATGATCTCTAAGAAAGTGATGTCTCACATCTATGTGCTTGGTTCTTGAGTGCTGTACTGGATCTTAGAGATTGAAATAGCACTTGTGTTGTCACAATGAATATGCACATTTCTGAAATAATAGCCAAGATCTCTAAGTTGCTGTGCAATCCATAACGCTTGTGAACAGCAAGCTCCAGCTGCGATGTATTCAGCTTCTGCAGTTGATAATGCTACATAATCTTACTTCTTAGAATGCCAACTGATCAGTGACGAGCTAAGAAATTGGCAACATCCAGGAGTACTCTTCCTGTCTACTTTATATCCTGCAAAATCTGCATCTGAATAGCCACTCAACATAAAATTAGATCTCCTTGGATACCAAAGCCCCAAGTCTTTGGTTCCATTCAAATATCTAAAAATTCTTTTGACACCAGTTAAATGACTTTCCTTAGGATCTGCCTGAAATCTTGCACACATGCAAACACTAAACATAATATCAGGTCTACTAGCAGTTAAATACAAAAGTGATCCAATCATACCTCTATATTCCTTTTGATTTACACTCTTACCATTTGAATCCTTGTCTAATGAGAGTGATGAACTCATAGGAGTTTTAAGTACCTTGGACTGTGTCATATTGTACTTGTTCAATAAGTCTTTGGTATACTTTCCTTGATTTACAAAAATCCCTTTCTTCATTTGTAAAATATGAAGTCCAAGAAAGAAATTCAGTTCTCCCATTAAGTTCATCTGAAACTCCCTGCACATTAGACTACAGAACTCTTTTGAAAGAGCATCATTAGTAGCACCAAAAAAAATATCATCCACATAGATCTGAACTACTAAGAAATCACTTTCATGATGTTTAATAAAAAGAGTTTTATCTACTAGACCTCTATGGAAATTATTGTCAAGTAAAATTTTTGAAAGTCTATCATACCAAGCCCTTTGAGCTTGTTTTAAACCATAAAGAGTTTTGTCTAGTTTGTAAACATGATCAGAGAAATTTTCATCTTCAAAACCAGGAGGTTGTTCTACAAAAACATCTTCTTGTAAATAACCATTCAGAAAATCACATTTGACATCCATTTGATAAAGCTTTATGTGATTGTGAGACGCAAATGCAAGAAGTATTCTAATAGCTTCTAACCTGGCAACAGGAGCAAATGTCTCCTCATAGTCTATACCTTCTTCCTGATTGTATCCTTGTGCCACAAGTCTGTCTTTGTTCCTCACCACTTTGCCATTCTCATCAAGCTTATTTCTGAACACCCATCTGGTTCCTATAACTGACTTCTCTTTTGGTCTGGGAACCAGATTCCATACATTGTTTCTTTCAAATTCATTCATCTCACTCTGCATTGCAATGATCTAGTCTGCATCTTTCAGTGCTTCCTTAGTATTCTTAGGCTCAATCAATAATACAAAGGCACTAAAAGCACACAAGTTCTTCAACTGTCCTCTTGTCTGAGTTCCAGTTGTTGGATCAGATATGATATTGTCAGCTGGATGATCTGCAAGATACTTAAACTTCTTCCTTGGTATCCAGGAATATGTTCCTTTAAGGCTTTGAGTTCTTGAAACAGTAGAGGGAGCATCATAGAAAGTTTCAGTTTAAGTCTCAAGGCTTTGAGATTTTGGCTCTGCACGGAGTTCAAGGCCTTGAGATTCTACTGATCGATTATGCACTTTAGTTTTGCCTTTTTCCTCTTTCACAGCATCATCATCAGACTCATGCTTGTTCAAATTTAGATCTGCAAAACTTTCACTCAGAGAATCCCTTAGTACTTTCATCAAAAAACACATGAATACTCTCTTCCACAATCTTGGTTTTTCTATTGTAAATTCTATAAGCTTTGCTAGTTTGAGAATAACCTAGAAATACACCTTCATCACTTCTAACATCAAATTTACCAAGATTGTCTCTACCATTATTATGCACAAAACAGATACAACCAAAAGGTTTGAAATAAGAGACACTAGGCTTCCTACCTTTAAACAGTTTATAAGGAGTCTTTTTTAAATAGGTCTAATCAAACATCTATTCAACACATAATTGGCAGTATTAACAGCTTCTGCCCACAAGAACTTTGGCAAATTGCTTTCAGGTAGCATGATTCTAGACATATCCTCAAGTGTCCTATTTTTCCTTTCAACTACTTCATTTTGCTGTGGAGTTCTATGTGCAGAAAAGTTGTGTGATATGCCATGCTTTGCACAAAATAAATCAAAGTCAAGTTGATCAAATTCCCTACCATGATCACTTCTAATAGATGCAACAGGCAAATTTTTCATAGTTTGAAGCTCTTTTCACAGTCTAGAAAATTCAGATAAAGCTTCAGTTTAGTCTCTAATAAACATCACCCATGTAAATCTAGAATAATCATCTACTATAACAAGCATATACCTCTTACATTTTAGGGTCTGAACTCTCATAGGACCACACAAGTCCATATGCAACAGTTCTAAAGGTCTATAAGTACTTACAAAGTTCTTTGACTTGAATGAGCTTCTTGTTTGTTTACCTTGTACACATGCCTTGCAGACCTCATCATCTGAATTTTTGTGTGATGGTAATCCTCTTACCAAATCCTTTGAGATGAGTTTATTAAAGGTGTGTATGCTAATATGCCCAAGCTTTCTATGCCAAAGCTTTGAATCTTCCTTCAATGCCTTGAGGCATTTTAACTTGTCACCTGCAACACTGTTAGTACTCATAGCATACAAATTATATGATCTAGGAGCAGTGAGTATGCAATCTCCAGATTTCTCATCTTGCACCACACATTTCTCCTTGTCAAATATAGCTTTATGACCTTTATCACATAACTGAGAGATACTAAGCAAATTATATTTAAGTCCATCCACAAGATAAACATCAGAAATAGAGTTGGTAGAACCATTACCAATACTACCTATACCAATAAGATTGCATTTTGCTTTGTCACCAAGTGTGATTGTTCCTCCAGATTTTTCTGTAAGTTTAGTAAAGAGAGATTTCTTTCCACTCATATGTCTGGAACAGCCACTGTCTAATATCCATTTATTATCTTTCAAGGCCTTGGTGACATCCTGCGAAAGTAAATCATTGCCTCAACAGGCTGTTAGACCAAGTGCATAACTTTGAGTCCTACTCAGAATCAGCCATGTTTGGTGGTCTAATTCCTTTTGGAACCCAAATCTGACTAACCTGTCCCTTAAGCTGATAAGGATAAGTATTCCTCATATTTTGAGGATTCGATCTTCTGAAGGGACACGTTAATCTGATATGACCAATTTTTCCACAATAATGACACTTTGGAGAATGTCTGCTACCAGATTTGACAAAAGTAGTTTGGCTTTTCATTGGTAAATTTCGATTATAGCCAATCCCAATTTTATGCATTCATTTTAGACTTCCTCCAAGAATGAGATTTAGATTATGTTCTGAGCCTGTAAAACTGGGTAGGACCTTTTTAGACTCTTGAAGTTTCTCAGTCAAAGAACAGATTTGTTGTTCTAAATCCTCAGAATGAGTCTTTAGATCAGCATATCTTTCAGTTAAAAAAGTGTTTTGATCAACAATATCTTTTATCTGTTCCTTCAAGGCTTTGAACTTGCTATCCAAGGCCTTGAAGTCCTTTTCTATTTTTGTCTTAGAAACTTCAACAGTTTTGTTGGCAAAAACTAGGTCCAGGTTTTATTTTACCTGCTCATGAATCTTCATCTTTAAAGAAGAAATCTCATTTCTATAACTTTCTTCATTTTAAAACATACTCTTGAGAATTTCAGGAAGTACATCAGAAGGACTAGCAAGAAGATTTTTTACCATTTCCTCAATATGTCTGTTTGAAGAATTTTCTTCATGTTTAGCCATGGAGCACAAATTTGCTTGGTCTTCTTCTGTGTCTGAGTCACTTGATGAATCAAAATCACTCCAAGAGGCCATCATGGCTTTCTTCCTTCTGTTTTCTCTGTCTTTTTTTTGTAAAGTTAATGTTCTTCTTCTTTTTTGGAAAATCTCTTACTAAATGATTGCATCAAACAATTCATTACTTTATTTTTATGTGACTGTGATGAAGACTTACCTTTGTAGTCCTTGTTGCTTGAAGGTCTTGATCTCTCTTTGTTGTAGTCCCTGTTACCAGAGTTTCTTTTTTTTTGAGAATCCTGGCCAAGGCTTTGGTGATCAATTCTAAAGCCTCTTCATCATCATGCTCATCTTGAGTCTCAAGGATTTGAGATTTTTCATTGTCTTTAGCCTTGAGTGCTAAGTTCTTGATGTTTTCACTCAGATCACCTTCTACATCTTTCATAGACATTTCATGAGTGAGCAACTTTCCTTGTAGATCATCTAGCTGAAGAAGACTTAAATCCTGAGCTTCCTCAATTACTGTTGTCTTTGGCTCCCATTTGGCTTTTGGTAAGCTCCTCAGAATTTTCCTGACCTTTTCCTCATTTGAAAACTTCTTTCCCAATGACTCCAGATTATTCACCACATCAGTGAATCTTTTGAACATCTCCTTCATGGTCTCATCTGAGTTCATCTTGAACAGCTCGTATTGCCTCAGAAGTATGTTAATCTTGGTCTGTTTCACCTGACTTGTTCCTTCATATGTCACACCCATTTTGTCCCATACTTCTTTGGCACTTTTGCAATTTGACACTCTGTTGAACTCATCTGCATTAAGAGCACAATATAACAGATTCATAGCCTTGTAATTTTTTGATACCTTTTCCAGTTCAGTAACTGAGAGATTTTCCTCAGACTTGATGCATCTAACTTCATCTATGGTAGTGTAATACTTCTGAACTATTGACCACAGTTCCATATCTTGATCTATGATGAACATCTTCATCAATTCCTTCCAGTGCATGAAGTTATCACCACAGAACAATGGAGTTCTGTTTGCTGCCCTTCCTTGTGAGAATCCACCATCTCCTACATTACTCATAGTCACAAGATTTTTAGATCTATATTAGTGACCCAAGCTATGATAACAGTTGAAAGTTTGTAATGTAGACTAAATACATGACCAAAATACTCTAGAAGGGGGGGGGGTTGAATAGAGTATGAAAACTTTTTGCTAAACACAAATTTTAACTAAGTAAATATGTGAGAAACTCAAATCTCAAGGCCTTGAGATTTTAAAAAACTAGTCAGAAACTTTCTAGGGAAAAACAAAAAGCTTCAAGGCCTTGAACTACCA
This sequence comes from Linanthus parryae, assembly GCA_023055425.1. Lineage (NCBI taxonomy): Eukaryota > Viridiplantae > Streptophyta > Magnoliopsida > Ericales > Polemoniaceae > Linanthus > Linanthus parryae. Next base: position 748,455 of record JALGPY010000012.1, read on the forward strand.
CCAGTTCAGAACAGTTTGTAAATCCTAGTTTGATTTGAGTTGTTTGCAACAGAAAATAACAAAACTGTAAAGTAAAGAACACAAGAAAATTTACAGAGTTCAGTCCCAATGGACCTAATCTCTGCCTGAGGGATCTAATCCCACCAGCATTGGGCAAATACTTCTTATTACGCACACAGAAACAGCCCTAGATCTCCAAGCCTAAGTGAATTCCCTTACACCTATACATCTTGTGGTTCCAAACATTTCTAGTACCAGCTACTAATTGTTGAGCTAATAAGAACCTCTTGTTGTTCACTTGAACAACCAACCACTAGGTTTAGTTAGATTTTAGATATACAAAAGATAAGCATATTACAAAACAGAAGAAGAACACAGTAGATAAATAAGCTTGTGAAGGCATGGACGTGTTCTTCAGGAAACTGGAATGATTGATCTTCTGAAAGCTGTAATTGAAGCCTGAATGTATGTGTGTTTGAATGTCTGATCTTCCACGAATTTTCCACACCTCTCTCAGTTCTCTGCAAGCTTCTTATCTCTTTCAAAATTAAAACCAGTCTTTGTTGGAATAGATGCCCTAGAGGCAATCTAGTTTAGTATGAATTTATTATGGCTAGAACATTCATTGTATTATTTATTAGATATTTAATATAATGAAGTCCTTAGATTGATAATTGTGTTGTTTGTCTTAAATATCCCTAGTCCAGTATAATGATTAATAGGACAATCATCTATAGACTAGTATGGGGTTGGATTGATATGGAGATATCATGATCCAACACATGGGTGTGCATTAAGGGTAATGGCGCACCGGATTGACCAATCTCCGAGAATGCTACATACACGTTATATTAAGTCACAAGTGCTTCTCGTGGTGCAATGGTATTGTCATCCTTAGACTTGAAGTCACTAGATATTCTAGTTGTGGATTATTGTGATTTTGGTAGCATTAAACGCTACACCGTAACTGGGTAGTTATAAAGGCGTGTACCGGATACAATAAGAAGAAAGCTTAGAGATCGTAGTGGACGTAGATAGAATTTGTCCCTCCCACATAACATGAGCAAATATCCTAGACCACTCGAGGGATAGTGCTTATAGAATGTCTGGGCAGACTCAAATAAATCAATATGGGATATTAATGTTATTTGCACGGATAAGGCTATTCTCATGGATCGAGAAACTATGGATTGGATATACGAGTGTGACTTGTATGTCTCGTGTCCAATCCGGATATAGAGACAAAGGGATGAGACAATTACTTGTACAAGGTTTGTCGGATGACTATTCTATTAGTTGGCTAGAATGGACGTTTTGCTAGAAACCGCTCCATATTAGCAAATTATTGCTACCAACTAGATAGAACCTATGGGGTCACACGCTATATAGAGTTGAACTAGATTTGGTAATTAATTAATAGGATTAATTAATAAGAAGGATCACTTTGCAACACCTTGCAAAATTAGTAGGACTAATTTGCAAGGAAGGGACTAAACCGAATTCTAGTAGGACTAGAATGGGTCCTTTAGGTAGTTGGCAAGGATTTGTTGGACTATATAAAGGATGCTCCTTCCTTCCTTCCTTCCCACACTTATGAGCCTTTAGTTCATAACTTGAGGGGGAGAGAACAAAAGGAGAGAGAGAAAGCAAGCAAGAGAGGAGCACGCCCCCTTGCCGTCGGCCCAACAAGGAGGCCGCCCCCTTCCTTGTTGCCTTGTGTTGTGTGATTTTTTCTTCCTCTTCCTCCATTCCGGGCTAGCACAAAGGAGAAGGAAGATCTAGAATTCAACTCTAGGCATGGATCAACTATAGAGAATGTGACACAATTCACGTTACAAGTCATCACAGGTGAAACCCTAAGGTGTGTAACTTGATTTCTTCCCTTACCATCGTTATGTCTCTTGCCTGTGATCCTTGGAGGGTATTGAATGGATTATATTTGTTTTTCCGCTACGTATCCATGATCAAACTCCTACAGTGGTATCAGAGCCACATGTCGTAGACCATAAACGTGGTTTATGTGTTACGTTTGATAGTTTTACACTTTAAATTTATTGTTTATCGCGTAAAACAAGACAAATCAAGCATATGATGCAATTTCTCAATAATCAATCATAACAAGATCTAGTCTTTACATTGGATGCATGAATTAGTGAGCTTGAGAAATTTTAGGATCTTAGATCTAGGATTTGGGCATCCTATGGAAAGAAGGAGTTCTTTTCATACAAGGAATACAACCAAACTTGGGCACCAAGCAAGGGAGTTGTTTTAGAAACAACTCCCAAAGAAGGTTGGCGCCCTAGGGGACCGCCCCTCCTTGCTTGCCGCCCAAGCAAGGGTCAGCCTAGGGGCCGGGGCAGCCCTAGCCCGCGGCCTAGCTCCGTGGGCTAGGGGCTGGCCGGCCCGAGGCCTTTGCGGTCCTCTTTTTGGGTCCGGGCAATTTGATTGTTGGGCCCATGGACCGTTTTAACCCTAGAAAATCCTAAAATCAATTAAAATTGACCAAGCGCGTTAAAATTGGATTTTAACTGTTTATGTGCAAATCGCATCGTGATTGGATATGACCTTAGGATGTGGTTTGGTGTGATTATTTAATTTTGTGGTTTGGTTTACGGCCTGCGAGCTGATCAATTAATTGTAATAATTAATTAAGGTTTCATGGCCTGCGAGCCATTTTTTTTTCAACTTGTGAGATTTATTTTATTTAGTATAGTTGTTAGCTAGTGCTAGATAGAGTAGATTGTTAGCCAAGATTGAAGAAAAGAAGCCCAAAGCCAAATGGAGCCACAAAAGATGGAGCATGGAGCATTTCACATGACTATGAAGGATGGACCAAAATATGAAGACGCATGGAGATGTGTTTGCTTTTAGGGTTCATAGATAATTCCATTGGCTTGGAATTATCTTAGTCTAGAAAAGGCCATATTCACATCACGTTTTATTTTGTTTTGTGGTTGTTTATTTTATTGTCTTATTATTTTGTGGTTAGTGTATAGTTGATGCATGCAATTAGGGTAATAAGATAATTAGACAAACCGGATCTATTAGTTGGAGTTGTGCCCAAACTGAAATAGATAGATTTGTTGACATGGATCAACAAAAACAATTAAAATTGAATTGAAAATCCCTCAAAAACAAATATTGTGTTTTTGTCTTCTCGTTATTTAAACACTCATCATCATCATGTTTTCCCAAGATCGTGCGTGCCAAAGCATGGCGACTTGGTTAATAATGATGTGGTGCGATGGCACACCTCGTGTGCAGATTGTTTAAGTAAGAGGTTGGACGCAACTAGGTGTTTAATATGATTAAAACCTAGAGACAATCAATTGGGATTATCCATGGGGATGGATAAATAAGGATTTATTAGCCCAATTGAACCAAGAGTTGCATAAGGTATGCAATTAGAATAGTTCCTACCTAAAGTAGTCAAATTATGGGTGACTTGCCAAAGCAAGCTCATAAGGAGATGAAACATGGATCTTGGCCCACTAGAAAATATAAGGATATTTTCCGCATTAATATCTTGAGATTTATTAATCCGAAGAAAAATAGTGGGAGCTATATTTGATAAACTAGCCATTATTGAATATAGTCAAAAATTCACAAATACTAAAACTTGCATATTTTCCTTTCGTAGAATTCCAAATGGCAAACAACTCATCGAGTTCACAACATTCCCTACGATCTGTCCTTGAGAAGGAAAAGGACTCTGGAACCAACTTTCTTGATTGGTACAGAAACTTGAGAATCGTTCTCAAGCAAGAGAAGAAACTGTACGCAATAGAGGAGCAAGTTCCAGCAGGTCCAGAGAACAATACCCCTGCAGCCCTAAAGGTGTATCAAAAGCGTGTTGATGACGCTAATGATGCGGCCTGCCTTATGCTATGCACCATGACTTCTGAGCTTCAGAAGCAACACGAAAACATGAATGCTGTCGATATGATCGAGCATCTGAAGAAGCTCTTCCAAGAGCAGGAAAGGGTTGAGAGGTATGAGGTCTCTAAGGCATTGTTCAAGTGTCATCTAGCAGAAGAGAACCCGGTGGGAACCCATGTACTCCGTATGATCGGGTACTTGGAGAATCTCGCCCGACTGGGGTTCCCGGTCGGCCAAGAGTTGGCAACCGATCTCGTGTTGCAATCGTTGCCCGAGAGTTATGGACAGTTCATCATGAACTATAACATGAACGAGATCGTGAAACCACTGCCAGATTTGCTCAATATGTTGAGGACAGCTGAACAAGGAATCAACAAGGGTAAGGGCAAGGCCATTATGATGGTGCAGAAAGGAAAGGGCAAAAGGTTTGCCTCATCCTCCAAGGGAAAAGGCAAGTCAGTTGCCATGTCCAAGGAACCTGCCCTTAAGCCTGTTGGTGGCATTGCCAAAGGTGTGAATAAAGGTGAGTGTCACTACTGCAGTCAGCCTGGACACAGGAGGAGGAACTGCCCAAAATATCAGGAGGACAAGAGGCTTGGAATAGTGATTCCACCACCACCAGGTATTTTTTTTTAGATGTCAATTTAACTGTCTCTACATCATGGGTATTAGATAGTGGATGTGGATCTCACATTTGTCGAAATGTGCAGGATCTAAAGAGAAGTAGAAGATTGGCTAAAGGGGAGATAGATCTGCGCGTTGGGAATGGAGCAAAAGTTGTTGCGTTGGCCGTGGGCGTGTACGAGCTATCTCTGCCTTCAGGATTAGTTTTAGAATTAAATAATTGCTATTATGTGCCTGCTATGAGCAGAAACATTATTTCTATTTCTTTTTTGGACAAGGAAGGTTTTATTATTTCAATAAAGGACAATTGTTGTTCCTTTTATAAATAATAATATTCACTATTTTAGTGCGCAATTATTTAATGAACTGTATGTCCTTGATCTAAGCAATCCTGTCTACAACATTAATACCAAGAGGATTAAAATAAATGATTTAAATCCTGCTTACTTATGGCACTGTCGTTTAGGCCATATAAACGAGAAACGTGTATCTAGACTCCATAAGGATGGACTACTAGACTCATTTGATTTTGAATCATATGAGACATGTGAGGCTTGTTTATTGGGAAAAATGACAAAGTCCCCTTTCAATAAGAAAGGTGAAAGGACTAGTGAGCAATTGGCACTCATACATACTGATGTGTGTGGGCCATTTGCCACGCCATCCAAGGGTGGTTATGTATACTTCATTACATTTACTGATGATTACAGTAGATATGGATTTGTGTACCTTATGAAGGCCAAATCCGAATCCTTTAAAATGTTCAAAGAATTCAAAAGTGAAGTAGAAAAACAACTTGGCAAAAGTGTCAAGGCTCTACGATCGGATCGTGGAGGAGAATACTTGAGCCAAGAGTTTGACGACTATCTTAGAGAGTGTGGAATCGTGTCCCAACTCACTCCACCTTGAACGCCACAATGGAATGTCGTGTCCAAGAGGAGGAATCGAACCCTATTGGATATGGTTCGATCTATGATGTGTCAAACCGATCTTCCATTATCATTTTGGGGCTATGCACTATTAAGTGCAGCTTTCACCATTAACCGTGTTCCATCTAAATCAGTCATGAAGACACCACATGAGATGTGGAGTGGGAGGCGTCCCACACTGCCGTTCATGAAGATTTGGGGCTGCGATGTCTATGTAAAACGTTTACAATCAGACAAGCTAGGCCAAAGTCGGATAAGGGTAAATTTGTGGGGTACCCTAAGGAAACTAAGGGTTACTACTTCTACAATGTAACTGAGAACAAAGTGTTTGTTGCTTGGTCCGGCGTGTTTCTAGAAAGAGAGTTTGTCTCTAAAGAAGCAAGTGGGAGGACTGTAGAACTTGAAGAGATTCAAGAACCACAAATCACTGAACAGATTATGGAACAAGAATAGGAACCACAAGTAGTTGTGGAACAACCTGTTCAGGTAACACAAGAGCTTCGTAGATCTAGTAGAGTGCGCCAGGAACCGGAGAGGTATGGACTTCTCGTTACCGATTCCGGTGACACAATGCTCATAGATGATGAGCCTACTACCTATGAAGAGGCCGTGAAAGGCCCAGACTCTCAGAAGTGGCTAGAAGCCATGAGATCCGAGATGGAATCCATGTATACCAACAAAGTATGGACTTTGGTGGAACCACCCGAAGGGGCGCGACCCATAGGGTGAAAATGGGTCTTCAGGAAGAAGATCGACATGGATGGTAATGTGATTACCTATAAGGTCCGATTGGTGGCTAAATGATTCAGACAGATTCATGGTATTGACTATGATGAAACCTTTTCACCAGTCGCTATGACCAAATCCATCCGAATCCTACTTGCAATTGCAGCAAACTACGACTATGACTTGGCAGATGGATGTCAAAACAACATTCCTTTATGGGAATCTCCTCGAGGACGTGTATATGATACAGCCGAAGGGTTTTGAAGATCCAAAGCAAGCCAACAAAGTCTGTAAGCTGCAACGACCCATTTATGGATTGAAGCAAGCTTCTAGGAGTTGGAATCGACGATTTGATGAAGTAGTCAAAGAGTTTGGCTTCATCAGAAACGAAGATGAGTCTTGTGTCTACAAGAAGGTTAGTGGGAGCTCTGTAGCTTTTCTGGTCTTGTATGTGGATGACATGCTACTCATTGGAAACAACGTTCCCATGCTGCAATCTGTTAAAGATTGTTTAGGGAAGTGTTTCTCAATGAAAGGCTTAGGGGAAGCAGCCTATATACTCGGTATAAAGATCTATAGAGATAGATTTAAGAGACTGCTAAGCTTAAGTCAGAGTACATATATTGACAAGGTGTTGAAGCGGTTCAACATGCAAGATTCCAAGAAGGGATTCTTGCCCATGTCACATGGAATCACTCTTTCGAAGAGTGGTTGTCCTTCCAATCAGATTGAGAAGGAACTCATGACTAGAATTCCCTATGCCTCGGCCATAGGATCTATCATGTACGCCATGTTATGTACTAGACCAGATGTGTCATATTCCTTGAGTATGACAAGCATATACCAATCCAATCCAGGTGAGAGTCACTGGATTGCAGTAAAGAACATCCTAAAGTACTTGAGAAGAACTAAGGATGCTTTCTTGATATTTGGCGGTCAGGAAGAGTTGCGTGTAAAGGGTTACACGGATGCAAGCTTCCAAACCGACATAGATGACTTTAGATCACAGTCGGGATATGTTTTTTGCCTGAATGGAGCAGCGGTGAGCTGGAAGAGTTCCAAGCAAGAGACGGTGGCTGATTCTACAACAGAGGCTGAGTACATTGCTGCAAATGGCGCAGCAAAGGAAGCTGTTTGGATCTGAAAGTTTTTTTTTTGAACTTGGTGTGGTTCCTAGCATTGCTGATCCAGTTGAGTTGTACTGTGACAACACTGGGGCGATCACGCAATCAAAGGAGCCCATGTCACACCAGAAATCCAAGCACGTGCTCAGGAAGTTCTATCTGATTCGAGATATTATCGATAGAGGAGACGTTCGGATATGCAAGATTCCTACATATGAGAATCTGTTAGATCCACTTACAAAGCCGCTTGTGCAGTGGAAGCATGAATGGCAGACTAGGAGCATGGGCATTTGAGATGCGTCAGATCGGCTCTAGTGCAAGTGGGAGACTGTTGGAATAGATTCCCTAGAGGCAATCTAGTTTAGTATGAATTTATTATGGCTAGAAAATTCATTGTATTATTTATTGGACATTTAATATAATGAAGTCCTTAGATTTACAATTGTGTTGCTTATCTTAAATATCCCTAGTCCAGTATCATGATTAATAGGACAATCATCTATAGACTAGTATGGGGTTGGATTGATATGGATATATCATGATCCAACACATGGGTGTGCATTAAGGGTAATGGCGCACCGGATTGACCCATCTCCGAGAAGGCTACATACACGTTATGTTAAGTCACAAGTGCTTCTCGTGGTGCAATGGTATTGTCATCCTTAGACTTGAAGTCGTTAGATATTCTAGTTGTGGATTATTGTGATTTTGGTAGCGTTAAACGCTACACCGTAACTGGGTAGTTATAAAGGTGCGTACCGGATACAATAAGAAGCAAGCTTAGAGATCGTAGTGGACGTAGATAGAATTTTTCCTCCCACATAACGGGAGCAAATATCCTTGGCCACTCGAGGGATAGTGCTTATAGAATGTCTGGCCAGACTCAAATAAATCAATATGGGATATTGATGTTATTTGCACGGATAAGGCTATTCCCATGGATCGAGAAACTATGTATTGGATATACGAGTGTGACTTGTATGTCTCGTGTCCAATCCGGATATAGAGACAAATGGATGAGACAATTACTTGTACATGGTTTGTCGGATGACTATTCTATTAGTTGGCTAGAATGGATGTTTTGCTAGAAACCGCTCCATATTAGCAAATTGTTGCTACCAACTAGATAGAACCTATGGGGTCACACGCTATATAGAGTTGAACTAGATTTGGGAATTAATTAATAGGATTAATTAATAAGAAGGATCACTTTGCAACACCTTGCAAACTTAGTAGGACTAATTTGCAAGGAAGGGACTAAACCGAATTCTAGTAGGACTAGAATGGGTTCTTTAGGTAGTTGGCAAGGATTTGTTGGACTATATAAAGGATGCTCCTTGCTTCCTTCCCACACTTATGAGCCTTTAGTTCATAACTTGAGTGGGAGAGAACAAAAGGAGAGAGAGAGCAAGCAAGCAAGAGAGGCGCACGCCCCCCTTGCCGCCGCCCCCTTCCCGTCGGCCCAACAAGGAGGCCGCCCCCTCCTTGTTGCCTTGTGTTGTGTGATTCTTCTTCCTCTTCTTACAGTCCGAGCTAGCACAAAGGAGAAGGAAGATATGGAATTCAACTCTAGGCGTGGATCAACTATAGAGAACGTGACACAATTCACGTTACAAGTCATCACAGGAGAAACCCTAAGGTGTGTAACTTGATTTCTTCCCTTACCATAGTTATGTCTCTTGAATGTGATCCTTGGAGGGTATTTCATGGATTATATTTGTTTTTACGCTGCGTATCCATGATCAAAACCCTACATTCTATTATCCACTCTCTGTAACTGAATGAGAGATTTTAGGATCTCAGTTCCTGCAAATCCTCATTTTTTCCAACTACAATTCAAACAGCTTTGAGTAGATATCCGTTGGAGTTTGTCGAGATTGCATTTGCACGTTTAACAAACCTGCAACAACATTGAAACATAGCAACAACAAAATCCAGAAATATAACAGTACTAAGTCGGTTTGGATTTCCAGTTTCTGAATAAAAACTGGACGAGTGAATAAAACAATAATCTGATTAACTTCTGAAACATATAACTCATGATAAACTAGTTTAAGAATTTTAGAAGTCACTAAACAATCAAAATAATAAAGATCAAACCCTGCAAGAAAGAATCAAATTAATTCTGTAAAACTGTCAGCCGCTCAAGGCACATCTCAAGGCCTTGAAGCTCTGAACATGCTTCACAGTCTTTCAATGTTGAGACTAGAAATCTTTGATTCTCTCTGATCAGGATATCTGCAATTGTTTTAGATATATAAAGAATATATAACATAAATATTTGCAGCAAAATCTCTGATCTTAAACATCATATATACAACCTGCAACACAAGATTATTAGAGCATACAGAATAATAAAGCAACTCTCAAAGCTTTGAAGCTCTGATCAGTATCTCAAGGCCTTGGAGCCTTAGAAATACTTTTTCTTTGTCTTTCATCAATCAAAACAGTTATTTCTCAAAACACACTTAGAAGTCTTTGAGTCAACAAATATGGTATTATCAAACATTAACTTACCTATACTGGTACTGCACATATTGGCTTTCACTATGTTTCTGTTTCTTCTTTTCCTCTTTATCCAGTTTTTTTTCGTGAAGCTGCTAAGTATTCTCAGTGGCAAAATGCCATGGCTGATGAATATAGCAGTCTTCAAAAGCAACAAACCTGGATCCTTGTTCCCAGACCATCTAATGCCAATTTCATTGGCAATAAATGGGTTTTCAGGACAAAATACAACCCAAATGAGTACGTTTCTCGTTTTAAAGCTCGTCTTGTTGTTAAGGGGTTTCATCAAACCCCAGGGCTAGATTATGCAGAAACGTTTAGTCCCGTGGCAAAACATGCCAATGTCCGCTGCATAATAGCCTTGGCTGCTTCTTTTATTTAGCCCCTTGAACAACTTAACGCCTTTCTTCATGGCATTTTAAGAGAGACAATTTATATGCAACAGCCTCAAGGGTTTGTCAACCCCCATTTTCCCAACCATGTGTGCTTACTCAAGAAATCCATATATGGCCTTAAACAGGCCCCTCACACATGGTTTGAGAGATTCACAACATATTTATTATCTCTCGGTTTGAAGTCCTCATATGCAGATTCATCTTTTTTTATTACGCACTCTTCTTCAAAAATTACAATTTTACTCCTTTATGTCGTTGATATTATTTTGACAGGAAATGATACTTCCTTCCTCACAGATTTTGTGATCAAACTCAATAACGAGTTCGAAATGACCAACCTGGGTCGTCTCACATATTTTCTAGGCCTTCAAATCAAACATAGTTCTGAGGGTATTCTTATCCATCAGGAGAAGTATATTTCTGATATATTACAGCGATTTAACATGGCAACTTGTAAACCATGATCTACTCCTTTAGCACCTCAGATTAAATATCATCTTTTCGACAGTAAGCCTTTAGCAAATCCTTCTTTTTTTTGGCCAGCTGCTTGGTGATCTTCAATATTTGTCCTTTAGCAGGTCTGTCATTGCCTTTTCTTTCAATCACTTGTGCCAGTACATGCATGCACCTACTGAAAATAATCTAGGAGGTGCTAAACACATTTTACGATACTTACAAGGAACAAAACAACATGGTAATCTCTATCAAAAAGGCCATTTGCCTTTGCATGTTTTTACAGACGCTGATTGGGCTGGTAATCCAACCAATCGGCGTAGCACTACGGGCCATGTTGTTTTCTTGGGCCCAAACCCAATCCTTTGGGCCTCTAAGAAACAGCCCACTGTGGCCCGCTCTTCCAAAGAAGCCGAATACGGAGCGCTAGCCACAGCCGCTGCAGACATATCTTGGTTTAAAACTCTATTTCATGAATTGAAGTTTAAAATTCCTCAATGTCCTACAATGTGGACATACAATATTTCTCCTCTTGCTCTCTCATCAAATCCTTTATTTCACGCACGAACAAAACATATTGAAATTGACTACCATTACGTGCGTGAAAAGGTCCTAAATCATGAACTTATAGTTGATTTTGTTTCTAGTGCAGATCAAATAGGCGACATCTTCACCAAAAGCTTGCAACCTGCTCATTTTAAAGACTTGAAGAATAAACTTACTGTGAAGCTTCACCCACCATAAGTTTAAGGGAGGATCTTAAACCATATTGTGTATTGGGCTTAGTTTATCAATGGTATTGGGCTCAGTTTGTATTCTGGGCTTGCCTTTTATCTTATCCTATTTTAAGCCCATAGTGTCTGATTCAGTTTAGCCCTTTGTAGCCCATTCTATAAGGGCACTTAACCCTTGTAGATAGCGCATCCAAGGCAGATTGATCACCACCCACATGGCAGCAATCCAGGAGGCTTGATGGTACTCCATTACTACTCTAACATTGTCTTTATATTCACCCTTATCCATATGGGGGGTTGTGAGACAGGGTCGCCCTCGATACTAACCGCGCGGGAGTTGTAGGGTTCAAGTGGCTTGGAGGCTAGAGTAAGGCACGTCGCACGCGAGTAAAAGCTATACTCGCGCGCGACCCTTGTCAATTGTCTGAGAGATTTGATGACCACATGTCCTATGTACGCGGTCGACCGTTTGAACGGTCCTTATATATATACGGACGATTGTGTAATGTGTCCTATATATACGGGCAAATGTGCTGTTACGAGGCGTATATCTAGCCGTTTTTTGCGGACGCATGAACCCCTCATAACGGTCACTCCTATGCACTATATATAGGAACATTGGCCTTATATGGCAGCTCTCGGATCTTTTTCTAATCATCATACTGCCTCTCTCTCAGGAAATTACCAAGAACTTACTCTTCCCCTACTCTTACTCTCAATCTCTCCGTGCTTTGTTCTTATTCTTGTTCTTGTCTGTTACAGGTGCACACTTGGATCTTCCCCAGCAGGTCCTCTTGTCCACAACCCCTATTCCAGCTGGTAACATCTGAATCGTTAGATGGTTCCATCCGTTGAGATACTCCTGTTGAGTACCTTGTATTTAGTCTTCGTCCCTTCAATGTTCTAGGCAATTAATACAATGAATGTTTATCTTTATCGCCTCGTTTATCTCTTTATAGTTTGTGTATTATCTCTTTGATTTCTTCTGAAACCCTAATCTACTTTCAATGTATACTCGCATCCCACAAATTTATTCTCTCACACCCTCTCCCTCTCTCTAGTTCTTGTCTTTATTTTTCTTAGGTAAAGAAGAAGAAGAAGAAGAACTTTTGACGAATTTGGTTAGTTTCGATGTGATCGCAAGAAGACGAAAATGCAAAGAGTATTTTTGCAACATTTGAAACTCTAAAGGTGTCTTTTGCACAAACCTACAACCATGGGTGAAATTGCAAGTAACCGTTATTCTTTCTCCATTCCCCCTCAAGACATAGTACTCCTTTTGGATGACGTAGAAAGGTAGGTAGAGCCCATTTGGTAAGGCTTCTGCTTTTTAGAACGCAGTTTTTTGAATTTAAAAGCAGTTTCAATGTGTTTGCTAAATTTATTTTTTTCCGGCTTTCTGGAAAGCAGTTGCTTCTTCACACCAGTTTCAAAAGCAGGGGAGGTGTTGCTTTCCAGAACCTGCCTTTTGATAAATGTACTATTTGACATTCTTATCCGTTAATAAATATCAATAATTATTTATTGTAATAACACTATTAATTTTTCATGTCTGATGTTGTCATTTCGACAGTAACAACAACTCTAAAACACTAATTACCAAACACAAAATGTCAAAAGTGTTTTTCTGCACCAACTTAAATACAGAATTTACCAAACACTTTTCGGGTAGATTTCCACAACAACTTCCTTACAGTATGTTTTACACAACAATTTTCTAAAACGCCACAACATTACAAAGATGCCCATAGTGTTGTTGAGTCAAAGTAGTATTTGGAACTCGGAATTTGTAGATAACTTATGGTCAAAATGCTCAACTAATTAGACTGGTGTTCATTTACTAACTTAACCATAACAAGTCTTTGACCTCGCCAGTCTTCAAATCTATTCTGCTGACTCTCTCTCGTCTCTCCACGAATCTTCTTCTGAGCTTCTTGCATGTAAGCCTGTCAATGGGTCGGTTACCACTCAGAACCGACCCGGACCAGAAGCTAAATGACCCGACCCGAGAGAACCATACCCGGTGCATCGATCCAAAATTCAATCCATCTCTCCCACACACACACTCTCTCTCTCTCACATCGATCCGTGACCCCTGGATGCAGGACTTCAGAGCTTTCATCAATTACGAAATCAGGGCTAAAAGCGGCTCTTTGTCCGGGTCGTGATTGGGTATGCGGTTCCGAACCACCGGTTCTGGCGGTTTCGACGTTTACTGGTCCGTGTCCGGGTTTAGGTCTGAAAATAACGGGTCGGGTCAAACCCGTTACGGGTCTACCCAGATCCGGCCCATGGACAGGTCTACTTGCATGCATAGTCCATAAATGCATTTCAACAGAGAACTTCAACTGCATTCCCATAGTCAAGCAACCCCACCATACTCCATCCATCAATCTATATATAAATTTGTGCTCACATAACATTGTAGCTACATCTAAAGCAAACCATCTTGTACAAGTCCTTGAAGCTAAAGTTTTGCACTCATCATGGCTAGACAACATCCCAACCACATTATCTTCTTCTTAGTGCTTTCCTTGTGCTTCACTACACTCTTTACAGTGATTCAAGCACGTTCGATTCATGCCCCGTACCACCACCACCTCCGCCAGGAACACCACCATGTGAAGCCGAATCCACGACCTTCTCAGCCAGTGGGAAATGGGATTCATGGTCGCAAGAGTTTCTACCAAGTACTTGCTCTCCGGGGAATCAAGAACTCTGGTCCGAGTCCCGGTGGGGAGGGGCATTCTTCTGTCAATGGTGCGCACAATTGATCATTCCAAGGAGGTTGGTTAATCTGATACAGATTTGCATACACGACGTCTTGTTCGGCAATCACTGAGTACAGAAATTGATCTGATAAATGTTTCTTTCTTAATTCTTTTGATTCTTGATGATACAAATATGTATATATAGCTAGAGGATTGTGCGAATCTTTGAAGGACGAGGATTATTAGTTGTATGAATAAGTTGTTTTTTTTTTTTTAAATGTAACTAGTCTACTGTGGATGCTTTAAGTCTGGTAATTTAATTCTCTGCCTTTATTATCAGTAAGTCCAGGTTAAATTTGTATCCGACAAGAGAGTAAACGCGGGTTATCTGAACTTTTTGATGTTTATTTGGATAAGTAAAAAACTACTAAAACTGACCAACTTTGTATATATTGTCAAACTACTTTTGTTTTGTTCATTCTCAGGAGAGTTATCGGAAGAAATTAAAATAGTTTCTCTCCATAGTCGTGGCTTTGGAGGTTGAAAATGAAGCAAATAATCTTAATTAACCTACCAGGAAAATGAGTTGATGTGTTTTGAATAATGAGACATGTTCAAAGGTCAAAATACAAGGTCAATGGCTGACTTTTGACTTCAGTGATGCAAGGTCAAAGACAAGGGGAATGTGTGAACTGTAATGAGATTGCTTCAGTGATGCAAGCTCTGATAAGAAGGATCAAAACTGTTGAGAACTCCCGTATTGGACATTCAAAAAGAAAAACATAATTAATAAGTGTCATGTGCTACTATCCTCATTGTCATTTGATTTTGAGGTGAAATCCCATGAATTCTTACATTTTCGCGATACAATTGAGTTGGCCGTGCTTAAATTTATAGATGTTTGTTCAAAAGTTCTGAGTTCGAGCATTTGAGAAATCCAAGGGATAAGCATCATAAAAAAGGACCCTATAACACTAAACACTATCAAGACGAGAAAAATCAGGTGTTACTCCATTAGAACACTAAAGTAAGTTCAGTTGATAACCCGAATGTTTCCTGCATGTAGTTTGGCCTATATCATTATAGAGGTAGAGCCTGGGTAAGTCTGTGCATATATATTTAAACCGATGTGATGAACAAACTTTCTACTCCTGCTAGGAGAACATAGAACTTCAATGAATAAAGGAGCATGAAAAGTAGAAATAATAATACAGCGCGGAGAGGCAAAGAGAAACGAGTACAAGTAAAAACCAACAACCCTAACCAAAAACACAAAGCTAAGATAGCGAAATGACTCATTAGGATATGTGAGGCCCTTAGCTTCGCAATGAGCAGCATCCACTAGTGAACGAGAAATTTTTGTTTGCTCTAAGAGCAAATACACGTGGTGCTCTAATCAATACAGCACATGACACGTCAGGAAGAAAGAGAATGAGTAGCAGACAAAAGAAAGTACATTCCTACATGTTCGTGACGTATCCTGTGATGTATTGGTTAGAGCACCACGTCGTATAATTCACCAACAGTTTGTCCGCCGTCAGCCCACGAGTCCTACAAATGACAGGCTCGTGCGGTACGCAAGTTGTTCATTTCTACTCATTGTCTTGTTTTGTTTTGGATCTTTTTAGTAGTGAGGGATAAGATTTGAGGTGTCGTATTCAACAACTTGGGGAGGGGGGGGGGGGGGGTGGTTTGTGAAGTCAACCAAAACAATATTTTGTGGGTTTCTTTTAACAGAGGGTCAGGCCACATTCGTTCATACAAATTACTTCAGAGATCAGTAATTACATATTGGGTTAATTACATTTTAGCACCCTGTGGTTAGGTCCTGTGCGAAACACCCCCGGGGTTCTAAATGATGCCAAATATGGTTTCATTTATGTGCGCAAGGGGTTATTTCCCGTTAAATGGATCAAAAAGACCAAAATGTCCTTAGCTATATACCATCACCCTATTTCATTCTTCTAATTTTTCTCACATTCTCTCTCTAGCCTCTTCTCTCCCTCTCTCTATTCTCTCCATAAGACAAACAAAACCTGTAGATAAGAAAATCTGGACACCAACAACAAAACTCGAGACAAATTGAAGAAGAAGAAGAAGAAGAAGAACGTAGAGGACGACCGTTTACAAGGTCGCCGACATTGGAGGTCGTTCTCGGCAGCAACAGTGGCGGCGACGACGCTCTCTCCTGCCAGTGATGTGACCCAGTTATCCTCTTCCTTTTTAATGTGTTTAGTCATACACAGTAGGAGAGAGAGAGATGGCTCGTGTTTGATGGGAGATCGAGGAGTTGTGTGCTTTGGACTTTTGAGTCAAATTTATCGATTTTGATTTGATATTGGTCTGTTTCTTTAAACAAGAATTTGATAATGACAGAGTTGAATCTGCGTTCTGTTGAAGAAATTGAAGAACAAGATGCAGAAGGGGAAATGTGTGTGTGTGTGTGTATATATATATATATATTGGGTATAAATATTCCGTTAAATATTTTTGGGTATAAATATTTTTGGTAATATGTTAAAAATGGAGGGCTAAATAGACATCTCAGGTCTGAAATATGACATACTCTCTTAATATTAACGGAAGCGCACATAAACCAAACCACTAAGAGGTGTTTTGCAACATATTAAACCTTATGGGGGGTTTTCATACCAACTTTTAACCACATGGGGTAAAACAAAATTAACCCTTACATATATCCCTTTGACGCACAAAAGTGAGTTTTCGCTGCGTGTCGCTAGGTTAGTTTTTGTTTACGCCAGAATACAATTAGAAGATGGAAATCGCAACTTTGAGGCACGTAAGAACATTGTCTTTAATGGATGGATCACCCTAACTTGATGTCGGGTTCAGCGACTCTCCTTCAAGATACAACACGTTGCATAGTCTACAGCCAGCAATCTGCAAGAGTCTTTTTAGAATGTTTGGTAAAACTGTGATTGATCAAGTGCTTAAAATCGGCTAGAGAATGACATTTATTTATAGAACATGAGATGACATCATTGGAGTCCTTTCAAACGATGTCAGATAGTTGTGTTTGTTTGTAGCAGCACAATCTTTCAGCCAAAAGTTGTGTCTAATCAAACAGTTGTGTCCGTTCATAACAACATAACCATTCAACCAAAACATGTGTCTAATCAAACAGTTGTAGCTTTTCATAACAACACAACAATTCAAACAAAATAAATGTCGAAACCTCTAACAAACGAATTAAGTTACAAGCTATCTCAATACCCCAACTTAGCTTGTAACATTCAGACCAATAAACTTATGCATACAAGAAGGTGTCTCTCGACTTTTACCTCAATTAGTATAAATACTTCAAACTTCTGATAAAGTATTTGGTGTCGGTAGATGAAAGCAAAACTCTACAATCTAAAGTGGAAGTATCACACACATTAGTGTATCCAGTTTCGGTGAGCAATTCACATAATTTTAGCACCTTAAGCCATGTGCTTGATCCTGGACTCATAAACATTTACAAAAGCAAACATATGAAACTTTTATCAGAAGCAGCTAAACTTCTTATGTTTACATAGGTGAAGTTCCCTTTTCTCGATGTCCATGTTACCTCAGACATAATTAATGAACTTAACTAAGATTCGTTACTCACCATCGTAACATATTAAATTGATCATCCTAGAATTGGTACGTAAATAATCAGTGTTTTTCAATCATAATCTAACTTGTTTTTACCCCTTACACCTTGGCTAGCCTTTAAGCATAAGGTTGGGTTCGCGCACATATGATCAAAACGTATAATCCCAGATGTTTTCCTTACTAAGTCTCTGGAAAAGCTCTTAGTAAACGGATTAGCCAAGTTTTCGATTGGCCGAACATAAACTATGGTTATAACACCATCACACATTTATTGGGTAAAAGACACTTTCACCCACTTTACTTTCATTTAAGTACAATTTCACCCCCTATAGTTTGGAGAAGGACACTTTCACTCTTTCAGTGTGCCGAACTTCAAGTAATTTACACTTGAGGCCTTTAGGTCTAGGAGTGGAGTCTGTCACTAAAAATAATTTTAGAGACAAATTTCACCCCATATCATGCAAAAAGTTTAATATACATTGGGTAATTTCTACAATTTTCATAACATGATGGCAAATTTTTCCCAAAAAAGTTATATTTATTGACGTTTCCAACTCTGACTAACGGTGTAACAATATGGGGTGTGAGTTTTCTGAAGTTGGGCACACTGAAGGGGTGAAAGTGTCCGTTCTCAAACAGGAAGGGGTGAAAGTGTCCTTCAATAAAATTGGATGGGGGTGAAAGTGTCTTTTACCCATATTAATTAAGCTGATAGCATCATCGTGTTTTTTGTTGTTTGCCAAGTTCAAATTCATCACCAAATCTCTTTGTTTATTGTACACTAATTGTTTTGTTAAATGAAGTTTATGAATTGCTGATTGATTAGGAGATTCGGACGTAAAACAATAATGAAATGTTTATTTTTTGTTGTTTTTCCACCGATTTCTGCACGGATTAATTATAATTATATTTTAGCTAGTTTAATTAGACTTCATATCTCATTTCTGTTTCTCGTTAGGTTTCTGTTACCCTAGGCAACGACGGTGAGAGAGGCAGCAGAGAGCTACTGACGGGAGGAAAGCACGAGAGAGAAAAAACACAAAATAGGGCTAAATTTTTCTGATTAATTTCTGAAGAAAATTTCACACCCTTTTTATATGACCCACTAACCCTGACGGTTCGACCTAAATCCTAATCCGGGTAAAGGACTGTATAGAAACCCCTGACAATTCAAATGACCCAACAATCAATTCAAGTTCGCAAAACAAAACGATAAAGTTTGCTAACAAAAATACTTCTAACGCGTAGTCTTCGGTCTAACGTAATCCTGTAGATAAGTTGGAGGAACAACGTTGCATTTGGGTCACACGTTGGGTAAATCGTCCGTCACCTCCAAGTCGTCCCCATCATCATCCGTATCCGACCCGTCCAACATAGTAGCCGTATCAACTCCTCCGGTCTCGAAAACTTGCTTGTCCTCAAGCTGCAAATAAGGAAAAGTCGTCTGAATCTCAGGCACCGGTTCCCAAGAAGGATCTGCCCCTTCCAACCACGAAACCAACCACTGGGGTTGCGGAACACCTAAAACTAGCATCGTGCGTTCCCGAGTTGCCGAAATTGGAACAACCACATGTCGCCCTTTGAAGAACTCGGCCGGTAGGCCAACCTCCCGTGCCTCGGACCCGGTGCTAACGTACAGACGAAGTAACGGCACATGAAAAATATTATGAAGACGACAGAAATCGGGAAGCTGGAGACGATAGGCCACGTCCCCTATTCGTTCAACGACAGGAAAAGGACCATAATACCGTCGAGCAAGCTTGGCTGACAAAGGCCGAGCTAGAGAGTGCTGACGATACAGGTGTAAACATAATCGAACCAAGGCACCAACCTGAAAAGAAACATTGCGGCGACGCTTGTTGGACTGTGTGCGCAACCGCTACTGCATATGCACCAAGTGAACTTTCAAGTCCTGTAACAACTCAAAGCGCTCCGCAGCCAACTCATCAACAGTAGGTGATCGACCAGCCGAGGGAAGTGTAGGGAACAACGAGGGAGGATCCCGTCCATACAATGCACGAAAAGGTGCCATATTAATACTCTCATTATGGCTGGATTCAGCGCCAACTCAGCCCACAAAAAATAAGAAGTCCAGCGTTTGGGACGCTCAAAAGTGAAGGAACACAAATACTGTTCGAGCCCACAATTCATTACCTCAGTCTAACCATTTGTGTGGGGATGATAGGCCGTGCTGAACTTAAGGATTGTACCACTGAACTTGAACAACTCCTTCCAGAAAGAACTCAAGAACACGTATCGCGAACATAAAACAACTCCTTTGGAAATCCGTGGTGCTTCACCCTGACACGCCTAAATTACGCGTATTGCACAAGTGTACGGTCAAGTAGTAGAGTGGAGTTTTTAGGACCCCGAGTTGTCGAACCCACAGGGAGTTGAACTACTATTAGCGAATCGTTAATCAACTTTTGGGAACAATGTAACGGGTAAAAAGGATTGAATGTTTGTAAGTTTGCCACCCTCAATCAAGTGGTTCTACGTAAATAAGAACTGCAAATTAACTGAATGATAGTACTAAGAGTATGGAAAAACTAGATGATTTAGGGTCCCTAGGATGCTTAGTTGATTTCCGGATTTAATTCACAACACATAACTCTTTCTTCCACCATATCAGATTATACTCGCAACACATATCTCTCAATCATGTATCACACTGCATTTTTTCAGCAACAAATCTTTTCAGCCTAATGTTATTAATCACAATGCTCTAGTTGATATGATAAAGGTACCTACAAGACCTCTCAACCTTGTAAAGTTAGTACTCTACCAAAATCGACTTAACCAATCTTCATACGACCACTCTCATTCTTTCACTTCTCAATCTCAAGAATATTAAGAGTGTCTTCCTCCTCTTCACGAACCTAGAGTTTTGTTACTTTCATATACTCTCCTAGATAACTAACATGATATAGTTGATCAAGCCTCACATGCTAAGAATTAAGAATTCATGTAGTAGAATGAATGAAATCAAGAGTGAAATTAAGCTTTAAGCATGAAACAAATCCATGAATCCATCAATCAACCAAGTAAACCCTAGTTCTCCATAATCACCTAGCTATGAGCTTAGCTATACACGAAATATCTTGACAATATCATATTCTCCAAAGAAAATAGTACAAGAGATGCAGAAATAGAATCAAACGATGAAATCCTTGAAGATGGGCGTGAGTCCTCTCTTTCTTTAGCTCTCCCGTCGTTCTCTCTCTCTCTCTCTCTCTCTCTCTCTCTCTCTCTCTCCCGTGCGTGAATAATTCTTCCAGGTATTCTCTTTTGTTTTCTACCAGCTGGGGCGAATTTTCAATGTACTTTGTCTGAAATTGCATTTAAGCCCCTCCAGCTTGTAATTCCCGTCCAGAATTGTAAGTTGATCTTGCGAGGGCCATATCTCCCTCATTCGGACTCGTATTTGGCTCCGTGACCTATCGTTGGAAATCTCTTTGAGTCTATTTTCATTTGGAACCGGTCTCACTCCCAAATTCACTGTAGAAATCAAGATATCTTCAGATTAGTGCAGACTGGTCATCCTAGCTTCACCATCTTTGTTTCTCTTCGTTCCACTTGAGCTCCCATTGTTTGCGAAGTTTGTTCCATGCCTCCTATCAACCGATTAGCATCCATTCCTACTATGACAACATGAAAAAACATACCAAGCGATTATATTTGGCAAATAACAACGGAATATTCATAGAAACGCCCAGACTAACAATAAAGCGCATATGAAGCATCAAGTGATAAAACGCAACATATTCTCAACAATTAAGCTCAAATCACTCATGATAATATGGAAAAATGGAGGTAATAGATAGCTCCTAAAAGGTGCTATCAAATTCCCCTACACTACCTTTTTGCTCGTCCCGAGCAACCCTTGCTTCCAAGATTCACATATATCTTTACTTTGCCTTAGACACAACGACTCAAACACTGGACTATGCAATCTATATGACTTTGAATAATGAAACTCGATTATAAACAATGCAGGAAAGTAAAGAACATATTTTTTTCTTTTTAGTTAGAAATTGGGCAATCTCGAAGAACAAATCGGCATGTCATAAGGCTCTCACATCCCCTCGAAGAGTATATTACTTCGGTGATCGGTAGAAATTGCGGCCAATTTTGTCTGACAGAACGGCCACGGACACAAAATAAGATGCTTCCGCACACTCATCAAACGTATCCCTAACACTTGCGATCCGAGCTATTTATCCACGGGTTAAATTGTTGACGGCTTAGGACGGGTAGTATAGGGTATTTATAAGCGTAGTCCTAGACGTCATGATATATCTGAGAAAACCCGATTCTCACACTCCCTCAACAAAATTCAAGGAACTCCGCCGAATCTCACTACTCTAGCCGTCATTCCCTCAATCTTGGTGCAACGCCGTTCTCGCGGCCACAAATGTGAAGAAGTGATCAAAACTCATAGCCCATCTCCTCGGTCTTCATGAAGTTTCATTTCAGGCTCCCTATTCCAATTCACTTTCAACTTCTGTTTTTCTCTTCTTTTTTTATTTTCAATTTCATTTCCATAAAAATAAGCACATGGAGCCACCAATATGATAGTAATATCCGAGGAGATCAAATATCAGAATAGATACGTGGGTGTGGAATGTGTCAAATCAATGATGTAATCAAAATAGATGTCGACACCCCCACACTCGATGTAAACCATATCAAAAACCCGGTAGTCAATGTATAAACGTTCTTTTCCAACCAATCCTCCTCATCACCTAAGATGTTGAAAATATAAATGAAGCACAAGCACGTCCTCCTATAAATCAATCAACCCATCCCATATCGTGCGGAATAATGTCACGCACTACGGCACTCCACCTGTGATCATGATGTATGGACACGACTCACCGCCGCACTGAAGTGTGCTACCGTCTGTAACTCACCCCCACATCCCCTCAAAATATGACATGTAAGAGTATCCACTCAAGATTTATAATATCAGCTCAGCCTCAACAAACCTCCCTAACTCAACTCCCTCTATTATGACGCATAGGAAGGGACCATTCTAATTAGTGATGAAAGTCACAAGGAATGACTTCCTAGGCTAGAGGTTGTGAATAAAAGGGGTAGATGGATCAAATTGGGGAACTAGTGGACCTAGGCGATGGAGACGGGACGTGAGGTCCCCATAAAATTCACTCGCACAGCTGTTCCGTTGCCACTGCGAGGAGGTTTGACGACTACCTAAGTGACGGTGGTGTAACGCTAGTAGGATAACTAGTCTGAAAGACAGCTACTCACAATTCTCGAGTGCATTGGCCCTATAACCTTCCTACTCCAGATTATAGCATCTACCTCAACTCAAATTTTCCTACTCCTTTGAAATTTCTATCATTAAGCCATCTCCACAATCACTCTCTTCAATTTCCCTTTCTAAAAAAATCAATTTTTAAGAATTTTAGGATTTTTACATTTTTATTTTTTTTTTGAATTTTTCTAACACTATACGCTTGGGCCAACTCGATTAACAACACATATTGGTAGGTGGACTGAATAATTAAAAGTGAAAACAATATATACAATGCAACAATAACATGCACATGCAATCCTAACGCCTACGTGCAAACTGACTCACTAAACTACATGTAACATGGTTATGCAAGTTAAGGCAAGCACAGATATATGTAAACCCCCACACTTGAGATAATCATTTCCTCAATGAATTTAGAGTGTCCCCCCAAAGGATATGATCTCTAAGTGTAAGGAGTAAATAGCAAAAATGACAAGTGTTGCTAGGCATTTCGCCTAGAGTGAATAGATAAGAATTTTAAAGAGAGAGAAAGAAAACGTACCTACAGTTCCGGAGTACCGTTCTTACAGGACCGATTTCGCAAAAATTGGTCAAGAATGAACCGATTGGTCGACCAATTTTTCGAAAACTCGAGCAAGTTGAAGCAAGAATACCTTGTTGTGCTCCTCGGTGTCCCCTTCGCAAGTCCTCTTGGAGCTTTGGACGAATCCCCCTCCAAAGCGACTAATTGTACAATTCTAGTTCTTGGAGTTGTTCCTATTTTTTTTCCACCACACTCAAACCGTGCACTATCACTCAAAACTCCGCGAGTTAATGTTGATGGCGAGCTTGCAAGGAGCAAAACCCACCAAAAAGTTTTGGATTTGGAGAAGTTTAGGGTTTTGTGTGTGTGTGTGTTCTTGAGAAGTTGAGAGGAAGAAGATGAAAAAGAGTGTTTTGATCCGAAATTGGGATTGGGAGGGTGAGAAATCCGGTTTTTGTCTTTAAATAGTAGCCCCGGAATACCCAAAATACCCCCCAATTAATGAAGCTTCCAGAGCATTTCGGCCCGAAATACAGTGGATTTCGGCTTGAAATCAATAGCATTTCGGCCTGAAATGATTTGGAATTATCAAAACAGATCCCTCTTTTCATTTCGGCTCGAAATCAAGGGTATTACGGTCCGAAATGATTTCATTTCGGCCCGAAATTCCCTGGGACTTACTGGTGTTTGTTTTTGCTCTAGTTTCTTCACCCGGTGTCCGATTCGTTTGATTATCGCGCTCACGGACTCGTCATTGAATTTAGAATCCATTATTGACTGAAAATTCCCAAAGTCCGGGGAATTTTTCATCACATCTCCAAAATTTCTCTCTAGCGCAAAGAATCATGCCCCTTTAAACTTGTGTTTTCTTTCATCCCTCTTCGGATTCCGATGCATGCAAATCCGGTCCACAACTAGCTGCCAATATACTCAATTAATGAATAGCTACTCCTTGATCTCGAGTAGCCTCTCTTTCAAGCTCCTATTATCCAATTTCTCGTTGTGCCTGGTATTGCATTCAACGTAGTGCACGTGCATCAAGAAGGGGAATCTGAAGGGTCTTCAGTACCTGTGTCCTGCACACTCGTGGAAAATATTAAACCGCTCTCTCTCACATCTCTCATTATCAATTATGGAGAATTCGAAGAACAGAAATAAAACGAAATAACGACATCCTTACTCTACATTGGGTTGCCTCCCAAGAAGCGCTTGTAATTTAAGGTCGACGACCCGATCCAGTTGCCTAACTCTTGATTAGGTGAATCTAAGTAGATTGCCTCTATCTTGATATTCGTTGGCATGGAAGGATAATATTTCTTGACCCGATTACCGTTCACACGAAAGCATTCCTTGCTATGGGGGTCCTCTAGCTCCACAGCTCCCCATGGATAAACTTGATGAATCCGGAATGGTCCAGACTACCTAGAACGCAACTTGCCCGGGAAAAGCCTCAACCTAGAGTTGAAAAGCAACACTTGCTGACCTACATGGAGATACCTTGGCTTGATGTGGTTGTCATGCCATCTCTTGGTATTTTCTTTGTAGCTCTTGGAACTCTCATAAGCACGCAACCTCCATTCCTCTAGCTCAAGCACCTTCAATTAGTGCCTCACCAGCCAACTTGTGATCCATATTCAATTGCTTGATTGCCCAATAAGATTTATGCTCAAGCTCAACCAGGAGATGAAAAGACTTACCAAACACTAATTGAAATGATGACATGTTTAGAGGAGTCTTATACGCTGTCCTGTATGCCTACAAACAATCATCTAACTTCATGGACCAATCTTTTCTACCAGCATTCACTGTCTTCTCAAGGATCCCTTTTATCTCCCGGTTGGAGACCTCTGCTTGCCCATCATTTTGGGAGTGATAAGGAAAAATAACTTTATGGACAGACACCCCCATACTGCTTCAATACTCTGGAAAAGATCTTATTAATGAAGTGGGATTCTTCATCACTCACCATGGCTCGTGGGGTGCCAAACTGAGTGAAGATGTTATTTTTCAAGAACCTTTCCACAGTAACTGCATCATTTTTAGGACAAGCAATTGCTTCCACCCACTTGGTCACATAATCCACAGCTAGCAAAATATATTGGTTGCCATAGGACGATGAGAACGGACCCATAAAGTCAATGCCCCACACATCAAAAGGTTCAACCTTTAGCCAAGTGTTCATAGGTAACTCATATCTCTTAGATATATTCCCCGTTCCCTAGCATCTATCACAACCTTCTACCCAATCAAAGCAATCTTTAAAAATAGTAGGCCAAAAGAAACCAGATTGGAGTACCTTGCTAGCTGTGCGAGGTCCACTTAAATGACCTCCAAATGGTGCTGAATGACAATGCTCAATCACTCCTCCTATCTCATGAGTAGACACACACTTCCTGATGATGTTATCAGCTCCCATCTTGAACAGGTAGGGATCATCCCAAAAGTAATGCTTCACCTCTGAAAAGAATTTCTTTTGCTGCAATGTGGTGAACTCATCTGGAAGTGTCCCATCGGTGAGATAATTGGTAATATCCCAATACCAATCTACCTGCTGTGCAACTACCATGATGTTTTTGTCTGGAAAATTCTCCCTGATTGGCACCTTGTATTCCACTCCATTTTCTAGTCTAGAGAGGTGGTCCGCTACCACATTCTCTACACCTTCTTGTCGCGAATCTCTACATCGAATTCTTGCATAAGAAGGACCCACTGCAACAACCTCGGTTTGGTATCTTTCTTAGCAAGCAAGTACTTTAGAGCAGAGTGATCAGTGAAGATAACAACTTTCGACCCAACGAGGTAGGGTCGAAATTTGTCCACCTGCGTGTCAGTTATGTAAAGACAAAGCCCAGTAGCATGACACGTGTCTCCCTACGTGTCTTTCCTGCAATTAACGTGTATACCAGCTAACACAATCTCTAATACCTGTCATTATGTACTAATCATGATTAATTAAGCTAATCAATACTTAAACATATGATTAGTACTAATTATTCCCTAAACATGTTTATCATTAGTTAGCGATTAGAGAAGATATTAGGACTTCTGGTGTCTTTCTGGACGAGCTTAACTATTATAGTTTGGCAGATATGGATACATCAAAACACTAACTGCTTAAACATGAAATTCACTGAAGTAATATAAGCTTCACAAAAATGGGGTTATTACATCTCTACCCCCTTAAAGAAATTTTGTCCTCAAAATTTAAGAGTAAACCCAAATATATATTTTTCAAAACCGGCCACGTACCTGAGTCATCACCTCAGAAAAACACGTACCAATTTGGGGAATGTGTCACCTACAGCCTTAGTTGCGCAACCCTAATGTCTAATCAGCTGATATCACAATCAGCAATAAACAGAGTCCACGACTCAACAGCCACAACTAAGCACTGAGTCCACTCCATTTCCCACTTTGGTAGAGCTTTGTCATCGGATCTGCAACTCAAAAATCAGTTAAAAACACAGCGTAGATAAACCCATATTATCCCGTCGTCCCAAAACAGAGCGTTACCGTGCTCTGATACCATGCTGTGACGCCCCGGAACCCAGGGGTCAATTTTAGGATAAAATAGTGACAAATATGAACCGGCACGACGATCCAACCGGCACCACCTGCGGATCACCACCGCAGGTACCGAAACAAAGACTCGTCTGCCAAACAGGTACCTTCTGAGCCACAAGCTCAGGTACCAAACATCGTATTTCAATAAACACTTATTCATTTACTTCATAAAAGCTGATAGAGCGGTACGTGACTCTCACTTTGAAAATCCATACTTTATATCATGACCAATATTCTGATACAAATAACGAATACAAACATATTTTCAAACATCTCCAAATTTCTATAAATCTAGCTTCTCTAACATCTCGAAATCATCTGGTCTCAATCCTGCAAAACAAAAGGGTGAGCCAAACAGCCCCGTAGGGATCGCGTAGCCGCAAAGTATCCAATTACAATGCAGCAGATATAGACATGATACCATTATTAAAATAGCTCCAAGATAACGAACCACATAGACAATCATATACCACCAAAATCATGTATCAACAACTCCAAAATAACATTCAAACCAACACAATATCACGCATAATCTTAACTTCAAATATACGTGAAAAGCGATTATTCCCCTACCTCAATATTAGCATCCGCACAATGATGAGAGCAGCTCCAAATATGCTATCTCAGAATATCCCGAGTAACTCTCTATCCCTCTTTCTTACTTATCAATACTTGAATCGGATCTAGAATGAGAAATAACTATAGCACTAGACTCTATTTATAGAAGTGTTCGACCAATCAGGCTGCGATGAGTCATCATGCCACGTGGCACTCATGCAGCGCAAGAGCCGCCACAGGCTGACACGTGTACCCTACGTGTCAAGCATGCAAAACAAGTCACCAAGTCGCGACACGCGCCCTCCTAGGTGTCACGCATGCGAAGCAGGTCACCGAATCGCGACACATGCCCCCCTATGTGTCACACATGTAGGGCAGTACACCAGAACGTGACATGTGTCCACCTGCGTGTCAGTTATGTAAAGACAAAGCCCAGTAGCATGACACGTGTCTCCCTACGTGTCTTTCCTGCAATTAACGTGTATACCAGCTAACACAATCTCTAATACCTGTCATTATGTACTAATCATGATTAATTAAGCTAATCAACACTTAAACATATGATTAGTACTAATTATTCCCTAAACATGTTTATCATTAATTAGCGATTAGAGAAGATATTAGGACTTCTGGTGTCTTTCTGGACGAGCTTAACTATTATAGTTTGGCAGATATGGATACATCAAAACACTAATTGCTTAAACATGAAATTCACTGAAGTAATTTAAGCTTCACAAAATGGGGTTATTACATCTTTCGCCCTAGAACAATACCTTCCGTAACCATGAAGTGGCATTTCTACCAATTTAGCACAAGATTAGTGTCTATACAATAGCTAAGAACATGCCCCAAGTGATGTAGACACTCCTCAAAACTATCACAAAACAAAGAGAAGTCATCCATGAATACCTCAAGATTCTTCTCAATCATATCCGAGAAGATGGCGCCATGCACCACTGAAATGTCGTCGGTGCGTTACACAATCCAAAAGGCATGCGGCGGAACGCGAAAGTGCCATATGGACATGTAAAAGTGTCTTTTCTTGATCCTATGGAGCAATAGCTATCTGATTGTATCCCGAATAACCGTCCAGGAAACAGTAGTACCCATGGTGGGCTAGCCTGTCAAGCATTTGATTAATGAAGGGAAGTGGAAAGTGATCCTCGAGAGTGGCTTCATTCAGCTTCCGATAGTCCATGCATACTCGCCAACCCGTGACTGTCCGCTGAGCAATCTGTTCATGGTTGTCATTCTCCACCACACTCATCCCTCCTTTGTTAGGTACACATTGGACTGGGCTAGTCCAAGTGCTATCAGCAATAGGAAAGATGATTCCAACACTCTAACCACTTCATCACTTCTTTCTTCACCACATCCCTCATATTCAGGTTAAGTCTTCTTTGGGGCTGTATTATTGGCTTCTTCCCTTCCTCAATCCGAATCTTGTGTTGACAGTAAGCTAGGCTGATTCCCTTTATTTCTGCGATTGTCCATCTAATGGCAGCTTTCTACTTCCTCAACACTCCCAAAAGCTGCTCCTCCTGTTCCTGAGACAAAGCAGAAGAAATAATTACAGGCAATGTGTCATTTAAACCAAGAAAAACATACGTGAGGTGGGATGGTAATGGATTCAAATCAATCACAGGTGATGATTTGAGTGAAGGAATCATAGTTGTTTCATTCTTGCCCGACTCTAGCTTTATCCAACTATCAACAAAGTGCACTTCCTTGGGATGGGGATCCCATTCCCCTTTGCTCATGCTGGTTATTTCTTCCCATATAAGATCAACTTCTTCTTTCACAACATCCTCCTTATAAATGTCTACCCAATAGCAATCTTCAAGGTCATGATAGGAAGGCATCTGCATTGCCTTAAACACATCAAATACCACCTTATTTTCATTTATTTGCATGGAGAGGCGCCCAATTTTCACGAGAATGATTGCTTCTCCTGTTGCTAAAAAGGGTATTCCAAGAATCAACCGGACATCACCCACTTCCATGTCAAGAATGACAAAATCAGTTGGAAAAATGAGTGATCCCACCTTGAACAATAAGTCCTCAATTACCCCATATTCCTGGCGAATGGATCTGTCTGCCATTTTCAACATCACACGAGTGCCCTTAGGATCCCGCACACCTAGCTTCTTGAATATAGACAATGGCATCAAGTTGGTGCTTGCCCCAAGATCACATAGTGCAAAAACTGTTATGGAATCACCCAAGGTGACTGGAATTACAAAACTACTTGAGTCCTTGACCTTCTTTGGAAAACCCTGCAATACACACTCTGATGCTTCAGTTGTCAAACAAAATCTGCTCAAATTCATCCACTCGCCTTCTCCCTGCCAATATGTCTTTTAAGAACTTGCCATAGATTGGCATCTTATCTAGAGCTTCAGCAAATGGTAGGTTGATTTTAAGCTTCTTGAATACCTCAAGAAATTTCTGGAACTCTTTGGCATTACTTTTCTTTCTGGTCCACAAAGGATATGGTAGTGTAGGAGCGATGGGAAGAAACTCAGCACATACCTCTTCTTTCTCTGGCTCTACATCAGCCTCTGCCTGCGTGGGTTGAGCTTCTACCACCTCATCATCAAATATATCATGCTCTTTTTCCTTTGAGGCTCTGGCTCTAGCATGTGTAGGGTACGGTGGGTCGACAAAAGCCTTCCCAATTCTGGTGGTGATAGCTTCAATAGGCTGAGATCCTTCCACGTAAGTGATATTGTCTCCCAATGGAGCTGGCGTGGATAACTAAATCACAATCTGACCCACTTGCTGTTCCACATTTCGCAATGCTGTCTTGGTGACCTGAAAATCTGCGGCCAGATAAGTCATCTGCTCGGTGAACTGGTTGACATTTCTGCGCATCTGCAGCATCATAATCTTAAGCTCATCCATATCACTGTCTTTCCTTGTCTGATGTGCTTCTTCTTCATGTTTTATCTTTGCTAAGATTTCTCTAACTTCTGATTCACGTAGATTGGACAATTTCTTGCTTTCTCCCAACTGAGAGTCATGCTTAGCAATCGACTTCATCAACTGATACGCGCCCTCCTTGTCAACTTTGAACAAGAAACTCCCTCCAGCTTCACTATCTACACGTTCGTGGTCAGCACGACCTAGACCGTGATAGAACACCTGAAAGGTCTTGTAGTCTTCAAAATCATAGTTTGGGAACTTTCTCAACATTCCCACAAAATGTTACCACGCTTCCACTAGTGACTCATCTTGTTGCTGCTTAAAACTCAGAATGTTGGCTTGTAGTTGAATCACTCGGTGGATTGGGTGAGAACTCTCTAGGAACTCTTCAGCACACTGATCCCATGTTACAATAGAATTTGGTGCTCGATTCTTTAACCATGCTGCTGTTGCACCGCTCAGACAATAGGGGAAAAGCACAAGCTTGAAAACATCAGTGCTGACATCTTTATACTTTACCGTCCTGCAGAAAGCATTGAACTCCCCTATGAACTCATTCGGATCTTCTTCACTTTCCCCACTAAACTGGAATAAGCTCTTCGCTGCTTGGATAGTGGTGCCCTTAAGCTGAAAACTCTCTGGTTGAATATCTGGCACCCTGATGGCTGGACTGACTCCATTTATGGGACCCTGAAAACGTGTAACAAGAGACTTCCCCGAATGGTTGTAAGTGGTATGATTTTTGCGAACTTCCAATTGTGCATACAACTTTTCCATCTTTATTGTGATCTTGTCAAGAGCTATGTGCATACTCTCTGAATCCTAGTTGTCTGAGTGTGAGGAATCACTGGATGAGGATGATGTCTCTCCGCTCTCACTCATTGTGAATACCTGCTCCCTGAGATCACAGACAAAGGGAAAAGATCACAGCAACTAGCAAAAATAAGACAAATAATTGAAAATAAAAAGTATCCTAAGCTAATTTTCGATCTCACTAATAGTACCGTTAACTAACCGGCAACGGCGCCAAAAACTTGACGCGCCAAAATTACGCGTATTGCGCAAGTGTACGGTCAAGTAGTAGAGTGGAGTTTTTAGGACCCCGAGTTGTTGAACCCACAGGGAGTTTAACCACTATTAGCCAATCGTTAATTAACTTTTGGGTACAAGTAACTGGTAAAAAGGATTGAATGTTTGTAAGTTTGCCACCCTCAATCAAGTTTTTTTTTTTTTTTTGGGTCGAAACCCTCAATCAAGTGGCTCTACGTAAATAAGAACTGCAAATTAACTGAATGATAGTACTAAGAGTATGGAGAAACTAGATGATTTAGGGTCCCTAGGATGCTTAGTTGATTTCCGGATTCAATTCACAACACATAACTCTTTCTTCCACCATATGAGATTATACTCGCAACACATATCTCTCAATCTTGTATCACACTGTAGTGTATTCAGAAACAAATCTTTTCAACCTTATGTTGTTAATCACACTGCTCTAATTGATATGATAAAGGTACCTACAAGACCTCTCAACCTTGTTAAGTTAGCACTCTAGCAAAATGACTGAACCAATCTTCATACGATCACTCTCATTCTTTCACCTCTCAGTCTCAAGAATATTAAGAGTGCCTTCCTACTCTTCACGAACCTAGGGTTGAGTTACTTTCATACACTCTCCTAGATAAATAACATGATATGGTTGATCAAGCCTCACATGCTAAGAATTAAGAACTCAAGTAGTAAAATGAATGGAATCAAGAGTGAAATTAAGCTTTAAGAATGAAGTAAATCCATGAATCCATCAATCAACCAATTAAACCCTAGTTCTCCATAATCACCTAGCTATGAGTTTAGCTATACACGAAATATCTTGACAATATCATATTCTCCATAGAAAATAGTACAAGAGATAAAACAGAATCAAACGATGAAATCCTTGAATATGGGCGTGAGTCCTCTCTTTCATGAGCTCTCTTGTCGCTCTCTCTCTCTCTCTCTCTCTCTCTCTCTCTCTCTCTCTCTCTCTCTCTCTCTCTCTCTCTCCTGAATAATTCTTCCAGGTCTTATCTTTTGTTTTTGTACCAGATGGGGCGAATTTTTAATGTACTTTGGCTAAAATTGCATTTCAGTCCCTCCAATTTGTAATTCCCGTCCAGAATTGTAAGCTGATCTTGCGCGGGCCATATCTCCTTCATCCGGGCTCGTATTTGGCTCCGTGACCTATTGTTGGAAAGCTATTTGAGTCTATTTTCATTTGGAACCGATATAACTCCCAAATTCATTGTAGAACTCAAGTTATATTTAGATTAGTTCAGACTGGTCATCCTAGCTTCTCTATCTTAGCTTCTCTTCGTTCAACTTGAGCTCCCATTGTTTCCGAAGTTCGTTCCATGCCTCCTATCAACCGATTTGCATCCGTTCCTTCCAAGATATTATGAACAAACATACCAAGCGATTATATTTGTCAAATAACAACGAAATATGCATAGAAAAGCCCGGACTAATAATAAAGCGCATATGAAGCATCAAATGATAAAACGCAACATATTCTCAACAATTAAGCTCAAATCACTCGTGATAATGTGGAAAAATGGAGGTAATAGATAGCTCCTGAAAGGTGCTATCAACCACCTCGAAAAAAAGACGTGCTACCCGAGGAGCATCAAATCAGAGGGAAGAGGGCCAAAGTGCACATACTTCGTGATTCGGTCGACGACAACCATGATAGCCATAAAAACCTGAGAGGTGGGAAGGCCGGCGATAAAATCCATGGAGGCATGGGACCAAACACGGTCAAGAACAAGCAAAGACTGAAGAAGACCGCCGGGCTTCTGAGTGGAATACTTAGTCGTCTAGCAAACCAAGCAAGCAGAGACAAACCGTGTAACATTGGCGCGCATTCGATGCCAATAAAAGACTGCAGCTAAGCGACAGAGAGTCCGATCGATACATAGATGACCCACTGATGGAGAACTGTGAAACTCATGAAGTAACGTGTCCCGAACCGAGGAGTCACAACCACACACAATCATGTCTTGTAGTAGAGCAGACCATCGACGATGGATAAGTGAGTTGGGGGGTGGTCGGACTGTAATGCAGCCACCAAGGCGAGCGAGTCGGGCTGTGATGCAACATCGCTGCGAAGGGTATCTAATACCACCGGCAAGGGCTTGATGTCCGCAAGTAACAGAGTAGCCGGGTCAGATGCGGGGTCCCGGCGAGATAACGCATCAACGACACGATTGGCTGTTCCTGGCTTGTAGTCAATACGTATGTTGAATTGCCTGTCCGGTGTCTGGATTACCTGTGATATGAGCTCCTTGAGACTGCGCTGATAACTGCGAATAATGAACTCACGTCCCAATAGGTAATTCGCCATTTCTAGACGGCCTCCACGACAACATACAGTTCCTTGTGATACGCAGAAGCAGCCCGAATTCGCGGTCCGAGATTTTTGCTGAAAAAGCTAAAGGATGGCCCTGCTATAGTAACACGGCCCGAACACCAGTATCGGAAGCATCCGTTTCAACGACAAAAACAACTGATAAATCCGGCAAACGCAAAATAGGAGCTGAAGTCAACGCTTGGTTCAGAGCTGCAAAGCTCTGTTTGGCAGTGGGCCACCATAAGAAGGCGTCCTTCTTGAGAAGATCCGTGAGTGGTGCGGTCAACGAGGCATAATCCTTGATGAAGCGACGACAGTATCCTGTCATACCCAGAAAACCCCTCAACTGTTTGATGGTTGTAGGAGCGGGCCAAGCCATCATAGCGTCAAGTTTTTGACGATCCGCTTGCAACTGTCCCGCTGTGATAATATGTCCCAAGTATTCGACGCTCTGTCTGCTAAAAGAACAATTTGTCAGCTTAACATAAAAAGAGTGCTCGGATAAGAATTGGAGAATCTGATGGAGGTGTTGCGTGTGCAATGCCAATGATGTGCTGTAGATGAGAATATCGTCGAAAAAAACAATGACGCAAGAACGAAGCAATGGCCTGAAGATCTGGTTGATGGCTGCGTGAAATGTGGATGGAGCATTTGTGAGGCCAAACGGCATCACCAAGAACTCATAATGACCATCATGTGTGCGGAAAGTTGTCTTGGCAATATCAGAGTCATGCATCCGTATCTGATGATAGACGGAACGTAAATCCATCTTGGTGGAGTACTGTGTCGTGCCGAGCTCATGGAATAACTCATCGGTGGTCGGAATAGGAAAATGATCCGACACTGTTGCCGCATTAAGGGCTCTGTAATCGACACAAAAGCGGTATGTGCCATCCTTCTTGCGCACTAAGAGCACCAGAGAAGAAAAAGCACTGGTACTCGGCTGAATGATGCCATGCTCTAACATATCGTGAACCTGCCGTTCAATTTATGCCTTCTAAAAGTAGGGGTAGCGATAAGGACGAACGTTAACAGGTTTAACCCCCGGATTCAAATGAATGTGATGATCCCAGTGACGAGCGGGTGGCAACCCTGATGGCAAAGCGAAAACGCTGCTGTGCTGCTGTAACACAACCCGAACCTCTGGTGGTACATCAGATGGTAACTCGAGTTGTTCCGGATCAGAGTTGACCTGCGTAGAAACGGCCAAGAGCTCAAACAGCTCCAACTCATGGTTATGAAGCGAAAAATTAGATAAGAAGTTATACAAAATTGATTTGGGTCCGTGGTCAACTCCAGAGAGCACAATCTGTTTACCTAGCCACTCGAATTTCATAGTCATCTTACTTAGTCATGTGAAATTTCGCCCAATGGATGGAGCCACTGAATACCGAGAATAACGTCAATCCCATGCACCGACAACACATAAAGGTCCACCTCAAATACTGTACCCTGCATGGTTAGGGGTGTCTTAGGACAATAATAAGAACAACGCAAGGACTTGCCATTCCCAACATATACCCGAAAAGGTGAGACGGGTGCAACAAAAGAGACAAATGTTCAGCCATGGATGGGTGAATGAAATTGTGTGAGCTGTCGCCATCAATCAATATCTATACTGTGACCCCATAAATAACCCTGTTAATTTCAAAGAGCGAGGGTGTGGATTACCTGCTAATGTGTGTAGATGCGACAAATTGTCGATAATGATGCCCTGGTCGTGGTCAGTAGGTGTAGGGATGTTACTGTCCTCTTCGTCGTCACCCAATATTTCTTAGAACCGGGACTTGCACTTGTGACCCCGCTCATACTTCTCATCACAGTTATAACACAACCCTTTGCGTCGACGCTCGTCGTGTTCTTCGCGCGTCAATTGAACAATAGGCAGTCCGGCCACCTTGGCTGCAGGAGCAACTCCCGTGCTCATAGGTGGCACCGAATGGATTGTTGGAGTGGCCATGGTCGTGCTAGTCGTGGGGGTCTAGGACTTCTTTTGTATGTAAGCTTGCAGTAACTCTTCTTTTCCCCACAGACAATTCTCTGGCTAAGGAGAATGCCTCCGCGAGTGTATGTGGGTTTCGTAGTGTGAGATCACGCCTCAGTGGCTATTTCAGTCCGACACGGAAAATAGAAATTAAAACAGATTCCTCAACACAAGTGATTTTTTTCAGAACAGTATCAAATTCGGTCTGATATGTTAAAACAGTGGATCGTTGCTGCAACTTAGAAAGCGTACCCACATAATCCTCGTAGCGACCGGGATCAAACCGTTGTTTGACAGCATGCAAAAAATCCATCGAAGTAGCCGAGGTGTTATTCGACTGATAGTATCGAAACCACTTCGAAGCGGGGTGATCGATAAGCATCACGACCAGCTGAAGGCGGTCAGATTCAGGCATGCGATGATAGTCAAAATATTTTTTCACCTGGAAAATCGAGCACCCCGGATGGTCACTAGTAAAGCGTGGTGAATCGACCCTCAGACGGGGAGCACCGTCGGATGTCGTTCCAGTGGTGATGCGTGACGGTGGGGGTTACCAAAGGGATTGATGGCTGCTGGTTGTGGCGGTGATGTGATGGCCAGAGGGGCCTGAGGGCGGTATAGACGACGTTGGAGGTGGCGGTGTGATGCGATGCTCTAATTGGCTGATGAAATCTTGAAGAGCAGCGATCTCGGTATCATTCCCCTTCCATTCTGCTTCCAGCTTGTCCCTCGCCGGGACATCCTTTTGCAAGTTTCTGGTGTGGTTTCTTCGGAAGTAGTCATGGTCGAGTGCAGTGATCGACGCGAATGGAAATCCGCCGGACAAGATCAATGAAGGCACCAATTGTTACCCTAGGTAACGATGGTGAGAGACGCAGCAGAGAGCTACCGACGGGAGGAACACACGAGAGAGCAAAATATGGGTAAACTTTTCTGATTAATTTCTGAAGAAAATTTCACACCCTTTTATATGACCCACTAACCCTGACATTTCGACCTAAATCCTAATCCGGGTAATGAAGCGTATAGAAACCTCGGACAATTCAAATGACCCAACAATCAATTCAAGTTCGCAAAACAAAACAATAAAGTTTGCTAACAAAAATACTTCTAATGCATAGTCTTCGGTCTAACATAATCCTGCAGATAAGTTGGTGGAACGACGTTGCGTTTGGGTTCCACGTTGGGAAAATCATCCGTTATCTCCAAGTCGTCCCCATCATCATCCGTATCCGACCCGTCCAACACAGTAGCCGTATCAGTTTCACAAAGATAATAAACAAACTGTGCTTGAGGACAAGGATCTGGGAAACATCTAAGAGTTGATAACGTGCTACTTGATACGGGTCACATATCAATATAATTTAGTTATTAGTCAATTAATAATTTAGTTATTTAATTGTTTTATTTGGTTATTTAGTAATCCGGGCTTTGGTCTGTAGGAATCTAGGGTTTGTCAATTTATCTATTTAAGCAATGTAGTCGTTTATTATTATTCAATCAATAAGAATATCAGTTCCTAAATCTCGTCTCAATTCTCATATTCTCTTTAATTCTTTATTGATCTCTCTAAATTTCTCCTAAATCTCTCTCAATTTCTTCATCAATTTATCAATTCTTCTATTATCGATACTTTTCAGTATCAATTTATTGCTTTCATCGAGTTCGCCAGAAGCTTTCGCGACGAACACGAACTCAAACGCCGCCGTCACCATGGATAACACCCCGCACATTCGTCCGACTGCTCCGCGATTTACAGGTGACGACCCATGGGCTGGATATCCCGGGTACTTAAATTTTTCGACTATCACAGAATTGCCGACCAGGATCGTTTACAAGTGGTTGCTATACTTATAGAAAGTCCAGCATCCGAGTGGTGTTGGTATTATCAGTCCAATCACATTTCTTGTGGATGGATTTTTTTGGTAGCGGTCAAACACCGATTTGATCCGGACCAACAACCACAACCGGAGATTCCACCCTTGTCGCTGCAGCCGCCGTTTCCGCAAGAACAAACCCAGCTGCCGATAGATGAAGAATCACCACCCACACAGCCGTCGCCGCCGCTGGATCAAGATCCCCAACAACAGCAGCCATTGATGGCCATCAAAACCACTGCCGCGGCGGAACAGCAGAAACCGGCCGATTTCCAGCACCAGCAGCAGCCCCAAACGGCGGCGAACAAAGCACCGTCATCTCTGCTCCAATAACAGTCGGAGATACCTCCCAACCCACCGGCGAGCCTCCCCATACCAAGCCGCCGTCGCAGGACCAATTAACCGCCATCCCTTCGACCCCACAATCGGCTTTCGCCGACCCTCTCACCCCAAAGACGATCGGCGATTCTCCCCAGACTTCGCCAACGCACAAAAACACCACCCAGGAGGCGCAAAACACGACCGAATCGCTCAGATCCGTCCCCAACAGCCCGTCGGCACTCAACTACGGCAAAGGCCCATCGCTCTAGTCACCGTCCGGCGAACCCCAGGCCTCCAACGACCTCCTCCCGCCAACCTCTGGCCTCCAACCCCCACCAAGGACCGCGAAACCACCCTCGCAATTCCCTCCATCTTTGCAACCACCAGATCTTGGAGGACAGCTAGATTTAGCCGAGGGTTCGCAATCGGCTTTGTCACGGCTCGATCTAGCTGGCAAGCCGGATTCAGCTCCAACGTGGCTCGATCTAGTCGCTAGGTCGCATCCAGCTTGGTTCGAGCCGTTGGCTAATCAACAACTCGACTTCTTATCGGCTGAGGCGGCTCAAATGGTTCCTAGGGTTGAACAACTTAGTGGGCTGAATTTTAATACTTGGGCTCCAGCATTAACTTG
This sequence comes from Linanthus parryae, assembly GCA_023055425.1. Classification (NCBI taxonomy): domain Eukaryota; kingdom Viridiplantae; phylum Streptophyta; class Magnoliopsida; order Ericales; family Polemoniaceae; genus Linanthus; species Linanthus parryae. The sequence continues at coordinate 787,184 of JALGPY010000012.1, forward strand.
GGCTGAATTCTTCTTTTGGTCCAACCCAACTGTTGGAATTGGGTCTATTTTTTCATTTGGGTTTATTTTATGCTTGAGTCCCCTTTGCAAGTGGGTTTATTTTGCTTGGCACGATCTTTCTCCGAATATTCGACGTTCATTTGATCCGGGCAAGCATTTGGCGGATTTTTCGACATCCACCCTGCGGGCAATGTGGTTTTCAAGGGCGAGAGAGATGATACGGGTCACATATCAATATAAGAATGTCAGTTCCTAACTCTCATATCAATTCTCATATTCTATTCAATTCTTTATCGATCTCTCTAAATTTCTCCTAAATTTCTCTCAATTTCTTCATCGATATAACAATTCTTCTATTATCGATACTTTTTACTATCACTACTCATGTCTCAAACTTGCGTGGATTGACCCCTCATTGATTAGTTATAGCCTTATTTAATTCAGGTTTTGAAGTGATTAGCATTCATCTCCTCTGTTGATTGTCTTACTGCATATGGGCTTTCCCGACTTTGAATTTGATGGATACAATCAATGGCTGAGCTAGGAAATCAAACCAGTGGTGGTCTTTTCTCTTTCTATAATTGCGGTAGCAATATCAGAGATGATGATACATAACCTTAATGGTGTCTAATTGGGGGTGTAATACTCTCTGTTTTTCTCTCAGTCTGTAATACTTTCTGTTTTTCTCTCAATCGCTCTTGATCTTTTCCTCTATTTGTTTTTATTTTCGTTTCTTTTTCTACCGTCCTTTCCTCTGTCCAATCAACATAGTCGGTTGTTTTGGATCTGGAGACTCGCTGAAGGTAGCAAAATGAACACACACCCAGCAGAAGAAGAGGAACTCTCGCTCGAACTTGAAGATGACGGAGCTACGGTGGATAAACTGCGGGGCTCAACGATGGTGGGAAAGCTACTTGCCGGTAAGCCTTATCAACCACAGCTGATTCACAATACTATATAGCTATTGGGATCTGGAACTTGAAACCTGAAGAACTTAAAATGAGTGCTTATGGAATCAACAAATTTGTGTTCTATTTCAAATACATTACTGATAGCAGTAGAATTATGGATCAAGCACCTTGGACGATTCATAATCAACTCTTGATCTGTAAAGAGTGGAAAGCAGGGAAGAGATTGGAAGAAACTGAATTTCAATTTTTCCCATTCTGGGTCCAAATACATGGACTACCACTGGAAAAAATGTCCATTGATGAGGCTAGAAAGGCCGGCCGTTTAATCGGAGAAGTGGTGAAAGTCGAACGAGAAGAAGCTGAGGATCTAATCCTCCGACCTTACATGAAGGTCCGGGTTATGGTGGAGGTTGATAAACCCCTAAAAAGGGGCTTCAATTTGACCGGAAATAGCCATGAACCACCATGGATTCATTTCAATTATGAGAAGTTGAGAGACTTCTGCTATAATTGTGGCCGACTAGGTCACGATCTACGTGACTGGTAGGATGAATTATGGCCCAGACCTGCGTGCCACCTCCAAAGCAGAATTCCGAGAAAGTAGACAACTGAGAGGGACCTAACAAGCACCGACGCCGGAAACGAGAGAGCTTCCTTTAGGCAAGCGGTGGCGCATTGGGTCAGGCAGGGGAAGTTTCCAGAAGAGCATGTGAGGAAGGGTAATCATGACGCTGAAGATACGAATCTGTTATACAACGGGGATTTACTAAAAGGACATATAACAGTGGATAAGGATTCACAATTGAAGTTCTCTAACGCTAAAATTAGGGAACAGGTGGACCAATTAGACGCGATCCATAATTCAGGAGTTTCGAGGAAGGAAGGAGCAGTAGAACATAAGCATGGAGGACGCGATAAAGGACAATCACAGATGGTGTCTGATGAGCTGGAAACACCTTGGATGGATAAGGATAACACTTCACCACAAATTAGGGTTTCTCTTGTTGAAGACGAGGAGGAAGAAGAGATAGTTCCGGAAACACAACAAATTTGTGGGGCAGAAATGCAAAATAATAGTTCTTCAGGGGTGCAAAGTCCAAAAGCTGGAACTACAATTGAGATCTTTGGGTCACATAACAAGGATGGGCCAAGCCCAAGAACCCCTAAACCCAGGAAATTTATTTATCGAAGAAAATAAAGCCCAATGTTAGTCCAAACCCGGGTCATCCCTACTGTAACCGAGATCATAAATCGAGTGGGTTCTTCGGAGCCACCCAAAAAACTGGGTAATCCATATACATAGATTGGGTTAGCTAGGGTTTTTGATTTAATCATCAACCTGAAGAGGAAATCAGGAGGGGAAAGCACAGATTCTCCAAATTCACAAAAAAAGAGGCGTACTTCAGGGATAGAGGCAATCGGAGAGGTGCGTAAAGCTATCCAATTTACAGATGAAGATAAAAGGTATGCAAAAATGGTATGCCAATCACAAAGCACGAAGATAGTACCCGTGGAAGGAAGCCCATAATTTCAGGTCACAGTAAGAGAAAGAGTGCAAAGAGAGGTAGGCTTTCACTCCTTTCTTTGTAGTGAAGATGAACCTATCTATGAGAAATATATGAACAAGTTTGAACGACTAATGGGGAAAAACAATGCTAACAAGGTGGTGGTGGCTGACCTAGAATAGCCACAAGAGCAATGTTAGTGCTCTCCTGGAACTGTTAGGGGTTGGGGCGACCGCTGACAGTCTAGAAAATCCGAGGGCTTTGTGATGCCCATCGCCCCAGTATGGTGTTCATTATGGAAACAAAATATTAAAAAATATATGTTGATTCTATAAGAAGGAGATTGATATTTCCAAACAGTGTGATAGTGGATCCAAGAGGCCTTTCTGGAGGAAATTGTTTATGGTGGATAGAAGATATTGACATCACTGTTCTATTTAGCTCAAGCAATTTTATAGCAGTTTGCTACAGGAAGGATGCTGCTAATGAGGAATTTTGGCTATTTATCTATGGTCCTCCAAAACATAAGGACAGAAGAAGAATGTGGGCTGAATTAGACAAAGTGGTGATCAAGTGGTCAGGTCCTTGGATACTTTGTGGGGACCTAAATGAACTAGCTCATGAAAATGAGAAGATGAGAAGATCACAAGCCCCAAACTGAAAGATATCTCAGTTTATTACCCTCATGTAAAAATGGGGAATGATGGAATTGGACGCTAGAGGTTTGAATTATACTTGGTCAAACAACATAGAATAAGGTAATGTGAGGGAAAGACTTGATAGAGCTCTAAAAAATGCTCCTTGGAGGTTGATCTATCCTCAAGCCTATGTGATGCATGATGTGATCTTAGGGTCTGATCGCAGCCCTTTGATCATAGATACTAATCCTACTAAGTGGCAAAGGAAGTATAAATTCAGAATTGAAGAGAAATGGCCATACCATTCTGATTATAAAAAAGAGGTGGAAGCCAGCTTCACTACCTCCCTTAATGGTTCTCCCATGTACAAGCTACAAGCTAAACTTAACAACTGTAGAAGACACCTGCAGAAGTGGAGCAGACATAATTTTGGTAATATTAAGGAGATTATCAAGAAACTTACCTCAGAGCTATTGGAAATCCAACATCAAGAATCCTCCCCTGAGAAGGAAGCTAATCAAAAACAACTCGAGTTCAGAATTAAGGAGGAAGAAGAAATGAGGAACTCCTCTGGCTCCAAAGATCAAGACTCGGATATTTCAAGGAAGGAGATAGAAATACAACATTCTTTCACCTCACCACCATTCAAAGAAGGTCAAGGAATACTATTTAGAAAATAAAAGACAAAAACAACAGATGGGCTAACACAGAAGCTGAGATCACTAACTGCTTGTTAGAGTATTTTAGAGGCCTTTTCATAGCAGAAAAAGAAAAGGACCAATATCAGACTTTGCAATGTGTCACACCTATTATTATTGATGGCATGAATAATTACCTATGTAGCATTCCAGAAGAAGAGGAGATCAAAAGAGCTGTTTTTCAATTAGGAGCAAAGAAAGCTCCATGGGAGGATAGTCTAAATGGGAAGATCTACCAAGAGAACTGGCTTTCTTTCAAGAAAGATTTGGTAGAGGCATGTCAGCACTTCTTCAACAAAGGTTTCATTTTAAAGACTTGGAACAGAACTCCAATAGCCCTCATCCCCAAGGTAGCCATCCCACAACAACCTCTTGATATCAGGCCTATAAGCTTGTGAAATTTCAATTACAAGGTGATATCTAAAGTGATTTCTAGTAGATTGAAGATAATTCTTCCCCAAACTACTAGTGATGCTTAAGCTGATTTTGTGCCAAAAAGAAACATTCAGGACAACATTCTTATAGCCCAAGAGATGTTTCACCATATGAAAAACAGAAAACAAGGAAGACAAGGCTTCCTAGTTATGAAATTGGACCTCACTAAAGCTTATGACAGGGTCAGATGGAAGTTTCTTGACAAAGTTATGCACAAGATGGGGTTTAACCAAAAATGGAGACAATTGATCAACCAGTGTGTTACAACTGTTAGCTATTCTATCATGCTCAATGGGAATCCAACACAGACTTTCACACCCCAAAGAGGCATAAGACAGGGAGGCCCCCTATCCCCCTACCTTTTTGTCCTCATTGCTGATGTGTTATCCAAATTAATGCAACAGACTCAAGAGCAAAGTACTATCAGAGGGGTAAAAATTAGAAGAACAGCTATACCAATCTCACATCTGCTTTTTGCTGATGATTCAGTGGTTTTCCTCAACACTGACAGAAATGAAGTGGTGAATTTCTTTGACATCGAAGCTAAGTATGAAAAAGCTTTAAGTATGTTAGTAAATTTGAAGAAGTCTTTTGTACTCTTCTCCCTCAACACTGAGCCATCCATGAAAGAGTCTCTTAGAGTGGTGCATGGTATGAAGGTAATGAGGAATTCAGACAAGTATCTAGGTGTCCCTTCATTGTGGGGTAGAACAAGAAGTGATACTTTCAATCATATTGAAGACAAAGTGAAGAGGAAATGACAGGGTTGGATGAATCTGTACCTCTCTCTAGCTGGCAATGAAGTTTTGATCAAGTCTATTGTCCAAGCAATATCAAGCTACACAATGCAATGTTTTCTTTTCCCCAAGAAAACCTGTGATAAACTGAGTCAAATTACTAGGAATTTCTGTTGGAAATGAGATCCTAACCAAAGGGGTTTGAATTGGGTTAAATGGGATACAATGAGAAGACCAAGATTCAAAGGAGGTCTGGGTTTTAGGGACTTATGTGAGTTTAATAAAGCCATGCTGGCTAAACATGGGTGGCATTTGATTGATAAACCTAACTCCTCTCTTTCAAAATTCATGAAGAGTGTTCACTACCCAAATGACACTTTCATTAATGCAAAGAAAGGCCACAACCCTAGATGGAGTTGGACAAGTCTGTTAGAAGGCAGGAAAATTCTAAGAGAAGGTTTATGACAAATTGGTGATGGGAGAACTGCTAAATTGAAAGATAATTGGATCCCTAAGGGTGTCAGAATTACTACATTCCAGAAGCTATGAAGGAGAATCAAGTGGAATCTATTATCAATACACAGACTAGAAGTTGGAAGACAAGTCTGGTAAGAAACTCTTTTGAGCCCAGTACAGCTAAAGCTATTCTCCAAATCCCCTCCCTCATTTCCCTACCCAAGACAAACTGATATGGCCACATACAAGAAATGGGAGTTACACTGTAAATTATGGATACATTGCAGCCACTATGAAGACTCACAATGTTAATTTAGGGGAAAGTTCACTCATTATCACAGATGCTGATTGGAAATGGCTATGGGGTTTGTCTATCCCACCAAGAGTCAAGCAATTTACTTGGAGACTTATGCAAAATGCTATTGCTACAAAAGAGGGATTATGTAGAAGGAAGCTCTTTTCTTATCCTTGGTGTCCAATCTGCAAATCCAAAGTTGAAACTCCTGTGCACCTTCTCTTTCAATGTACCTGGACTACAATGGTGTGGTTTGGAGCTTTGGGGGCGAGAACAGATTATTGGGAGTTTTTTTCCCTCTTTTAGACACTGGTTCAAAGACATGAAGGAAAGAGTGTCCACTAAAGATATCACAGAGGAAACCATAAACGAAATTTTGATTGTGGCCTGGAATATATGGAAGAGTAGGAATAGGGAGGTTTTTAATCAGGAGCAAGTTAATCCAAGCCTAACCATATCCAAAGCCATAGCTAATATTCAAAGCTTCAAGGAGAGTCAGGATGTTGCCACTGCTAGCACAAAGACTAACATGAGCAGTATGGCTATGGATAGATGGAAAGCCCCCCCCCCCCCCCCCCCCCCCCAATGGATGGCTGAAAGCTAACTCAGATGCTTGCTGAGAAGAGTAACAGAAAAAGAACTACAGCCTGAATAATTAGAAACCACAAAGGTGATGTTGTGGATGGGCAATGCTGTCTTTGTACTGCTTATTCAGCTCCAATGGCCGAGCTTATTGCTCTCAGAATGACAATTTGTGGAACCACATATTAAAAGGAAGGAATCATTTTTGAAGTTGACTGCCACGAGGTTGTGAAATGGATTTTAGACCCTGCTCAAGCTCCATGGGAGGTGAATGCAATTTTGGAAGATATAGCTACCTATTCTCAAAATAGATTAATCAATTTTGTTTGGGTCAATAGGAAAGTTAACATAGTTGTCGACTTTATTGCAAAATTAAAGTTTAGAGGGAACCTCCCTTGGAATTGGGTTAGTTCCCCCATGTTCCTTGGAGGCCCTTTTAGCAGAGGAGAAATGCAGTTGTAATAGTGTAGGTTTATTTCAATAAATGTTCATATTAGGGTCACACAAAAAAAAAATGAAATCAAACAAGCCGAGACACGAAATAAGTCAAATGTTAGAATTAATCCTAGTTAGTAAATACTCCGAATTTTTCCGTTTAATACCCGTCCGTACGTATAAATAAAAAATACTTCTGTATTTCGTACTATTGCTAGACCTAATGAAAAATACTCGAACTTTTGACCAAAAAAGTTTAATACTCGCATTTAACGTTTTAACGTATAATACTTCCGAATAAAACTTCTTCCATACAAAATTGCAGCGAATAAATTGTCATCCAAAATATTATCAGTTATAGTAACTAATTATTATTAAATATTTTCTTACTATTTTCTTATTATAAAGAATTTTTGAAAGAATAATAGTGTAAAAAATAATATTTTCTTTATTATAAATATTTATTAGTATACATATTTACAAGTATTTATTATAAAACTATAAAAGTATTTTGAAATAGTTATATATGTGCATGCGTATGCATCTTGAATCTTGTGTGTTATACTATTAACTTTCAAAATAATTAAGGCTTAAGAGTAGAGAATGCGCAGTACTTTTTTTTTATAGAAGTTTTGAATAAAAATATTTTGATATTATTTTACATAAGAATGTGTTAGTCATGAGTAAATAGTGTATTTATCAAAAATGATAAACAAATGAGTACATGATTTACAAATTATTTTTAAATATTTGATAAAAATATGAAAATATGGCAATGTGGGTCTCAAATAACTCATTATATATGCTATAATACTAAGAAATGCACCTGTATTTTTAATTCCGAATGAATAACTAGTATACGAATTATACACGTACGTGTAGAATACTCGAATTAATCAAATTCCGTATTTTTTAGCCGAATTTTTACTAACGTATTTTGAACATAAAATCGTACAATACACGTACGTACCGTACCACGATTTATTTCCGTCCCGTATTTTACTAACTATGAAATTAATAACAGGGCAACAATACATTTTCCATAAGAGTATATTTGTTAGAAACCTATAAAAGTAGAGGTACAAGTGATATTTTTCAAGAGTGTGTGTGTGTTGGGGGGGGGGGGGGGGGAGGAGACCATTGTATGCTGAGTATATTTGTTAGTCTCTTATGATAAGACGTCTTGGGTATTATGCTAAATCTGATCAAAGTGTGGCGTAGCAGAACATTAGAAATTTCTGTTGAGATTAGAATGTGGTTGGTGGAAGTTACGGTAGCTGTATAAATTCTTAATTAACAGTTAGATGTGTTTGGTGGTTTTTGATCATGATTGGTTAGTTCAGAGTTGGCGTGTATTTATACTCTTATAAAATACATACATTCAAGAATCTTATTTCTGGATGATGTTGCCTTAGTGTAGTTGGTATTTGGAAAGACACCCTTAGTACTAAGTTGCAAAAACCAACTCAAAATCTGGAAAAGAGATGCACTGGTTATTGGCGACGCTTTATGTAATTGCATGTTCTCTATGCATCTATCGCGTTTGTTACGCGATCTTTTTGAAGTGTGAATGACCATGGCCCTGTTTGGACATCAGGGTTTTGTTAACCTCCACAAAAAGTTAACCAAACTTTAACCCAAAATTTGTAGGACCCACATTCCACTCATTTTTCTACTCACATAAAAGTCAAAACCTCAAAATCAAAATCATCAAATCCAAACATCTACCTGATTTGGTTAACCAAACACGCCCAACCATGTTATCCAAACAGGGCCCATGATCGTCTATAGTAGTTTGCCATTTGCGTGACCATGGCCTGTTCTCCAACTTCTAAAATCTCAGCCCATCAACTTGGACTCACTTTTCGGCCATCAGATTACCATTTTTTTTCTTCATTTTTGAAATGCCACGATACCCTGTCATTCCATGTTTGCTGGTACTTGTGTCAAAATTCAAAGTGGTTCTCATTTTTCAATTCCCCAACTGGTATAGTCGACATGTGTCCAAAGGGTGAAGCCACTAAGGGACTAGAGGTGGCAAGTGCCACCCTTGAGTTTCCAAAATCTCCACCGGTACTTCCAAATTTTGAATATTTTAGTAGTAATACCCTTTCATTAACTTACAAGTGCCCGTGCCTGAATCTTTCTCTTAGTGCCCCTGTTATTGACTTAACATTGAATTGGAAATTGGAAGTTCTGACATCTCTGCAACAATTTTCCATTATCCAGTCTATAATTTGTTTCTAAATTTGAACTCTAGAGTAATTTGCCATTTGCACTGCGGCTGCAAATTCACTTGGCAAGAGGATCATTTCAAAATAGGTGGTTGAGGCTGCAAGTTTTGTCGATACATTGGGCATGATCTTAGGCGAGTAGGATGCAAGGGAAGGTTTCTCAATCCTCAATAAGTCGGTAGATTTTGTTGACACTCGAAGGCACTAACATTCAATGTCTTTGTAGGAGTATAAAATTCTTCCTCATATTCCGAATTTGCCAACTGGTGAAAGTTATCATAGTACTTCTTCTCTCTGAGGTCAAAGTTCGAATCACTGTGTGAAACCTTGGATTCGAGTCTTTGAGAACCGCAGTACCTGGCAACCAAAGATAAGATTATAAGAAGATCGGTTATATGGTTTAGCTTCCTTCTAATAATCTCCTAAGAGTTGGATTAGATCACCTTTCCAGAGGTTGTTGAGTCTTTCTAAATCGAGTATTTTGTTCAGTGCTCCAAGACATATATTGCGTGATCTTGGCCAGAGAGATCAATACATTTTACACAGATTGAACTTTGGAATGAAATTTAGACACGGTATGTGCTTTAGTAGTTTTGATTAGTCACACTTTTCCTTAAAGAGGTTTAATAGATAGGCTTTGAACAACCACATGTGTTTGTACACAAGTCAACCGTATGCTGTAAGACTATTATTAGCAGTTCGTAAATGTGTTTGTGGATTCCTGTAAAAATGAACGCGATCGCTTATATTAAAATGGTATAGGATTTTTACCAAATGTAAAATTCAAACTGTTATTACTGGTTTATACACAAGTCAACCGTATGCTATAAGACTATTATTAGTCCATTAAAGGCAACTCTGAAAGATAAATGTCAACCTCCGCAAATGTGCATGCAAAAGTTTCTATTGACTGGTTTATATCTACATAATAAGATAGAACAGTAGGGGTTTCATATATTTTAAATGTGATATTTATTTTTTGTTAATAAAACCCTTATTAAACCTGATAAAAGTTAAACAATAACCTTAAAATTTTATAGAAACAATGTATAAATATAGATATTTTAGTGAATATTCCACCCACTTTATGTAAATACATGAGCTCCACAATTGTTTCCGGTAATTATGTTATCACATCTTTGACCTCTAAACTGTGTACACATTATATTATGAAGCACAAACTTTAAAAGGCACGAGAAATATCTACTATAACCCACAAACTTTGTAAAAATACTATGTGTGAACATAGAAATTATGTATAAAAATATTAAAATATCTTTCAAATTTATGGAAATACACCATGACTCATATACTCTGTAGAATTTATATTATGACCACAAAAACTTGTGGAATTCTCTCAAACGTTTATAAGAAATACACTATGACCATAAACTTTAAACAATTTATTTTATGGTCAATATATTTTTTAGATAGTGCATTTAGGCACAACCTATGTAGTATAGGCCTTGTTTGGGTAAGATAGTCAAGGAAGGATGTACATGGATAAATTTACATGTCTCATATACCGCGTCTCATGTACCGCGTCTGTGTGCGATATAAGCAACATATATTATTCCACATTATCCCCCTTCTCAGTTTTGCCTAGGTGGTATAAGCCAGTATAATAAGTTTGGGTATGGGCAGTGGGAAAAAGACTAAAATATATTTTAATGAATTTAAAAGTGACCTCAATACCCTCATTTGTCCAGACAATTCCCGAATTCACATATAACGAACACTAGAAATTAATATTTCACACCCTACAATCCTACATTGTTCCAGTACAATCATATTTTACTCACAACCCACTATATGTTTTGTACCCCTCTTTCATATACCTTACCCAAACAACGGATGTAAAAATAAACTGTAATTGTTGTCCAAAGAGCCAATAGTTCTTCCTTTTATCTTAATTTTTAATTGCAAATTGCATTCTTCTTTGGGCTGATTGCGTTTGACCTCCATGTGGTTACGGGTTTGTGCAAAAGACCCCCTTGCGATTATAAATGTTGCAAAATACTCCATGTGGTTTCGTTTATGTGCGCCAAAGGATATCTCCATTAAAAAATGTATGTATGAAACAGGGAAGAAGAATAAGAAGAAGTTTAAACTTTTAATAAATTCTGTTAGCTTTGACGTAATCGCATGAAGGAGAAATCACAAAGTATTTTTTTGCAATATTTGAAACTCAGGGGGGAGGTTGCCCAAACCCATAACAAAGGAAGGTAAATTGCAATTAACCTTTATTCCTTTTCCATACAAAGGAAGGTAAATTCCAATTAACCTTTATTCCTTTTCCTTTTGCAATAAGACAGAGTACTCCTTTTGGATGACGTAAAAAGGTAGGTAGTGTCGTTGAGTCAAGAAAATGTAGTCAAAGTAGTATTTGGAATTCTGTATTTGTAGATACCTTATGGTCAAAATGCTCAACTAATTAGACTGGTATTCATTTACCAACTTAACCACAACAACAAGTCTTTGGCCTCACCAGTCTTCAAATCTATTTTGCTGACTCTCTCTCTCTTTCTCCATGAACCTTCTTCAGAGCTTCCTTGCATGCAATAGTCCATAAATGCATTTCAACAGAGAACTTCAACTGCATTCCCATAGTCAAGCAACCTCACCATACTCCATCCATCTATCTATAAATTTGTGCTCACACAACAACATTGTAGCTACATCTAAAGCAAACCATCTTTTACAAGTCCTTGGAAGCTAAAGTTTTGCACTCATCAAGTCATCATGGCTAGACAACACCCCAACTACATTCTCTTCTTCTTAGTGCTTTGCTTGTGCTTCACTACACTCTTTACATTGATTGAAGCACGTCCGATTCATGCCCAATACCACCACCACCACCGTCAGGAACACCACCACGTGAAGGCGAATCCACGACCTTCTCCGCCAGTGGGAAATGAGATTCATGGTCGTCAGAGTTTCGACCAAGTACTTGCTCTCCGAGGAATCAAGAACTCTGGTCCTAGCCCTGGAGGGGAGGGGCATTCTTCTGTCAATGGTGCGCACAATTGAGTTCAAGGGTTTTGGTTAATTGATACGTATACGGATATACAAGGTCTTGTTCAACCACACTAAGTACAGAAACTGATCTGATATATGTTTCTTTCTTTATTCTTTTGATATGTTTTAAATGATACAAATATGTATATATAGCTACAGCAATGGGCGAAATCGTTGATAATGAAAAATTATGTTTTTCGGCAAGATAGTTCTAAGATTTGGATTTGTGACTTCTGTTGTGTTCGGAACAATTAGACCTGTTTAAAGGTCAATGGCTCATGACTAACTCTTGTTCCTGACCTTTGCGCTCATGAGATGAATAATATGTATACTCCTTGTTTTGTGGAAACATTTGGTTGGAGTCAATTTCATATCTTGACCATCATTAGTCAACCGAAACATATTTTTCCTGGATTTTCTCTTGTAACAGAGCATCTCGTCACATTTTTTCAGTAATTAGATATAGAAAAGTCTAGGTAAACAAAAATTCGTACAAGAAGTTAAACATAATATGACGTGTGTGGAAACATTTCATTAATAAAAATTCCGTGGTGTGAAAAATATGAAGGAAATAGAAAGAATTAATCTGGGTGATATTTAGACATCTACTGATGTGGCATATGTCACACCATTTTTGTTCGGATTTCTGTCGATTTTTTGTCTCCTGCTCGATAGATATTTCCATTTGGCGTACATTAGTGTCTCCGGTAGGAAAAGTCAAATTTCATTAATATTTTTGATGGGTCAAACCTTTTATTAATTAGACAGCTAATACAATAAGCAAGACATTAACAAAGAACTGTTTAGTTGCTACAAGCTACAGGAATTGGCAACCAAGATTTATCAATAATAATAATAATAATAATAATAATAATAATAATAATAATAATAATAATAATAATAATAAATAGGCAACAAGACACCAGAGCTACAACAAAGCTAAAAACAAACGACAATGTAGTGCTTAAGTGCTTAAAGTTGAAGATAAGACTAGCGATGACTAGTAATCATCCCAACCTGTCTGCATTTGATAACCGAGCTAGAAGTTTTGTTGTCGGTGCTGGAGAGGCTCAATGTGAAGGGGTCAAACATTGGGTTCGAACAGGGGGTTAGCAGGGTAAGGGTACTCAAACTGATAATTACACCAAATATTGCCTTTTTGCGACCCAACTGATAAGATGAACAAGATATGGGAGTATTTTGTGGTCAACTTCAATGTGAGGGGGCATCTATGTACAAGTCTTGTAAAGCGCAGGGAGCAAGAAATCTGCTATTACCACTCTGTCCCAGCTCTTTCTTCTCAATTTACTTTTTACCACTATTCATTGGGTCACTTTGACCTGATGATTTGGATAGCAAAATGATACAATTTTTTGATAATTTTTGCATGGCATTGTAGAGTAAAGGTTGCTTGTAACACGGTGAAAAAGTTATCAAAAAATCACATCGTTTTGCTATGCAAATCACCCGGTCAAAGTGACTCAGATACGAGTCAAAAAGTCAGAATGGAAAGAAAGAGCTGAGACGGAGTGGTATAACTCATTGTTTAACTTCTAATTTATGACAAGCATCCGATTTGACTGCCTACATGTCTACACTTGCGTTTCAAGGGGGTGTAATCTAGGTTACCCGACACGAGTGTGAGTGTCATTTTGGGAGTATATCTAAGAATCAAATTAACTCATACATCAAAATACAGGATTCGGGGAATAGACTAAATTGTCTTAAAAAATTAGTATACGAGTGTGGAAATATGGTCTCATTGCGATTCTATGTGTTCATGTTTATTTAAAATTTAAAAATGTTAAGGATAATAAATATTTTGACCCCTAAAATGAAATACAACATCTGAATTATCAATCGGTGAGATAGACAAAAGTCGATAATATTAGAGGATGATCAACGAGATTCCTGTTGACTTTGGCGGCCAACTAAGGGTGGGGCGCGATGATAAGGCCAAACCCTCCATGGTTTAGCCTTGAGTTTATCACCTCTTTAGGTGATATAATTTTGTTATGATTCTTTTCTAATTTTTTGGCTTAAGATTTGCTTGAATGTTTTAACTTTTTCACCAAGCATGAAGATATAGTAATTAAAGATGTTTTAAACATTTTGTCACAATACGCTTAGAAGATCATAGCTTGGAGATCAAGGAGTGAACCTGGACGTCATTAGCCAGAAGGTTCAAGCATGATTACAAATTAAGCAGAATTGGTCAAAAACTCGACTATCTCTTCATCCATTGATTTAGTAGATATATCTATTCTAAGATCTCTTTCTTAGAGTATGAAATTCTGGTAGGATTATGAATCTATACCTATAAATAGGAGTCTTTTTTGATAGTTCTATTTGTGCCAAAGTGAGCTCTAAATGAGCATTCACATATATTGTAGAGAGAGGAAAAATAGAGTAAGGGAGAGAATCCATTGCCTCATTCAAGAGTAGTGTACACTACAGGAGAACTACAGTCCAATGCATCTTCTTCTTCCTTTTCGTGAGTGAATGCAAGATATTTTGTTCTTTGCCCTTCGAGATGTAGGTGAGTTGGTCGTACGTGTATGCTTAAGCCTTTAGGTGTTTGCCTAGAGGTCTTATGATTGAACACTGGGGTATCCGAGGGTACGCCTATTGACATTTGCAACTGCAAGCCTGCCAACACGGGTTCTTTCAGGCTAGCTTACCTCTATGATGTTGTTTGTAGGCTATTGCGCTAGAGCGGGGGTTTATTTCCCTATGGGTTGTATGATAGCTCAGTATCCATGCACGGAACCTCCCTGCGGTGGAAAAATGAGAAGTGTTCATAGAAGAAAGCAAGGAGGATTTGACAGTTGAGGTGTTAGAAGCCGACTAAAAAATAGATACAATTTGAAGGACACTCTCATACGACGATGATCTCCGTAAAGCAGTATTCCGCCCCACAGTTGGTGCGTCTGATTTGATGAATACTACAAAGGCGAATTGCCCTCCAGGATAAAAGTCCTTCCTGAATTGTAGACGATGCACCAGTGTACAGTACACGGCGATCGAAATTATTTCAGAGATATTGAGAGAATAAGAAGATGATTATTGGAATAATTAGAATGAGGAGAGGCCGGTATTTATAGAGATAAGGCATCTATTACGAATAGTTGCAATTGTTCATTTCAAATTGAAATGTTACAACTTTTTAATTCAAAGTAAATCACGCAACTATTTAACAGTCCTCATTTGAGAGATGTCAACCTTCAATGTCTAACTGTTATGTTTTGGGTGATCAAAACCCTAGCTTGAATTGGCGAAGCAACGATAAAAGGAGGAAAGGGAATCGAATTTGCTGAAATTGGGTTCTGTAACTAGGTCGTGCGACCTAGTCTGAGTATGTCGTGCGACCTAGTTTGGGTTGGGCGGTTTTATAGAATTGTTTCCTTGTTCGTTTTGACAACGTTTTGGGCGATGCTTTGGGCACAAGTCAGTAGTATATGCCTATATATGGGTGTAGGACTCTTCTATTGACAAGTCTGGTTAAGTGTGGTTGAGTGTGGTGTGTCTTGGATTGTAATTTGCTCTCTCATTAATAGATTGGTTCGTTTTGGCTGTGGATGTAGCTAGCCTTAAAACTAGTGAACCACGTTATATCGTTGTGTTGTTTCTTCATCTTTCTCTTCGTTCATCATCTCTTCTTGATTCCTAACAAGTGGTATCATCGCTTCCGCATCGTTTTCTATCAAGTGGTATCAGAGCCAGGTTGTTGGGTTAGGTTTGTTGGTCAGGAGTGATGGCGAATTCGTTTGGGATGAAGATCAATTATTTTGATGATGAGAATATTGTTTATACACCCACCACCAAGTTCCTTATTGGGGAACTATCGGGTTCCTTGTTGGGGGAACTATAGGGTTCCTTATTGAGGGAGCTATCGGGTTCTTTGTCATGGAGCATCGGGGGCGCATTCTTCCTCGAATTCGGAGGTTCACGTGCAATTGGTTTTCCGGCGCAATTGGGCTTAAAATATGGAGCATTGGGCGTGTGGATCTCAATTGGTCTCAACCTTTGCAAGAACTCGTAAGAGTTGGAGCATCGACATTGACCAATCTTGTTGGGGAAGCTAGGAGGATTCAAGTCAAGGTGGAGACAGCTCGGATCAACCGGCGGATCTGGCTCGTGGCATGGAGCAATTGATGTGTCTTGTTGGCACACAATTGATTGGTGACACGTTATTGAGAGCGGATTTTTTGGTTACACGTATTTTGGCATGTATTGATTGGCGGCGTGTTAATGTGCACACATTGGTTGTTGGCACGTTATTGGGCGTATCTCGTTTGGCGTCTTGGTGCGGTATATTGGCGGCGCAATTGGCATGACTTGATTGATGGACACTTTTGGCGTTAAGTGTCATTGTAACGACGTTGGGGAGATGCATTGTGTCATGGTGCATTAGGGTGTGTTGATTAAGACACACAAGTCTATGCGTTTGCTGAGACGCAAAGACGCGCTTGTTGTGGCGCATAGTTGATGTGTTCCAAGCAAATTTGGGAATACATCATATCGGTTGATTGGTTGATCGTTTCTATTTGGGTGGAGCGCTTTGAATTTTGATTGTTGGAGGTGATCCACAATTGGCGCATTCGTTGAAAGTACGGATTGCAATTGGAGAAACGATTTGGTGAATTGGGTGGAGGCGTTCTTCATTGGGAGGCGCATCCCTAATTGGATTGATGAGAGCATTGGATTGGTTGCTAGGGAGTTTTGATTAAGGAGAATATTTGTTATATTTTGAGTGATCAAAATCCTAGATTGAATTGGCGAAGCAACGAGCAAAGGAGGAAAGAGAATCGAAGTTGCTGAAATTGAGTTCTGTAACTAGGTCGTGCGACCTAGTTCGGGTTGGGCAGTTTTTTGGAATTGTTTCATTGTTCGTTTTGGCAACGTTTTGGGCGATGCTTTGGGAACAAGTCAGTAGTAAAGACCTATATATGGGTGTATGACTCTTCTACCGACAAGTGTGGTTAAGTTAGTAGTATAGACCTATATATCCTTGTGTTGTTTTTTCATCTTCTTCGTCGTTCATCATCTCTTCTTGATTCCTAACAAGTGGTATCATCGCTTTCGCATCGTTTTTTAACACTAATTTTTCATTCAACAATCAATAGTTTTGACGGATGAGATCACGAACTAATCTCTTTACTTCTGTAGTTTTATGTAGGCTCTCTAGTGAGCTTTCTCGAACCCGGATTTGAAGTCGTTTCAAAACCATATTTTCCAACATGAGGAAAGTACCCACTGACGTTATATCCAGCGTAGCAATATAATATCCAGATATCACGTAGTACATCTGCTCACATATATTACCAAGAAAATACCAGCCAAGGGAAGTTTCCAACCCCCATCCAAAGTTGCAGCCAGGAGGAAGACTTCACGGCTCACCCCATCAGCAAGTGAGCACGAGCAGATGAATAGTGAGAGCAGGCAGACAATGAAGGCTGGGTAAATATAGTCTTCGTCTTGGTTGGCATCTTCCTTATGGCATGTCTCGTACTCAAATTTATTGTTCTTTTGCCTCAATCCTCTAGTGAAATTTCAATTTCACTGTAACTTACGATGAAGGTTTTCGTTTGGGAATCCGAGCAAATAATGACATATTCTAGAGTCGCATCATCCTTGTCTTTGCTTATGAATAAATGCCAATCTCTCAGAGATGGTCCCCTCTGGGATTAAAAAGAGTTTTCCCCACCCATTGACCCGAACCAGGAAGAGGACGTGCGGAGAATTGGAAGAAAAGTGGTGATGAGGGTTCCAAACCTTTCTCCACCCAGGGGCTGAGCCAGAAATTCGGATCAGTGGGGGCCAAAAACTTCAAGAGTTTCAAAGCGGTATTTATTTCAGCAAAATGTAGAAGTTTGGGGTTAAATTATAATTTCAGTGGGGGCTAATTTGATCAAAATCGAAAAATACAAGGAAAAATATGTAAGTTTTAGAAAATGAGTGGGGGCTATAGCCCCCACAAACCAACATGTGGCTCCGCCCATGTCTCCACCTTTTAGTTTTTTAAAATTTTAACCCCAACTGAAGAAAAAAAATCCTCGATGTGCCCCTGTGTGCACGGATGAACATAACATAGAAATCTATTGAACCAGAATTAAATTTTCTTTGCAAAGTAAATCCCGAATTCCTAAAATTGCACGGGACGTGACACTTAACCTATTGAAGGGTACACCTAATGAGAAATTCTAAATTTCTCAAAGAGAAAGAATGAAAAATTCTAAACGGCGCACCCTTTCAAAAAGACTAATTTAAAGTAAGCAACATTAGGATATTATTACTAAGCTTAGTGAAACAAATACTTATTCTCTATATACTAATTTAAAGTAGGCAACCTTAGGATATTATTACTAAGCTTAGAGAAACAAATACTAATTCTCTATAGCAAAGAGTAGTAGTCTCTCACAAATACAAAAGCAATAGCTCGATGCAAAATTAACCACATGTTCTTGCCAAGTACCGAGCCATCCATCCACAATAACTCAGTGATCTTCCAAGCGCGACTCAAGCCCAGCTATTCGTAGCAACCGTAGTTGACATTGGAACGCTCACATTCGTCAAGCCACTCACTATATATGTCAACCGGACCGGTCAAAGTTGTTATGGTGGTGCTGAAGCTCGCTTGGCAATGCCAGCACGTCGCTTCCCCGGTCGAGTTCTTCATGTCAATGCAGCATGCAACGCCGCTGCCGTGACTGCAGAAAGGACATGTGAAAGTTGTATCGACCTTGTTTGCCTTCTTCCTCGGCGCTGGCTTCGCTCTTGACTTCCTCTTCGCCATAGAACAATCAAACTACTCGCAGATTAGTTCAAATAAAAACCCCAATTCCGTGATAAAAATAAGACTAATTTATTTCTCTGTGATTGATGCAAAGAGAAATACGCCTATACTAGTGTTTATATAAAGCTTTAGAGACTTGGAGGACAAGTAATTCAATATAGAGTCAAAAATCATAAACATATTACTAGTACAAAACATAGTACTAAAAGGAAGTGGAAAGCTAATTAAGGAAACAACTAAAAGGAAACAAACAAAATTCTGATGCGAGTCTCCGACTTTCTATTCCTAGTCAAATTAGTCCAACAGAATATGTTATGTGTATGTAGGGCAAAAGACACTTTCACCCCCTCAATACAGTTCCCTGTTTTGGAAAAGACACTTTCATCCCTTTGTGTTCTAAACATAGGACACTTACACCTCCGACTATGTCAGAGAAAACTTGTCCCCAAAACTACTATACTGACAGACAACTGCCCAGACTAACGACATCACAACTAGGGTGTGTAATTATCTGACAGACATAAGGGGTGTAAGTGTCATCTAATAACTAAAAGGGGAGTAAGTATCTTTGTGTCAAACTAAGGGGTGAAAGTTTCTTTTGCACTTTGTATGTAACTAGGGCAAAGTCCTATCAGGTTGGATCTATTACCACTCTTTACAAGCCACAGTCGTTTCATCTATCAATCTAAGCGATGATATTTAGCCAACAACTCCGAGACCTTGAACCACGACCTTTATTTTGCCACCACATATATGATCGTGTTTTATATATATTTTTTTTTTTATTTTTTTTAGCAGTGTGTTTCGTACTACTGTCACACTTATGTCAAACAATCATTTCTTTTTCTATTATAGGATATGAAGAATATAATAGCATGCACATATACGGGTGTAGATAGTGCTTTCTGGACAGGAAGATCTTGGCCACGTGGCGACCATCCAGCACACCATAATGTGCTCCACACACACTGGATCACCAGCCGCGCTGATCCACGTGGGGGCAGGGCCCTCGCATACCACCGCACGGAACTTGTAGGGACTTAGTGGTTTGGAGGCTAGAGTAAGTCCTGTTGCGCGCGAGCGACAACCAAGCCCGCGCGCGACCACTAGTAACTGCTTTTGAGAGATTTATGGCACGAGCTTCATAGACCCGGTCAAACCGATCAAACCCGGTCAACCTTGTAACGGTTCCGGTATATGTGGACAACGTGCTGTAACGGTCCCTATAACGCGGACGAACGTGCCGTTGTGGTTAAGCTAATTAAGCCGCCATTGATGGGCGCATTAACCACACTACAACGGTCACATTCTCCGTTATATAAGGACGTTAACCCTTCCATACAAGAAGAACGACCCGAGATACGCGAAAGCTCTGCCAAAATCCTGTCTCTCTCTCACACAGTGCTATTGCCTTACTCTCTCCCTACACACAACCCAACACTTCCTGTGTTATTTCTATCCTCTGCTCTTGGTGTATATTGAATTCTCTCCGCAGGATTCTCTCGTACACATTTGGTGAACCTGACGTGAACTTACCATTGCAAGCAACCATGTCTCATGAAGATGATGTCAGTAACAGATCGCCTTCCACGGAGACCACCTCGGGAGAGGAGGCCCGCCGTACTCCTACAGCCACCGGTGAAGCTCCGACGTTAGAGGCCTTGGACGCCACCATCCAGAACCAGGCAAAGGCTCTCAAAGCTCAATCTGCACAGCTGGAACGGATAATGGCTATCCTGGGGACTCTCGCCCCAAATCCCGCATCGGCCACCACCGTCTCTCAGGGAGGAGGAGCCTCCACCACTCAAGGATTGGGAGTGTCAACCACATCACCCAATCCTAACCTTCAAACTCCACCGACAACTACGCAGTTACCCTCAATTCAGGGGCCAACAGCTCAAATGTTGTCTCTTGCCACTCACACTCCTCAACCACCAACTCTGGTACCCAATCCGGCCTCACAATACCCCTTGCCTCCTCCATCGGCCACGTGGGCCAACGTGAATTCACAATATGCTCCTAGCCCTCCTGCGGCATATGTGTCGCCTCCGCCTGCAACATCTCCTCCTGCTGCTGCTGGGGGAAATGCGCCGGAGTGTATGATGTCGCTGCAGCGGCGCATAGAAACCATCCTAGCCAATCAATCGTTCGCGGACACCATCATCCCGAAGCTCGACAATGATCCACCTATCCCACGCGAGATCGACCTCATGCCTAACCCCGATGGGTACAAGGCTCCCAAGTGGGACAAGTTCGAAGATGTCAATGGAAACGCCCACGAGCACGTTATGCGTTTCATCGATGTGATGGGGTCATACTAGGATGATCCTAAGCTGCTGATGCGCGAGTTCCCTATATCTCTGGGGAACGTGGCCTACAAGTGGTACAGGACACTGGAGGCTGGATCCGTGAAGACCTGGAATGATATGGTCCAGAAATTTTATACTAAGTTCTTTCAAATGGAAGAAAAGGTGACAATGATTCATCTTTCGCGGATGTACCAGAAGCGCGAGGAGGATTGAGTGACATTCATCAAGAAGTTCAGGGCCAAGTCTTTGGAATGCAAAGATGTGATACTCGAGAGCAGACTCGTGGAAATATGCCTGCAGTGCATGCGAGACGAGTAGAAAGGTATGCTTATCAGCCTGCAAACTCCTACATTTTCGAAGCTGATCGAATGCACAAAGAACATAGAGCCTATAGTGGAGAGGCTGAAAAAGAGGCACGCACCTGAGAGATCCCCGAGTGGGACTACCTTTAAAATTGGAAGGTTCAGCTACAAAAGGGGACGTGAAGCCGAAGTGAATATGGTCTCGCCCCAAAAGCAGCCAAAGGTCGCAAACTTCGATGCACCACCTCTACCATGTTCGGTAGAGGAAGCAAGTGACTTGTGCAGACAATGGCGTAAAGACGGAATCTTGCCGCCGCTTGAGAGGACACCCTCCAAGGAGATGGTGAGGGACCCAAAGTGGTGTGAATGTCACGGCAAGGTCATGCATCCCACGACTGACTGCAAGAAGCTCAGAATCATGGTAAGCCAAAAGATGAAAAATGGCGAGCTGATTGTCAGCGACTAGAGGAAGGATGTGCGAAACAATCCACTGCCTGCTCACGCGGAGCAAGAGCCGAAGGGCAAAGAGGTTGCCATGATCTCGATTATGGACCTCGAAGAGGTTGCAGAGGATGGTCTACCCATCATTACCGAGATCCACAACGACGAGGACTACAGCATAGACACGGAGGACGAACGTGTTGATCAGATGAAGGGGTCGCACGGGTTCAGCAGGTTCTTCGATGAAATGAACTTCTCGGAGAAGTGCCGGAAGGAAATGACAAGGGCGATCCTGAGGATAGCGGAAGATTACGAGGAAGATATCGTGATCTCCAACGGGAAGGTTATCAGGGCATCTCGCTCTACAGAAAAGGTCATAACCTTCTCCGCAAGCGACAAGAAGACAGATGCGAGCCACCAGAAGCCTCTGTATGTAACAGCAGTCATCAATGGTGTGGAGTTCAAAAGAGCGTTTGTCGACGGAGGAGCAGCGGTCAACGTTGTCTCGCTCAACACTCTGAAGCTAGCAGGAATCCTGGAACAGAAGATTGTCAGGCGTCCATCCCCGCTGATGGGATTCGGAAGCGACTCCAGAATGACGATAGGATGGATCCGTCTGGGTCTCCAGATCGGTAAAATCAAATGTTCAACTAAGTTCTATGTCATAGATGCGAACACTACATATCACATGATTATAGGCCGGGCCTGGATTCATCGCTTTGATGTTGTCCCTTCAACAGCTCACCAAGTGATGAAAGCTATATGGAATGACAGAATAGTTGAGATACCATCTTCGATAAATCCTTTTAACCTGGATGAAGCGCATCTCAGTGAGGCGGTATGGTTCACTGAGATGGCAGATGATCAAACGCCGGGGCCGTTCAAACCCACTCCTTTGCCCCGATGGGAGGACATCAAAGATCATTCACCCGCAGGAGTGATGGTGACAAGAGAGGAGGCCAAAGAAAAGTCGTCTACGCGAGAAGAGGCACCGCGGATTGCCTACCAGCGAAAGAACGTGTATACTCTGAAAAGGATAGCAAAACATGATCCTGAAGGCAAGGAGATAGAGAGTTTCTACGCCAACGGGAAGAAATGTTACCGCATATGAAGGTGCGCGGGGGTGTCCTCACGCGAGCATGGGGATATCCCTGAGCAAATCAATCAAATTGAGCAGGTGATGGAACCAGACAAACCTACGCCAAGTGTTTTAGAGGAAAAGCTAAAAGAAGCACCCGAATGTATGGAGGACAAACCCAGACCGCAAAAGCAGGAGCTGAAGGAGGTATTCTTAAGCCCAAGAGAAGAAAAGAAGAGGCCAGTCTTTCGGAGTGCGGACCTCACAGGCGAGGAGGAGGAAATATTGCTACAACTTTTGACCGAGTACAAAGATGTGTCGCATGGGAATACGATGAGATGCCCGGTCTGGACACGAGCATCACCATGCACCGATTGGATGTAATCCCAGGATCCAAACCAGTAAAGCAGAGCACAAGAAGCTTTAGGCCGGAGCTCAACGTGAAGATCAAGCAGGAAATTTTCAAACTCCTGGATGCCAAATTTATCGAGCCAAATCACCATCCTACATGGTTGGCCAACATCGTGCCGGTAGTAAAGAAGAATGGGCAACTTCGCATTTGTGTAGACTTCCGAGACCTTAATCGTTTCTGTCCCAAAGATGATTTTCCACTTCCCAACATCGACTTACTTATCGATTCGACCGGGGTTCATCGCATGTTTAGCTTCATGGACGGCTTCAGTGGGTACAATCAGATCAAGATGGACCCCGAAGATGCACGGAAAACCGCGTTCATTACTCCGGTGGGAGTCTTCAATTACACGGTTATGCCTTTTGTCCTCAAGAACGCAGGCGCAACTTATCAGCGAGCCATGATGGCCCTGTTCCACGACATGATGCACAAGGAAGTAGAATTCTATGTTGACGACTCGGTTGTCAAGTCCAAGGAAGAGGCGGACCACCTGGGGGATTTGCGGAAAGTGTTCAACAGATGCAGAAGCTTTCAATTAAAAATGAACCCCATGAAGTGCGCATTCGGAGTTACGTCGGGGAAATTCTTGGGATGTGTGGTACATCGTCAAGGAATAGAGCCCGATCCTGCGAAAGTATCGGCCATAGCTAGCATGACGGCGCCGCACAACCAAAGTGCTTTGAAGACCTTCTTGGGAAAGCTATCCTAGCTGCGAAGGTTCATCCCGGCTATTGCTGAAATCACCTTCTGCTTCAGCGATCTTCTCAAGAAGGACGCTGTATATAACTGGACTACGGAGCACGAAGCTGCTTTTGGAAAGCTAAAGGACCTGTTGACATCGTCAAAGGTAATGATCGCACCCCAGCTTGGATCACCGCTCTTGCTGTATCTGACGTCGACGAAGAGGTCTATAGGGGCACTCCTGGCTCAGGAGTATGAGGGGCATGAAAGGCCGATCTACTACATTTCTCGCATAGTGCAGCCAGCAGAATCAAGGTACACAGACATCGAACGTCATTGCCTTGCCCTATTCTTTGTAATAGAGAAGTTAAAGCACTATTTTGCTTCACACAAAGTGGTAGTGGTCACAAAGAGTGATCCTATACGGTATCTTTTGACTCACACTACTCCTGGGGAAGACTGGAAAAATGGTATATGACCATTCCTCAATATGACATCACGTGTGTTCGGCCCCGGGCAATCAAGTCGCAAGCGGTGGCGGATTTGCTAGCACAGTTCCCTGATAGCAGTCATGAGCCTGTGATTGAGGAAGAATGAAATACCCCGTTAAATTTTGGTGGGAAATTCGGTGACTTTCGTCAAGTTTAGAGTGTAAATTTTCGAATCTTGAATTAAAAGGGGTTATAAGTGTAGTTTTAAAAGTTACAACCTGGTTAAATGTTTGGGGTGGTATTTGTAATTATCTATAAGTATGAGCAGCAAAAAAAAAAAAAGAAAAAGAAAACCCATCTCCCTCAGGAAACGGGCTCCTGCAGAATTGAGTCCCCCAACACCTGTGTGTTCTCCAACACAAAATTCCCCTCCTCTTATACTCCTCCTCCTTCTTCTCTTCTTCGGCACACCCAGCAGGCCGCCACCACCACGCCCTCCATTCCTCTCTCCCCTGTTTCGCCGGAAAACAGAGCAGCAGCAGCGGTAGCAGCGGTGGTTGCCGCTGCCACCACCGACGGAGGCCATAACCACCACCACCAACACTCTCTGCCCCTCCCTCTCCCCTCTGCTCTCCCTCTCCCTCGCCCTCTGTCCTCCCCGCGACCAAGAGCAGAGCAGCAACAGCAGCAGAAACCTCGCCGACCACCACCACCATCGCCGCGACTCCATTAACGTCGGTGACAAGGTCGGGTCTTGCAACTCGACGCTACCCAACACCGATTCTCCCTCCCACTATCCTCCTGGTGATCCGAGGAAGCCAGAAACGCAACCCACCTGAGCCAACGACGCCGGCTTCAACCCTGTCGAGCACCACCCTCGACCACCACTGTCGGGTTCATCAACCCGACTCGTCTCTTCACTGATTTCTGCAATTTTTGGGGCGGGTAATCTCTAATTCTCCCCATTATTCGTTTAGAGTAATCAGAATCTCATTTTATGCTAGAAATCGAATCTTGTTTCAAATGGGTATTGGGTGTTCACCGTGGGTGATGAACAGGGGGGTGAAAGTGTCGTTTCAAAATTGTTGAGGGCATGAACTATATTTTATATTAACTGCATTTGTATGAACTAGGGGGTGAAAGTGTTGTTTTGGAAAACTTGATGGCATGATTTATCATTTATATAAACTGTGATGTGTGTGGGTTGGGGGTTAAAAGTGTTGATTTTGGAAAATGAGGGGCTTATTTGTAGATTGTATATTTTGTTTTGTTAATATAACTAGTAAATTCTTTTATTAAATAAAATATATAAAGTTTATTATACATATTTAACTATATATTACAATGTAATTTTTAATATATATACATATCTATACACACACACATACACACACATATACATATCTTTTCAAATAATTGAGACAAGTTATTTTCTAGTTTATTTTTAAATTTTAATTTATTAATAAAAAAGGGGAATAAGTGATATTGTGTTTATATAATTATTTGTGAGAATACAATTGTGTTAGATATTCACTATGTGTAACTATAATTTTGTGCATATAAAGTTTCAAATAATTATAAGTATTGGCATTTCTTTCAATAACAAATAAAATTGCTAGTTAAATATTTATTCAATTAGAGAATAATAATAGGGAGGAGAATGGTATTTATTGTGAAAAATTAAGGAATATTTTCTTTAGAAAAATATATTTATATACATATATATATATATATATATATATATATATATATATATATATCGTCAATAATATAAGATTTGTTGATATAAGTTATATTTCTTTATAATTAATAATATCTATAATTACTATTTTTGAGGAAATACTTGTTAAATATTTTGAGTTTATTACTCATAAGAATTAATTTCTTTCGTATCACTACTTAAGTATATACATAAGAGTTCAATTATTTTATTTTTTTATCAATAAGTATATGGCATCAAATATTTTAATAAGTATTTGTTAACTTGCTACGAATATTGTTTTTAAGAAACAAAGATAAATTAGTGGGTCTCAATAGAAAATAGGATGCCTCGCTCCACCACTAGTCTCTAGGGGTATTTCACATCGAATATGTGCATTTTATGGACTTTGGATTGATTAGAGACTATAAATTTGTAGGCGACGAGTTCATAGACGAGGGTTACGTCTATCAGTAGGAGCTAGTTCGTGATGTTTGCTATTCCTACTTAAGGTAAGTTATATGCTCGACTCTGCAGTCATCAAAATGAGTTTATTAATGTGTTATCTGCTCAAATGATTTATTGTCGGACTATCAGAATATCCTTATGCTGAAATTCTGAAACGGTTCTTATCTTGAGACAAAGCAGTAGAGTTGGACTTTTTCCCTTGAATATTATGAGTTATACTTTGAAGTCACCATTACTTTTTTATTATTTCTTTGGAATTGTATCACCGAAATCGATTTGAGGATCAACGTTTTCTGAAAAGTACTCTTAAGACACTATGAAACGTAAAGTGAAAGATAACTTGTACGAGTTGTTATTTGGTTCACAAATGATTAGACCATACGTTCTGGTCAGGGGATTTAGGGAGCCAAACTCTGGCCTACCCTGGTGCCCATTATCCTACACTACCATGAGGAAATGGGAGGAGCTACAAGTACTACTCTAGCGGAGTTGCTAACCTCTAGGGGGTGTCGACACTTAAGGTCTTGTAGGCGAGTTATGAGGCGGGAAGGTTCTATCTAGTCGGACTTTCTCAACCGCCGGGTTGTAGTAGGGTTTGATAGACCCACGATTTAACCCTGTTATATTGTTCTGAGGCAGGCGGGTTCTCCGCACGGTTCCACTCGTACATTGTTAATGTCTGGGGCTCATGGGGCAGATAAGCAATCTGTTTACCCGTGGCACGTGGAGAGGTCTCCGCCAGATAAATTTAAAGGAATACTTTAATAAAGAAGCATTAATCCGGAATCTCAAACTTTCCTTTTATTAATTTTTTTTTGTAATATCAATTCATCGCTTTATTCCTTATTTCATTTACTTGTCTTTAAATTATATGTTCCCAATCATCTGTTTACATGTTGAGATATTTCTTACTCAGCCCTAGCTGACTTTTCGTAAAAACTGTGGTCGGATTTTGCTATTTCAAAACACCGTAGGTCATTACCGCTGCTAGCTCTGGGGGGGGGGGGACGAATCACTGACTTGGACCAAGGAAGTAATCACCTTAGCTGTCATGGAATAAATGTAACTTGTCTTTTGAAATTTTTAGTTTTTAAGTACTACCCTAATGACCGTGTTTGGTCACTCTTTTGTAATGGAATGTTTTTAAGTAAATTTGAAGTTAGTTCTTTATGGTATGGTACGAAGCCGACAATCTACTCCGTTCACAATGAGGTAAAACTCCTCGTGCGGAGGGCACTTTCCAAAATTTACGGTTCAACCGGCCGTGAATATTGGGGGTGTTACAGGTGGTATCAGAGAGCTCGGCTTTGTAACCTTACCTAAAGAATTCAGATTAATTAACTATTTAATCACAAATGGAAAACCTTTTCGAAATTTTAATAACCGGAGTAGAAAAGACTAAAACCTAATAATGAGTAAACAAGTCGTGGGGATTGGGTTACTTGTGCGTTTTTAATTAGCATTTATGCATTTACTCGGTGATTAACTGTTTACTGTTAACAAATGCTTGATCCATGGAAAAGCCACATGTCTACTTTTATGTCGGTTAACTTATGAGCATGCCTTATTGATCTTGTTTGACGTGTGGTCGTAATTCTCTACCAAGAGTTATTTTATGCTTCCCACCCACCCACTACCACTCTTTTCTGCATGAGAGACAACTGGTGTTACTAAAACATTGTTATTTGATTGACTAAGACTTTGAGGTGCTTTATGATTCGTCTATTATTGAGTAGAATAAGTAAGTACTTGGATTCTTAACATTCATTGGCACGTGTTTGTTCTGTTATTAAGTAGTAGCTACTTGGGAATAGGTAAATGAGCGGTCGGATTGATCACTATTATACCAGGAACCGCGCTCGGTCGAGGAACCCTCAACCAACCATGGATCATGAAGCACGATTCACCCAACTGGAGCAAATGACCATGACCCTGGCTCGGATTGCTGAGAATAACAGTACTCCTGGAGATGATATGTCTCGTAAGATATCCTTCATGAAGCCTGATTTCTTCAGGGGCAAGGATGATCCAGGCTTGCTAGAAGATTGGATCAGAGACTTTGACAAGATCTTTGAGTCGGTTAACTGTCCGGCTAACCAGCGTGTCGCATGTGCAGCATACTACTTTAAGGGTGAGGCCGACAATTGGTGGACTGCTAATAAGGCTGCACTCCAAGCGCAAAGGAACATTGGATGGGAGGATTTGGTGAAAGCTTTGCGTGAACGGTTTTATCCCTTTCACGTGAAGAAGAAGAAGTTTCGTGAGTTCCTGGAACTCAAACAAGGCAGTGACACTGTGGAGGAATACTATGAAAAATTCTCGGAGTTATCAAGATTTGCTGGAGCCTTAGCACCAACGGAGGAGGAGAAGATTGATCGCTTCATTGAAGGGCTGAATTATAGTGTTCTGAGGTCTGTTGGGGCAATCCAATTTGCCACGCTACAAGAAGCATATGGGAAGGCGATCAATATGGCTCGGTACGCTGAAATCAACAACGAAAATAACAAGAAGCGTAAGGCGGAATCCCAACCATCGGGAAGTCAACCCAGGAACCAATATGACAACGGGGAAAAGCGTTTCAGGCCAAACACTAGCAACCAAATGCAGCATGGGCCAAACTTTGGTGGGTCCGGGAGCTGGAACAAAGGAGTCAATCGTACCTACCGCTGCAGGTTTTGCCCAAGGAACCATCCCGGAACAGACTGCCAAGGTAACAAAGTGACTTGCCGTAATTGTGGAGCACTGGGGCACAGGATCTATGAGTGCTTTAGACCGATTAACAACCAAGGTGGTGGTAATGGAAGACTCAATGAAGGAACCAACTACCGTGGGGGTAATCAAGGTGGAAACTTCCAGCGGAACAACAACAATCAGGGTGGAGGGTATCGTCCCAACAACAACAACATGCAGCAAGTTGGAAACAACCAGGGGAATCGCAACTTCCAGAATGTCCCGGCAAGAATAGCAGCTCTGCCTACAGGCACTGTCGCGGCAACTACAACTTCTACTGAACAACAGATGGGAACTATCCATGTGATGGACCGTACAGAAGCAGCAAATGCTAACGTGGTGACGGTACATTCCTAGTCCATAACTCCCCTGCTTTTATTTTATTCGATTCGGGAGCATCCTATTCTTTTGTGTCATCAACTTTTGTTAAAAAGCTGGATTTTCCTTTACCTTCCAAAATTTCAGTGCCAATTTCTACCCCTACTGGTCAAGTCGTAGGATGTGATACCATGTTTAAAGGGATAAGTGTAGAAATTCTGGGTTGCAAACTCTCTACCGACCTTATCCAGTTTGACCTCGGGAGTCTAGATGTCATCTTAGGCATGGATTGGCTTAGCAAATATAGGGCTAACATAGACTGTTTCAATCAAAAAGTAACTTTTCGTGGACCAAAGGGCGAGCGTTTATCTTATAAGAGTATCACCCCAGGACCCAGAGTCAAACTTGTGTCAGCCTTAACCATCCAATCCATGATCAAGAAAGGGCACGTGGCATACCTCTGTACTGTCCAGGATAAGGACCGAGAGGAGAAACAGTTGGAAGATATACCTGTGGTAAGAGAATTCCCCGATGTGTTCCCTGAGGAGCTTCTGGGAATGCCACCAGTAAGGGCAATTGATTTTACCATAGACCTTGTCCCTGAGACAGCTCCTATTTCAAAGGCGCCATATAGGATGGCAAAGGTTGAGTTAAAAGAACTTAAGGAGCAGCTGAAGGAGTTGTTAGACAAATGATATATCAGACCAAGCATCTCACCTTGGGGAGCACCAGTACTCTTTGTCAAGAAAAAGAACGGGAGTTTACGATTGTGCATTGATTACAGGGAGTTGAACAATGTCACTATCAAAAACAAGTATCCCCTTCCTAGAATAGATGACTTATTCGACCAGCTTCAGGGAGCAGACACCTTCTCCAAGATTGATTTGAGGTCAGGGTACCACCAGTTGAGGGTTGCAGAGGAAGACATACCCAAAACAGCTTTTAGAACCCGGTACGGACACTTTGAATTCACCGTGATGCCATTTGGATTGACCAACGCGCCGTCTCGTTTTATGGAGCTGATGAATGGGGTGCTAAAGAATTACTTGGACCAGTTTGTGGTGGTGTTCATCGATGACATTTTGGTGTACTCAAAAGGGAAGGAGGAGCATGAACGACACCTTAGAAGTGTCTTGGAGACCTTAAGAAATGAGAAGTTGTATGGAAAGCTGTCAAAGTGTGAGTTCTGGTTGAACAAGGTACCTTTTCTAGGGCATATAATCACCAAGGAAGGAATATCTGTAGACCCTGGAAAGATTGCAGCAGTAAGAGACTGGCCAACACCAAAGAACGTCACCGAAGTTAGAAGTTTCTTGGGGCTGGCAGGCTATTACCGGAGGTTTGTGAAGTACTTCTCAAAGATAGCAAGGCCCTTGACAAGTCTGACGAAGAAGACGACAAAGTACCAATGGGATGCAAAGTGCGAAGAAGCATTTCAAACTCTGAAGGACAAACTAACCTCAGCACCAGTGGTGACCTTACCTAAAGAGAATGGAGAATTTGAGGTGTATAGTGATGCATCCAAGCATGGTTTAGGTTGTGTGTTAATGCAAGACGGAAAGGTGTTCGCTTATGCGTTCCCTCAGCTTAAACCATACGAGGAGAACTACGCAACCCATGATTTAGAGTTAGATGCAATCGTGTTTGCCTTGAAAATTTGGAGACATTACTTGTTCGGAAACACTTGTAAGATGTATACATACCACAAAAGTCTCAAATATATCTTTACTCAGAAGGATCTGAACATGAGGCAGCGAAGGTGGTTGGAACTCATCAAGGACTATGACTTGCAGATTCAGTACCATGAAGGAAAGGCAAATGTCGTGGCAGATGCCCTAAGTAGAAAGACCAGTCACACAGTCAATACACTAAGGGTTCTGCCAAAGAAGTTGATTGAAGACCTCGAGAAATTGGACATAGAATTATGTGAAGAGGGGGCTAAGGGACAATACTTATGTAGCCTCACCGCAGTGCCGGACATCTTTGCCGAAATCATTGAGGGTCAGAAGGGAGATGCGTTTCTCGAAGGAATACGAAAGAAGATAGCAGAAGGAGCAACAACAGATTTCAAGCTGGAAGAAGATGGTAGTATTCGCTTTAAGGGCAGGTGGTGTGTACCTTTCAGATGCGCAGACTTAAAAGAAAGGTTAATGAAGGAAGCTCACAATTCACCATACTCAGTGCACCCAGGAGGATACAAGTTATACAAAGACTTGAAGAAAAACTATTGGTGGGCTAACATGAAGAAGGAAGTCGCAGACTTTGTATCACGATGCCTGACATGCCAAAAGGTGAAGTTCGAGCATAAGCGTATGGGTGGTATGGTACAACCACTGGAGATACCTGTCTGGAAATGGGATTTTGTCGCTATGGATTTTGTGACAGCCCTACCAGTAACAAATAAAGGAATGAACACAATATGGGTGGTTGTGGACCGTTTGACAAAGACGGCAAGATTTATCCCCATGAAGGACACCTGGAACATGGAACAGAGAGCAAGGGCCTACATTGAGAACGTAGTGCGCTATCACGGAGTACCTAGCAAAATTGTTTCAGATAGGGACCCTACATTCCTATCAAACTTCTGGAAATCACTTCAGAAAGCACTTGGCACACAGTTAAGGTTCAGTACTGCTTTTCATCCAGCAACCGACGGACAGGGCGAAAGGACAATACAAACCTTGGAGGATATTTTGCGAGCATGCATCATGGACTTCCAGGGATCGTGGAAAGACAAGTTGGCGTTAATTGAATTCTCTTACAATAACAGTTATCATGCAAGAATTGGCATGGCTCCGTATGAAGCGTTGTATGGGAGGAAGTGCAGGACTCTGCTATGTTGGAATGAAATTAGTGAGACAATCGTTTTGGGACCCGAACTCATAGAGGATATGATGAACCAGGTGCGAGTAATCCAGCAGAGGATGAAGGCGGCGCAAGACAGACAAAAGTCATATGCAGATTTGAAGAGGAGACCAATACAGTTTGAGGTGGGAGACAAGGTATTTTTGAAAGTCTCACCAACAAAGGGGGTAATGAGATTCAGTCAGAAAGGAAAGCTTAGCCCAAAGTTTATCGGGCCGTATAGCATTCTGGATAGAATCGGAGAGGTCGCCTATCGCCTTGATCTTCCTTCCAAACTTGGTCGAGTTCACAATGTCTTTCATGTCTCTCAACTCAAAAAGTACATTCCCGATCCAAGTCATATCATTGACCCCGAGCCTATTGAGTTTGATCAATCCCTTTCATATGAATAGCGGCCTATTAAGATTTTAGATACAAAAACTCGAGATACTCGTACCAAGTCAACCACGTTAGTAAAAGTTTTGTGGTCGAACCATCTCACGGAGGAAGCAACGTGGGAATCCGAGGCCGACATGAAGAAGCGTTACCCACACCTATTTGACAAGGTAATTGAACTCCGAAACGTCACTCTCTAAGTAAATAATAACATTACATGTGCAATTCATGTAATTACGTGTGCATCTCTAGACATGTGTTCTATATCCCTTACATGGTTGGTGGCACTTGGCATATCGTATAGTTCTAGCTTCAGGGACGAAGCTCTCTTTAAGGGGGGGAGGATGAAATACCCCGTTAAATTTTGGTGAGAAATTCGGTGACTTTCGTCAAGTTTAGAGTGTAAATTTTCGAATCTTGAATTAAAAGGGGGGTTATAAGTGTAGTTTTAAAAGTTACAACCTAGTTAAATGTTTGGGGTGGTATTTGTAATTATCTATAAGTATGAGCAGCAACAAAAAAAAAAAAAAAAAAAAAAGAAAAAGAAAACCCATCTCCCTTAGGAAACGGGCTCCTGCAGAATTGAGTCCCCCAACACCTGTGTGTTCTCCAACACAAAATTCTCCTCCTCTTATACTCCTCCTCCTTCTTCTCTTCTTCGGCACACCCAGCAGGCCGCCACCACCACGCCCTCCATTCCTCTCTCCCCTGTTTCGCCGGAAAACAGAGCAGCAGCAGCGGTAGCAGCGGTGGTTGCCGCTGCCACCACCGACGGAGGCCATAACCACCACCACCAACACTCTCTGCCCCTCCCTCTCCCCTCTGCTCTCCCTCTCCCTCGCCCTCTGTCCTCCCCGCGACCAAGAGCAGAGCAGCAACAGCAGCAGAAACCTCGCCGACCACCACCACCATCGCCGCGACTCCATTAACGTCGGCGACAAGGTCGGGTCTTGCAACTCGACGCTACCCAACACCGATTCTCCCTCCCACTATCCTCCTGGTGATCCGAGGAAGCCAGAAACGCAACCCACCGGAGCCAACGACGCCGGCTTCAACCCTGTCGAGCACCACCGTCGACCACCACTGTCGGGTTCATCAACCCGACTCGTCTCTTCATTGATTTCTGCAATTTTTGGGGCGGGAAATTCTAATTCTCCCCATTATTCGTTTAGAGTAATCAGAATCTCATTTTATGCTAGAAATCGAATCTTGTTTCAAATGGGTATTGGGTGTTCACCGTGGGTGATGAACAGGGGGGTGAAAGTGTCGTTTCAGAATTGTTGAGGGCATGGACTATATTTTATATTAACTGCATTTGTATGAACTAGGGGGTGAAAGTGTTGTTTTGGAAAACTTGATGGCATGATTTATCATTTATATAAACTGTGATGTGTGTGGGTTGGGGGTTAAAAGTGTTGATTTTGGAAAATGAGGGGCTTATTTGTAGATTGTATATTTTGTTTTGTTAATATAACTAGTTATTTCTTTTATTAAATAAAATATATAAAGTTTATTATACATATTTAACTATATATTACAATGTAATTTTTAATATATATACATATCTATACACACACACATACACACACATATACATATCTTTTCAAATAATTGAGACAAGTTATTTTCTAGTTTATTTTTAAATTTTAATTTATTAATAAAAAAGGGGAATAAGTGAAAGATATTGTGTTTATATAATTATTTGTGAGAATACAACTGTGTTAGATATTCACTATGTGTAACTATAATTTTGTGCATATAAAGTTTCAAATAATTATAAGTATTGGCATTTCTTTCAATAACAAATAACATTGCTAGTTAAATATTTATTCAATTAGAGAATAATAATAGGGAGGAGAATGGTATTTATTGTGAAAAATTAAGGAATATTTTCTTTAGAAAAATATATTTATATACATATATATATATATATATATCGTCAATAATATAAGATTTGTTGATATAAGTTATATTTCTTTATAATTAATAATATCTATAATTACTATTTTTGAGGAAATACTTGTTAAATATTTTGAGTTTATTACTCATAAGAATTAATTTCTTTCGTATCACTACTTAAGTATATACATAAGAGTTCAATTATTTTATTTTTTTATCAATAAGTATATGGCATCAAATATTTTAATAAGTATTTGTTAACTTGCTACGAATATTGTTTTTAAGAAACAAAGATAAATTAGTGGGTCTCAATAGAAAATAGGATGCCTCGCTCCACCACTAGTCTCTAGGGGTATTTCACATCGAATATGTGCATTTTATGGACTTTGGATTGATTAGAGACTATAAATTTGTAGGCGACGAGTTCATAGACGAGGGTTACGTCTATCAGTAGGAGCTAGTTCGTGATGTTTGCTATTCCTACTTGAGGTAAGTTATATGCTCGACTCTGCAGTCATCAAAATGAGTTTATTAATGTGTTATCTGCTCAAATGATTTATTGTCGGACTATCAGAATATCCTTATGCTGAAATTCTGAAACGGTTCTTATCTTGAGACAAAGCAGTAGAGTTGGACTTTTTCCGTTGAATATTATGAGTTATACTTTGAATTCCCCATTACTTTTTTATTATTTCTTTGGAATTGTATCACCGAAATCGATTTGAGGATCAACGTTTTCAGAAAAGTACTCTTAAGACACTATGAAACGTAAAGTGAAAGATAACTTGTACGAGTTGTTATTTGGTTCACAAATGATTAGACCATACGTTCTGGTCAGGGGATTTAGGGAGCCAAACTCTGGCCTACCCTGGTGCCCATTATCCTACACTACCATGAGGAAATGGGAGGCGCTACAAGTACTACTCTAGCGGAGTTGCTAACCTCTAGGGGGTGTCGACACTTAAGCTCTTGTAGGCGAGTTATGAGGCGGGAAGGTTCTATCTAGTGGGACTTTCTCAACCGCCGGGTTGAAGTAGGGTTTGATAGACCCACGATTTAACCCTGTTATATTGTTCTGAGGCAGGCGGGTTCTCCGCACGGTTCCACTCGTACATTGTTAAGGTCTGGGGCTCATGGGGCAGATAAGCAATCTGTTTACCCGTGGCACGTGGAGAGGTCTCCGCCAGATAAATTTAAAGGAATACTTTAATAAAGAAGCATTAATCCGGAATCTCAAACTTTCCTTTTATTAATTGTTTTTGTAATATCAATTCATCGCTTTATTCCTTATTTCATTTACTTGTCTTTAAATTATATGTTCCCAATCATCTGTTTACATGTTGAGATATTTCTTACTCAGCCCTAGCTGACTTTTCGTAAAAACTGTGGTCGGATTTTGCTATTTCAAAACACCGCAGGTCATTACCGCTGCTAGCTCTGGGGGGGGGGGGACGAATCACTGACTTGGACCAAGGAAGTAATCACCTTAGCTGTCATGGAATAAATGTAACTTGTCTTTTGAAATTTTTAGTTTTCAAGTACTACCCTAATGACCGTGTTTGGTCACTCTTTTGTAATTGAATGTTTTTAAGTATATTTGAAGTTAGTTCTTTATGGTATGGTACGAAGCCGACAATCTACTCCGTTCACAATGAGGTAAAACTCCTCGTGTGGAGGGCACTTTCCAAAATTTACGGTTCAACCGGCCGTGAATATTGGGGGTGTTACAAAGAACTGGAGGGACCTGAAATCTACGCAGTTGAGTTGCCTTACTGGACGCTTGATTTCGACGGATCGTCAACAAGGAAAGGTGGAGGCATCGGGATAGTCCTGACCAAACCTGATGGAGAGGTCATACAGATGTCCGCGAAGCTTGACTTCGCATTTACTAACAAGGAAGCCGAGTATGAAGCTCTCATCGCAGGTCTCCGCGCAGCGAAGGCACTAGAAGTAAGCAACTTAACGGTTATGGGGGACTCCAAACTAATCGTCAAACAAGCCTCGTGCGAGTATGGTTTGAAGGAGATAAACCTATCGCCCTATCGGACCTTGGTGCAGAAACTGGTGCGGCAGTTCTGCGATGTCAGGTACGAGCACAAACCTAGAGCGGACAATAGGCATGCTGATGCTTTAGCTACCTTGGGATCCAAGGTTAGTGCGGATAAATGTCCCGCGAGAATTTCGATTGAAGTGCGAACGTCCTCGGCGTTGACAGAGGACGCGTGCGACGAAGAATGCATGGATGATGCGGACTGGAGAAAGTCAATATTGCGTGCCATCGCAGAAGGAACGAGCAACGAGAACTGGGCATCCACAAAGGGGTATTGCGTACATGACAACACCCTCTACTACAAAGGCCCTAGCGGAATACTCATGCGATGTGTCTCGGAGCAGGAGGGACGAGCACTGTTAGAGAAGATTCACCAACATGCTTGTGGGGAAAGTGAGGTGTCAATTTATCGGAAAGCCCAAAGGTATGGGATTCACTGACCGGACATGTCAACGGCCGCAGCATTGATCCAAGGAAATTGCGAGAGTTGCGCATTGATTAAGGACTCTCTATCAATTGCTCTGACCGATGATGATGTGGATTGGAGGAAGTCACTCTTTGACTTTCTCACGCAAGGTATTGTGCCTGAGTCGAGAAAAGAAGCTGAGAAACTAAAGAGAAAAGTGGCACGGTATGTGGTGCAAGAAAGTATGCTTTGGAGAAGGGGCCACGAGGGTAACCTGCTACGATGCCTAGACAGCGTGGAAGCACAAGAGGTTATGGACCTCTCTCATCAAGTGGAACATCAGGGAGGTGCGAAGTTATGCAGACAGCTCCTCTCAGTCGGTTACTTCTGGCCTACCATGGAAGCAGATTGCCGCACTAAAGTAAGACGGTGTTAGGAGTGCCAATTCAAAGGCAACCTAGTGCATGCTCCTGCTGTAGATCTACATGTGTTGGGAACACCATGGCCGTTCCATACTTGGGCTTTGGATTTTGTTGGCCCCATCCGACCAACCTCGCACGGGAATCAGTTCATTCTCACCGCAACCGAGTTTTTCACCAAGTGGGTAGAAGCGATACCACTAAAGACAGCAAATGCGCTCGCTGTAGTCCATTTCATCCAAGAGAACATCATATGCAGGTTTGGCATTCGTAACACAATTCTCTCGGATAATGGTACCCCCTTCGTCAATCGCCAGGTAGCTGCGAAGCTAGCAGAGTACAACATAAGGAAGATATGCTCTACCCCCTACTATCTGAAAGGGAATGGTCAAGCGGAGGCAACCAACAAGACGCTGTTGAGAATCTTGAGTAAGATGGTTGCAGACGACCACAAGAAATGGGCTGATTCCCTGAACATAGCCCTGTGGGCGTATCGAACTTCCCCAAGGACGCCCACAGGAGTCTCGCCATTTCTTTTATGCTATGGAGCTGAAGCTGTGGTACCTGCGGAGGTGAAGATTAACTCTGCAAGGTTGGCCTTCCATGCACTATATGAGAACCAACGCGATCACGACTTGGTTCTGTTAGAAGAAAAGCGGGAGCAGGCTAAACGGACTAACAAGCGATATCAGGAAAGGATCGCTAGCGCGTACAATAAGACAGTCCAACGTCGAGATTTCGCAGTTGGGGACCTGGTCTTGCACGCATCGGATCATTGCATGCGAGAGGCGGCTCATCCGAAATTCGCAGCCAATTGGGAAGGACCCTTCGAAATCAAATAAGTCTTCGACAGTGGCTACTGCAACATACAAAGGCTACATGGGACGGCCTCAACCCCAAGCT
This sequence comes from Linanthus parryae, assembly GCA_023055425.1. Taxonomy (NCBI): domain Eukaryota; kingdom Viridiplantae; phylum Streptophyta; class Magnoliopsida; order Ericales; family Polemoniaceae; genus Linanthus; species Linanthus parryae. The sequence continues at coordinate 825,710 of JALGPY010000012.1, forward strand.
CAGTCAACATGCGTTGGATTAAGAAGTATTATCCTTAACTCCTCTCATTATATGAGTTAGATTACAATGCCTACTTTGTGCTCTGCATTGCTAAATATTCATGCATCTTCTCTCCCATACGAGGGAATTGTAATCTCACCTCTCTCATATGAGAGTGTTTTATAATAAAAGACTTCTCCCAAATGGGAAGAACTTTATGATTTCAGCTGTCTTTATCGCTTTATTTATTTTTTTCATTTCTCAATAGCGAAAGCCCATCCGCCGTAATGGAAGCATTATGAAAATATGATCTTGAATGATCTCTAAGACCATCCGCCGCGATGGCAGCACCATGCGAATATGATCTTAAGTGATCCCTAAGCCTATCTGCCATGATAGCAGCACTATGATCTTAAGTGATCCTTAAGCTTATCTGCCGTGATAGCAGCATTATGATCTTAAGTGATCTTTAAGCCTATCTGCCATGATAGCAGCACTACGCAAATATGATCTTAAAGTGATCTCCAAAGCCTATCTGCCAAGATAGCAGCCATACTTGAGTCTTATCTTAAGCGATTCTCAAAGCCTATCTGCCAAGATAGCAAAGCTACGCAAATGCGATCTCAAGTGATCTACAAACTCATCTGCTAAGATAGCAGTTCTCATGAATGATTCTCAATCCGCGAATCTATCTGTTGGATAGCAAGTCGTAGCGATAACACAGTGCGAATATGACACTACAAAAAAGTGAAGCTTGCCAATATGCATGCGAAAGTTGCAATTTGTTGTGAAAAGAACAGCAAATCAAACAAAGCAATTTATTATTATGAGTCAAAATGACTTACAAAATTATCCGTCTAGATAGCAGCTTACAAGCGAAAAAGCTCAGACTGAGCTAATTACACGGCCAACATGGCTTACAATTCATCTAGATAGCAGCTTACACGCGAAAGTTACAAAGAAGGGAAATCCTTACTGTAAAAGGATCGGCCTATCGATCCTACATGTGACCAAAGATATGTATCAAGTAGGGTGTTCCTATAAAACGAATGGCCTACCATGTCTACAAGACCTATGCGACGCTATGTTCAAGATCCCGGGATCTGACAAGGCCTCTGTCTGGTCTTCTGCCCAAGAGATGTGCCTGAGGAACCACCTGTTCCGGCGTATGCGGCGGTGAAGAACAGGCAAGCAGCAACTCCTAGGGCAAGAGGCTCCTTGTCCACGGAGACGAGCACAATGGCTCGTCACCCCGAGTTCAAGAACATGGTGGCGAATGATTCTCCTCCGGGAAAGCTAGAGGAGAAATCCGCCGTTCATTTTGAATCAGTAAGAAGGCCAGTACGGCGCTACACCACGTCGGGAGGCCGGAAACATGACCTGCAAACATAATAGATGAAGAAAAATCTTCGAGCAAGCATGAGGTATTATGTGCATCTTCTTTATGATAGTTATGAAGATCAATAAGCCTTGTAAAGAAGATCTTGGAAACTATTTCTATGGCACAAAGCACAAACTCAGGTTTCACAACTTGGAGTTGCCATGAATCAACGAAAGACAAGCATTGAAGCCAGCAGTCATAGGGACTCATGGCAAACCACATTGTGGGATGAAGAGCCCAAGTAGCAGAAGACGGGGTTTATATAGACCCAGTTGAGACTCTTCAGTTGCTTAGCTGAGTCAGTAACACTTGGAAAAGGGGTAAGAATCAATCACTTACGCCTTGAAAAGAGGTAACATTCAATTACCCTACTAAAGGCTACGACGATTCAGTTGCGTATCCTAATTTATGACGGAAGGTCATGATACGGATGGACTTCCCAAGGAAAGCGTGCTTATCTGATAAGCAATTAGCGCGAAAATCAAGGCAGAATATCGTTAGCTGACGTCATAATTGATATGCACAGAGATATTCGAGCAAATCCCGGGAAGGGCAAAACAGGCATTTAATTTTTTTGAAAAAAGGGGGGAGAAACCCTAGCGACATTACAATAATGTTTTTTTTTCAAAACAAATTTGTTATTGTTCAAAATAAGATATTGACCAGGGAGTCATCGGGAGTGAACTGACGAGACAAATTTGCCACTTGCTCCACTTCTCGCTTCAACTGCTCGTAGTTGGCGCTCAGCTTCACAGCCTCTTCAGCTTTCTGCTTTTGCTGTTCCAACTTTTGCTCCTCAGCTGCGAGGTTATGGAAACAGCGCTTCAGATTCACAGCCGCGCGAATCTGGGTGACTCTGTTGACAAGATACCCAAAGCCCAGCTTGCCTTGAACTTTGGCTTGAAGGTTTTGACACATGTTGAAAAGCAACTGCGCGCTCTGAGGAGAGATGGTCGCAGGTGTGGCCGCAGACAGCTGTTCCAAAATCCAGATGGCTTCGGTCAAGAACAGCCTCGTGTCGAAAGGTTCTATCTCCAAAGACCTCACAAATGAGCGGGGATAGGAGAGACGCATCTTAACCAGCCAGTCCACATCAGCTTGCTTCAACCCTAAGCAATGTTAAATCAAGTTAGAATATCGAGCTTGTAAATGAAGAATGTAGGATGCGAACAACAATAATTGTAACATACCATTTCCTTCAAGGATCTCGCGCAAAGAAGGAATGCGCATTGCTGGGGCAGCTGAAGACTGTCCTCGCTCCATTGCTCTTCTATCAGTTCCGAGCTCTAACTCCTCATAATTGGCAGGAAGGGTATAAGCCGCACCAGGTGCGATTGCAGCTCCGACTTGCGAACTCCAAAATTTCCATGCAGGGAGAATCACTGGAGGTTCAGTCCTTTCTTGAGGCATGGCAACGGTAGAAGTTGCAACTCGATTAGGGAGGCCTTCGGATGCGAAAGCCTCAGCAGCATCTGCTTCTGTTTCCTCAGCAGCAGCATTGGTATCTTCCTCCATCAGCACGGTGTCAGCCTCGGCATCATCAGAAACTTCGATGATATCCTCTAAGGGCTCTCCTGCATACTCAGCAGCTGTGACGGGTTTCTCGGTATGATAACTTGGCACCGGGACATAGGATGCAGAAGGATTACTCCTTTGTTCCAACATGGCTTCATCAGCATTGCCTGCAACGTAAGACAAGACGATGTGAGGTAACTTGTGTCAAGCAATACTTTATTATTTTGATAAGCCAAGAGCGAGCACCTCCACGCGTAGGTGGGATTGCAGCATCTGCATCATAGGCTAAGGACGCGGAACCATGTCCCATTAACGTATCTTCATTAAGCATATCTTTAAATTGAGCGTGACCTAGGGCGTGAAGAAACCAGTCATGGTAATGTTTGGGTTATTAAGCCTAGTTCACAAATGTTGTTCAAATGATTACCTGAAGGTTCGCCGCACTTGCTTACTAGCCAGCGGCGAATGTCAGCTTTTGATAAGCCATGCTTTAATGCACCAACAATCACATCTCGGTAAGTTACTGCAAGATTAAAAATATCACCTTCGTTACCGCCTGCGATCTCTTCAAAGTCCGCTTGGACTTGCTCTAGAGCAGCCGCATCTTCTTCTGGAGCCGCATCATCCTCGTCAACTTGAGGAGCCGCCTCTTCTGGAACCGCATTTCCCTCATCGGTTGGACGCACTTGAACAACCAACCACTAGGTTTAGTGAGGTTTTAGATACACAAAAGATAAGAAGATTACAAAACAAGTGAAGAACACAGTAGAAGAATAAGCTAGTGAAGCCTGGATGTGTTCTTCTGGAAACTGGAATGATTTGATCTTCTGAAATCTTGAATTGAAGCTTGAATGCCTGTGTGTTTGAATGAATGATCTCCCACGAATTTTTCACACTTCTCTCAGTATTCTGCAAGCCTCCTTCTTTCAAAATTCAAATCAGTCTCTTTATCCACCCACTGCAACTGAATGAGAGATTTTAGGATCTCAGTTGCTACAAATCCTCCTTCTGTTTTCAACTTCAATTCAAACAACTCTGAGTAGATATCCGTTGGAGTTTGTTGAGATTGTATTTGCACGTTTAACAAACCTGCAACAGCATTAAAACACAGCAACAACAAAATCCAGAAATATAGCAGTACTAAGACTGTTTGGTTTTCCAGTTTCTGATAAAAACTGGTTAAAAGATTAGAACAATAATCTGATTATCTTCTGACACATATAATTCATGGTAAACAAGTTTAATACTCTTAGAAGTCATTAAAAATTCACAATAATAAGGATCAAACCCTGCAAGAAAGAATCAAATTAGTTTTGTAAAACCGTCAGCAGCTCAAGGCGCATCTCAAGGCCTTGAAGCTCTGAACATGCTTCACAGTTTGTCAAAGTTAAGTCCAAAAAAATTTGATTCTCCCTGATCAGGACATCTGCAATTGTGTTAGATGTTGGATTGAATACTAAAAGCCATGTTTTTTGTATTCTGTTATATGAATTTGATATTTATGAGAATGGTTTTTGGGCAATGTTTTTGCATTATATTATTATTGTGCATAGTTGTCTATTGTTCTGCATAGTAGAAGATCTGGTGTGTAGAGTATAGCTTACACACAGAAGATCTTATCTTCGGTTCTTGTGGAATGAAAGTTGTGAGTTCACAATCTAGATGGAATTAGACAAACCATCGGAACGATTGTAGCACATTGTTTTAGTAGGTCTGTCTTGGCTACAGGAAACAATATAGTTCATACTATAGTTTCAACTCAATGTGCTAGTATACTTTGTGTATATTGAACATGACCAAGTTGAGATCATTGTCTTTGTACTGACATAAGAAGACAAGCTATGTCTCATGGTTATTATGATTACTTATGCTCTTAATCCTTAGATAGTCAATGTGCACATGTATTTAGTAGTTATTACTTTGACAAGTCAAGTGAGTGAGATTCCTATGGAGTCAATAACCTCGATGAGTTGGGTAATACTATTGAGTCCATGGTGTATATTGATATATCGAAGGAATCCATGTCCCGGTTATGGGATTGATGATATCTCCTTGATGAAGCTTATAAGTTTTGATTATGTCAAACCATGCAGGTAGATTACTTGGTAATCTGGACATATCAAATAAGTTAAGCGGTAAGGATCAAGGAAATGGGAAGAGGTCGATTAAATGAATTAGTCAGTAATTAATTTAATCGACGGATATCTGTAATCTTAACATGGGGAGATAATAAGTATTTAATAACAGGAGCTCGAAATATTAGTTTTTGAGAATATGGACAGGAGTGCAATAACAGTTATTTAGTGGTATTAACTGTTATTAAATTTATTCGGACTAGGTTCGGGTGGAACCAGAAGTCCTAATAAAGTTAGGAGCCTGATTCGTATTTTTTCCTCCAGGTCCCTCCCGTAGCCTATAAAAGTTTCCTTAGTCTTCAGAATTCGTATGCTTGAGATACACACCGAAATCTAGGTTTCGAGAGTGAGAGCAATTCGTCTGGAGGCCAAAAAGGATTCTGGAAGCAGCAAGCCCACACTTGCATCCAGGAGGAACTTCAGGAATACGGGAGAAGATTAGGAGTGTTTTCAGACCTACATCAGATAGCTTGGACGCAGGTATGAACCCTAATTCCGCCTAGTAGGGTTTATGGCGTTCATGTTGAAACAATTTTTTTTAATCAGTATAGCAGACATGCAATCGAACTGGTCCAGGGATTCGCCTTCCTACAATGTAGACAATGTAAAACATGAGTATATGCAGCAAATCTCTGATCTGTATAATCAGGTATCCAATCTGCAACACAAGATTGTTAGGACATTTAGCAGAATAAAACAACTCTCAAGGCTTTGAAGCTCTTTCAGTATCTCAAGGCCTTGGAGTATCAGAAATGCTTGGCCTTTGTCTTTCATCACTCAAAACAATTACTTCTCAAAACACATTCAAGGGTCTTTGAGTGAACAATCTCCCCCTTGATGAAATTTAAAACCCATAATCTTGTGTTGGTATTCCTGCAACTCCTTGTAAGAATTAGATAACCACATATTGAAGATACAATAAACAATAATACCAGAGAAACCAACTTAACACAGATAATCAGTAAACCACCTAATCACAGTAATATAAGAACACAACTGATTAACCAAAACAACTGATTATTATTATTCAAGTAACTGAGAGTAACATAAAACACATAATTTCTCCCCCTTTTTGACTTTCATCAAATAAAGGTGAAGAAATGTTGGATCATTACTCAGAGTTTAAAAAAAAACTTTAAACAAAATTTATTCGTAGAAAGTTAAGGCCTTGAGAAAAGAAAAGAAGAAAAGAAATAGAAGGAAAGGTTCAAGGCTTTGGTCTTCTCTGATCTTCATTTCTTCTTTGATGTCTGGCCTTTCTCTGAGCCTTCTCCAACTTCTTCCTCACTGATCTACCACACATATTCTCAAAAGAAGGTGTCAAATCATTGTGATGCGATACGAACGCGTCGAACCTTAAATCTGAAGTATTGTGATTTGTGATGCGATGTAGTCTCTACTCTAAGATTTCCTCTACTTTGGTTTAGATGCATTATGAATATTATTAATGTAACAACACCAAATAGCTAGGGTTTTAAGCTTGTAAATACCGCAAAAAACATGTTATAACCCTACTACTTGTCCTTCAATCAACAACTGAAAACAAAACAATCAAGACCACGTAGTTTTACAATTCAGCAAGTCATTCGTAGTCTTTAATCGATCCAACAACAAGTGTATGCATACATGATTATTCTCTAACAGTGAACTCAATATCATCTTCGTTGGCCTTTTCACATTCATCGATCCACTCACTGTACAAATCTATGGGCTCAGTGAGGGGCGTTATCGTGGTGCTAAAGCACTCCTTGCAACTCCAGCTAGTCAGCTCCCCGATCGAGTTTTTCTGGTCGAAACTGCACTCCACCGATTCGGCGTGGTTGCAGAACGAACATGTGAAGCTTTTGTCGAGTTTGGCCATCCTCTTCTTTGGTGGTGGCTTGGCTCGTGACTTCCTCTTCCCCATAGCTAGCAAAGTTACAGCAAAGGCTACGCTTGTGAAACAGATTTCAGAACAATAAACCCTAGTTATCTTTCCTTCGATGCAAGCAATGTAAAAAAGAAAGCCTAGATTACAACTTATATATATGGTTGAGATACTTGGAGATCAAGGAAGTCTAAACCCGAAACGTTAATGGAAATCCACTTATGTAATTAGAAATATTATGTTTATATTAGTACTTGTTTGTCCTTTATTTTATGGCGGTATTACACGTAATGGGATTTCTAAAACAAAGATCCCAAGTACAGATAAATATATGGTAATAAAAAAGGCGTATTTACGAGTTTAGTCCTTGAATGTCCTTTTTCTTCAATACAGTCGATTTCATCACATTCAAACCACAATCAAAGAAGAAGTACACGGAAATAATTGGATAGGTGACTGGTTCTAGCATGTCACCACTCAGGCGATAAAACAACGCAAAAAAAAATGGATAGAATTATTAATAATCAGCTTCATAAATTATGAGAACTTCATAGAGCGGATGAACAAGCATAAAACTGATAATATACTAAACAAACTGATAAAACACACCAACTAGAGGATAAAAACATTAATTTACTTAACAAAACATGAACAACATTAATCTAGTTCTTGAAATAACTCAAACTCATACGTCCCTAACACTCCAGAAAGAGTATGGGTAACTGATTCACTGAGACTAGTCGTAGTTGACGTAGGAAATCATCGTTTGTTGTGCTCATTGAGATAGAATTCGGCGAATTAATTCGTCATATTCAGAAACGCTGTTTCGGTCAAAACGAAGAATCTGAGGCAGAATAGAAAGCTTGAAGATTCGGATCGAACCATACACACGTTTGACTAGAAACGGCGTTCTAAAGAAAATACTCGTGACAATGCCAAGAGCACCACGCTGTTTTGGCCAAATTCGTGCGTTTAAGGGCCGATTTTATGAATTTTGATATTTTTAGTAATTGTTTCTTTATTAATTAGAATTTCATTTTGAACTCGATCTGGGTGAATCATTTAGCTATGTATTGTATTAGGTTAGAATTATTATTTAGCATTAATTTTAGGTTTTTAACGTAATTCGAATAGTTAAACTTTTCAGCTATTTAAGTACGGATTGTTGACAGATTTCAAGTGCTTAATGATTATTGAGGTTTTTTTTACATAAAACGTGAAGTTTTCTATGAAACCTAGAGAGGTTCTTTCATGATTTTCGTTTTTGTTTGATACTTCTTTTTTGCTCCAAAAAATGCCTTGATTTAGTCCAACGTCAGTTGGTATCAGAGCTCAGAGCCCCGTGGGAAGAAAGTTGTCATAACAGTGGTGCGTGGACGACCTGGCTCCCGTGGACAGGTTCGGGCCGAGGAAGTCTCCCAACGGGAATGCAACACCTAAGACGTTATGATGATACAAGATCTGCAGAGACAACGCCAGTATCTCCAGAGGCAAATTGCAGTGTTAACCCATCGCCTAGCGTTGCGGGATATGTAGATCTGGATGTATGTGGAGGGTGTTTAGAGGATGACCTAGTTATTTTAGCCCCTTGGGGGTGCTATCTGGGCTCCTAACGAGGAGCGAATCTGGACTGCCGGCGTGGAGCAATGCGGACCTCTTATGAGGGGTATCCGGCGTGCATGTGGAACACATCTGGAGAGCAACCGGTTTTGGTGCAATCTTGTAGGAACTCGTGGGAGTTAGGGAAGCACATGGCACATCTGGTGAATACATTGCAGCAACTCGTGGGAGTTGGAGCAACCTGTGGTGCATCTAGTTCCGCATACTGCTTCTGAACTTCTGGTGAGATCATCCATGTGGGAATATTGTCCATCTCGTGCGGAGAAGGACTGAATTTATTTTTTTTGAAGAAGCTTTTGGTTCTATTTCGAGTGGTTGAGAGATTCAAGGCAAGATGGAGATTTGTTAAAGAGCCTTGAATCATGTTTTCAGGACTCGACGGCAAGGCGACAAGTCAAAGACAATGAAAGAACAAGCTGTAGCAAGTGGAAGGCACCACGAACTCGTACTAGCAACAGGGAGCTCGTACGAGCATACTTGTGCTCGTACGAGCATGTCAAGAATTCTTCGGAACATGTTCTGGGCTACTACGGGTTGGGTTGTTTCGAAGTTGGTTTGAGGCGGCTATTAGCTTGCAGAAAGCGTTCCTTATGCTTATATATGAGATGTACGTAGTGTCTAGATTTGGTGTTTTGGTGTGTGGTGTATCTAGGGGTGTTTCTCTTATCTATATTATAAAATAGCATGGTTTAACTAACTTATGAGTTTTCAACCGTTAGATTAAATCAACTTCATCCCCACCATTAGATCTCACATACTTATTACATTTATAACTACTCACTCTCCTTGGACATCCCTAACTACCCACTCTCATTGGACATCCCTAACTAATATGAGAGAGATTTTTCTCACCAAAACAACATCCCTAACTAATAGGAGAGGAGTTGTGAGTGATTCCCACGTCCATTATAATGCTCATTTCATATTTGAAAGTTGTTGTGTGTTTTTTTCCACCACATTTGTAAACATAATTTTTTGATAACACCTCTAAATTCATTTAAAAAAATAAACACCTCTAAATTTAAAAACTATCTTATTTAGGGATAGTGTCCTCGGGCACGGGCAGTACTCTAGTCTATATTATAAAATAGCATGGTTTAACTAACTTATGATTTTTCAACCGTTAGATAAAATCAAATCCATCCCCACCATTAGATCTCACCTACTTATTACATCTCTAACTACCCACTCTCCTTGGACATCCCTAACTAATAGGAGATGGGTTTTTCGCAACTACATCCCTAACTAATAGGAGATAGGTTGTGAGTGATTCTCACGTCCATTATAATGCTCATCCCATAGTTGGAAGTTATATATATTTTTTTTACAACATTTGTAAATATAATTTTTGAATAACACCTCTAAATTAATTTTTAAAAAAAAACACCTCTAAATTCAAAAACTATCCAATTTATGGATAGTGCCCTCAGAAAAGGACAATACTCTAGTAATTAAATATTTCTGGAATCCCTAAGGTACCCAATTCTGGAATACCGGCTCCGTTTGAGTATTCGGGACCATTAACTTTCTTTGCAAAAAGTTCTAAACTCAGTTCCCGAATTTTTTTTTATAATATATTACACCAGACTAACGTGTACTACAATTTTTACTAAAAACTATAATAATCTAAAATAATTTATCACATTCAACCGCCCAAGATTAATGAAACTTACTAGTTCAAACGCTCACTTAATCTAACTCATTCAGACGGTGGCTGCAATAATTCTAAGGGTGCACCCTTTCAAAAGGACTTCTCTAAAAAAAAGAAAAGAGTAGTAGAATACAAAAGCAAAATTAACATGTTCTTGACCACATGTTCTTGACTTCTTGCCAATTACCGAGCTATCCATCCACAATAACTCAGTGATTTCCCAAGGGCGATTCAAGCCCAGCTATTCATAGCAACCATAGTTTAGGAAAGTTGATAGGTGTATTAAGAAGAATCTGAAACAGAAAGATTAACATAAATAATGAAAAAATAGAAAACATAAAACTTACAGATAGTTAAATTGCCGAACGCTGAAGTAAGATAGAAGACAGTCTCGTTGTTCATGAAACGATCTCCGTAAAGTAATATTTTTCCCCCACAGTTGGTTGTGCTTCGTTTTATTTATCTACAGACACGGGAAAATTTACTCCCCAGGATGAACGTCTTCACGTACTGCAGACGAAAGCACAATCTGCAGTACCGGCGAACCGAACTTTGTTTTGAGAGAAACTGGTAGTGAGTGAGAGAGAGAGAATTGTTGCTGGAGTTCGGATGGGAAAAAATGAGAGAGGAAGGCTGCTTTTATAGGCAGGGAGAGGAACAGTTACATAACCGTTTGTGACTGTTCAAATTTGAATAGCAAAGGTTGTAACTGTTCCAAAAGTTACAACTGTTAAGGACAGCTAATAACTGTTTCGGGTTGGAGATCAGACTAGTAATATTAATTACTAACGGGCTAAATTAAAAGTTACTTTTCTGGCCCAAAAAAGATAAAGCCCAACTGTGCACAAGAGATTCCGGCGGGGAGACCTCCGTGTACACCGTATGTAGAGGATCAGAGATAGCACAGAAAGAGCCGGGTTGTGTGTAGGGAGAGAGTAAGGCAGTAGTAATGTCTGAGAGAGAGACAGAGGTTTGGCAGAGCTTCCGCGTATGGCTAGTGTGTCCTCCTTTGTATGGAAAGGTTAACGTCCTATATATAACAGAGAACGTGACCGTTGCAGTGTGGTTAATGCACCCATTAATGGCGGCTTAATTAGCTTAACCACAACGGCACGTTCGTCCGCGTATATAGGGACCGTTACAGCACGTTATGCGCGAATACCGGAACCGTTATGGGGTTGACCGGGTTTGACCGGATTGACCGGGTTTATGGAGCTCGTGCCATAAATCTCTCAAAGCAGTTACTAAAGGTCGCGCGCGGGCTTGGCTCGCACGCGACAGGGCTTACTCTAGCCTCCAAACCACTAAGTCCCTACAAGTCCCGTGCAGTGGTATGCGAGGGCTCTGTCTCGCAGCCCCCACATGGATCAGCGCGGCTGGTGATGCAGTGTGTGTGGAGCACAATATGGTGTGCTGGATGGTTGCCACGTGGCCAAGATCTGTCAGCTCAGAAAGCACTATCTACATTAGCCCCCTTTCTGCGCGTGAAGACTCATAGCTCTATAGACTTCCATGCGCGGAAACTAACATACGCGTCGCCGCCACGCACCAATTCAAATACGAGTAAGTTTAGCCCCCGTGCGTGCCATTATGACCTAAAACCCCTAGAGTCGTGACGTCTGGCCTTTAGGGTTTTAGGCGTAACGTCAGCTTGTCCTGTGATTGCGCGATTCGACGGTGACGGTTGCGATTTGACTACTGAAAGGACGCAACCCTTCATTTTTTTTTGGATAAATACTTTGTACCCTCCATTGTTGCAAAGCATCACTTCTTTCTCTTGAAGTGAATGATACACGGAGGTCTTCGAGAGCAGATTCAGATAATCAATCACCAGTTCACTCTTGTCAATCGTCTTCTTCAACTGTGTGCATCCAAGCAAGCTTTACCAAAACAAGGTTGGCCTTGTTCGATTTTGTTTATCATATCGATCTATGCTTTTGAACTGTGTTGGATCTGCAAACCCATGACATATTATCTGTTGAAACTTGTGAAGAAGCTCCAATCTTTGAACCCAATTTTGATTTAATCCTTCAATGATAAGGACCTTGGATGTGGGGCTTTGAAATCTCTGATAATGCAAACAATTCCAATCCCTAATTTCTGAAATCGATACCAGAAACTGTTCATCTTTCTTCCCATAGATCTTGAATCTCGAAATTCAAACTGAAATGTGACATATTTCTCCCCCCTTTTTTCTTGCTTTTCCGCAGGAATGGCAAAGACAAAAGGAACTAGACCCACCAAGGAGGACGAAGAAATACCTGATCTTCCGCAAGCGCTATGGCGAAAAGCCCCCTATCTGGGTGGCAAAGACTTCTATCATGCGAGGGTTAAGGCAAAGAAACTGCCTGCTTCTGTCCCCAATGAGGGATTGCTAACACTGACTCCTCCAGTTAACTCAGCCTTGCTTGAGTTGATTTGCTCCGAGGGCGTGGTTCGATTAGGAATCGAAAATGGGCACTTCCCGTATGCTGCGATTTCCACCCAAGATTTTGTCCAGAAATTGGAATACATGGATGAGTGGATTGACCATGTGTTGACCGATCATGCTGCGACTCTTAATGAGGCCGGCGTATACTTCGCCGTTCGTGCTATGAAGGGTGCTGTCGTGAAGCTGGACCAGTCCATGCCTCTAAACCTTCTTTCCCGTTACTCGCCTGCGACTCACACTTTTCACTTTGCTGAGTTCGAGGCTACCCCCACACTCGAGGACGTGCACATGCTGTACGATCTGTCTCCCATGGGTGAGGTGGACCCTTTGAGTCCCTTGAGGACGGATGCGGAGATCGCTTTGTACACGCAGATGGAGGAGTTCCTATCAGAGGTAAAGAAAATTTCCACCCGGTGGACCACTACCAAAGCCCTTCCTAACTGGCAACTGGTTGACACGTCTGCGATGAATACTTGGAATAAATGGGTGCAGTACTTCTTCCGTGATTACGCGAACAGCAGCATCACCAAGAAACTTCTGAGTCAAGACCCAGAGGCCAAGAACTACGTGGAGGGTAAAGGCTATCACTTGACCCTTTGTGCTTTCCTTTGTGCCTGGCTGTCGAGGTACTTAATCGATGGTCACCCGCACGATGGGGTCTTCTATCACGTTCTGCCGCTTGCTGTGAAACTGGCCCTAGGCCAGAGAGTCGCACTCGGACCCCTGGTTTTGGGCACGCTGTACTACAGGCTGGATTAGCTAGTTGTGGCCATGAAAGAATCGCGCGACCGTCTCGACATACTGAATTTTGTTAACATTGCCTTCTTGACGATGTGGGTGTTTGAGCGATGGCCTTCCTATGCCCCCAACTGCTTCTAAGCCCAACAAGTGGTGTCCCCCAGGCGCAGTGGAGGAGCGTAACAGCGGCAGGGCTGCAAGATGGTTTGGAGCAAACAATACCAAGTGCGTTTGGAGTCTGATATGCGACAACCGGCGGGAGTTCACAGCTAGGCCCTATGCCATGCGTATTGAAAACGTGCGATGGTTTCCAAAGCTGTATCCTTCCAAGGGTGTTGTCTTCTCGGAAGAGCTCCTCTTTGAAGAGGGAGAGCATTTCCATGAGCGCTATCGCGAATTCTTCTGCTGGTGCCTGCGAGGCTCCCTTCCTTCTCTAGCAGAGCATATTCGTGAGCTCGCACCGAGGTATGAGAGGATTACCGTGGATGTCGACCCCACTCGCGTTTCTCCCCAGTTCGGTTTTGATGCAGTGGCACCATCAATCTGGGCACAGTCTATTATCAGAGGCTGCTATAAGCGTTTGTTGACAAAGGAGTGCAAAACAGTCTTCATGAATAATCTTCCCTTTGAGCAGCCTGCAGGTAACCGCGAGGGTGGTTGTTCCAAAAACTGGCTCGCATACTGGATCGCCCAGCAGACGAGATTTGAGACGCAGTCGGCCCCCCAGCCAAGCAGAGCTCCTTTGATCAAAAGAAACTCTTTTCCGTTTCGTCCCAACTGCAGTCTGGACGAGTCTGAATATGGTTGCTACTCATTGTTGGATCATGAGAACCATTTGTGCCCTGCCATCATTCTGGATGAAAAGATCGCCGCAGTTAGGAAAGGCGAGTCGCATGTCATCAGATATAGCGAGACTTTTGCTAAGGTAAGCAACTTCTTTTTTTCGCATGCGCTAAGCTTCTTGACTTCAACATATTGACAACCTCGTTCTACACTGCTTGCTGTAGTGCCATGTGCGGAGGTTTGCATCTGGTGATCGTTTCAAGTCGCTGGTCAACACCATTGTTACTACAAGAAGACAAGGACAGTCGTTCTTTCTGGCATCGAGGATGGATCCTGAGGTCGAAACCAGGATTCGCGAAGTCATGAATGCTTTTGCTGACTCGCTGATAGACAATGCTCCGGCCTCGTCTCCACCCAGAGATAATCCGTCTCCTCCAGCGACTGCCGCGCCAAGAGCGAAGAGACCCAGGCAAAGAGGAATTACAATCTCTTCCCCTAGAAGTTCTCCGTCTTCCCCTCCTGCGCGGTCCCTTTCTGCCAAGGACAAAGGCAAAGGTCGCATGCCCAGTAAAGCGCGGAAGGAGCTCGCAGTAGAGACTTTCGTTCCATTCGGCCAGGAGGAAGAAGAGGAGAGGCAGGAGCCAAGAGAAGGAGATGAAGGAGAAGAAAGAGAAAATGTGATACATGAGGAAGAATCAGGAGGTATCTCCATCGCGTTTCCCTTCTCATTATCGTAACTCTTTTGCAACTCGATCTTGAACCAATTGTTTCTTCGCAGATGACGATGATGATGAAACCATCAGTGGCCTTTTGGCCAAGAGGCAGAAGAAGGATGCTCATTCTGGCATTTCTGACGAACCCATAAGCGAGGACATTCTTGCCGAGTCCAGGAAGACAGCCGCGGAAGCTGCTGAAAGGAGAAGGCAGCGAGAAGAAGAGGAGCTCGAGCGTGTGAGGCAGCGGAGCCTCGAAGAGCAACATGTTGACGACTTAGTGCGTCCAGCTGATGAGGAAGATGCGCTTCCCGAAGAGGTGGGTCCTCGAGCTGAGGAGGAGGATGCGGCTCCAGAAGAGGATGCTGCAGCTTTGGAGCAAGCCCAAGCAGATTTTGAAGAAATCGCAGGCGGCAATGAAGGTGAGATCTTTAATCTCGCAGTGACTTATCGAGACGTTATTGTTGGTGCATTAAAGCATGGGGTGTCAAAAGCTGACATTCGCCGCTGGCTAGTAGGCAAGTGCGGTGAGCCCTCAGGTAATCACTTGAACAATATGCATGAACTAGGCTTTAGCAACTCAAAACAGAATCATGACTGGTTTCTTCGCGCCCCAGGTCACGCTCATCTTAAAGGCATGCTTAATGAGGACACATTAGTAGGGCAAGGTTCCACGTCCTTAGCAAAGATAATAAAATTTCATATAATACAAGTTACCTCATACTATCGCATCTTGTACCGCAGGCAATGCTGATGAACCCATGCTAGAGAAAAGGAGTCAACCTTCTGCGTCCTATGTCCCGGTTCCGAGTTCTCATACCGAGAAGCCCGTCGCAGCTGCTGAATATGCAGGAGAGCCTTTTGAGGACATCATCAAACTTTCTGATGATGCCGAGGCTGACACTGTGCTAGTGGAGGAAGATGCCCATGCCGGCGCTGAGGAAATAAGAACAAGTGCTGTTGATGCTACCACGTCTGAAGGTGTCCCTCGCCAAGCAACTTCGGCTTCCACTACGCCTCCAGCGATGACCGAGTCGGCGACGCCACTTCCCGCGTGGAGCTTTTGGGGCTCGCAGGTCGGGGCTGCGATCGCAACTGGTGCGGCTTATTCTCTTCCTCCTAACTATGAGGAGTTAGAGCTCGCAGCTGACAGGAGGGCTATGGAACGAGGACAGTCTTCAACCACTCCAGCAACACGCATTCCTTCTCTTTGTGAGATCCTTGAAGGGACTGGTAAGTCGTGGTTTGCTGTTTGCATCCCGCGTCGTTCATTTGCGAGTTTGATAGCATAACTTAACTTTGACATTTCTCTAGGTTTGAAGCAAGCCGATGTGGACTGGCTAGTTCGGATGCGCCTCACCTACCCCCAATCATTTTCGAGATCTCTGGAGATAGGGCCCTTTGACAGGAGGCTGTTTCTTACCGAGGCCATTTGGATTTTGGAGCAGCTGCCTGCAGCCACGCCTGCGACCATTTCTTCTCAGAGTGCCGAATTGCTTTTTGGCATGTGCCAAAATCTCCTGACCAAAGTTCAAGGCAGACTGGGTTTCAAGTTTCTTATGAAAAGAGTTACTTTGATTCGCGCAGCCGTAACTTTTAAACTCGGTCACCAAAACCTCGCAGCTGAGAAGCAGAAGGTAGAGCAGCAAAAGCAAAAGGTTGAAGAGGCTATAAAGCTCTATCATGAGATGAATGCCAAGTGCGAGCAATTGAAGCAGGAAGTGGAGCAGGTGGAGAATCTGAGCCGTCAGTTCACCCCTCATGACTCCTTGGTCAAGGGTTTACTTTGATTTTTGAATTTGAAAAGTAGCAAACAAATAGCAGAAACATTAATGTAATGTTGCTAGGGTTTCTCCCCCCTATTTTTTTTAAAAGAATCGAAGTGCCTGTTTTGCCCTTTCCGGGATTTGCTAGAATATTTCTGTGCATATCAATTCATGACATCAGCAATTGATATTCTGCCTTGATTTTCGCGCTAATTTCTCGTTAGATAAGCACGCTTTCCTTGGGAAGTCCATCTGAATCATGACTATCCGTCATTAATTAGGATACGCAACTGAATCGTCGTAGCCTTTAGTAGGGTAATTGATTGTTACCGCTTTTCAAGGCGTAAGTGATTGATCCTTACCCTCTTTTCAAATTCTGCTGACTCCTCTTGGCAAGCGAAGAGTCTCCACAAGGTCTATATAAACCCCGTCTTTTGCCATTTGGGTTCTTCATCCCAAAAATGTGCTTTGCCTTAAGTCCTTACGACTTCTGGCTTCAACGCTTGTTTTTCGTTGATTCATGGCAACTCCAAGTTGTGAAACCTGAGTTTGCGCTTTGTGCTATAGAAATAGCTTCCAAGATCCGCTTCATAAGGCTTATTGATCTTTATAACCATCATAAAGAAGATGGAGATAATACCTCACGTTTGTTCGAAGAGTTTTCTTCGTCTATTATGTTTGCAGGTCATGTTTCCGGCCGCCTCCCGGCGAGGTGCAGCGCCGTAGTGAGCTTGCTACCGACTCGTAATGAACGGCGGGATTCTCCTCCAGCATCCCTGGAGGAGGATTTCTTGCCTCCTCTTTCTTGAACTAAGGAGGCTAGCCAATGCCCTTGTCTATCAGGACAAGGAACCCAGTACCAGAGGAATGACTGCTTCCCCTGTTTTGCACGAATGCATACGCCGGAACAAGTGGTTCCTCTAGTACATATCTTGATCAGACAGAGGCCTTGTCAGATCCTGGGGTCTTGGACGTAGCGTGACCCAGATCTTGCCGCTAGGGATGTAGCGAATGGCGAGTTGATCTCTTCGCAGGAGCATCCTACTTGCTACAGATCTTTGGCCGCAGATCTGTGTATCGCATAGCCGGTGTTAGGACCGTTGGGTTCATCCTTTCTCAGTTAGGATTCCCTCGATGCGTCACTTCTCGCTTGTAAGTTACTTTTTGAATGCATTGTAAGCCATGTTGGATGCGTAGTTAGATTTGAGCTTTTTCACTTGTAAGCTGCTATCTAGACTGATAAATTGTAAGTCTTTTTGACTCATAATGATAAATGGCTTTGTATGATTTGCTGTTTCGTTACAACAAATTACAATTTTGCACGCGTGTTGGCATATTTCGCCTTTTGTAGTGCTATATGCACACTTTGTATTTGTTATCTGTCGCATAGATTCGCAGATATGTTCTTAGATCGTTCGAGATCGTGTTCGCGCAGCTTTGCTATCTTGGCAGATAGGCTTGTGATTTTGCCCCAGATTAAAATGCAAGTGCTATCACATCAGACAGGCTTTTGTAGATCACTTAAGATCATTTTGCATGATGTCTCTATCACAATAGATAGACTTAAGAACAAATTTTAAATCGTATTTGTATAACTCTGCTATCACGGCAGATAGGCTCGAAAGATCATTTAAGATCACGTTCGCATATGTTGCTATCGTGGCAGATAGGCTTTAGAAGATCAGTTGAGATCATTTTCGCATGAGCTGCTACCGTGACAGATAGGCTTAGAAGATCAATTCAGATCGCATTTGCATAGGCTGCTATCGCGGCAGATAGGCTTAGAAGATCAATTAAGATCGCATTTGCATAGGCTGCTATCGTGACAGATAGGTGTAGAAGATCAGTTAAGATCACATTTGCGCAGGCTGCTATCGTGGCAGATAGGCTTAGAAGATCAATTAAGATCGCATTTGCAAAGGCTGCTATCGTGACAGATAGGCTTTAGAAGATCAATTAAGATCGTATTTCGCATGAGCTGCTATCGTAGCAGATAGGCTTAGAAGATCAATTAAGATCATTTTTCGCATGAGCTGCTATCGTGGCAGATAGGCTTAGAAGATCAATTAAGATCGCATTTGCATAGGCTGCTATCGTAACAGATAGGCTTTAGAAGATCAATTAAGATCGTATTTCGCACAAGTTGCTATCGTGACAGATAGGCTTAAAAGATCAATTAAGATCGTATTTCGCACAAGTTTCTATCGTGACAGATAGGCTTAAAAGATCAATTAAGATCGCATTTCCATAGGCTGCTATCGTGACAGATAGGATTTAGAAGATCAATTAAGATCGTATTTCGCATGAGCTGCTATCGTAGCAGATAGGCTTAGAAGATCAATTAAGATCATTTTTCGCATGAGCTGCTATCGTGGAAGATAGGCTTAGAAGATCAATTAAGATCGCATTTGCATAGGCTGCTATCGTAACAGATAGGCTTTAGAAGATCAATTAAGATCGTATTTCGCACAAGTTGCTATCGTGACAGATAGGCTTAAAAGATCAATTAAGATCGTATTTCGCACAAGTTGCTATCGTGACAGATAGGCTTAAAGATCATTTAAGATCGCATTCGAATAAGTTGCTATTGTGGCGGATAGCCCATTGCTAATAGTAATAACAAACTAAATGAAGCAACATCGACAGCTAAAAGTATGAAGTTCTTCTCATTTGGGAGAAGTCTTTTATTATAGTGCTCTCATATGGGAGAGACAAGATTACAATTCTCTCATATGGGAGAGGAGATTGTGTAAATCATAGCTAAACAAGACATGAGGCAACGTTATAATAAAACGCATAAAATGAGAGAAGTCAAGGATAGTACTTCTTAATCCAGCGCATGTTGACTGAGCTTGGGGTGGAGGTCGTTCCGTGCAACCTCCGTATGCTGCAGTAGCCACTGTCAAAGACTTCTGTAACTTCGAAGGGTCCTTCCCAATTGGCAGCAAATTTTGGGTGAGCCGCCTCTCGCATACAATGGTCAGATGCGCGCAGGACCAAATCTCCAACGGCGAAATCTCTTCGCCGGACCGTCTTATTGTATGCACGAGCGATCCTTTCTTGATACCGCTTGTTGGTCCTTTTAGCTTGCTCTCGCTTTTCCTCCAGCAAGACTAAGTCATGATCGCGTTCATTGTCGTACAATGCGTGGAAGGCCAATCTCGCCGAATTAATTCTCACCTCCGCAGGTACCACAGCCTCGGCCCCATAGCATAGGAGGAATGGTGAGACCCCCGTGGGTGTCCTCGGAGAAGTCCGGCAAGCCCACAGGGCTATGCTTAGAGAATCAGCCCACTTCTTGTGATCATCTGCGACCATCTTGCTCAAGATCCTCAACAGCGTTTTGTTGGTCGCTTCAGCTTGCCCGTTCCCTTTTGGATAGTAAGGGGTGGAACATATCTGTCTGATATTGTACTCTGCTAGCTTCGCAGCCACCTGGCGATTAACAAAAGGAGTACCATTATCTGAAAGGATGGTGTTGGGAATTCCGAACCTACATATGATGTTTTCTTGGATGAAATTGACCACAACTAGCGCATTTGCCGTCTTTAGTGGTATCGCCTCTACCCATTTGGTGAACAGCTCAGTTGCGGTGAGAATGAAATGATTCCCATGTGAAGTTGGTCGGATGGGACCGATGAAATCTAGAGCCCATGTGTGAAACGGCCATGGTGTTCCCAACTCATGTAGATCCACAGCGGGAGCGTGTACTAGGTTACCTTTGAATTGACACTCCTGGCAGCGTCGTACCTTGGTGCGGCAATCGGCCTCCATAGTGGGCCAGAAATATCCAATTGAAAGGAGTTGCCTGCATAGTTTCGCACCTCCCTGGTGTTCCACCTGATGAGAAAGGTCCATAACCTCTTGTGCTTCCCTGCTATCTAGACATCGCAGCAAGTTGCCCTCATGGCCTCTTCGCCAAAGCAGGTTTTCCTGTACTACGTATCGAGATGCTTTCCTCTTTAATTTCTCAGCTTCTTTTCTCGATTCGGGTAAGGTGCCCTGGGTGAGAAAATCAAAGAGTGGTTTCCTCCAATCCGAATCATCATCGGTTAGAGCGATGAGTAGGGAATCCTTGATCAGTGCGCAACTCTCGCACTTCCCTTGTATCAGCGCTGCAGCTGTTGACATGTCCGGCCAATGAATGCCATATCTCTGAGCCTTCCGGTAGATTGACACCTCACTTTCTCTGCAAGCATGTTGGTGAATCTTCTCTAACAGCAGTTGTCCCTCTTGCTCGGAGACGCATCGCATGAGTACTCCGCCAGGGCCCTTGTAGTAAAGGGTGTTGTCATGTATGCAATACCCCTTTGTGAGTGCCCAGCTTTCGCTGCTTGTGCCTTCTGCGACGGCATGTAAGACTGCTTTCCTCTAGTCCGTATCATCCATGTGTTCATCGTCGCACGCGTCTTCTGTTAACGCCGACGATGTTCGCACTTCGATCGAGATTCTTGCGGGACATTTGTCTGTACTAACTTTGGATCCCAAGGTGGCCAAAGCATCTGCATGCCTGGTTCTGCTCGGGGCTTGTGCTCGTACCTCACGCCGCAGAATTGCTGCACCAGCTTTTGTACCAAAGTCCGGTAGTACAGAAGATTTATCTCCTTCAAGCCGTACTCGCCTGAGGCCTGCTTGACAACTAGCTTGGAGTCCCCCATGACCGTCAAGTTGCTTACCTCCAAAGCCTTCGCTGCACGCAGTCCCGCTATGAGGGCTTCATATTCTGCCTCGTTGTTGGTGACTGCGAAGTCGAGCTTTGCGGACATCTGTATGACTGTTGGAATAGATGCCCTAGAGGCAATCTAGTTTAGTATGAATTTGTAATTGGCTAGAAATTCATTTATTACTTATTGGATATTTAATATAATTAAGTCCTTAGATTTACAATCGTGTTGTTTATCTTAAATATCCCTAGTCAAGTATAATGATTAAATGGGACAATCATCTATAGACTAGTATGGGGTTGGATTGGTATGGAGATATCACGATCCAACACATAGGTGTGCATTACGGAATGTTGCACTGGATTGACCCATTACCGAGAAGGCTACATACACGTTATGTTGAGTCACAAGTGCTTCTCGGGTACAATGGTATTGTCATCCTTAGACTTGAAGTCACTAGATATTCTAGTTGTGGATCATTGTGATCTTGGTAGCGTTAAACGCTACACCGTAACTGGGTAGTTATAAAGGCGTGTACTGGATACAATGAGAAGCAAGCTTAGAGATCGTAGTGGACGTAGAGAGGATTTGCCCCTCCCACATAACGGGAGCAAATATCCAAGGCCACTCGAGGATAGTGCTTATAGAATGTCTGGCCAGACTCAAATAAATCAATATATGGGATATTGATGTTATTTGCACGAATAAGGCTATTCCATGGATCGAGAAACTAGGGATTGGATATACGAGTGTGACTTGTATGTCTCGTGTCCAATCCGGATATGGAGGCAAAGGGATGAGACAATTACTTGTACAAGGTTGTCTAGATGACTATTCTATTAGTTGGCTAGAATGGATGTTTTGCTAGAAACCGCTCCATATTAGCAAAGGTTGCTACCAACTAGATAGAACCTATGGGGTCACACGCTATATAGAGTTGTACTAGATTGTGGAATTAATTAATTGGATTAATTAATTAAAAGGATCACTTTGCAAACCCTTGCAAACTTAGTAGGGACTAATTTGCAAGGAAGGGACTAAATTGAATTCTAGTAGGACTAGAATAAGTCCTTTAGGTAGTTAACAAGGAGTTGTTGGACTATATAAAGGACCCTCCTCCTTCCTTCCCTACACACTTTATGCTCTAGAGAGAACATAACAAGAGTAGGAGAGAACAAAGGAGAGAGAGAGCAAGCCACAAAGAGGGACGCCGCCCCCTTTGCCGCCGCCCCTTGTCCCCGACGCCACAAAGGGCCGAACCCCCTTTTGGTGTCTCGTTTTGCGTGATTCCTTCACCCTCCTTTCAATCCGGGCTAGCACCAAGGTGATTGGAGATCTAGGAACAACTCTAGGCGTGGATCAACTATAGAGAACGTGACACTATTCGCGTTTGAAGTCATCAAGGAGAACCCAAAGGTGTGTTTATGATTTCTTACCTTCACTATCGTTATGCATCTAGACTTGTGATCCTTGGAGGGTTTTGCATGGTTGTTTGTTTGATTATGCTTCCGTTTGCGCGATCCATGAATCAAAACCCTACAGTGGTATCAGAGCCACAGGTCATAGAGCATAAACGTAGTTTATGTGTTACATTCTTGTTGTTTTACACCTTAATTTGTTGTTTATCGCGTAAAACAAGGCAAATCAAGCATTGGATGCAATTTGTCAAAGAATTAATCATAACAAGACCCAATTATTGCATTGGATGCATGAATTGGTGAGTTTGAGAAATTTTAGGATCTTAGATCTAGGGTTTGGGCATCCTTGGGGAAGAAAGGAGTTCTCCCACAACAAGGAAACAACCAAACTTGGGCTCCAAGCAAGGAGGTTGTTTTGGAAACAACCTCCACAAGGAAGGTTCGGCCCCTAGGGGACCGCCCCCTTGCTTGCCGCCCAAGCTTGGCGCCCTATGGGGCCGGGCGGCCCTAACCCGCGGGCCTAGCTTGCGGGTTTTGGGCCGGGCCGGCCCTAGGGCTTTATGGTTCACTTATTTGGGCCCGGGCAATTGGATTGTTGGGCCCATGGACCGTTTTAACCCTAGAAATCCTAAAATCAATTAAAATTGACCAAGCGCGTTAAAATTGGATTTTAACTGTTTATGTGCAAATCGCATGGTGATTGGATATGGCCTTAGGATGTGGTTTGATGTGGATGTTTAATTTTGTGGTTTGGTTTTACGGCCTGCGAGCCGATCAATTAATTGTAATAATTAATTAGGGTTTTATGGCCTGCGTGCCATTTTTTTTCTCAACTTGTGAGATTTATTTTATTTAGTATAGATATTAGCTAGTGCTAGATAAAGTAGATTGTTAGCCAAGATTGGAGAAAAGAAGCCCAAAGCCAAAAGGAGCCACAAAAGATGGAGCATGGAGCATGGAGCATTCCACATGACTATGAAGGATGGACCAAAAGATCAAGACGCATGGAGATGTGTTTGTTTAGGGTTCATAGATAATTCCATTGGCTTGGAATTATCTTAGTCTAGAAAAGGCCATATCCACATCACGTTTAATTTCTGTTTTGTGGTTGTTTATTTATTGTCTTATTATTTGTGTGGTTGGTGTATGGATGATGCATGCAATTAGGATAATAAGATAATTAGACAACCCGGATCTATTATTTGGAGTTGTGCCCAAACTCAAATAGATAGATTAGTTGATATTGATCAACAAAATAATTAAAATTAAAAAAAAATCCCTCAAATTTTAAAATATTGTGTTCTTGCCTTCTCGTTATTTAAACACTCATTATCATCATTATTTATCAAGTTCGTGCGTGCCAAAGCATGGCGACTTGGTTCATAATGATGGAATGCGATGGCACGTAACAATGTGCAATTGTTTAGATAAGAGGTTGAGCACAACTAGGCTATTAATTTGATTAAGAAACCTAGAGGCAATCAATTGGGATTATCCATATGGATGGATAAATAAGGAGTTATTTGCCCGATTGAACCAAGAATTGCATATGGGATGCAATTGGAATTGTTCCTACCTAAGAAGTAATCGAATTATGGGTGACTTGCCAAAGCAAGCTCATAAGGAGATGAAAAGATGGATCTTGGCCCACTAGAAAATATAAGGATATTTTCCGCATTAATATCTTGAGGGTTATTAATCCGTAGTAAAATAGTGGGAGCTATATTTAATAAACTAGCCATTATTAAATATAGTCAAAAATTCACAAATACTAAAACTTGCGTATTTTCCTTTTTGTAGAATTCCAAATGGCAAACAACTCATCGAGTTCACAACATTCCCTACGATCTGTCCTTGAGAAGGACAAGCTCTCAGGAACCAACTTTCTCGATTGGTACAGAAACTTGAGAATTGTTCTCAAGCAAGAAAAGAAGCTGTACGCAATAGAGGAGCAAGTTCCAGAAGGTCCAGAGAATCAGACACCTGCTGCCTTAAAAGCGTATCAAAAGCGTGTTGATGACGCTAATGATGAGGCCTGCCTAATGCTTTGCACCATGACCTCTGAGCTTCAGAAGCAACATGAGAACATGAATGCTGTCGATATGATCGAACATCTAAAGCAGCTCTTCCAAGAGCAGGCGAGGGTAGGGAGGTATGAGGTCTCAAAGGCACTGTTCAAATGTCATCTGGCAGAAGGGAACCCGGTGGGACCCCACGTACTCCGAATGATCGGGTACTTGGAGAATCTCGCCCGGCTTGGGTTCCCGGTCGGCCAAGAGTTGGCAACCGATCTCGTGTTGCAATCGTTGCCCGAGAGTTATGGACAGTTCATTATGAACTATAACATGAACGAGATCGTTAAACCACTGCCAGATTTGCTCAACATGTTGAGGACGGCTGAACTGAGCATCAACAAGGGTAAGGGCAAGGCCATTATGATGGTGCATAAAGGAAAGGGTAAAAATTTTGCCTCTTCCTCCAAGGGCAAAGGCAAGTCAGTTGCCAAGTCCAAGGAACAAGCCCTTAAGCCTGTTGGTGCCATTGCCGAGGTCGTGACTAAGGGTGAATGTCACTACTGTAGTCAACCTGGACACTGGAGGAGGAACTGCCCAAAATATCTGGAGGACAAGAGGCTTGGAATAGTGATTCCACCACCACCAGGTATTTTTGTTGTAGATGTCAATTTAACTGTCTCTACATCATGGGTATTAGATACTGGATGTGGATCTCATATTTGTCGAAATATGCAGGATCTAAAGAGAAGTAAAAGATTGGCTAAAGGGGAGGTAGATCTACGCGTTGGGAATGGAGCAAAGGTTGCTGCGTTGGCCATAGGCGTTTGCGAGCTATCTCTGCCTTCAGGATTAGTTTTAGAATTAAATAATTGCTATTTTGTGCCTGCTATGAGCAGAAACATTATTTCTATTTCTTGTTTTGACAAGGAAGGTTTTATTATTTCAATAAAGAACAATTGTTGTTCCTTTTATTTGAATAATATTCACTATTTTAGTGCGCAATTATTTAATGGACTTTATGTCCTTGATCTAAGTAATCCTGTCTACAACATTAATACCAAGCGGATTAAAATAAATGATTTAAATCCTGCTTATTTATGGCACTGTCGTTTAGGCCACATAAATGAGAAACGTGTATCTAGACTCCATAAGGATGGATTGCTAGACTCATTTGATTTTGAATCATATGAGACATGTGAGGCTTGTTTATTGGGAAAAATGACAAAGTCCCCTTTCAATAAGAAAGGTGAGAGGACTAGTGAGCAGTTGGCACTTATACATACCGATGTGTGTGGGCCATTTGCCACGCCTGCCAGGGGTGGTTATGTCTACTTCATTACGTTTACTGATGATTACAGTAGATATGGATTTGTGTACCTTATGAGGGCAAAATCCGAATCCTTTGAAGTGTTCAAAGAATTCAAGAATGAAGTAGAGAAGCAACTTGGCAAAAGTATCAAGGCTCTACGATCGGATCGTGGAGGAGAATACTTAAGCCAAGAGTTTGACGACTATCTTAGATAGTGTGGGATCGTGTCCCAACTCACTCCACCCGGAACGCCACAATGGAATGGCGTGTCCGAGAGGAGGAATCGAACCCTATTGGATATGGTTCGGTCTATGATGTGTCAAACCGATCTTCCATTATCGTTTTGGGGCTACGCTCTATTAAGTGCAGCTTTTACCATTAACCGTGTTCCATCTAAATCAGTCATGAAGACACCATATGAGATGTGGAGTGGGAGGCGTCCCACACTGTCGTTCATGAGGATTTGGGGCTGCGATGTCTATGTAAAACGTTTACAATCAGACAAGCTAGGGCCTAAATCGGATAAGTGTAAATTTGTGGGGTACCCTAAGGAAACTAAGGGATACTATTTCTACAATCCAACCGAGAACAAAGTGTTTGTTGCTCGGACCGGCGTGTTTCTAGAAAGAGAGTTTGTCTCTAAAGAAGCAAGTGGGAGGAATGTAGAACTTGAAGAAGTTCAAGAACCACAAATCACTGAACCGATTATGGAACATGAACAGGAATCACAAGCAGTTGTGGATCCACCTGTTCAAGTAACACAAGAGCTTCGTAGATCTAGTAGAGTGCGCCAGGAACCCGAGAGGTACGGACTTCTCGTAACTGATTCCGGTGACACGATGCTCATAGATGATGAGCCTACTACCTATGAGGAGGCCATGAATGGCCCAGACTCGCAGAAGTGGCTCGAGGCCATGAGATCCGAGATGGAATCCATGTATACCAACAAAGTTTGGACTTTGGTGGAACCACCTGATGGGGCGCGGCCCATAGGGTGCAAGTGGGTCTTCAAGAAGAAGATCGACATGGATGGTAATGTGATTACCTATAAGGGCCGATTGGTGGCTAAAGGATTCAGACAGATTCATGGTATTGACTATGATGAAACCTTTTCACCAGTCGCAATGACCAAATCCATCCGAATCCTACTTGCGATTGCAGCATACTACGACTATGAGATTTGGCAGATGGATGTCAAAACAGCATTCCTTTATGGGAATCTCCTCGAGGACGTGTATATGATATAGCCGGAGGGTTTTGAGGATCCAAAGCAAGCCAACAAAGTCTGTAAGCTGCAACGATCCATTTATGGATTGAAGCAAGCTTCTAGGAGTTGGAATCGACGTTTTGATGAAGTGGTCAAAGAGTTTGGCTTCATCAGAAACGAAGATGAGTCTTGTGTCTACAAGAAGGTTAGTGGGAGCTCTGTAGCTTTTCTGGTCTTGTATGTGGATGACATACTACTCATTGGAAACGACATTCCCATGCTGCAATCTGTGAAAGATTGGCTAGGAAAGTGTTTCTCAATGAAGGACTTAGGGGAAGCAGCCTATATACTTGGTATAAAGATCTATAGAGATAGATCTAAGAGGTTGCTAGGCCTAAG
This sequence comes from Linanthus parryae, assembly GCA_023055425.1. Lineage (NCBI taxonomy): Eukaryota > Viridiplantae > Streptophyta > Magnoliopsida > Ericales > Polemoniaceae > Linanthus > Linanthus parryae. The sequence goes on from JALGPY010000012.1 coordinate 853,301, forward strand.
TCAAAGTACATATATTGACAAGGTGTTGAAACGGTTCAACATGCAAGATTCAAAGAAGGGATTCTTGCCCATGTCACATGGAATCACTCTTTCGAAGAGTGGTTGTCCTTCCAATGAGATTGAGAAGGAACGCATGAGTAGGATTCCCTATGCCTCGGCCATAGGATCCATCATGTACGCCATGTTATGTACTAGACCAGATGTGTCATATGCCTTGAGTATGACAAGCAGATACCAATCCAATCCAGGTGAGAGTCACTGGATTGCTGTCAAGAATATCCTAAAGTACTTGAGAAGAACTAAGGATGCTTTCTTGATGTTTGGCGGTGAGGAAGAGTTGCGTGTAAGGGGTTACACTGATGCAAGCTTCCAAACCGATAGAGATGACTTTAGATCACAGTCGGGATATGTGTTTTGCCTGAATGGAGCAGCGGTGAGCTGGAAGAGTTCCAAGCAAGAGACGGTAGCTGATTCTACAACAGAGGCTGAGTACATTGCTGCAAATGGCGCAGCAAAGGAGGCTGTTTGGATCAGAAAGTTTGTTTCTGAACTTGGTGTGGTCCCTAGCATTGCGGATCCAGTGGAGTTGTTCTGTGACAACACTGGGGCGATCGCGCAATCAAAGGAACCCAGGTCACACCAGAAGTCCAAGCACGTGCTCAGGAAGTTCCATCTGATTCGAGATATTATCGATAGAGGAGACGTTCGGATATGCAAGATTCCTACAGATGATAATCTGTCAGACCCGCTTACGAAACCTCTCACGCAGTGGAAGCATGAAGGGGACACTAGGAGTATGGGCATACGAGATGCGCCAGATTGGCTCTAGTGCAAGTGGGAGACTGTTGGAATAGATGCCCTAGAGGCAATCTAGTTTAGTATGAATTTGTAATTGGCTAGAAATTCATTTATTACTTATTGGATATTTAATATAATGAAGTCCTTAGATTTACAATCGTGTTGTTTATCTTAAATATCCCTAGTCAAGTATAATGATTAAATGGGACAATCATCTATAGACTAGTATGGGGTTGGATTGGTATGGAGATATCACGATCCAACACATAGGTGTGCATTACGGAATGTTGCACTGGATTGACCCATTACCGAGAAGGCTACATACACGTTATGTTGAGTCACAAGTGCTTCTCGGGTACAATGGTATTGTCATCCTTAGACTTGAAGTCACTAGATATTCTAGTTGTGGATCATTGTGATCTTGGTAGCGTTAAACGCTACACCGTAACTGGGTAGTTATAAAGGCGTGTACTGGATACAATGAGAAGCAAGCTTAGAGATCGTAGTGGACGTAGAGAGGATTTGCCCCTCCCACATAACGGGAGCAAATATCCAAGGCCACTCGAGGATAGTGCTTATAGAATGTCTGGCCAGACTCAAATAAATCAATATATGGGATATTGATGTTATTTGCACGAATAAGGCTATTCCATGGATCGAGAAACTAGGGATTGGATATACGAGTGTGACTTGTATGTCTCGTGTCCAATCCGGATATGGAGGCAAAGGGATGAGACAATTACTTGTACAAGGTTGTCTAGATGACTATTCTATTAGTTGGCTAGAATGGATGTTTTGCTAGAAACCGCTCCATATTAGCAAAGAGTTGCTACCAACTAGATAGAACCTATGGGGTCACACGCTATATAGAGTTGTACTAGATTGTGGAATTAATTAATTGGATTAATTAATTAAAAGGATCACTTTGCAAACCCTTGCAAACTTAGTAGGGACTAATTTGCAAGGAAGGGACTAAATTGAATTCTAGTAGGACTAGAATAAGTCCTTTAGGTAGTTAACAAGGAGTTGTTGGACTATATAAAGGACCCTCCTCCTTCCTTCCCTACACACTTTATGCTCTAGAGAGAACATAACAAGAGTAGGAGAGAACAAAGGAGAGAGAGAGCAAGCCACAAAGAGGGACGCCGCCCCCTTTGCCGCCGCCCCTTGTCCCCGACGCCACAAAGGGCCGAACCCCCTTTTGGTGTCTCGTTTTGCGTGATTCCTTCACCCTCCTTTCAATCCGGGCTAGCACCAAGGTGATTGGAGATCTAGGAACAACTCTAGGCGTGGATCAACTATAGAGAACGTGACACTATTCGCGTTTGAAGTCATCAAGGAGAACCCAAAGGTGTGTTTATGATTTCTTACCTTCACTATCGTTATGCATCTAGACTTGTGATCCTTGGAGGGTTTTGCATGGTTGTTTGTTTGATTATGCTTCCGTTTGCGCGATCCATGAATCAAAACCCTACAATGACCTCCCCATCTGGCTTGGTCAAGACTATCCCAATGCCTCCGCATTTCCTTGTTGACGAACCGTCGAAATGGAGCGTCCAATAGGGTACGTCGACTGCATATATCTCAGGTCCTTCGAATTCTTCTTCGATCACGGGCTCGTGGCTGTTATCGGGGAACTGTGCCAACAAATCCGCCACCGCCTGTGACTTGATTGCTCGCGGTCGCACGCATGTGATATCATATTGAGAGATGGTCATGTACCATTTCGCCAATCTTCCCCCAGGAGTGGTGTGAGTCAGAAGATATCGTATGGGATCACTCTTGGTGACCACTACCACTTTGTGCGACGCAAAGTAGTGTCTCAACTTCTCTATCACGAAGAACAGGGCAAGGCAATGACGCTCGATGTCCGTGTACCTCGATTCGGCGGGTTGCACGATGCGAGAGATGTAGTAGATGGGCCTTTCTTGGCCCTCGTACTCCTGAGCCAAGAGTGCTCCTATGGACTTCCTTGTTGACGTCAGATACAGCAGAAGCGGTGATCCCATTTGAGGTGGGATCATTATTTTTGAAGACGTCAGCAGATCCTTCAATTTCCCGAACGCAGCTTCGTGCTCCGGAGTCCAGCTGTATACGGCATCTTTCTTGAGAAGGGCGCTAAAACAGCAGGTGATTTCGGCAATTGCTGGGATGAATCTCCGCATATATGATAACTTTCCCAAAATTGTCTTCAAGGCACTTTGGTTATGGGGCGGTGTCATGTCAGTAATGACTGACACTTTTGCAGGATCAGGCTCGATTCCTTGGCGATGCACTACGCATCCCAAGAACTTCCCTGATGTTACCCCGAACGCGCACTTCATGGGATTCATCTTCAGTTGAAAGCGTCTTCATCTATTGAACACTTTCCACAAATCCGCGAGGTGATATGCTTCCTGCTTGGATTTAACCACCAGGTCGTCCACATAAAATTCCACTTCCTTGTGCATCATGTCGTGGAACAGGGCCATCATGGCCCGCTGATAGGTTGCACCCGCGTTTTTGAGACCGAACGGCATCACTGTGTAGTTGAATACCCCCACGGGAGTAATAAATGCAGTTTTCCGCGCATCTTCAGGGTCCATCTTGATCTGGTTGTACCCGCTGAAGCCGTCCATAAAACTGAACATGCGATGACCCGCCGTCGATTCAATAAGCAGATCAATGTTGGGGAGTGGAAAATCGTCTTTTGGGCAGAAGCGATTGAGATCCCGAAAATCCACGCAGATGCAAAGCTGTCCGTTCTTCTTTACCACTGGCACGATGTTGGCCAGCCATGTGGGGTGATGATTCGGCTCTATGAACTTGGCGTCCAGGAGTTTGACAATCTCCTGTTTGATCTTCACGTTAAGTTCTGGCCTGAAGCTTCTTGTGCTTTGCTTTACCGGCTTAGACCCTGGGATGATGTCTAAACGGTGCATAGTGATACTTGTGTCCAGACCGGGCATCTCATCATACTCCCATGCGAACACATCCTTGTATTCAGTTAGGAGCTATAGCAGTCCTTTCTCCTCCTCGCATGTGAGGTCCGCACTTAGAAAGACTGGCCTTTTCTTTTCTTCGTTCGGGCTTAGGAATACCTCCTTTAGCTCTTGCTTTTGTGGTCTGGGTTTGTCTTCCATACATTCAGGTGCTTCCTTGAGCTTCTCATCTGGAGCGCTCTGCATTGGCTTTGCTGGTACCACAACCTGCTCGATTTGGTTGATTTGTTCAGGGATATCCCCATTCCCGCGTGAGGACATCCCCGCGCACCTTCATATGCGATAGCACTTCTTCCCATTGGCGTAGAAACTCTCTATCTCCTTGCCTTCGGGGTCATGCTTTGCTACTCTCTTCAGAGTATAGACGTTCTTTCGCTGGTAGGAGATCCGTGGCGCCTCTTCCCGCGTGGGCGGCTTTTCTTTGGCATCTTCCCTTGTCACCATTACTCCCGCAGGTGACTGATCCTTGATATCTTCCCATAGGGGTAAAGGAGTAGGGTTGAATGGTCCCGGTGTTTGTTCGTCCGCCATCTCGGTGAACCACACCGCCTCGCTGAGATGTGCTTCATCCAGGTTGAATGGATTTGTTGAAGCCGGTATCTCGACTATTCTGTCGTTCCAAATAGCTTTCATGACTTGGTGAGCTGTTGAAGGAACCGCGTCGAAGCGATGGATCCAGGCTCGACCTATGATCATGTGGTACGTGGTGTTCGCATCTATGACATAGAACTTCGTTGAGCACTTGATTTTGCCGATCTGGACGCCTAGGCGGATCCATCCTATCGTCATTCTGGAGTCGCTTCCAAATCCCATCAGCGGAGATGGACGCCTGACAATCTTGTACTCGGGGATCCCTGCTAGCTTCAATGTGTGGAGCGAAACGACGTTGACCGCTGCTCCTCCATCGAAGAATGCTCTTTTGAACTCGACGCCATTGATGATGGCCGTCACGTACAGGGGCCTCTGGTGGCTCGCATCTGTCTTTTTGTCGCTGGCAGAAAAGGTCATAATCTTTTCTGTAGGGCGAGACGCCCTGATGACTTTCCCATTGGAGACTACAAGATCCTCCTCGTAGTCCTCTGCTATCCTCAAGATTGCTTTCGTCATTTCCGTCCGGCATTTTTCCGAGAAGTTCATCTCGTCAAAGAACCTGCTAAAACCGTGCGACCCCTTCATCCGGTCGGCACGTTCGTCCTCCGTGTCTACACTCTAGTCCTCATTATCATGGACTTCGGCAATGATGGGTAGACCGTCCTGTGCGACCTCTTCCAGATCCACAATCGAGTTTATGGCGATCTCTTTACCTTTCGAGTCTTGCTCCGCATGGGCAGGAAGTGGATTGTTGCGCACATCCTTCCTGTGATCGCTGACGATCAGCTCGCCGTTCTTCATCTTTTGGCTAAATACAATCCTGAGCTTCTTACAGTATGTTGTGGGGTGCATGACCTTGCCGTGGTACTCGCACCACTTCGGGTCCCTCACCATCTCCTTGGAGGGTGCCTTCTCGAGCGGCGGTAGGACACCGTCCTTGCGCCACTGCCTGCAGAGGTCGCTTGCTTCTTCCACCGAACATGGCAGAGGTGGTGCGTCGAAGTTCACAATCTTTGCCTGCTTCTGGGGTGAAACTGTATTGACCTCAGCTTCGCGTCCCCTTTTGTAACTGAATCTCCCGATCTTGTAGGTAGTACCGCTCGAAGATCGCTCCGGAGCGTTTTTCTTTTTCTGCCTCTCCACTATAGGCTCGATGTTCTTCGTGCATTCGGTTAGCTTTGAAAACGTAGGTGTTTGCAGGTTGATGAGCATACCTTTGTATTCATCTCGCATGCACTGCAGGCATATCTCTACAAGCCGACTTTCGAGCATCGGATCTTTGCATTCCAAGGACTTCGCCCTGAACTTCTTGATGAAAGTTATCCCGTCCTCCTCACGCTTCTGATACATCCGCGAGAGGTGGATCATTGTCACCTTCTCTTCCATCTGGAAGAACTTGGTGTAGAAATTTTGGACCATGTCGTCCCAAGTCTTCACGGACCCAGCTTCCAACGTCCGGTACCATTTGTACGCAACATTCCCCAAGGATTTTGGGAACTCTCGCATCAGCAGTTTGGAATCAGCTCCATATGGCCCCATAACATCGATGAAACGCATGACATGTTCATGTGCGTTTCCGTTGACATCTTCGAACTTGTCCCATTTAGGAGCCTTGTACCCCGCCGGGTTAGGCATGAGATAGATCTCCCGCGGGATGGGTGGATCGTTGTCCAGCTTCGGGATGATGGTATCCGCGAATGATTGATGAGCCAGAATAGTGTCCATGCGCTTCTGCAGAGACGTCATACATTCTGGAATGCTTCCCTCATTAACAGGAGGAGGGGTTGCCGTAGGCGGAGGCGACACATATGCCGCTGGAGGGTTGGGGACATATTGGCCGTTCACATTGCCCCAGATCGCCGTTTGAGGAGGCAAGGGATACTGCGAAGCCGGGTTAGGTACCAGGGCCGGAGTATGAGCAGTGAGAGGCAACATTTGAGCTGTTGACCCTTGAATTGAAGGCAGCTGCGTAGTCGCCGGTGGAGTCTGCAAGTTAGGGTTGGCAGGTGTGGTTGACACTCCCAGTCCTTGAGCGGTAGGGGCTCCTCCTCCCGGAGAAACAGCGGTAGCTGGTGAAGGGTTTGGCGCAAGAGTGCCCAGGACGGCCATGATCCGTTCTAGCTGCACAGATTAAGCTTTGAGGGCCTTCGCCTGACTCTGGATGGTAGCGTCCAAGGCCTCTAGCGTCGGGGCATCACCGGTGGTCGTAGGAGTGCGGCGGGCCTCCTCTCCTGAGGCGGCTTCGGTGGAAGGCGATCTGTTACTGACATCATCCTCCTGAGACATGGTTGCTTTTGCTGGTAGGTTCACGTCGGGTTCACCAAAATGTGCACAAGAGATTCCGGCGGGGAGACCTCCGTGTACACCGTATGTAGAGGATCAGAGATAGCACAGGAAGAGTCGGGTTGTGTGTAGGGAGAGAGTAAGGCAGTAGTAATGTCTGAGAGAGAGACAGAGGTTTGGCAGAGCTTCCGCGTATGGCTAGTGTGTCCTCCTTTGTACGGAAAGGTTAACGTCCTATATATAACAGAGAACGTGATCGTTGCAGTGTGGTTAATGCACCCATTAATGGCGGCTTAATTAGCTTAACCACAACAGCACGTTCGTCCGCGTATATAGGGACCGTTACAGCACGTTATGCGCGAATACCAGAACCGTTATGGGGTTGACCGGGTTTGACCGGATTGACCGGGTTTATGGAGCTTGTGCCATAAATCTCTCAAAGCAGTTACTAAAGGTCGCGCGCGGGCTTGGCTCGCACGCGACAGGGCTTACTCTAGCCTCCAAACCACTAAGTCCCTAAAAGTCCCGTGCAGTGGTATGCGAGGGCTCTGTCTCGCAGCCCCCACATGGATCAGCGCGGCTGGTGATCCAGCGTGTGTGGAGCACAATATGGTGTGCTGGATGGTTGCCACGTGGCCAAGATCTGTCAGCTCAGAAAGCACTATCTACACCAACCAACCACCACCCACCGCACCGCGCCACGTCCCGGCACGGCTCGTGCCCGAACCCGAACCCAAGACCGAGACCGAGCCGAGCCGGCCGGACGGACGGACGGCGTCGGCGCGCGCGCGCGCGCTTGTGTGGGTTCGACCATTGTCTAGGTCCTCTCTCCTACACAAAATGTTTATCACCCAAAGGGCGTGCTCTTAGTACTCAACCCTTGAGTAGATGAACTACTCTTCTCTTCCTCATTTCCAAGATGTGGGTGCATTTAAAATTGAGCAATCGAAGTGGCCAACTTCAACGCCTAATTTCTCATTCACCCGTTAATGGTTTTCGACGTTTGGGATCTTGAATCGATCCCCTTGTTACCTAGTTTAAGAATATGTTAAAGTTGATCCAAGTACTTAATTATAACTTGACTGAAATTGGGTAACAAAAGCATGTCTTGAAAACCATTTTTACAACAATCCCCCACAGGAATGACAAATTAGCGTTTATGCTCAAAGTGTCGATCTCATTTGTGGATTTCTCTCAGTGGTAATTAATTGCCTAAGGAAAGGTGGTCATAGACTTTGAACCTTTCCCTTAGTGAGATACTATAGGGTATACTGGCTAGACAGTGTGCGAAGCGCTTTGAACTGTTTTGCCGTGTCGTATACCTTGTCGATAGTAACCACACAACTAAATACCGAAACATAGTTGGTTCTCATGGTTGTGTTCATTTTGGACTTGAAACACTTTGCCTGGTCTTCATGAGTAGTCTTTAGAGGAGTGTAGCCTTTTTCATCCTCCTAGAACCGGCCCCAGTTCCTACTCACATAGGTGAGACACATTTAAGGGTATCAATCCATACTCTTCTTAAAATGTGATCTCATTAAAAGAATTGCTTACCCTGGTCCTATCACTCTTCGTCCTAGGAATGGGATTGAAACGTAGTTTCATTTTTACGAGTGATTTTATATTTGCACAAATAGGTAGGTTGTCCCTTTTGAACCTAGTTCTTGGGATCTCCAGTCACCTAGGTTGGGTTTGCCGCTATTGTGCAACTCTTACGAGATAGGCTTTAGCCCCATTCCTCTCGACGAACTTGCAACCGATTTCTCGATAGACCTTTGGTCAGCGGATCCGCTATATTTTCCTTTGACTTTACGTAATCGATCGATATTATCACTTGTGAGAGAAGTTGTCTTATAGTATTGTGTCTTCGACGAATGTGTCGATACTTACCATTATATATACTATTTTGTGACTTTGCTATTGCCGACTGGCTATCGCAGTGAATGCATATAGCAGGCACCGGTTACGGCCATATTGGAATGTCTTCAAGGAAATGACGAAGCCATTCTGCTTCTTCCCCTGCCTTGTCTAATGCTATGAACTACGATTCCATAGTAGATCTTGCAATGCACGTCTGCTTTGAAGACTTCCAGCATATTGCTGCTCCTCCCAGTGTGAATACATAATAACTCATGGACTTGGAATCTTTTGTATCAGATATCCAATACGCATCGCAATATCCTTCTAGAACAGCAGGATAATTGGAATATTGTAATCCTAAGTTGTTGGTGTATCGTAGATACCTTAATACCCGGATCAACGCTGTCCAGTGATCCTTTCCAGGATTACTAATAAAACGACTGAGCTTTCCAACTGCTTGTGCGATGTCTGGCCTTGTACAATTCATTATGTACATCAGGCTTCCTATTATTTGCGCGTACTCAAGTTGTTTGATTGTCGAACCGCGATTTTTGGCGAGATACATGCTTGTGTCGACTGGTGTTTTTACTTGTTTGCTACTATCTTTGTCAAACTTTCGAGAACTTTCGCGATATAGTGAGACTGAGATAATGCATACCCCGAGGATGTCTTAGAAACCTTGATTCCTAAAATGACGTCAGCCACCCCTAAATCTTTCATATCAAAGCTTGTCTACAATAACCCTTTGGTGGAACATATTGCTTTCTTGTTGTTTCCAAAAATCAACATGTCATCAACGTATAGGCATAGGATGACACACATCAGTGTTTATTTTAGAATATACACACTTGTCGCATTCATTGGTTTTAAAACCATTTGTTGACATAACTTTGTCAAATTTTTCATCCACTGTTTGGGTTCTTGTTTTAATCCATATAAGGATTTCTTTAGTCAACAATATTTGTTTTTGCTTCCTGGAACTTGAAACTCTTCAGGTTGTTCCATATAAATTTCTTCTTCTAGTTCTCCATTTAGGAATGTCGTTTTAACATCCATTTGATGAATTTCAAAATTAAAAATTGCTGCAATTGCAACTAACATTCGAATAAATGTTATTCTAGTGACCGGGGAATAAGTGTCGAAGAAGTCTAAACCTTCCTTTTGTTTGTATCCTTTTGCGACAAGTCTAGCTTTATACATGTCGATGGAACCATCCGATTTAAGATTTCGCTTAAATACCCATTTGCAACCTAATGGTTTGCATCCTTGAGGAAGATCAACTAATTCCCACGTATTATTATGGAGAATTGATTCGATTTCGCTTTTTACCGCTTCCTTCCAATAGGGTGCCTCAACACTTGACATAGCTTCTTTGTAAGTCGCAGGATCATTTTCTACCATATAGGTAAGAAACTCCGGACCAAATGTTTTAGGAGCCTTTTGCCTTTTACTTCGTCTAGGCTCTTCCTCTAAGTTTTCTTCAAAAGCTATGTCATGCGACCGTTTATAAGATAATTGTGTTTTCATTTCTTTATAAGGAAAGATATCCTCAAAGAATGACGCATGTGCCGATTCGATGATGGAATTCTCATGAATATCTGGAATCTCTGATTTATGAACCATAAAACGGTAGGCGCTGCTATTTAATGCGTACCCAATGAAGACGCAATCAATTGTCTTTGGACCTAACTTTACGTTCTTGGGTAATGAAGTAACCACTTTTGCAAGACATCCCCAAGTTCTTAGATGCTTGTATGAGGGTTTACGCCCTTTCCATAACTCGTATGGATTTTTGTCCATTTTCTTTCCATAATTGGCTGTTAATAGCGCTTCCCCCCACAAGTTTTGTGGTAAACCCGAACTTAAGAGTAATGCGTTAAGCATTTCTTTTAGGGTCCTATTCTTCATTTCTGCCACTCCATTTTGTTGAGGTGTATATGGTGCTGAAGTTTGATGGATTATTCCATTTTCTGCGCATATAGTTGCGAATGGAGAATCATATTCTCCTCCTCGATCACTTTGAAGTATTTTAATATTTTTATTGAGTTGATTCTCTACTTCGGCTTTGAATTGTTTGAAAGCATCTAATGCTTCATCTCGGCTATGCAGCAAATAAACATAGCTATATTTGGTACAATCATCAATGAAGGTAACAAAATACTTTTTGCCACTTCTTGTTTGGATAAACTTTAAATCACAAATATCGGTGTGAATAAGTTCAAGAGGACTTGTTGTTTTTGTACCAATCGGTTGAAACGATTGTCTTGTCATTTTTGCCTCTACACAAATTTCACATTTGTGATTTTCATCGATAGAAACTTTTGGAAGATGATCGGTATTCATTAATTTACGAATTGATTCGTAATTAACATGTCCTAATCTTTCATGCCATAAACAAGAAGAAGAAAGAGAAGACTCCGACAAATAGTTAAATATTGCTTTATTATTCACTGCGGAAACAACCATTACATTGAGCTTGAAAAGCCCATCCTTCAAGTTACCCCTTCCTACATACTCCCCATTTTTGATAACACAAACTTGTCGGATTCAAAGACAAGTTTGAAACCCTTTTTGCTAAGTACAGAACCTGAAACAAGGTTTTTCGTAATGTCGGAGACATGTAATACATCATTAAGTACAAGTTTCTTTCCGGACGTCATTTTGAGAATCAATCGTCCCTTTCCATTGACCAAAAATGTGGCCGAGTTACCCATGTAGAGTTGTTCCTCGTTCTCGACTTCTTCATATTCGGCAAACATGTTCTTTTCGGCGCAAATGTGGCGAGTAGCCCCGGTGTCAACCCACCATTCGTTTGGATTTCCTCCGGCGAGATTGACTTCGAAGATTACGGCGGCAAAGTCTTTATCATTGTTTCCTTCGGTGAGGTTTTCTTCCGGCTTCTTGCCCTTGAAAGTGTTTCTCCTTTTGCGGAAATCCTTCTTCATGTGACCGAATTTCCCACAAATGAGACACTTTCCCGCGAACCTCTTTTTCTCTTAAGGGCCACTTGCCTTCCTCCTTTTGTGATTTTTCTTTTCTGGGACTCCCTCCACAATGTTGATCCTTGAATGGTAACTTATTGAGGGTCTTTCGTCGGCGATCCGGTTTCCTTCCTCAATGCGTAGGCAGACAATTAGTTCCTCCATCTTCATCTCTTTGCGCTTGTGTTTCAGGTAGTTCTTGTATGCTTTCCATGACGGTGGAAGCTTGTGAATCATGACTGCAACGAGAAATTCCTCGGGCAGAATCATGCTTTCGGCTTGCACATCATGGATGAGGCATTGGAATTCCTGAACCTGTGACATAATAGATTTGGAATCCACCATCCTAAACTCCATAAAATTTTCTACTACAAATTTCTTGGCTCCCGCATCCTCTGTTTTATATTTCTTTTCTAGGGAGAGCCATTGTTCTTTTGCAGTTTTTACAGAACAATAGACATTGTACAGTTGATCATCTAAGCTATTAAGAATGTAATTTCTGGCAAGGAAGTCAGAATGCTTCCAAGCGTCAACTGCGACGAGTGCTTCTGCATCTGTGTTTGATGGAGTTTCAGGCGCATCATCCCTTAGGTATTTCTCCAAACCTAAGGTGGTAACATAGAAGAGCATTTTCTGCTGCCAACGCTTGAAATCATTCCCCGTGAATTTTTCGGGTTTTTTCTGCCGTCATTGCGTTGACCGGAACAACCGGTTTGGCAGCCGCTGTCGCCATGTTGGCAGATTAGCCGAACGAGTTTCAGTACCAGTTTCTGACATTGCTGAAGATACAAATGTCTCAGCAAACAGAAAGAAAGTAGAAGAAGAGAAGAGTACAGAATAATAAAAAACTGTAAACTAATCTGAAAATAATCCTGTTAAAAATTCTGTGTAAAACAGATTCTTTTAAACACCTATTGAAATATTACTTTTGTAGGAAAGTTGATAGGTGTATTAAGAAGAATCTGAAACAGATAGATTAACAGAAATAATGAAAAAACATAAACAATAAAACTTACAGATAGTTAAATTGCCGAACGCTGAAGCAAGATAGAAGACAGTCTCGTTGTTCATGAAACGATCTCCGTGAAGTAATATTTTCCCCCCACAATTAGTTGTGCTTCGTTTTATTTATCTACAGACACGGGCAAATTTACTTCCCAGGATGAAATTCTTCACGTACTGCACACGAAAGCACAATCTGCAGTACCGGCGAACCGAACTTTGTTTTGAGAAAAACTGGTAGTGAGTGAGAGAGAGAGAGAATTGTTGCTGGAGTTCGGATGGGAAAAACTGAGAGAGGAAGGCTGATTTTATAGGCAGGGAGAGGAGCGGTTACATAACCGTTTGTGACTGTTCAAATTTGAACAGCAACGGTTGTAACTGTTTCAAAAGTTACAACTGTTAAGGACAGTTAATAACTGTTTCGGGTTGGACATCAGACTAGTAATATTAACTACAAACGGGCTGAATTAAAAGTTAGTTTCTGGCCCACCGCGCCACGTCCCGGCCCGTGCCCGAACCCGAACACGAACCCGAGACCGAGACCGAGACCGAGACGGACGGACGGCGGCCCTTAGTACTCAACCCAAAGGGCGTGCCCTTAGTACTCAACCCTTGAGTAGATGAGCAACTCTTCTCTTCCTCATTTCCAAGATGTGGGTGCATTTAAAATTGAGCAATTGAAGTGGCCAACTTCAACGACTAATTTCTCATTCACCCGTTAATGGTTTTCGACGTTTGAGATCTTGAATCGATCCCCTTTTTACCTAGTTTAAGAATATGTTAAAGTTGATCCTAGTTCTTAAATATAACTTGACCGAAATTGCGTAACAAAAGCATGTCTTGAAAACCAATTTTACAACACATAGTTGATATTCGAACGCTCGCATTCATCAAGCCACTCACTATATATGTCAACCGGAGCAGTCAAAGTTGTTATCGTGGTGCTGAAGCTCGCTTGGCAGTGCCAGCACGTCGCTTCCCCGATCGAGTTCTTCATGTCAATGCGGCATGCAACGCCGCTGCTCTGACTGCAGAAAGGACAGGTGAAAGTTGTACCTAGCTTGTCTGTCTTCTTCCTTGGCACTGGCTTCGCTCTTGACTTCCTCTTCGCCATAGACCCCAACAAATACCTCGCAGATTAATTCAAATAAAAGCACGAATTCTTTGTGATAAAAAGCACTAAAAAAATTGTGAGGGCAATTGGCAGTGTTTATAAAGAGCTTTAGAGACTTGGAGGACAAGTAATTTTATAGAATCAAAAATCATAAACCTATTACTAGTACAAAACAGAGTACTAAAAAGAAGGGATAATTTACAGTTTTCACCCTCGAGTTTATGTAAATAGGCAGTTCCTACCCTTACTGTTCATCAATTGACAGGGGCACCCTTATTTTGTGTAATAATAATTACAAATTATACCCCTCCGTCCATTTCCGTTAGGGAACCGTTAAGTGATAGTGGGGTTCACTTCTGGGGTATTTTTATTCCAATTTTACCCCTGAATTTTGATAATTTACACTTATTACCCTCAAGTTTAGGTAAATATGCAATGCACACCCTTACAGTTTGTCAATTGGCATGGAACAGCCTTATTTTGCGAGTTGGCAGTGGGGTACACATTTGGGTGTTTGGTTGATGCCTATTATGTCCTCAAGTGATATATAATGTCCTTTTAACATTTAAAAACTTCGGTATTACTATTTATACCACTAAATTGTATGACTCTTTTATCTCTCTATGGATGGTTATAAATTATTACAGATCATATTTTGTTGTTGTCAAAAGGTAAATTTTTCGACAATGAAAACCAACACTGAGTGAATAAGTTTTATTTAACAAAATTAATTATGATAGAGTACTTGTCAAATATCAACATCAACTTGTAGTTTGTTTACTAGAATGATAATAATTTTTGTAAAGTCAAACTAAATAATATCATCGAAAATTATTCGAAGCTAAAATAAAGAGGATTATAGTAGTTTTTTTTGTTAAAGATTATAGTAATTAATACAACCCAAGTTTATTTACATTCAAGCATTCAATTAAAAAAATCAAACATTCAGCTTGCTGTAATATAATAGAAAATGCTTGTCAACAGAAGAAAAACACATTAGATAGAAAGAGATACGTAGAAAACAGACACAATTCTATTACTATCTAGCAACATCTTAAATAAATTACAAAAGAGAATAAATTAAAAAATACCTTTTTTGCGTCTTTCCCTCTCTCTCTCTCTCTCTCTCTCAACTGAATACGTGCCGTCCTGGATCCACCTAAAACGTTTTTTTTCCGCATCTATTGGATGACTCAGTTATTTAGACTTGCAGAAATGAAGTTTACACATATGCGATATTTTTTTCATCCGAATTGAGTGCTTTCTATAAATTGCGGTAGATTGATTAAATTCCCATCTTTTTTCACCCATCGCCGTCGGAGAGTCACATAGGCAATTATTCGGTGGCAATAACAGAGAATTTTTTTAATGCTCCATTAGAGCATCACGTGGTGCTCTACAACCAATGAAAATGCAACACTTAAACGAATTGACAGTGATTGGTAGACACTCATTGGTTGTAGAGCACCACGTGGTGCTCTTTTGGAGCACTAAAAAATTGCTCGCAATCTTAAATGAACCGACAAATCATGGATAGATTGATCTTTGTCGTACTTACCCGTTTTTATTGGAGTCTGTCTAAATTAAGGGTGTCTCCTGCCGATTGGCAAACAGTAGGGGAACTCAATGCCTATTTACCATAACCGGATGGTACTTTGTGTAAATTACCCTATAAATATTGACTAAAGGTACAAGGGCAAAGTAGTACTTTCGCATTTTCCATCCATGACCGTTACAATCATCCAAAATAGGGGTATTCTCTGTCAATTGATGAACAGTAAGGGTAGGGGTTGCCTATTTACATAAACCTAGGGGTACAAAATGTAAACTACCCAAAAAGAAGTGGAGAACTAATTAAGGAAACCACAAAATTCTGATGCTTAGTCCCTGGACTTTCTATTTCTTGTCAAATTAGTCCAACATTTTGTATGTAGGGAAAAAGACATTTTTAACCCTCAGGTTTGATGCAAAGACACTTCCACCCTTTCCTGTTTGGGGAAAGACACTTTCACCCCTTCCGTGTTCCAAACTCAGGACACTTACACCGCTATGTCATATCATACGCTAGGAGAGAAAATTTATCACACTTTCTTAATATAAGAAAAATTAAGAAAGAAGACTACAATTAGAACTTGATCGAGTTGGCTAACAATTTACTGGGAATTCATGTGATGTTGTATCTTGAACAAGCGACTGTACCCAGATCAATTCGCGTTTCTTGAATTTTGGATGATTCTAGTACCTTTGACACACTCCATTACTCCAAATCCAACTAACTACCAATTTAGAAATGATACAAAAAAATGTCCGCAATCAGATATCATGAGAGCTTGATTTTCACAAACTGCATACTGTAGGAATTAAGTATGTTTTAGGATCAGTATGTCATCTTAGGAATTAAGTGTATTTGAGGATCAGTGTGTCTTCTTAGGAATATGTAAACAAGAAAAAAAGTCAATGGCAAAATGTTACAAGTTCAAATTAATGGTTGAACTACGATAATTGATGTTTTGATAATGAGTATCGATTAAATGGTTTGAAGCAATGTGCTGGGGTTGAATCGATCGGCGGCAGAAAGGTATAGGTATGGGTGGGTTGCGGCGGTGACGATTGTTGTGCACGTCTGAGATAAAAGGAGGTTGGACTACTGGTTGTGGCTAGGTTTTTGGGTATTGGGTGAGGATACGAACATTTCACCGAGTTGTGCGAGTTACATACTTGAACATGTAAAAGATCGAGAATTGTGGAGGTGTCAAATTACTGTAATGCAATACAAAAGCATGTCGAAGTCGAACCTCAAATCTGAAATATTGTGATTTGTGACGCGATGTTGCCACTACTGTGAGATTTCCTCTGCTAGGGTTTAGATGAATTATGAATTTTATTATTCCAACGACACCAAATAGCTAGAGTTTAAGCTTGTAAATATCGCAATAAACATGTTATAACCCTAGTACTTGTCCGTCTATCAACAACCAAAACAAAACAATCAAGTCCCCGTAGGTTTACAAGTCAGAAAGTAAATTCATAGTCTTCAAACGATCCAACAACAATTGAATGCCTACACGATTATTCTCAAGCAACGATACGTCGCAACCATCGCTCTACTCTTCATCTTGGTTTGCCTTTTCGCATTCATCAATCCACTCGCTGTACAAATCTATGGGCTCCGTCAGGGACGTTATCGTGGTGCTGAAGCACTCCTTGCAATTCCAGCAAGTCAGCTCCCCGATGGAGTTCTTCTGGTCGAAGCTGCACTCCACCGATTCGGCGTGATTGCAGAACGGACATGTGAAGCTTGTGTCGAGTTTGGCCATCCTCTTCTTTGGTGGTGGCTTCGCTCGAGACTTCCTCTTCCCCATAACTACCGAAGTGATAGAAAAAGCTACGCTTGTGAGAGAGATTTCACAACAATAAACCCTTGATATAGTTCCTTTGATGCGAGCAATCAATGTAAAAAACGAAAGCCTGGGCTAGAACTTATATATAGGGTGGAGAGACTTGAAGAACAAGCAACTCGAAACCCGAAACGTTAATAGAAATCCCATTACGTGTAATATTGCTCCCTAAAATAAACATAATATTTCCAATTACATAAGTGGATTTCTAAAACAAATATCCAAGTATAGATAGAGGTACGGTAATAAAAAAATGCGTATTTACAAGTTTAGTCCTTGAATGTCCTTTTTTTGTCAATACAGCCAGTGTCAAATTCAAACCACAATCACAGAAAAAGTACATAGAAATATTTTAATTGGTAGACGACCAGTTCCAGCAGGTCACCATTCAGGCAATAAAACAACGCAAAAAACGGATAAAATTATTAATAATCAGCTTCATAAATTATGAAAACTGCATAGAGCGGATAAACAAGCATAAAAACTGATAATATACTAAAACAATTTACAAAATACACCAAATAACAGATAAAAACGTTAATTAATGTACTTAACAAAACATGAACAACATTAATCTCGTTCTTGAGATAACTCAAACCCATACATCCCCAACACCCTAGAAAGAGTTTGGGTAACTGATTCACTAAGACTAGTTGTAGTTGACGTTGGAAATCATCTTTGTTGCGTTGATTGAGATATGATTTGTCATTGTGATTTCGATTGACCGACATCTTGACCGGAAACATCAAATAGAGGATTATTGATGCAGGAGAAAATTGACGATTCGTCGAATTCAGAAACGTTGTTTCGGTCTAAACGGAGAATCAGAGGCAGAATAGAAGGCTTGAAAATCGGATCGAACCATACACAATTCTGAATAGAAACGACGTTTTTAAGAGAATTATCGTGACTATGTCAAGAGCACCACGCTGTTTTAGCCAAATTCTTCTGTTTAAGGGACAATATTATTAGTTTTGATATTTCCAGTAATTATTTCTTTATTAAGTAGAATTTCAATTTGAACCTGATGTGGTTGATCATTTAGCCATGTATTTTATTGGGTTAGAATTATTATTTAGCATTAATTTTAGACTTTTAACTATATTTTGAATAGTTAAACTTTTCAGCAACTTAAGGCCGGATTGTTGATAGCTTTCAGGAGCTTAATGATTATTGAGCTTCTTTACATAAAACATGAAGTTCTATATGAAACCTAGAGAGGTTCTTTCATGATTTTCTCTTTTGTTCGTTACTTCTTGTTGCTCCAAAAAACACATTGATTTAGCCCGACCTAAGTTGGAATCAGAGCACAGAGCTCCGTGGAAAGAAAATTTTCATAAAGTCTAAGCCCTTATGATGATACATGATCTCAAGACAAAACACCCGTATCTACAAGAGGCATGTTGTAGTGTTAACCCATCGCCTAGCGGTGCGGGATATGCAGATCTGGATGTAGGTGGAGGGTCTTCAGAGCATGACCTAGTTCTTTGAGCCCCTTGGGGGCGCTATCTAGGCTCCTGACGAGGAGTGAATCTGGACTGCTGGCGTGGACCGATTCGGGTCTCTGATGAGGGGTATCTGGCGTGCATGTGGCACGCATCTTGCGAGCATCTGGTTTTGGTGCAGTCTTGTAGGATTCGTGGGAGTTAGAGAAGCACATGGCGCATCTCGCGCATACATTGCAGGAACTCGTGGGAGTTGGAGCAACATGTGGTGCATCTGGTTCCGCATATTGCTTCTGAACTTTTGGGGAGATCATCCGTGTGAAAATATCTTCCATCTAGTGAGGATAAGAGATGACTTTATTTTTGTGGAGAAGCTTGTGGTTATAGTTCAGGTGGTTGAGAGGATTCAAGGCAATGTGGAAATTTGTTAAAGAGCCTTGAATCAAGTTACCAGGACCCGACGACAAGTCAAAGACAATGGAGGAACAAGTTGTAGCAAGTGGAGGGATCTAGGATCTCGTACTAGCAGCAGGGAGCTCGTACGAGCAGACTTGTGCTCCTACGAGCATGTCAAGAATTCTTAGGAACAGGTTCTGGGCTGCTACGGGTTGGGTTGATTCCAAGTTGATTTGGGGCGGCTAATAGCTTGCTTAGGTTACAGAAAGCGTTCCTTATGCTTATATAGGAGATGTAGGTTGTGTCTACACTTGCTGTATTAGTGTGTAATATATCTTGAAGTGTTTCTTTCATAATTAAATATTTCTGGAATACCGGCTCCGTTTGAGCATTCCCGACCAATTAACTTTCTTACCCAGTAGTTCTAAAGTTAGTTCCCGAATTTCGGTTTTTATAAAATATTACATCAGACTCACGTGTACTATAAATTTTACTAAAAAATATAATATAATCTATCACATTCAACTGCCGAAGATTAATGGAACTTAGAAGCTCCACCGAAAACTTAATCTAACTCATTCACACAATAGCTGCAATTATTCTAAACGACGCACCCTTTCAAAAGGACTTCTCCAAAAGTATACAACATTGGATTATTATTACCAATACGAATCCTCTATATCAAAGAGTAGTAGAATTTCACAAATACATAAGCAACATTAACCACATGTTCTTGACTTCTTGCCAATAACTGAGCTATCCATCCACAATAACTCAGTGATTTCCCAAGCGCGACTCATGCCCAGCTATTCGTAGCAACCATAGTTAATATTCGAACGCTCGCATTCATCAAGCCACTCACTATATATGTCAACCGGAGCAGTCAAAGTTGTTATTGTGGTGCTAAAGCTCGCTTGGCAATACCAGCACGTCGCTTCCCCGGTCGAGTTCTTCATGTCAATGCGGCATGCAACGCCGCTGCCGTGACTGCAGAAAGGACAGGTGAAAGTTGTACCCAGCTTGTCTGTCTTCTTCCTTGGCTCTGGCTTCGCTCTTGACTTCCTCTTCGCCATTGACGGATCAAACTACTCGCAGATTAGTTCAAATAAAAACCCCAATTCTTTGCGATGAAAAAGACTAATTTATTTCTCTGTGATTGATGCAAATCGTGAGAGAAATAGGCCTAAATCGTGAGAGAAATAGGCCTAGACTAGTGTTTATATAGAGCTTTAGAGACTTGGACGACAAGTAATTTTATAGAATCAAAAATCATAAACCTATTATTACTGGTACAAAACAGAGTACTAAAAAGAAGTGGAGAGCTAATTAAGGAAACAACAAAGTTCTGATGCGAGTCCCCGGACTCTCTATGCCTTGTCAAATTAGTCCAACCGAGTGTTATTTATTTATTTTTATTTTTTTTGAGAAGCAAGTGTTATTTTGTATGTAGGGCAACATACATTTTCACCTCTTCAGGTTTGATGCAAAGACAGTTCCACCCTTTCTTGTTTGAGAAAAGACACTTTCACCTCTTCTGTGTTCCAAACTCAGGACACTTACACGGCTATGTCATATAAATTTATCACACTTTCTTAATATAAGAATAATTAATAAAGAAGACTACGATTAGAACTTGATCGAGTTGGCTAACAATTTACTGGGAATTCATGTGATGTTGTATCTTGAACAAGAGACTGTACCCAGACCAATTCACGTTTCTTGAATTTCGGATGATTCCGGTATCTTTGACACACTCCATTACTCCAAATCCAACTGACTACAAATTCAGACATAATAAAAAAAATATGTAAGCAATCGGATATCATGAGAGCTTGATTTCGCAAACTGCATACTGAGGGAATTAAGTGTGTTTTAGGATCAGTATATCTTCTTAGAAATTAAGTGTGTTTGCGGATCAGTGTGTCTTCTTAGGAATATGTAAACAAGAAAAAAAGTCAAATGGCAAAATGTTACAAGTTCAAATTAATGGTTGAACTACGAAAATTTATGTTTTGAGACTGGAGTATCGATTAAATGGTTTGAAGCAATGTGCTGGGGTTGAATTGATTAGGCAGAAAGGTATAGGTATGGGTGGGTTGCGGCGGTGCCAATGGTTGTGCACGTCTGAAATAAAAAAGAGGTTGGACTTGTGGTTGTAGCTAGGTTTTTGGGTACTGGGTGAGGATACGAACACTTCACCGAGTTGTGCGAGTTACATACTTGAACATGTAAAAGATCGAGAATTGTGGATCTACCACGCATAGAATCAAAAGAAGAAGGTGTCAAATTATTGGGATGCGATGCAAAAGCATGTCGAAGTCGAACCTCAAATCTGAAGTATTGTGATTTGTGGCGCGATGTTGCCACTACTGTGAGATTTCCTCTGCTAGGGTTTAGATGAATTATGAATTTTATTATTCCAACAACACCAAATAGCTAGAGTTTAAGCTTGTAACTATCGCAATAGACGTGTTATAACCCTAGTACTTGTCCGTCTATCAACAACCAAAACAAAACAATCAAGTCTCCGTAGGTTTACAAGTCAGAAAGTAAATTCATAGTCTTCAAACGATCCAACAACAATTGAATGCCTACACGATTATTCTCAAGCAACGAACTCAGTATCATCTACGTCGCAACCATCGCTCTACTCTTCATCTTGGTTTGCCTTTTCGCATTCATCAATCCACTCGCTGTACAAATCTATGGGCTCCGTCAGTGACGTTATCGTGGTGCTGAAGCACTCCTTGCAATTCCAGCAAGTCAGCTCCCCGATTGAGTTCTTCTGGTCGAAGCTGCACTCCACCGATTCGGCGTGATTGCAGAACGGACATGTGAAGCTTGTGTCGAGTTTGGCCATCCTCTTCTGTGGTGGTGGCTTCGCTCGAGACTTCCTCTTCCCCATAACTACTGAAGTGACAGAAGCAGCTACGCTTGTGAAACAGATTTCAGAATAATAAACCCTAATTATCTTTCCTTTGATGCAAACAATCAGTGTAATAAACGAAAGCCTGGTCTAGAACTTATATATAGGGTGGAGAGACTTGGAGAAGAAGCTACTCCAAACCCGAAACGTTAATAGAAATCCCATTACGTGTAATATTGCTCCCTAAAATAAAGGACAAACAAGTACTAATATAAACATAATATTTCTAATTACATAAGTGGATTTCTAAAAGAAAGATCCAAGTATAGATAGAGGTATGGTAATAAAAAAAAAGACGTATTTACAAGTTTAGTCCTAAAATGTCCTTTTTTTGTCAATACAGTCAATGTCAAATTCAAACCACAATCACAGAAAAAGTACACAGAAATAATTTGGTAGACGACCAGTTCCAGCAGGTCACCATTCAGACGATAAAACAACGATAAAACGGATAAAATTATTAATAATCAGCTTTATAAATTATGAGAAATGCATAGAGCGGATAAACAAGTATAAAAACTGATAATATACTAAAACTATTTACAAAATACACCAAATAACAGATAAAAACGTTAATTAATGTACTTAACAAAACATGAACAACATTAATCTCGTTCATGAAATAACGCAAACCGATACATCCCCAACACCCTAGAAAGAGTTTGGGTAACTGATTCACTGAGACTAGTTGACGTTGGAAATCACCGTTTGTTGCGTTGATTGAGATAGGATTTGTCACTGTGATTTCGATTGACCGACATCATGACCGGAAACATCAAATGGAGGATTATTGATGCAGGAGAAAATTGACGATTCGTCGGATTCAGAAACGTTGTTTCGGTCCAAACGGAGAATCAGAGGCAGAATAGAAAGCTTAAAAATACGGATCGAACCATACACAATTCTGAATAGAAACGACGTTCTTAAGAGAATTCTCGTGACTATGTCAAGAGTACCACGCTGTTTTAGCCAAATTCTTCTGTTTAACGGACTATACTATTAGTTTTGATATTTCCAGTAATTATTTCTTTATTAAGTAGTATTTCGATTAGAACCCAATATTTCCAGTAATTATTTTTGAATAGTTAAACTTTTCAGCAATTTAAGTCCGGATTGTTGATAGATTTCAGGAGCTTAATGATTATTGAGCTTCTTTACATAAAACATGAAGTTCTATATGAAACCTAGAGAGGTTCTTTCATGATTTTCTCTTTTGTTCGTTACTTCTTGTTGCTCCAAAAACACCTTGATTTAGTCCGATGTAAGTTGGAATCAGAGGTCAGAGCTCCGGGGGAAGAAAATTTTCATAACCGTGGTGCGTGGACGACCTTGCTACTGTGGGCAGGTTCGGGCCGAGATGTGATGACCCGTCACACAATTTATTAATAAAACTTATCGATTAACGATAAACGCGCTGATCAATATCAACTAGTCTGACACTTTCAGACAGCCAAAAACTCACCAGCGGGACATACAGTCCCCGAAACACCCAAGAAGATTCCGTCACAGAGTTCCCACTCCTCACAGACATCACCAAGCAGTGAATAGCGCCGGTTTCGCCGAATCAGAAACCGCAGAGGCAGAGATTCGGTTCCGTCACGTGTTTTCAACACAAGGGCGCCCTTCCACATGCGTAACTATCGTCTTCTCATTGACCGACAAAACTCCATAATAGTCACAAATGGTCCAGAGATAGCCGATTAAGGTTCCTGTGTTCGTTTTGAAGATACAAACAACCACCAACCTCGATTGATACAGATCCTGGTTTGTCCGACACCGTCGATTCAAGACCACGAAGGGTCGGCCGTTGAATCTGTTGTTTTTCAATCCGGCGTTTTCTTGCCCAAAACCCTGGTTGCTCTCATTTCTCTCTAAAACAACCCGGGATCTTGGTTCAGGGTTAAAGAGACAATCGATAACCAAAAGTTGAATATTAACTATTAAGATTACATTTCATCTAAAAAATATAACAATCTTGAGAAGATAAGTTTACAAATTTAATGTGATTTGAAATATTCTATGTGATCTACTAAAGTGATCTAATTTAAGCTGAACATCTTTGTCTCAATCCGTGTCCCCATCCCCCACCTTGATTGGTGACCGAAGGTTTTAAAATAAAAAAAGCCGACACAGTTTTGAAGAAAATGATCAGTAAAAACTGAGTAAATACACACTACGACATGTAAAGTATCGAGTGGTACACAAGCATGAGTTGAAATAAATAAAGATATTTGAAATATTAATAAGTAAAAGTGTTGGGAGTTTATGAACAAGTATAAGTCATCGCGTAGCAAGAACGTCCAAACTTTAAAACGTTAATAGAGCACGAGCATTCGAAATATTCCTAAACCAGTAAAATTTCACGAGAACAAATCATGTTTCAATGAAATTGTATTAATTCACGAGTACCAAATTTCTTTCAATTTCATATAATTGGGAGTAAGCAACTTTCTTTCAACTTCAAGTAACAGTTAAGTTTAGCTGAGGCATATCCAGAGCCACCAGCAGGATCAATGTAGACAGAGGGATCACGAAATAATCACAAAGGGTTCCTTCTAGGGTCTATCGAACCCTATTTCACCCGAGCGTTAATGGAACCCATACGTCAATCCCCGCTGACAACATTAGCTAAATGGCCTTAAGTGTCGACACCACTATACCGTAGTGACCCTTACAAGTATAAGTAGCACTCTATAGCTCTAACAAACCCTTGTCCGCAATACCTTGGTACATTTTGGCTCATCTGGGGCGGATTTGTGAAAAATTAAGTTCAATCCAATAATAACAGTACACTGTACATCGTACCAAGTATATTAGAGGTATTTTATTTCTTCTCTTTCACATAACCAGAATCAGAAAATCAACATGTCACAAGTAATTTCTGAGAGTTCTCAAAGGAGATGAATAAAATAGTTTAACAACTTTCGAGTGGAAAACATGCATTCTCATACTTTTTCATATAACGAAGCATTCATTCAAAACTTCATACGCATACGCACATTTTGATAATTAAGGGTCGCACATATGTGCTTACCAATGCTCGAAGAACGGCGAAAAGCAAAGCTAGCACTCCGACTATAACTCTCATCTCATATGAATCCGGGTCTAACAGTTAATGCAGCGGCACGAATAAATACGCCTACTTGGAACGAGCACAATGGCTGGATATAAACAAGTCAAGTATACAGTCTATTAGAATTTACCCTCTATATGAGGTTGTATCCAAGAATGCAATGGAATGTGGGTCGTGAAAGATAACTCGTATGGAGTTTTTTCCATTTTCTTTCCATAATTGGCTGTTAATAGCGCTTCCCCCCACAAGTTTTGTGGTAAACCCGAACTTAAGAGTAATGCGTTAAGCATTTCTTTTAGGGTCCTATTCTTCATTTCTGCCACTCCATTTTGTTGAGGCGTATATGGTGCTGAAGTTTGATGGATTATTCCATTTTCTGCGCATATAGTTGCGAATGGAGAATCATATTCTCCTCCTCGATCACTTTGAAGTATTTTAATATTTTTATTGAGTTGATTCTCTACTTCGGCTTTGAATTGTTTGAAAGCATCTAATGCTTCATCTCGGCTATGCAGCAAATAAACATAGCTATATTTGGTACAATCATCAATGAAGGTAATAAAATACTTTTTGCCACTTCTTGTTTGGATAAACTTTAAATCAAAAATATCGGTGTGAATAAGTTCAAGAGGACTTGTTGTTTTTGTACCAATCGGTTGAAACGATTGTCTTGTCATTTTTGCCTCTACACAAATTTCACATTTGTGATTTTCATCGATAGAAATTTTCGGAAGATGATCGGTATTCATTAATTTACGAATTGATTCGTAATTAACATGTCCTAATCTTTCATGCCATAAACAAGAAGAAGAAAGAGAAGACTCCGACAAATAGTTAAATATTGCTTTATTATTCACTGCGGAAACAACCATTACATTGAGCTTGAAAAGCCCATCCTTCAAGTTACCCCTTCCTACATACTCCCCATTTTTGATAACACAAACTTGTCGGATTCAAAGACAAGTTTGAAACCCTTTTTGCTAAGTACAGAACCTGAAACAAGGTTTTTCCTAATGTCGGAGACATGTAATACATCATTAAGTACAAGTTTCTTTCCGGACATCATTTTGAGAATCAATCGTCCCTTTCCATTGACCAAAGATGTGGCCGAGTTACCCATGTAGAGTTATTCCTCGTTCTCGACTTCTTCATATTCGGCAAACATGTTCTTGTCGGCGCAAATGTGGCGAGTAGCCCCGGTGTCAACCCACCATTCGTTTGGATTTCCTCCGGCGAGATTGACTTCGAAGATTACGGCGGCAAAGTCTTTATCATTGTTTCCTTCGGTGAGGTTTTCTTCCGGCTTCTTGCCCTTGAAAGTGTTTCTCCTTTTGCGGAAATCCTTCTTCATGTGACCGACTTTCCCACAAATGAGACACTTTCCCGCGAACCTCTTTTTCTCTTAAGGGCCACTTGCCTTCCTCCTTTTGTGATTTTTCTTTTCTGGGCCTCCCTCCACAATGTTGATCCTTGAATGGTAACTTATTGAGGGTCTTTCGTCGGCGATCCGGTTTCCTTCCTCAATGCGTAGGCGGACAATTAGTTCCTCCATCTTCATCTCTTTGCGCTTGTGTTTCAGGTAGTTCTTGTATGCTTTCCATGACGGTGGAAGCTTGTGAATCATGACTGAAACGAGAAATTCCTCGGGCAGAATCATGCTTTCGGCTTGCACATCATGGATGAGGCATTGGAATTCCTGAACCTGTGACATAATAGATTTGGAATCCACCATCCTAAACTCCATAAAATTTTCTACTACAAATTTCTTGACTCCCGCATCCTCTGTTTTATATTTCTTTTCTAGGGAAAGCCATAGTTCTTTTGCAGTTTTTACAGAACAATAGACATTGTACAGTTGATCATCTAAGCTATTAAGAATGTAATTTCTGGCAAGGAAGTCAGAATGCTTCCAACCGTCAACTGCGACGAGTGCTTCTGCATCTGTGTTTGATGGAGTTTCAGGCGCATCATCCCTTAGGTATTTCTCCAAACCTAAGGTGGTGAGATAGAAGAGCATTTTCTGCTGCCAACGCTTGAAATCATTCCCCGTGAATTTTTCGGGTTTTTTCTGCCGTCATTGCGTTGACCGGAACAACCGGTTTGGCAGCCGCTGTCGCCATGTTGGCTGATTAGCCGAACGAGTTTCAGTACCAGTTTCTGACATTGCTGAAGATACAAATGTCTCAGCAAACAGAAAGAAAGTAGAAGAAGAGAAGAGTACAGAATAATAAAAAAACTGTAAACTAATCTGAAAATAATCCTGTTAAAAATTCTGTGTAAAACAGATTCTTTTAAACACCTATTGAAATATTACTTTTGTAGGAAAGTTGATAGGTGTATTAAGAAGAATCTGAAACAGATAGATTAACAGAAATAATGAAAAAACATAAACAATAAAACTTACAGATAGTTAAATTGCCGAACGCTGAAGCAAGATAGAAGACAGTCTCGTTGTTCATGAAACGATCTCCGTGAAGTAATATTTTCCCCCCACAGTTAGTTGTGCTTCGGTTTATTTATCTACAGACACGGGCAAATTTACTTCCCAGGATGAAATTCTTCACGTACTGCACACGAAAGCACAATCTACAGTACCGGCGAACCGAACTTTGTTTTGAGAAAAACTGGTAGTGAGTGAGAGAGAGAGAGAATTGTTGCTGGAGTTCGGATGGGAAAAACTGAGAGAGGAAGGCTGATTTTATAGGCAGGGAGAGGAGCGGTTACATAACCGTTTGTGACTGTTCAAATTTGAACAGCAACGGTTGTAACTGTTTCAAAAGTTACAACTGTTAAGGACAGTTAATAACTGTTTCGGGTTGGACATCAGACTAGTAATATTAACTACAAACGGGCTGAATTAAAAGTTAGTTTCTGGCCCACCGCGCCACGTCCCGGCCCGTGCCCGAACTATTGATTTGGCCAACCCTAGCTTAGAATGACATAGGAGTACTCCAAATATCCCATACAAGACATAATGACAAACTCCAAGTTGCTAATTTGATCTTAATTCAAAGCTTAAGTGAAATTACTATTTTACCCCTCCTATCTAGATCTGTCAAACTAGGGTTTTCGAATAGTCAAACTTGATATTTAGACTCAGAATATGAATACGAACAAGTTTCGTGAAAAACGCTAAGGCCAGAATTGTCTTTCAAATGGTCAAAACCGAATATAAAGATAGCAAAAAGTCGTTTCAAGTAGTCAACTTCGCAACTTATTTTCGATCCGTTGGGAAGGAGTTTTGAGAAACCAGGAATAGGGTTTTGAACATGATAGTTCAATGATTTCATAACATATTTGATTTCATAAAAAATCCAAGTATTCAAAGTTGGACAAAAATTCCGATCCAACACTTAGGAAAATTCAAGAAAGTTTCATGAGTTCAAACTAGCAACTTTATGCTCGTTTTGTGAGCAATCCGTTACAAATTTGAACATGACCCAGAGACGATGATTCGAAGTATTATGTACTAGATACACATAGGAGAAAGAAACACAATATTTTATGAAGAATTGAGGGAGTTATGCTTCAAATTCTAAACTCGGGTACTTGAGGGAGAAAGAAACACTCCCTCAAGAATGCAATGGAATGTGGGTACTAGATATCATACACCGCTATGTCATATCATACTCGAGGAGAGAAAAATTCATTTGAATTCTGGAAATGAGCACGAATGTGTCTCTTTTTTGGTTCATCACAGGTTAACAACAATGGAGGTAATTACGGAAGACTTGGAACTGATCATGGAGATGGAGATGGAGCCGGAAGTTCAGTTTGGAGTTTCATGTGATGGTGTATGAAGTTAGCTAAGTTTACTCAGGGCCGGCTCTTCCTATAGGCAACTTAGGCAATTGCCTAAGGCCTCAAATACTAGGGTTATAACATGAAAATGTATATTGTGTTTGAAAATGAGTGTTTCAATCTAAACTCCAACACTTTGAAAAAAACTGCTCCGGACAGCTTCAAGAACACGATTTGCAGCAACTTCGACTGGATTTTTAGGTGGTTTAGAGACCTGATTTGAAAAAATTCAATACACGAAAGTTGTAGCCAATCGTCTGAGTTTCTAAGGTCCAAAATCACTCAAAACGGATTAAAAACGAGGGAGATACGATCATTTGAACAGGGACAGTTTTCATTCTGGGAAAACGAACAAAAGTGCGAGACATGAACTGAAACTCGATTCTAAAAAGATTATGGGCAGGATTTGATGCTTCTAATGCATTCTAGATGTAGGGTTTTGATTCATGGATGCGCAACAGAAACACAAACAATCATAACCCATGCAAAACCCTCCAAGGATCACAAGTCAAGAAACATAACGATGGTAAAGGAAAAAATCAATAACACACCTTAGGGTTCTCCTTTGATAACTTCAAACGCGAATTGTGTACGTTCTCTATCTTTGATCCACGCCTAGAGTTGAATACTAGATCTTCCAATCCTTGGTTCTAGCACGGAAAGAGGAAGAGGAAGAAGAATCACGCAAAACGAGACCAACAAAGAAAGTCTCGACCTCCTTGTGGCTGACGGGGACGGGCGGCGGCGAGGGAGGGGCAGCGGCTCCTCTCTTGCTTGCTTGCTCTCTCCTTTTGTTCTGTCCCACTCAAGTTATGATCAATAAGGTCATAAGTGTGGGAAGGAAGGAAGGAGTGTCCTTTATATAGTCCAACAAATCCTTGCGAACTACCTAAATGACCATTCTAGTCCTACTAGAATTCAATTTAGTCCCTTCCTTGCAAATTAGTCCATACTAAGTTTGCAAGGTATTGTAAAGTGATCCTTCTATTTAATTAATCGTATTAATTAATTCTCAAATCTAATTCAACTCTATATAGCGTGTGACCCCATAGGTTCTATCTAGTTGGTAGCAACAATTAGCTAATATGGAGCGGTTTCTAGAAAAACATCCATTCTAGCCAACTAATAGAATAGTCATCTTGACAAACCTTGTACAAGTAATTGTCTCATCCCTTTGTCTCTATATCCGGATTGGACACGATAAATACAAGTCACACTCGTATATCCAATCCACAGTTTCTCGATCCATGGGAATAGCCTTATTCGTGCAAATAACATCAATATCCCATATTGATTTATTTGAGTCTCGCCAGACATTCTATAAGCACTATCCCTCGAGTGGCCTAGGATATTTACTCCCGTTATGTGGGAGGGAAAAATTCTATCTACGTCCACTACGATCTCTAAGCTTGCTTCTTATTGTATCCGGTACACGCCCTTTATAACTACCCAGTTACGGTGTAGCGTTTAACACTACCAAAATCACAATAATCCACAACTAGAATATCTAGCGACTTCAAGTCTAAGGATGACAATACCATTGCACCACGAGAAGAACTTGTGACTTAACATAACGTGTATGTAGCCTTCTCGGAGATGGGTCAATCCAGTGCGCCATTACCCTTAATGCACACCTATGTGTTGGATCATGATATCTCTATATCAATCCAACCCCATACTAGTCTATAGATGATTGTCCTATTAATCATTATACTGGACTAGGGATATTTAAGATAAACAACACATTTGTAAATCTAAGGACTTCATTATTATTAAATATCCAATAAATAATAAAAATGAATTTTCTAGCCACAAATAAATTCATACTAAACTAGATTGCCTCTAGGGCATCAGTCTCCCACTTGCACTAGAGCCAATCTGGCGCATCTCGTATGCCCGTACTCCTAGTGTGCCCTTCATGCTTCCACTGCGCAAGCGGCTTCGTAAGCGGGTCTGACAGATTCTCATATGTAGGAATCTTGCATATCCGAACGTCTCCTATATCGATAATATCTCGAATCAGATGATACTTCCTGAGCATGTGTTTGGATTTCTGGTGCGACCTAGGTTCCTTAGATTGCGCAATCGCGCCAGTGTTGTCGCAGTACAACTCATCTGGATTCACAATGCTAGGAACCACACCAAGTTTAGAAACAAACTTTCCAATCCAAACAGCTTCCTTTGCTGCGCCATTTGCAGCAATGTACTCAGCCTCTGTTGTAGAATCAGCCACCGACTCTTGCTTGGAACTCTTCCAGCTCACCGCTGCTCCATTCAGGCAAAACACATATCCCGATTATGATCTAAAGTCATCTGTGCCGGTTTGGAAGCTTGCATCAGTGTAACCCCTTACACACAACTCTTCCTCACCGCCAAATATCAAGAAAGCATCCTTAGTTCTTCTCAAGTAATTTAGGATGTTCTTGACTGCAATCCAGTAAATCTCACCCGAATCTGATTGGTATCTGCTTGTCATACTCAAGGGATATGACACATTTGGTCTAGTACATAACATGGCGTACATGATAGATCCTATGGCCGAGGCATAGGGAATTCTAATCATGCGTTCATTCTCAATCTCATTGGAAGGACAACCAATCTTCGAAAGAGTGATTCCATGTGACATGGGCAAGAATCCCTTCTTGGAATCTTGCATGTTGAACCGTTTCAACACCTTGTCAATATATGTACTTTGAATTAGGCCTAGCAGTCTCTTAGATCTATCTCTATAGATCTTTATACCGAGTATATAGGCTGCTTCCCCTAAGTCCTTCATTGAGAAACACTTCACTAGCCAATCTTTAACAGATTGCAACATGGGAACGTCATTTCCAATGAGTAGTATGTCATCCACATACAAGACCAGAAAAGCTACAGAGCTCCCACTAACCTTCTTGTAGACACAAGACTCATCTTCGTTTATGATGAAGCCAAACTCTTTGACTACTTCATCAAAACGTCGATTCTAACTCCTAGAAGCTTGCTTCAATCCATAAATGGATCGTTGCAGCTTACAGACTTTGTTGGCTTGCTTTGAATCTTCAAAACCCTCTGGCTGTATCATATACACGTCCTCGAGGAGATTCCCATAAAGGAATGTTGTTTTGACATCCATCTGCCAAATCTCATAGTCATGGCATGCTGCAATCGCAAGTAGGATTCGGATGGATTTGGTCATAGCGACTGGTGAAAAGGTTTCATCATTGTCAATACCATGAATCTGTCTGAATCCATTAGCCACCAATCGGCCCTTATAGGTAATCACATTACCATCCATGTCGATCTTCTTCTTGAAGACCCACTTGCACCCTATGGGCCGCGCCCCTTCAGGTGGTTCCACCAAAGTCCATACTTTGTTGGTATACATGGATTCCATCTCGGATCTCATGGCTTCTAGCCATTTCTGAATGTCTGAGCCTTTTATGGCCCCTTCATAGGTAGTAGGCTCATCATCTATGAGCATCGTGTCACCAGAATCGGTCACGGGAAGTCCATACCTCTCGGGTTCCAGGCGCACTCTACTAGATCTACGAAGCTCTTGTGTTACCTGAACAGGTTGCTCCACAACTGTTTGTGGTTCCTGTTCATGTTCCATAACCGGTTCAGTGATTTTTGGTTCTTGAATCTCTTCAAGTTCTACAGTCCTCCCACTTGCTTATTTAGAGACAAACTTTCTTTCTAGAAACACGCCGGTCCGAGCAACAAACACTTTGTTCTCGGTTGGATTGTAGAAGTAGTAACTCTTAGTTTCCTTAGGGTACCCCACAAATTTACACTTATCCGATTTTGGTCCTAGCTTGTCTGATTGTAAACGTTTTACATAGACATCGCAGCCCCAAATCCTCATGAACGACAGTGTGGGACGCCTCCCACTCCACATCTCATGTGGTGTCTTCATGACTGATTTAGATGGAACACGGTTAATGGTGAAAGCTGCACTTAATATAGCGTGGCCCCAAAATGATAATGGAAGATCGGTTTGACACGTCATAGATCGAACCATATACAATAAGGTTCGATTCCTCCTCTCAGACATGCCAAACCATTGTGGCGTTCCGGGTGGAGTGAGTTGGGACACGATCCCACACTCTCTAAGATAGTCGTCAAACTCTTGGCTCAAGTATTCTCCTCCACGATCTGATCGTAGAGCCTTGATACTCTTGCCAAGTTGCTTATCTACTTCATTCTTCAATTCTTTGAACACTTCAAAGGATTCGGATTTGGCCCTCATAAGGTACACATATCCATATCTACTGTAGTCATCAGTAAATGTAATTAAGTAGACATAACCACCCCTGGCAGGCGTGGCAAATGGCCCACACACATCAGTATGTATGAGCGCCAATTGCTCACTAGTCCTCTCACCTTTCTTATTGAAAGGAGACTTTGTCATTTTTCCTAATAAACAAGCCTCACATGTCTCATATGATTCAAAATCAAATGAGTCTAGTAGTCCATTCTTATGGAGTCTAGATACACGTTTCTCATTTATGTGGCCTAAACGACAGTGCCATAAGTAAGCAGGATTTAAATCATTTATTTTAATCCGCTTCGTATTAATGTTGTACACAGGATTGCTTAGATCAAGGACATACAGTCCATCAAATAATTGCGCACTAAAATAGTGAATATTGTTCAAATAAAAGGAACAACAATTTTTCTTTATTGAAATAATAGAACCTTCCTTGTCCAAACAAGAAATAGAAATAATGTTTCTGCTCATAGCAGGCACAAAATAGCAATTATTTGATTCTAAAACTAATCCTGAAGGCAGAGATAGCTCGCACACGCCCACGACCAACGCAGCAACTTTTGCTCCATTCCCAATGTGCATCTATCTCCCCTTTAGCCAATCTTCTACTTCTCTTTAGATCCTGCACATTTCGACAAATGTGAGATCCACATCCAGTATATAATACCCATGTTGTAGAGACAGTTAAATTGACATCTACAACAAAAATACCTGGTGGTGGTGGAATCACTATTCCAAGCCTCTTGTCCTACAGATATTTTGGGCAGTTCCTCCTCCAGTGTCCAGGCTGACTGCAGTAGTGACATTCACCTTTAGTCACACCTTTGGCAATGCCACCAACAAGCTTAAAGGCAGGTTCGTTGGACTTGGCAACTGACTTGCCTTTGCCCTTGGAGGATGAGGCAAACCTTTTGCCCTTTCCTTTCTGCACCACCATAATGGCCTTGCCCTTACCCTTGTTGATGCTCTGTTCAGCTTTCCTCAACATATTGAGCAAATATGGCAGTGGTTTCACGATCTCGTTCATGTTATAGTTCATGATGAACTGTCCATAACTCTTAGGCAACGATTGCAACACGAGATCGTTTGCCAACTCTTGGCCGACCGGGAACCCTAGTCGGGCGAGATTCTCCAAGTACCCGATCATACGGAGTACATGGGGTCCCACCGGGTTCCCTTCTGCCAGATGACACTTGAACAGTGCCTTAGATACCTCATACCTCTCAAACCTTGCCTGCTCTTGGATGAGCTGCTTCAGATGCTCGATCATATCGACAGCATTCATGTGTTGCATCTGAAGCTCAGAAGTCATGGTGCATAGCATAAGGCTAGCCGCATCATTAGCGTCGTCAACACGCTTTTGATGCGCCTTTAGGGCTGCAGGTGTTTGGTTCTCTGGACCTGCTGGAACATGCTCCTCTATTGCGTACAGTTTCCTCTCTTTCTTGAGAACGATTCTCAAGTTTCTGTACCAATCAAGGAAGTTGGTTCCAGAGAGCTTGTCATTCTCAAGGACAGATCATAGGGAATGTAGTTAACTCGATGAGTTGTTTGCCATTTGGAATTCTACAAAAGAAAAATACTCAAGTTTTAGTATTTGTGAATTTTTGACTATATTCAATAATGGCTAGTTTATCAAATATAGCTCCCACTATTTTTCTACGGATTAATAACCCTCAAGATATTAATGCGGTAAATATCCTTATATTTTCTAGTGGGCCAAG
This sequence comes from Linanthus parryae, assembly GCA_023055425.1. NCBI lineage: Eukaryota > Viridiplantae > Streptophyta > Magnoliopsida > Ericales > Polemoniaceae > Linanthus > Linanthus parryae. Next base: position 887,926 of record JALGPY010000012.1, read on the forward strand.
ATCCATGTTTCATCTCCTTATGAGCTTGCTTTGTTAAGTCACCCATTATTTGACTACTTTAGGTAGGAACAATTCCAATTGCATCCCTTATGCAACTCTTGGTTCAATTGGACAAATAACTCCTTATTTATCCATCCATATGGATAATCCCAATTGATTGCCTCTAGGTTTCTTAATCAAATTAATAGCCTAGTTGTGTTCAACCTCTTATCTAAACAATTGCACATTGTTACGTGCCATCGCATTCCATCATTATGAACCAAATCGCCATGCTTTGGCACGCACGAGCTTGATAAATAATGATGATAATGAGTGTTTAAATAACGAGAAGGCAAAAACACAATATTTAAATTTTGAGGGATTTTAAATTCAATTTTTAATTGTTTTGTTGATCAACATCAACTAATCTATCTATTTGAGTTTGGGCACAACTCCAAATAATAGATCCGGGTTGTCTAATTATCTTATTATCCTAATTGCATGCATCATCCATACACCAACCACACAATAATAAGACATTAAAATAAACAACCACAAAACTGAAATTAAACGTGATGTGGATATGGCCTTTTTTCTAGACTATGATAATTCCAAGCCAATAGAATTATCTATGAACCCTAACACATCTCCATGCGTCTTGATCTTTTGGTGCATCCTTTATAGTCATGTGGAATGCTCCATGCTCCATCTTTTGTGGCTTCTTTGGCTTTGGGCTTCTTTTCTTCAATCTTGGCTAACAATCTACTCTATCTAGAACTAGCTAACAACTATACTAAATAAAATAAATCTCACAAGTTGAGAAAAAAATGGCACGCATGCCATAATACCATAATTAATTATTACAATTAATTTATCAGCTCGCAAGCCGTAAACCAAACCACAAAAATTAAACTTCAACATCAAACCACATCCTAAGGCCATATCCAATCACCATGCGATTTGCACATAAACAATTAAAATCTAATTTTAACGCGCTTGGTCAAGTTTAATTGATTTTAGGATATTCTACGGTTAAAACGGTCCATGGGTCCCAACAATCCAATTGTCCGGGCCCAAAAGAGAACCGAAAAGGCCTTGGGCCGGCCGACACCTAGCCCGCGCGGCTAGGCCCCCGGCTTGGGCTGCCCCGGACCCTAGGCCGAGCCTTGCTTGGGCGGCAAGCAAAGAGGGGCAGTCCCCTAGGGGGGCCGAACCTCCTTTGGGAGTTGTTTCCAAAACAACTCCCTTGCTTGGTGCCCAAGTTTGGTTGTTTCCTTGTATGGAAAGAACTCCTTCCCCAAGGATGCCCAAACCCTAGATCTAAGATCCTAAAATTTCTCAAACTCACTAATTCATGCATCCAATGCAAAAACTAGATCTTGTTATGATAGATTATTGACAAATTGCATCACATGCTTGATTTGTCTTGTTTTACGCGATAAACAACAATTTTAAGGTGTAAAACTATCAAAACGTAACACATAAACCACGTTTATGTTCTACGACCTGTGGCTTTGATACCACTGTAGGGTTTTGATTCATGGATGCGCAACGGAAACACAAACAATCATAACCCATGCAAAACCCTCCAAGGATCACAAGTCAAGAGACATAACGATGGTAAAGGAAGAAATCAATAACACACCTTAGGGTTCTCCTTTGATGACTTCAAACGCGAATTGCGTCACATTCTCTATATTTGATCCACCCCTAGAGTTCAATACTAGATCTTCCAATCCTTGGTGCTAGCCCGGAAAGAGGAAGAGGAAGAAGAATTACGCAAAACGAGACCAACAAAGGAGGTCTCGGCCTCCTTGTGGCCGACGGGGAGGAGCGGCGGCGAGGGAGGGGCGGCGGCTCCTCTCTTGCTTGCTTGCTCTCTCCTTTTGTTCTCTCCCACTCAAGTAATGATCAATAAGGTCATAAGTGTGGGAAGTAAGGAAGGAGTGTCATTTATATAGTCCAACAAATCCTTGCCAACTACCTAAAGGACCTATTCTAGTCCTACTAGAATTCAATTTAGTCCCTTCCTTGCAAATTAGTCCCTACTAAGTTTGCAAGATATTGCAAAGTGATCCTTCTAATTAATTAATCGTATTAATTAATTCCCAAATCTAGTTCAACTCTATATAGCGTGTGACCCCATAGGTTCTATCTAGTTGGTAGCAACAATTTGCTAATATGGAGCGGTTCCTAGCAAAACATCCATTCTAGCCAACTAATAGAATAGTCATCTTGACAAACGTTGTACAAGTAATTGTCTCATCCCTTTGTCTCTATATCCGGATTTGACACGAGACATACAAGTCACACTCGTATATCCAATCCACAGTTTCTCGATCCATGGGAATAGCCTTATTCGTGCAAATAACATCAATATCCCATACTAATTTATTTGAGTCTGGCCAGACATTATATAAGCACTATCCCTCGAGTGGACTAGGATATTTACTCCCGTTATGTGGGAGGGACAAATTCTATCTACGTCCACTACGATCTCTAAGCTTGCTTCTTATTGTATTCGGTACACGCCTTTATAACTACCCAGTTACGGTGTAGCGTTTAACGCTACCAAAATCACAATAATCCACAACTAGAATATCTAGCGACTTCAAGTCTAAGGATGACAATACCATTGCACCACGAGAAGAACTTGTGACTTAACATAACGTGTATGTAGCCTTCTCGGAGATGGGTCAATCCAGTGCGCCATTACCCTTAATGCACACCTATGTGTTGGATCATGGTATCTCTATATCAATCCAACCCCATACTAGTCTATAGATGATTGTCCTATTAATCATTATACTGGACTAGGGATATTTAAGATAAACAACACAATTGTAAATCTAAGGACTTCATTATTATTAAATATCCAATAAATAATAAAATGAATTTTCTAGCCACAAATAAATTCATACTAATTTAGATTGCCTCTAGGGCATCTATTTCAACAATAGATGTACTAGGGATGATTTTGGTGCAAGAATCAATGAAAATAGTGAAGGAATGAGAGAGATACCTTGTTGCATCGCTCTCCGGCGGCCATGGAGTTTGCCGGCGACATGCCGCCCGATTTCTGGCGCTTCAGAGAGTTCCCATCAGATTCTGGGTTGGGTAAGGTGTTCTACGACTTCCACAGGTCATGGGTTCACCTTCAATCGGGGGGAAACGACCAAGAACAAAGAGAATGCCGCCGCTTGGCGGCCGGCGACCATTCCCGTTGGGTTCTTCAACCCGGAATCCGGCGATGTTGATTTCCTTCGATTCAGCGCACAAATTTGGTACCTACGGCTTCGCCTTGATCTCTGGAACAAAGATATGGGTGTTAATTGTTGTGGGTTGCAAGCAGGAGGGAGAAATCGATGAAAAACACAATAATGGTTCTTGAGTTCAAAATCAAAATTCTCTCAAGATACTGACCCGATTCTTGATTTTTTTGGGGCGTTTTTTTCCTTCCAACAAGGGCAATCTTTTGGCTATAACAGCTCTGAGAAAGGCGGCGCTGTGAGGGATTTCTAGAGAAGATGGTGTTGGTGGTTCTTGAAGAAGATGAAGAACAAAGCATTTCTCTCTCTCTCTCTCTCTCTCTCTCTCTCTCTGTCTCTCTCTCTCTCTCTCTCTGTCTCCTGATTTCTCCTTGCATGGCTGAGCTAGATGCAGCAAAAACAACTTGTAGTGGGGTTTGACACTTTTCATAACTCAATCTTGCATGGGTGGCACATAGGGGGAGGTAGGTGTAGTTTTCCAAACTTTGGGTATAAATTAGAATTAGAGCTTCTACTTAATTTCAGAGAATTGCACAACCACCCCAAATATTTCTAGTGCCTCAAAATCATTCTAACATCTTCCAAATATTGCTAACACTCCAAAATTCCAACTTTAAAGTCGTGATAAATTATTTACAAATTCGCCCCCAAAGTCTTGATATTGCTTTAAGAATGCTCTCGGAAATGAGGGGTGTTACACTCTCCCTCTACGCAACTCTTCGATTGACTCCGATCTACCAACAACCACTACATGCACCAACCACGTGAGAGACTATTAAATTGAAGGGTATTTCGGTCTTTCTCCGTTTAATGTAAGATATCTGCAAGTTGGTATTAAAATAAGGGCAAAAGACATTTTCCACCCTTCGTCTATGGACAAAAGACATTTTGCCCCCTGATTTATGGAAAAAGACATTTTGCCCCCTGATTTATGGAAAAAGACATTTTGCACCCTTGTTAATGGATGGAGGGTGGACAAATACCACCCTTGTGTTACAATCCGTTAGTGGAGGGGTGCAAACTGAATTTTTGTGACCATTTTACCCTTTATTGATTGTGGACATATAACACCCTTTTTTGTATTCTTGAGCACCACCTCCACTACCACCACACCAACACCAACACCACCACAACAACACCACAACAACAAGGAGATCCACAAACTACAATTTAAAATGCAAATCCACAAACTACAATTGAAAATGCAAAACTAAAAACCTACCCATTTACAAATATAAAATAAGATGAAGAAAGTGGAGAAGAGAAGAGTAGAAGAAAAAGAAGCAGTAGAAGAAGAGAGGGTAACCGAGAGGCGACCACAACATTTTCCCAGTTCCTTCAAACTGGCGATCGACAACCAGGAAACGGCGGTCCGAGAAATCAAGCCCAATAATAGGCGAATCATGGTGAGTGGGACTTGTTTCAGAAGCTTTTACCTTAATTTGAGGTTCTGGGTTTGTGCTAATTCGCTCTGTTTTTCTGTAGGGAGCTGGTGGTCCTGATGAGGAAGACAACAGGTGGCCAGCATGGTTTAAGCCTATCCTCCAAGAGAGGTTCTTTCTTCACTACAAGTTCCATGTCGAATGTGGGTCTTCCTCTCTCCTCCCCTTTCTTCGATCTATGCTTGTCCCCTTTCACCAAGTTCCATGTCGACATGGTTGAAGCTTATCCTCCAAGTTCCATGTCGACGGTGATGAGTATTTAGAAATTGGCGGTGATGTGTTCTTCGTCGGCGATGTTCAGATCAAATTGCTCAAGATTCAGGATTGCCGGATTCCACCAAAGCATCTGCGGAAGGAGAGACACAGAGAGGGGGACCGGATCTGGGTAAGGAACCACATCCGGACTCTTCATCCACCATCAGAAGAGTTTTCAAAGTTATGGGCTTGCGTATCGAGAAGGAGAGTGTGGGAATCGAAGGGGACGAGTTTGCGACGAGGTTTTATGTGACTGATTCTCGCGGAAACAAGATATAAGAGAGGGAGGATTTGGGGCGGATAAAGCAGGCGTTGAAGGAGGCCATTGGTGGTTCTGCGGCGGCTGCGAGTCCGAGTAGGAGAGGCGTGGTGGTGAGTAATTGGGGGAATCGATGGTGGCTGATGAGAAGGTGAAGGTGATGGTTGTGGAGGGCTGGAACGGGAGAGATGAGGATAAGATGGGTGGCGGCTAGGGTTAGGAAGGGAGAGTTGTGGTGAAGAAATGAGGAGAAGGTGGAGAAGGAAGGCATTTTATGTGAAGTAAATTTTCTACAATGTTAAGGGTATTCTTGTCTTTTCAACGTGTCTGTTAGTTCTGTCAGTCAAGAGGGGTGCAAAATGTATTTCTTTATAAATCAGGGGGCAAAATGTCTTTTGTCTATAATCGGAGGGTGGAAAATGTCTTTTACCCTTATAATAATGGTTACATACGAAGGGCAAAATAGAGATTTCAACTCTTCCGTTAGGTTCCGTTACATTCTGTCCAACATAGGGGTGTTTAATGTCAATTAGTGACCAGTGAGGATACTGATTACCTATTTACTATAAATCGGGGGCACAAAGTGTAGATTGCCCATAAATAACATCTTTTCTTTAGAAATATGTTTCCTTCTCTTATCTTACTTGGGAAGTCCGTGGAACATTCATTACAAACCAATCGACGAAGTAACAGTTGTTCCCTTCTCCCACGGAGGCACGGATGATGCAAGATGGTTACGTGAAGGTACTATCACGTAATCATCAAGAACTGAGCATCACAATAACATAAGGAACAACATTTAAGAAATAGACATATCTACAATAACCATATACAATAATTGAATCTATAACATAAAGAAGAAGAATTAATAAATGGACCTCCCTTTGGGTATGAGCAGTAACAATATGTTTGGATTACATGATTTGGTGAGAAAGGAAAAGAATTGGTGAGAGAGGTTTTCTCGTTCGTGTTTGGATTACTTTTTAGGTGAGAATCCATAAGAATTCGTGAGAAAACATGAGAAAAGAAATCTCACATAATCCAATTTTTCTTTCTCACCAAAAGTGATGAGATTTGGTGAGAAAAGAAACTAGATGAGTGTCAATATTTTCATTATGACAGAATTAGCCATAAAAAAAATAAAACATTGACTTATCATAATATTGATGAAGATTATTTTGGTAATGTCTTTAAATAGTTTTTTTTCCTTTCGAATATGTTAACCAAACAAGGGTAGGGATGGCAACGGGTCGGATCCGGATCGGATCAGGCTAGATCCGATCCAGATCCGACTAGGAGAAATGGGATCCAGATCCGGTCCAGATCCGTTCGGATCATCACCAGATTCGGATCAGATCGGATCGGTTTTCATCCAGCTAATCCAAATCCGATCCGTAGATCCATATAATACGTGGTCGGATCGGATTCGGATCGGATCCGACCTGGGTTTGCAATAAAATACAAAAAATAACATAAGAAATAAACAGTATTTGATACGCTAAGGCATGTTCGCAAGTTATGAAGCCTAAAACACAACAGAAATATCTTTGTAGGTTGGAATTACTAATGTATTCTTCTTGGAAGTGAAAGTGGGAAGGTAATATGAATATATTTGTAAAGCACACATGTACGTCGGATCGGGTCGGAACCCGGTGGATCTGCCCTTAGATCCAAATCCAGATCCAAATCCGATCGGATCTGGCTTTCCAGATCCAAATCCGATCCATTTTCAATTGGATCGGATTCGGATCCGATCCATTCGGCCCGGATCGCTCGGATCACAGATCGGATCGAACCATATTGCCATCCCTAAACAAGGGAGGTGAGAAAGTATTACATTTTCTTATCATTTCTCAGTCAAGTAATTCAAACAAGTATGTGAGAAATCTAAATCATTTCTTATCATTTCTTTTCTCACATAAATTAAAATTTCTCATCATTTCTTTTCTCGCCTGATTCCTAAACATAGTGTAAGACAGCAAGGCAAAAGATACCAAGATGGCGGTAGTTATCAAATTGTTCTTCATCATTTTTGAAAAGAAAATCAACAGATACAATTCCTCCTACGAATCACCAACATCAATGGACACGATGTCGCCGTAGTGAACCGAATCAAGAAGCCCAGGAAACTCGGCCACATTGGAGTCAAGTGATTCTGAACACAGTAATCGTCGGATTCATACGAATCGGGAACTCATGAAGGCACCAAATCGATCTTCCTGAAATTAGGGTTCGTAACCCTGAATTCTCCAAATCGATATGGGCTTGCCACATGCAAAGCAAGAAACCCTAACCGAGAGAAAAGTAGAGAGATTAGTAGGTATCAGAGTCAAACTATAGAGTGAGGTTGTGCAAATTGCAAAGATTTGAGTAGAAATCAACAAACTTAGATCTAGGGTTACATAGTTACGGATAGGTTTGAGGAAGAACAAGAGAGAGGGAGAGATAGTGTAGGAATGAAATGTGTGAAAATGAAGGATTAACACCAGTATTGATGATCAATCTGGGTTAGGGTTAGTTTGTGTGGGTTTCATGTTTTGGGTTAGTTGTATTGTGTTTGGTTTTGATTAGTAAGTTAATAGGTGATTAGGTTAGTGGGCTACTAATCCGGGTTGATTAGTAGCCCAGTTGCCCAATAGGATTATGAGTTGGGTAAAATGAAAAGTGGTTATTTTTGTAAAGGACAAATTAGTCAACGGGCTTCATTGAATTTACGAAAAGAGAAAATATGGAGAAAGAGAGAATGTCTCAAAATAAGGGAAGACAGGAAGAAAGGGAACAAACCGGTCATACTAAAAAATAAAGGGTAAAAGACAAAAACCACCCCTCGAGTATGGGGTATATAAAAAAACACCCTCCGTATTCGGGGATATACAAAAACCACCCATGTCAGAGTTATGAGATAACGGTTCTCTAACGGAGGGGTACAAAGGCACATCTACCCTCACTTCAGAAAAAAATTACACTGCTATAAAATCCATTTCTTATCCTTACCCACTCATTTCTAACCCTACATTTTCTCTCTATCTACTCTTAAGAATCCCTCTGCCTCCACCCCTCCTTCTCCTTCTCCGCCCCCTCCTGCTTCCTCTCAAACCTTCACCGAACAGCACCACCAGCATCATCGCCATCCCCATCACCCACCACCATCATCGAAATCCCTCTTTTCTCACCTCTATTTCAAGTTTTCAGCACCCATCACCATCACCATCCCCATCTTCCATCGCCAGTTCAAACAAACTACCACCGACCCAAACTCCTACCTTCAGCCTCCCTCTGCTCCGGCGAACTCAACTGAGTAATCAACCCACAAAACCTCAAACCTCGTCGGGCTCGGTAAAGATCCGGTGGAACTTGAAACGGCAGAGGGCTCGGCCAAGATCCGGAGCCATCAATTGGTGGGTCAGAGGGAGACGGATGATCTTCTTCAGAGGGCTTTGTGTTTGATCGGAGACCTTCCTGGCCAACGGCGAACGGCGATGGTTACTCCGACGACTGTGGCACCCTGGTTTCGCAGTACTTAAGATCTCCCTATTTCCGATCTTCTTCCCTCCGATCTTCTTCAGATCTTCAATTTGGCGCTTCGGGGGTTAAATCGAGAGACGGATGAGTGGAAAACAGAAGATGAAGCTGTGGTTCTGGGTTGTGAACAGGCGGCGGCGGCGCTGGTTCAGAGGGCAGTCGGCAGTGGTGGTTGTTGTGGAGATGGTGGATTGTGTGATTTGGTGTATAAACTGCTTCTTCTTTTCCTCCTCTTCTTCTCCTTCTTATTTTTCTTTGTTTTTTGTCACCAGCAAGTTTTATTGCGACTGTTGCTTATGAATTTGAGTCTTTTGAGCTAAATTGATTTTGGGAGCTTCTGGGTTTGCTTTTCTTCTATGTTATGCGGCCATGGTTGCAGCAGGCTGTTTACTAGGTGAAGGCCAGGTCTTGGAGATTAATTGGCTGCTGGTTTGTGGTGGTTTTGGTTCGGGTTTGAATCAATGGAGGTCTGTGATTATTGGCAGGGTGTGTGCTGGTCGTGGCTTTGTGTTTTGCAGGTGTTTTGGTGTTCGGAGGTAGCGCAGGTGGGTAGACGGTGGTTAAGGGGTGTTAGGGACAGTAGAATGGTGGATTTGGTGGTGTTCTTTATGTTGTTGTTGTTGTTGTTGTTGTTGTTGTTGTTGTTGTTGTTGTTAGTTTGTTTTGTTGTTGTATTGGCGGTGAGGATCCCGTGGTGGTGGTGGTGGTGGTGGTGGTGGTGGGTTTTACTGGTGGGGATTTGGTGGTGTTCAAGAATACTAAGAACATCAAGAACATGAATAAAATAAACACAAAAACACAAGTAGGGGTAAAAAGGTCATAAAAAGGTCAGAATGTACCCTCATACTAACTGATTATAACAGAAGGGTGCTATTCGTCTAACGTCCATCAACCTACAGGGGTGATTTTTGTCTCGACGGGGGTGGTTTTTGTATATCCCCGAACACGGAGGGTGTTTTTGTATATACCCCATACTCTAACCTCCGCAAGTGAGAGTCGTTGTATACTGAAAATTAGATTCTAACCAAAGAAAGTCAAGTGGTTTCACGAATACATTTTATCAGCTTATCGAAGACATTTTATCGGCTTATCAAGACATTTAATTAATCTTACCATGTTTTGTATGTCACTGAATGGTACCACTACGTTTCTTCTCTTTAGCCCCCTTTCTATATTGGGACGTTTCCTCTCTTGCTCCCCCTTTCTCTTTTTGGCATGCTTAATGATGAAAAATGACTAATTTACCCTTTACAATTAATACCCACGTTTCAGTCTAACATACTTGACCCTACCTATTTTTTCTCCCACATCTCATTCTCACCAACCATTTTGTAGATAAGATTTTAGATAGTTAGAGAGAGAGGGAGAAAGAGCTAGACGGAGAGAAAGAGAAAGAGGAAGAAGAAGCGAAGCAAAAGTAGGCGGCGTTGATTCGCAGAGGGACATTGGTGGCGAGGGGGCGTTGGATCTCGACGGCGAGGCGGCGTTGATTCTCTCCCTTCTTCTTTTTCTGGAGCTCCTCTTTAGATCTCGACGGCGGGGCGTTGGATCTCGACGGCGTTGGTGGCGAGGCAGAGGACCAGATTCATCTTCTCTTCTCTGTTTTTTGTTTGATTCATCTGCTGGTGCTTCAATACCCAGAGGCAGCGGAGGTTGGAGGCGGCTCGTCGACGACCAGATTATCTTCTCTTCTCCCTCTGTTTTTTGTTTGATTCATCTTCTCTTCTCCCTCTGTTTTTTGTGTTCACTTGTATGTGTTTGATTTCATATGTTTTTGTTTGATTTCTGTTCGGATCTGTGTAATTTGGTGGATCTCCTGGTGGTGGCGGTGGTGGTGTTTGCTGCTGTTATCAACGAGAGAGAGAGAGGATGAGAAAGATAGAAGACTAGAGAGAGAAGACGGACAGAGACTTTTTAGTGGAATGGGAGGGGCAAAAAAAGTCAAACACGCTTTTTTCTTAATCTCCGTGCCCACCCAAAGGGGGCTAAAGAGAAGAAACGGACTGGTAATGTGCATAATCATTGGGTGATTATTACCAACCATATCATATTTATTATAGTATCATATAGAGACAATCTTAAAATAAACCATCCATGATACCACATCGCAATACTATCGTGGTACTTATAGCTCCTCGCTAATGAGAACCCAGTACAGAAGCCACAAATTAACAGTCACAACCGTTCATGCATATTTCACTCCAGAACTTTCAAGAAAACACTAATAACCTAATTAACCCAACAACCACTCTAGAACAGTGTCACCGGAGGAGGGCGTCTTCTCCCGTCTGGCCGGTTAAAGAATTGAGCCGGCCTGATAATATAATCGTAGATTTGGGTATGGTTTCTCCAGAACGACGGGACCTTCATTAGCGCACCAAAGAACTCCAAAGGAGGCCACGGTTCATCTGATCTAACCCAATTGTTGAACATCTCCAGAGCCTGTGATTTACAGATGACTCTACTCAGGCGTTGAGCTTCATCCTCCTCGTCCCAAACCTTTGCAAACTCCATCTTCACACACTTCTCATAAGTGATCATAGATCTTCCTTCCTCAAATCTAATCTTCTTCTCCGAATCAATCCACCCGTCATAGCTTTCGAAATCACCAACAGCATCTTTGATTTCCTTCGCCGATTTACCACCACGATGATGATCAATGTAGTAATGACGAGATAGAGCGATGACAATGTCATAGATCTGCTTATGATCTCGCCAGAAGGATGGCATCTTCATCAGCCTATTAAGATACCCATGTGGAGGGTAGGGTTTGCCTGTTGCTAACCAGGCGTAGGTCATCATCCGAGTTCTGTCTCTACAGAAAATCATGTTTTCTACTCTGAATATGTTGGATGTGTGCTCCAAAGATGGCCAAAGGTTGCCGAATCCAACCCTTAAGCAATCTTCGTAGGTAAAAATATAATCTCCTTTATAAATAGTACTGATATCCTTCTCTGAATGAATCCAATCTTCGTATGTGAAGAAGCCATCACTCGCTTTGGTTCCGGTCTCCGGTGATTTGATACTTGTAGGGGACCAGCCTACCATGATCACCACCGTCACGATCACCACCACCACTAGAGTGGAATAAGCTGCTGACACTGCCATGTGTTGTCTTTGTTTCTGAACTGGTAACACAAGAATTGGGTTTCCACAAGTATTATTAGTTCCATAATCACCTAGTAATTGGTTCTTCTGTTAAATAAACAAATACAACCATGCCTATTATGCAAAACGGGACAATGTTTACAGGGCTCACAATTTAAAATAATATAACACTGTTCTCGTTCTCAAAATAATATAAAAATAAAAGTAAGTCAATGACATTATGTTTACTATAATCCTCACCAGCAGAGGAGCTAGACAATCAAACCAGCCAGCGAAAAATTCAAAACAAACAAATTTTTAGGTATAACAAAAGTCAAAAGTCGTCATATTTCATAATATTTTTCATTACAAAGTCACTTGTAGAGACAGAAGATGGATACATATCCAAAGCAATTAGTTATACAAAATGTTCATATATGATCACGACGAGCTCTCGTCACGTGGAGGCGTTAGATTTTACCCTACCCTAGACTCTATTATCAATAATTCTTTCATAAGAAATTAAACAAATAAGAGCATCGAATTAGTAATCTTTCGTAAACTAGAGCAGTACCAAATCAATAGAATTGAGGCAATTCCCTCTGTTAACAAAACAAAATAACACAATCTATCTAAAACAAAAACAAAAACAAAAGAGCAGTTAGTGCCCAATTTTTCATGTACTAGAGCAGTAATTTCTCCAAATTCCCTAATCTATAAACAAAATTCTCCCCTTAGAAACCCTAATTTATCCAATTGCCCTGGTTTACAACCCTTTAAAAAGATATTACCAAAATCCAAAATTATAAAACCTAATTTACCAATGTGAATCAAACAGGTCAATCTAGGCATTCAATTGCTAAACAATTGATTGAGTAATAGAACTAAGCAGAGGCACAGAGAAAAAACAGCAAAATCGTAATTCGTACCTGTGGGCTGTGGCTGTGACTTGTGAGGCTTCGATTTGCATAGAAGAGGAAGAATAGAGTACGATGGCATGTTCCCTTCTCGCCCGCTTCACTCGTCCTTTGCTCTGGATTCTTGACAGTGGAGCGAGAGAAACAGAGTCATCAAGAATAAAAAAAAATTAAAAGTACTACCACTCCGTCCCGTCTCTTTGTTCCCATTTGACTTTTTTGACTCGTATCTGGGTCACTTTGACCGGGTGATTTGGATAGCAAAATAATACGATTTTTTGATAATTCTTTCACCATATTATAGAGTAACTTTTTCTCTACAACACCATGAAAAATTTATCAAAAAATTACATCAATTAGCTATTCAAATCACCGGGTCAAAGTGACCCAGTGAATAGTGACAAAAATAAAATTGGGAACAAAGAGACGGGACGGAGTGGTACTATATAGAGGGAGCAGGGGCTATAAATATTAAAAAAGAAGGGTAAAAGACATTTTCTACCCATATAGGGGCACGTGCCCCCACACACAACCACCCCCCCCCCTCCCCCGAAACACTATGATATCCCAATATTTTTAATCTTTTTTAGTTGTGCCAGAATGGGATATATATGTGCCCCCCCCCCCCCCCCCCCATTTCATGACACAGTTGGTACTGTGATCTATTGGTTAGGAGTTTAGCTTGCAAAGCATAGATCCTTGAGTTCAATTCTTAGCAACAGCATATATTTTTGGACAAAAAAACACCACCTATTTAATATACACAATTATCCCTTTAATTTTTCATAAATACACAAAAGAATCATAGTATTTATTACACTTGCATAATTTTTTATTCATTAAAAATGTATACTCTCTCCTTTAAAAAAAAAAAATTGTGCCCCCCTTCACCAAAATCCTGGCTCCGCCACTGTAATTTGGTGAACATACCCAAAGGTTCATTGAAGCACCGTGAGGTTCTAATCTCTTTTAAGTCGAAGCTTAAGGCTTTGAAGTGCAGTTCTAACAAACCCAAAAAGAGGAAAGAACCAAAATTGAAAAATGACAATACCATAAGGACATTTACTACAGTGACTGGAGGTTGAGTAAGGGATTCTATTTTAATTTTTTGTTTGTTCACTAACTTTTGATGTTTTCCTAACTAGGGTTAGGACCAAATTTCCTTACACTTTCATCGTAAAGAAGGTGATGAAAGGCAATGTTCCATGTCTTTTCACTTGATTCACATATTTTCATTTCATGTTTGGATTCGAATAACTTGGAGCTAATGTTTCCTTCTTAAACTTCTAGTGGTTTGAAATTTTGGATAATTCAGTGAAAATATGGAATACTAGCTCAGTTAGTAAAACGCTATATTGTTATGCATCTGTTTTTCCCCTTTGGAATGAGCAGTCTTCAAGTGCCCTTCTGAGCTCACATGGTTTACTATGAGGAATTTCTCAACCTTTTGCTCTCTCCATCATAACGAAAAAAAAATGAGAACATTTACCACTCTTATGTCATATTTCGTTCATGAAGTCATTTTTTAACTTTTTTGACGATTTTGTCCATGTTTGTTAGTGTCATCTTTTTTTATGTTTTTGGTGTTCATGTTCTTGGTGTCAGGGACGGACCCAGAAATACTTTGTAGGGGCTCAAAATATATATTCTTAAAGTTGGAGAGGGCCTACATTACAAAACTGTGATGTATGGGATTATCTCCCATTACATTACTACTTCTAAACCAAAAACTAGGAGGGGGCCATGGCCCATGTTGCCTTCCACACAGTTCCATCCATGCTTGCTGTCTTAGTGCGTTGTTATTTACCACAACTATCACAACAGTATCACCCGCCCGTAAATCAGACTTACAAACTCATCATTCACTACTAAAAAAATCACCAATATATGTTTAACTCCCCACCAATCAAAACACGTACACTTACAAAAAATTGTTTAGCCAGGGACATAGAACATTATACGAATTTAATTTACCCATGTTCACTGAGTAAGAGAAATAGATGAGACTCAGATTCGTTATGGTCAGGATTGTGTTGGGCGCGTTCGGATCAACCAGGGCTGCAACTGAAGGGTGTGCCTGATGCGAGAGAGAGAGAGAGAGAGAGAGAGAGAGAGAGAGAGAGAGGATACAAGCCAATCGATAATTGTCCAGTTCTGCCTCTCTCTGACCCGCATCGGCATCTTTGCTACCCCAGCAAGAACAAATGGCATACGCCCAACTACATATATGAGAGAACAAATTGAATACACTCAACTACAGATATGAAAACTCAGAAGAAAAAAATGCACCTTCGTTGTCCCTTTACAAAGTATACAACAATACCAATTCTAACAAAACCGTGATATAGAATCACAGAAGAAACAAAACCCAAAAGAATTTGGGGTAAATGATAAATCAGCCTCGAGTATTGAATTTTTTTTGCTTTCTAAACCGTAAGAGCAATATCCAAAACATTCACATCTCAGAAACATTAACACATCTCTCTCAAGATCAAAACACTGGATTGATGTCGGATTCTTCAAGATTCAGAACCAGGGCCACAAAATCAGGGGGTTCGAAAGGATATAAACTCCCTGGAGGAGGTTTGAGACAGAGGGAAGATGAAGACAGGGGCGAATGGAGGGGATTATAATGGGGAAATGGGTGTAGGGTTTTGACACAAATTACGCAGCGGGAATACAATTAAACTATTCCGTTCAAGAATCTCCATGATTCGCATGACAAGTCATCATAACGTGGTAAGGGAAGAAAGTAGTCGTGTACCTTGTTTGTCTGAAAAAATCACTTTACGCGAAATTGTGTCCACGTCTCTACAAGTATCCACGCCTAGGATTGCACTGGATTCTTTCTCACGTATGTGTGCTAGCTCACGCCAAGAAGGAGGAAGAATAAGATCACGCAAAACGGGACACCACAGTATTGCGCGCCTCACGAGGCCGACGGCGAAGGGAGGGGGCGGACGAGGGGGTTTCGGCCTCCTTCTCTGGCTCTCTCCTTGCAATGTTATTTCACTCTAATGAGACTCTTGTAAAATAATAATCTAGGAGTGCCTTTATATAGTTATCAACTCCTTGTTAACTACATATTTTCCCCAATACTAATTATGTCTATACACGGATTAGTCCACCTTGTAAATTAGTCCTTCTAATTTTACTTGTGGTTGCGTATTGATCCTTCTTCAATTAGTCCCACTAATTAATACCCATATCCGGTTTAATCCATATGGTGTGTGACCCCATAGATTTCTACTTAGTTGGTAGTAATAATTACTAGCATTGATCAGTGTCTAGCAACACATCTGTGTAAATAGTCAGTGATCCGACAAACCTTGTAACCAATGTTATCGTATTGTATTATCCTTTGTCTCAATATTCGGATTGGACACGCCACATAAAAGTCACACTCGTGTATCCAATCCTTATTTTCTCGATCCTGGGAATATGCTTATCTATACAGATAACATCAATATCCCATATTGATTTATCTTAGGATGGCCAGACATGCTATAAGCTCTAACCCTCGAGTGTCCATGGATATTTTCTCCCATATGTGGGAGGGACAAATCCTCTCTACATGACTACCATCTCTAAGGTTGATTCCTATTATGTCTTTATTATTACCCAGTCACGGTGTAGTGTTTGACGATATCAAAACACAATATTCCAAAACTAGAGTATCTAGTGACTTCAAGTCTAAGGAACACAATACCATTGTCACGACGAGAAGCACTTTTAATGTTAACATAATTAATGTAGCCTTCCCGGTGGGTCAATCCAGTATGCCATTATCACATGATACATACCCATGCGTTAGACTTGATATCTCCATATCAATCTACCAATATACTACTCTATACTGATCGTCCTATTAATCAATATACATGACTAGGGATATTTAAGATAAAAAACAATTGTAATTTAAGGACTTCATTATATTAAATATCTCCATAAATAATAAATGAATATTCTAGCCAAAAGCGTTGTTCATACTAAAATAAGATTGCCTCTAGGGCATCTATCCTAATAGTCTCCTACTTGCACTAGAGGCAATCTGGTGCATATCGTATGCCAATAGATCTAGTGTGCCGATCATGCTTGCGCTGAACAAGCGGCTTTGTTAGTGGATCCGAAATATTGTCGTCTGTAGAAACCTTGCATATCTTCACATCTCCTCTATCGATAATTTCACAAATAAGATGGAATTTACTAAGTACGTGATTGGATTTTTGGTGTGACATGGATCCCTTGGATTGTGCAATTGCTCCTGTATTGTCACAGTACAACTCAATTGGATCCACAATGCTAGGAACCGCACCCAGCTCTGTAATGAACTTCCTAATCCAAAGAGCCTCCTTTGCAGCACCCGATGCAGCAATGTACCCACCCTCAGTTGTAGAATCAGTAATCGTCTCTTGCTTGGAACTTTTCCAGCTCACAGCTCCTCCATTAGCCAAAACATAAATCTCCACTGCGATCTGAAATCATCTCTGTCGGTTTGGAAGCTTGCGTCAGTGTAACAGTTTACACTTAGCTCTTCCTCCCCTCTAGATATCAACAATGCATCCTTAGTTCTTCTTGAGTACTTAAGGATATTCTTGACAGCAATCCAGTGACTCTCACCCGAATTGGATTGGTATCTGCTTGCCATACTTAATGCGTATGACACATCTTGTCTAGTACATAACATGGTGTACATGATGGATCCTATGGCCGATGCATATGGTATCCTACTCATAGGGTTCTTCTCAATCTCATTGGAAGGACAGTCAGCCTTTGAAATGGTGACTCCATACGACATTGTCAAGAATCCCTTCTTTCATCACCTTGTCTATATATGTACTTTGGTTTAGGCCGAGAAGTTTTCTTGATCTATCCATATATATCTTGATACCAAGTATATAAGTTTCATACCCTAAGTCCTTCATTGAGAAACACTAGCCAATTTTTAACAGATTGCAAGGTAGGAATGTCGTTTCAATGAGTAATATGTCATCCACGTACAAGACCAGAAACACAACAGAGATCCCACTAACTTTCTTGTAAATACAAGGTTCATCTTTATTCTTGATGAAGTCAAACTCTTTCTCTGCTTCATCAAAACGCCTATTCCAACTCTTAGAAGCTTGCTTCAATCCATAAATGGATCGCTGCAACTTACACACTTTATGGGTATGCTCTGGATCCTCAAAACCCTCTGGTTGTGTCATATACACATTCTCAAGGAGGTTGCCATACAGAAACGCTGTTTTGACATTCATCTGTCGAATATCATAATCGTGATAAGCTGCAATAGCAAGTAAGATATGAATGGATTTTGTCATCGCGACTCGGGGAAAGGTTTCTGTTGGAATAGATGCCCAAGAGGCAATATAGTTTAGTATGAACTTATTTTAGCTAGAATATTCATTGTATTATTTATTGGATATTTAATATAATGAAGTCCTTAGATTTACAATTGTGTTGTTTATCTTAAATATCCCTAGTCTATTATAATGATTAAATGGGAAAATCATCTATAGAGTAGTATGGGGTTGGATTGATATGGAGATATCTTGATCGAACACATTGGTATGCATTAAGGGTAATGACATACTGGATTGACCCATCTCCGAGAAGGCTACATACATATTATGTAAAGTCACAAGCGCTTCTCGTGATGACAACGGTATTGTCATTCTTATACTTGAAGTCACTAGATTGTCTAGTTGTGGATTATTGTAGCGTCAAACGCTACACCGTAACTGGGTAGCCATAAAGGCGCGTACTGGATACGATAAGAAGCAAGCTTAGAAATCCTAGTAGACGTAGATAGAATTTTTCCCTCCATCATAACGGGAGAAAATATTCGAGGCCACTCGAGGGATAGTTCTTATGGAATGTCTGGCCAGACTCAAATAAATTAATATGGGATATTGATGTTATTTGCACGAATAAGGCTATTCCGAGGATCGAGAAACTATGGATTAGATATAAGAGTGTGACTTGTATGTCTCGTGTCAATCAGGATATACGAACGAAGGGATGTGACAATTACTTGCACATGGTTTGTCGGATGACTACTCTATTAGTTGGCTAGAATGGATCTCTTGCTAGAGGCCGCTCCATATTATCAAATTGTTGCTACCAACTAGATAGAACCTATGGGGTCACACGCTACATAGGGTTGAACTAGATTTGGGAAATAATTAATATGATTAATTAATCAGAAGGATCACTTTGCAACACCTTGCAAACTTAGTAAGACTGATATGCAAGGAATGGACTAATCCCAAGTAATGTTGGATTAGGAAGGGCCTTTAGGTACAAGGAGTTTTTGGAGTATATAAAGGATGCTCCTAGCTTCCTTCCCACACTAATGCTCATAGCATAAGTTGAGTGGGAGAGAAAAAAGGAGAGAGAGCAAGACACAAGGAGGCCGAACCCGACCCCTTGGTCCGCCCCATACCCGTCGGCCACAAGAGGAAGCCGAAAGCTTCCTTTGTGATCTCCTTGCGTGATTTCTTCTTCCTCTTCCTCTGGTCCAAGCTAGCACAAAGGATAAGAAATATCTAGATCTCAAATCTAGGCGTGTATCAACCGTAGAGACGTGACACAATTCACGTTACAAGTCATCACAGGAGAACCCTAAGGTGTGTAACATGATTCTTCATTTACCATCGTTAAGATTCTCTTCCTGTGATCCTTGGAGGGTATTGAATGGATAATTTATTTTTTCGCTGCGTATCCAAGATCAAAACCCTACAGTTTCATCATATTCAATACCATGAATATGTCTGAATCCTTTTGCCATCAATCGACCCTTATAGGCAATCACATTTCCATCCATGTCGGTCTTCTTCTTGAAGACCCATTTGCACCCTATGGGTCGAGCCCCTTGGGGTGGTTCCACCAAAATCCATACTTTGTTGGTATACATGGATTCTATTTTGGATCTCATCTCTTCAAGCCTCTTTTGAGAGTCTGGCCCTTTCATGGCCTCTCCATAGGTAGTAGGCTCGTCATCCATGAGTAGTGCTTCACCAAGCTCAGTAACAAGTAGTCCATACCTCTATCGCTCTTGGCGCACCCTACTTGACCTACAAAGTTCTTCTTTTACTTGAACAGGTTTCTCCACAACAGCTTGTGGTTCATGTTCATGTTCCATTGTAGGATTAGCGCTTTGTGGTTCTTGAATTTCTTCAAGCTCTACAGTCCTCCCACTGGCTTCTTTAGAGATAAAATATCTTTTTAGAAACACACTGGTTCAAGCAACAAACACTTTGTTCTCGATTGGATTGTAGAAATAATATCTCTTCGTTTCCTTAGGATATCCCAAAAACTTACACTTACCCGACTTGAGTCCGAGCTTGTTTGTTTGTCAACGTTCTACATAGACATCGCAACCCCAAATTCTCACAAAAGACAGTGTGGGACGCCTCCTAGTCCATATCTCATATGGAGTCTCCATGACTAATTTGGATGGAAGACGGTTAAGGGTGAAAGCTGCATTTAATAGAGCGTGTCCCCTAAAACGATATTGGAAGATCATTTCGACACATCATAGATCAAACCATGTCCAACAGTGTTCGATTCCTCCTCTCGGACACGCCATTCCAATGTGGTTTTTCGATTGGAGTGAGTTGGGACAAGATCCCACACTCTCTAAGATAGTCGTCAAACTTTTGGCTCAATTATTCTCCTCCACGATCCGATCGTAGAGCTTTAATACTTTTATCAAGTTTCTTCTCTTCTTCTTTCTTGAATTATTTGAACACTTCAAAGGATTCGTATTTGGCCATCATAAGGTATACAAATCCATATCTACTGAAGTCATCAGTAACTGTAATAAAGTAAAGATAATCACCTCTGGCAGGGTGAGAATAGGTCCACATATATCAGTATGTATGAGTGCCAATAACTCACTAGTCCTCTAATCTTTCTTATTGAAATGGGATTTTGTCATTTTTCCTACTAAACAAGATTCACATGTCTCATATGATTCATAATCAAATGAGTCTAGGAATCCATCCTTATGGACCTAGAGATGCGTTTCTCGTTTATATGGCCTAAACGATAGTGCCATAAATAAGTAGGATTTAAATCATTAGTTTTAATCCTCTTGATATTTAAGTTATAGACGGAATTATCTAGATCAAGGAAATACAACCCATTAGACAATAAAGCATTACAATAATGCAAACCAACAAAATAAATGAAGCAACACTTGTCTTTTATTTTAATAGAAAAACTTTTCTTTTCCAATCAAGAAATAGACAAAATGTTTCTGCTCATACCAGGCACATAATAGCAATTGTCTAAATCTAAGATAAGTCCTGAAGGCAAAGATAACTCATAAACGCTTATGGCTAATGCAACAACTCTTTCTCCATTCCCTACGCGCAAGTCTATCTCCACAGGCTAGTCGTTTGCTTTTCTTTAGATCATGCACAGTTCGGAAAATGTGAGATCCACATCCAGTATCCAATACCCAAGATGAAGTGATAAACAGATTGACATCTATAACAAAAATACCTGATGGTGGTGGAATCACTATTCCAAGCCTTTTATCTTCCAGATATTTTGGACAATTCCTCTTCCAGCGACCAGTCAGACTACAATAGTGACATGCGCCCTTATCCACCTCGCCAGTGGGTTTCAACGAAAGTTCTTTGGGTTTTGCAACTACCTTGCCTTTCCCTTTGGAGGTCGAAGCAACTCGTTTACTCTTTCCTTGTTGACCATCATTATGGCCTTGGCTTTCCCTTTATTAATGCTTTGTTCAGCTGTCCTCAACGTATTGAGCAAGCCTGGCAGAGGTTTGGTGATCTTATTCATGTTATAGTTCATGATGAATTGGCTATAACTATCCAGCAACGATTGCAGGATGAGATCAGTGGCCAACACTTGACCCACATGAAACCCTAGACGTGTGAGGTTCTTCATGTACCATATCATGCGCAGTACATGAGGTCCCACCGGGTTTCCCTCTGACATATGACATTTGAACAATGCTTTAGATACTTCATACCGCCAGTGTATGGCTTGCTCTTGGAAGAGCTGCCTTAAGTGTGTGATCATATCGTACGCCTCCATGTTCTCGTGTTGCTTCTGAAGCACAGGGGTCATGGTGCATAGCATTAGGCAAGTCACATCATTAGAGTCATCAACGATCTTTTGATGTTCCTTCATAATGGCGGTAGTAGCATTGGCAGGTGGCGCTTCTAGAATAGGATTCTCTAGAATGTAAAGTTTCTTTTCATTCTTGAGAATAATTCTCAAGTTTCTATACCAGTTTAGAAAATTGGTTCCAGACAGCTTATCCTTCTCAAGGACAGCCCGCAATGATGGAGTGGATGTTTGTTGATTGTTTGCCATCATTATTCTACAAAATGGGAAATATACAAGTTTTAGTATTTTGTGAACAAATGACTATATTCAACAATGGTTAGATTATTAAATATAGCTCCCACTATTTTTCTCGGATTAATAGCCCTCACTATTAATGCAGAAAATATCATATACTTTCTAGTGGGCCAAGATCCATATTTTACCTCACTTTGAGCTTGCTTTCACAAGTCACCCAAAAATTAGTTTATTTAGGTATGACTATTTCCAATTGCATCTTATGCAACTCTTGGTTCAATTAGGCAAATAACTCCTTATTTATCTATCTCATAGATAATCCCAATTGTCTTCCCTCTAAGCTTTCAATCCTATTGAAGTAGCCTAGTTGCGTTCATCCTCTTACTTTAACAATTGCACATTACTTGCTTGTGCCATCGCGTCATCCTATGATGAGTCAAATCGCATTGCTTCTGCAAGCGCAAATTTAATACATTATAGTTTTGATGAGTGTTAAGTAATGATCAGGCAAACGCAATATTTACCGTTGAGGGATTTCCTTGTTAATTTTAAATTGTTTTGTTGATCCTATCAACTGATCTATTTATTTGGATTGGGCAATCCCAAATAAAAAATTTGGGTTTCAATTATTATCTTGTTACGTTTTGCATGCATCAACCGTACACCAAAAATAAATAACAATAAATAAATAAATAAATAAATAAATAAATAAATAAATAAATAAATAAATAAATAAATAAATAAATAAATAAATAAATAAACGTGACGTGGATGTAGCATCCTAAAACTAAGATAATCCCAAGCCAATGAGAATACATATAAACCATAAAAATAAAGTCATCTCCATGTGCCTCCATCTTTATTCCATGCGCCTTCTTGTGGAATAACGTCTTCTTGTGGTTTCTTCAGTTCTTTAAGCTTCTTCTCCATTTCTTGTCTATCATCTAACTAAATAATACTAGCTAGCATCTATACTAAATAGAGAGACCTCACAAGTTGAGTAGAAGACGACACGCATGCTGTAAAACTTAATTAATAACATTGATTACAATAAAACCAAACCAAAAAAATAAACAACCACATCATCCACATCTAAGGCCACATCGAATCACCACGCAAAAGCACATAATACAGTTAAAATCCAATTTTAACGCGCTTGGTAAATTTTAATTGAATTAGGGATCTTCTAGTGTCAAAACGGTCAAAGGGGTCGAACCAATCAAATTGGTCGAGCCCTATGGACCTCCCGAGCAGCGCCTAGGCCGGTCGGACCAACACTCGCGGCCAAGCCGGTGGCTGGCTGACCCGTCTAGGCCCACGACCTTGGTCCGCGCACATAGGGAGGGGCGGACGGCCCTAGGGTCAAACCCTAGGGTTGTTTCCAAAAACTCTCCTTCCTTCCCTTGCATGCTTATTTCCAATTTTGAGCAAAACATATTTTTCCTTAAAATTGTGCCCAAACCCTAGTTTTCAAATCACCAAAAGACACATCATATGTGAACGAAAATCACTAATTTTTATTCTGCGCATGTAATTAGCTCATTCTCTATTGAATCATATTCAATTTGCATCATTATGCTTAACTTCATTTTTTCGCTAAGAGTGTAAAACAGTTAAAAAACTGACAAAACATTAACACGTAAAACCACGTTATGCGCTACGACCTGTCACTCTGATACCACTGTAGAGTTTGGACACGGATTACGCAACAAATATACAATAAAACTATTTCGTTCAAGACCCTTCATGAATCGCAGGACAAGCCATCATAACGTGATAAGGGAGAAAGTAGTTATGTACCTTGTTTGTCTAAAAAATCACTCAGAATTGTGTCCACGACTCTACAAGTATCCACCCCAAGGATTGCGCTGGATTACTTCTCACGTCTGTGTGCTAGCTCATGCCAAGAAGGAGGAAGAAGAAGATCACGCAAAATGGGACACATCAGGGTCGCGCGTCTCACGAGGCCGATGCGAAGGGAGGGGCACGGGTGGGGGGTTCGATCTCCTTTTCTGCCTCTCTCCTTGCATTGTTATTCACTCTAATGAGCCTCTTGTAAATAATAAGCCAGGAGTTCCTTTATATAGTTAACAACTCCTTTTAACTACATATTAGCCCCAATATTAATCATGTCCATACACGGATTAGTTCACCTTGCAAATTAGTCCTTCTAAGTTTCCTTGTGGTTGCGTATTGATCCTTCTTCATTTAGTCCCACTAACTAATACCCATATCCAGTTTAATCCATATGGTGTGTGACCCCATAGGTTTCTACTTACTTGGTAATTACTAGCATAGAGCAGTGTCTAGCAACACATCTGTGTCATCCAACTAATAGAAATAGTCTGTGATCCGACAAACCTTGTAACCAATGTTATCGTATTGTATTATCCTTTGTCTCAATATTCAGATTGGACACGACACATAAAATTCACACTCGTGTATCCAATCCATATTTTCCTGATCCTGGGAATATGCTTATCTATACAGATAACATCAATATCCCATATTTATTTATCTGAGGATGGCCAGACATTCCATAAGCTCTAACCCTCGAGTGTCCGTGGATATTTTCTCCCATATGTGGGAGGGACAAATCCTCTCTACATGACTACCATCTCTAAGATTGCTTCCTATTATGTCCGATAAACGCATTTATTATTACCCAGTCACGGTATAGTGTTTGACGATATCAAAACACAATATTCCAAAACTAGAGTATCTAGTGACTTCAAGTCTAAGGAGCACAATACAATTGTCACAATGAGAAGCACTTGTGACGTTAACATTATTACTGTAGCCTACTCGTTGTGGGTCAATCCAGTATGCCATTATCACATAATGCATAACCATGTGTTAGACTTGATATCTCCATAGCAATCTACTCATATAGTAGTCTATAGTGATCATCCTATTTATCAATATACATGACTAGGGATATTTAAGATAAACAAAAGTTGTAATCTAAGGACTTCATTATATTAAATATATCTCTATAAATAATAAATAAATGTTCTAGCCAAAAACATATTTCGTACTAAAATAAGATTGTCTCTAGGGAATCTATCCTAACAATAGGGTAGTTTTCATCTCTGACCTAAGACAGAGATAGAGGAATGAACTGCCACCTCTTTAATGGACCGTCACAGCCAGCCAACCACCACGAACCAAACCTGAGTATCCCACAAAACCATCACTATCACGCTATATGAAACCAGACCAAATATAGACGAAAACCACCCGATTTGAACACTAAGAGAGAGAGAGAGAGAGAGAGAGAGAGAGAACAAACATGGTTCTTCTCCGAACATGTGCTTGGACCCGATGGCAGAGAGAGCGGAGGAGGAGGCTAGGTAAGCAGAAATGTAGGAGAAGAGAGAGGGGGTCTTGTAGTGTGTAATTTTGCTTCAATTTGAGGGGTAGGGGAGTCGTTTCAGTAGTAACATTGGGGTATGCCTGTTACGAGAGTGGTGTGATGTGTTGTTCAAACGTCAGAGGATCAAAGTGTATTTTCACCAAATTATAAGGGTAGAAAGTGTCTTCACCATAAAACGAATGAGGTAAAATTAGAAGTGTACTTGAAGAACAATCTTCATGTTGTCACATAAAGTTAATCAGAGGAGATACTAATAATACTTTTCCGGACTGGCCGAATTAGACTTCACTGGATTAGATTTTGATCCAGATAGGAATGGGTGGATTAGCTAAACTATAATTAATAATATGTTTGATTTTGTACACCCAGACAAGCAAAATTGGACTAGAATAGATTCCGGATAGAATTGTATTAGATTAGCTAAACTATAATAAATATTGTGTGATTTTGTTCAGCATTAATTCAGCATTAAATCTAGCTAATACATTCATGTAAAAGGGGATAAATTTATTAACTAATACACGAATTACATGTAATGCAATCTTAATTAATAGCACTAATCTTAAAAAATCAAACGCACCTAAATTGAATTATGAATCTACATACACAAAAGAAGAACGAGGCAGATGGGTCAATTCGATTAGGGTAGGAGGCAGATGGAGCGATATTTTGAGATCGTAACAGCAGTTTCATTGTTGCATTTGTTTCCGGCTTTTAACCACAACTGTGACAAAGGCCAAAGTCGTCTTATTAGGTCTCACTGTAAAGGTAAGTCTTGTCTATTGATGTTTTCTCTTCTTTAAGTGTATTTTTTCCACAATAATATTTTATCGTGCCATGTTAATCGACGGCCAAATAAATCCCACTCATTGCGCGGGAGGATATGGTTTTGACTATTAATTAGATGGACCTTCCTTCATCAATTTAGCCTTTGTATGCATTGTGTTTTGAGAAATGCTATATGTTTCAAATTAATCATCCCAAAAGCATTCCAAATTAGCCACGTCAACTAAAGGGTCCTAACGCTACTAATAAACAAATCTTTTCTTTCTTGAATTGAGGACATTTGGCTGATGTAGCTAGGGACCATGTGTTTTTGATCTTATGCAATATCGTCCTTTTTGAATTTTGTGATGCATTTTGTTCTTACCTCGAGCTGCTTGTTTTAGTGGGTAAGGTCAGAGGTCTTGCGCTTTGCCACTTATAAGTCAAGAAGTCTGATTATTTGTTGTTGGATAATTCGCGAGGTTATGGTGCCCTATCTTCCACCTAGATTTGGGGGGGGGGGGGGACGGGGACGACGACAATGAGTAATTATTGCATGCTCCAAGAGTAAATTTGACGTGGTACAGTAATTCATACAGCTTATATGTGTGTCCTGTGGGGTATGGATTAGAGTACCACGTCACATTTACTCTTAGAGCAAACAAAAATTTCTCGGGGACAAGACGTAACAAGGCGGCGTGACTTGATAATTGATTTTTCAGTAGAATGACCTACAATGTTCTAATTCTAAAACATCTGATGTAGATCAACTTCACGTCGCTGTGCACCTTATGTTTCTGATTCAGATCATGCAATCTGCACATAATAAGCATTTTTTTATAAAATAATAAGGTTGTTGCAATTTAAATTTCTGAATATTAAGGTTAAAGCATGGAATTTTCTTGCGATGTACCGGGTTTCAATGAACTATGAACATTAGTTTAATAACACGAATTTAGGGTTTCAGCTGCTTGTAAGTACCGCAATAAACATGTTATATGGCACAAAAATCCTAGCTACTGCTTATCTTCCCTCAACAACTAAAACAAAACAGTCAAAGACCTTCATAGGTTTAACCAATCCAACAAGTGTGTATATATGATGACTACACCATTAGTCTCCATCATTAATGAAGTCAGCATCATCGTGGTTGTCGCCGCTGTCCTGGTTCTCTTCGTCTTGGTTGGCCTTTTCGCATTCATCGATCCACTCGCTGTATAAATCAATGGGCTCGGTGAGGGGCGTTATGGTGGTGCTGAAGCACTCCTTGCAACGCCAGCAAGTCAGCTCCCCGATGGAGTTCTTCTTGTCAAAGTTGCATTCCACCGATTCGGCGTGGTTGCAGAACGGACATGTGAATCGTGTGTCGAGTTTGTCCGTCCTCTTCTTTGGCGGTGGCTTCGCTCGCGACTTCCTCTTCCCCATAGTTACAGTAGAAGCGACGCTTGCAGATTTCAGAGTAGAAAACCCTAATTCGCTTTGGTTCGATGCAACAGACGAATTGTGTGTGAAAAATAAGCCTGGAATTGAACTTATATAAGGTGGAGAAACTTGGAGAACAAGTAACTCTAATTTACCGAAGTTGATAGCAATCCTATTATTATTATTTCCTGGCAAAAAAAATCCTATTATTATTATTATTATTATTATTATTATTATTATTATTATTATTATTATTATTATTATTATTATTTGTTAAAGAATGAGAAGTAATTGAAAGAAAGAAACAATAAGGAGAAACTTATTAATGTGTATTATTACTTCAACCCTAAGCCTCCTTATATAGGCATTAGGGTGGGCTCGCGGGCTAAATACAATACAATACTTGGGCTTACTACTTGTGGTGGATATTCACCAATAGCCCATGTTATATTTCATAACACTCCCCCTTGAATATTCACCACAACTATGCCTCATTAAAACCTCGTCATAGAAAACCCAATGGGAAAAAACTACGACTAAGGAAAAAGAGTACAACAAGTGGTTTCTATTTTGCTTAGTAATTGAGATGAAGTTCTTCAGGAATTTCTCAAAAGGATCTTTGCCGCCTAATTAAAACCTTGCTTGGAAAAACCCGGTGGGACAAAAACCATATCGAAGGAAAAAGAGTGCAGCATCCTAGCTTCTTGATTGGATCTCCCCCTCTTTCCAACATCCTTTTACCTGAAAACAAATCCATTTCAAAAGAACAAGAGACTAATAATACAATATAACTCATGTGAATATAGTAATTTCATATGTACATATTAAATAAATAAAAATGCATGTGCATGTATCCTACTCGCGAGTGTAAAATGCTTTTGGCAATCAAAACTTTCTCATGGCTATCACCATCCATGAGTTTCACAAATTTTGAATCGTACGATCGTATTGTAACTAATTATTCCAAAACATGTTTTGTTGTTTAGTAGTCCCCCAGACTAACAAAGAGATTATCATCATTCTCTCCGTGAGATGATAGTCCATGTATATGTTGACTTTATTTTGGCCAATGTGTATGTAGTCAACATTTTTACCCGTAAATCATCAAATTTGAAGCGCTTATAGTAATCATTGATTTTAGGATCATACATTTGTATTCAAACTTAAGGTACCTTGAGCTACTCCATGAGCTATAGCTACTCCATGAGCTATTTGCCTTTTTCGGGGCTATTTGTAATCCAACGTTGGTTTGATCCATATCAATGTTTTATTTTTATCCTCTCAAGATTTTCCTCGTAATCTTGTATTTTAAGAGCATTCAGAACTTTATCCCAACAAGAATTGGATGCATCTGGCATCATATTCCTCTTCTGGAGGATTTTAGCATCTACACAAGTTTTTCATCAAACATCATTTATCCCATTGAATGTTTAGAATTTCATTGGTAAGCATCAAGTGTTGTTCATGGAATCGTATCTCTTTATAATCACGTCATGCAATGCCATCAATTCTCCCCCTCATGACGTGAACACGGTGATTTGATAATTTGCATGTACCATTTTATTAATCTAAAAATTGTCATCAACTATGAATAAAAATGAAATGAAAGAATTATCGTAATCAGGTAATAAATAAAACTTATGATGTAATCCAAAAACTCCTACTTAAATTATTAATTGAAATTCTAAAAAAAATAACATAGTTTAAAATCAAATAACATAGTCTGAAATCATAAATCCTAATCTGGAACCAAAGACTGAATTCAAAAGCTAATATGAAACTAATAAATTTAAACGAGTTTCTTAGAAATTTGCATTATCTTCATCCACCGCATCAAAATCTCCCATAGGTGCCATAAAATCACCATCACTCGGTGCAAAGAGATCATCAACTTGAAAGTCGTCAAGCGGTTTTTCAAATTCAACATGATTTATCTCCAATTTCCCCTTCATGGAAGCCTTATAAAGATCAACAAGATGCGTCGGTGTGCGACAATTACGAGACCAATGATCACTTGCGCCGCAACGATGACATGGATTTCCTTGTTGGTGGCGTTCTCTATGTGCAATAACCGGTGCATCATCAAGTGTTTTCCCATTATCTCTTCCCATGTTGTCATGTACCCTTCCTCTTTTATTTGTATTTGAGGTAACTTGCCTTGGATCCTCACGGTGCCAAGTGCGATTTGCATCATGTCCACGACCTTGTCCATTTTCACGGCCGCGTCCACGCCCACGTCCATATCCACGTCCACGTCCACGACCACGTGGATGGTGCTGTCCATGAAAAACAGTAGCATTCGCTTCAGGGAATGTATTTTGATTCACTTCAGGGAGTGGGAGTGAACCAGTGGGGCGTTGTGCATGATTTTTCCTCAAAATTTTATTGTGACGTTCTGCTACTAACAAGCAAGAAATCAATTCAGAATACTTGGTGAATCCTTTCTCTCGATATTGCTGCTGCAGGAGCATGTTCGAGGAATGAAAAGTGGAGAGCGTCTTTTCCAATAAATCCTTATCAGTGATACTTTCACCGCACAGTTTCAATTCAGAAGTTATCCGAAACAATGCAGAATTATAGCTGCTCACTGATTTGTAATCTTGAAACCTTAAATTGAGCCAATCAAAACGAGCTTGAGGTAGGAGAACAAGCTTTAGGTGCTCATAGCGCTCTCTTAAATTGTTCGATAAGACGAGGGGGTCCTTAACAGTAAGGTACTCAGATTTTAGAACCTCGTCAATATGGTGGCGCAGAAAAATCAACGCTTGTGAGCGATCCTTCTGGGATGCTGCGTTGTTTTCTTTGATTGTCTCACCAAGATTCTTTGCTGTTAAATGCAACTCAGCATCCAAAGTCCACGAAAGATAATTACTGCCACTGATGTCAAGGGCGGTGAACTCGAGCTTTGTGATATTCGAAATCTAAAAACAATAATTAAAATATATAAGTTACTAACCAATGTTAACAAATAATATAACTCAAAATAAATAAAGGAAAAAATAATAATAAATAAATGATGGATAAGTAATAACGAAAACAATGAACGTTGCTTATCCTCTTCAGGAGGGTGGATCATTATTCAATATTTTAGAAATCTCTTCAAGAGATTACTACTCTTTTAGAACTTCAGGTTCTAACAGTCATAGCTTCAGGCTATGAGTGATATTATGTGATATGTAACTTCAGGTACAAATTACACGGCCATATACAAAATCGATGGCAATTTCAAATCCTCTTCTGGAGGTTCGTTTTTGATCCACAATAAGTAAAGAAAAAAAATGTACAAGAAGTAATTGCTTAAAAATATAGATAAAAAGAATGACAAAACATGACCTCTTCGGGAGATTTAGATGAAAACTATAGAACATCTCTTCAGGAGATGTAACCTAGAATTATGACTTCAGGTCATAAAAAATTATCGTAACTTCGGGTTACG
Organism: Linanthus parryae; assembly: GCA_023055425.1. Taxonomy (NCBI): domain Eukaryota; kingdom Viridiplantae; phylum Streptophyta; class Magnoliopsida; order Ericales; family Polemoniaceae; genus Linanthus; species Linanthus parryae. The sequence continues at coordinate 918,997 of JALGPY010000012.1, forward strand.
ATTAATATTCCATGTAATCCATAGCTTCGGGTATGGATCACGACTTTTGCAAGTCTATTAGAGACCTCTTCCGGAGGTTTAGAAAAATTACAATCTCTTCGGGATATGTGATTATAACTATGCCTTCAGGTCATAGGAAAAATTGTCGCAACTTCAGGTTGCGATCAGAACATAAATAGCCATCAAAATTACAAAAACAATGAAAAAGTGCACTAAATCGGAATGAATGCTTCTAATTTATTTATTTTATTTTATTTTATTATTAGTCAAAGGTGATAGTCATGCCTTAGTACATATTAAAGAAAACATGACTAAACTGGAGATATTTATGCATGCTCGTGGAAAGAAACAAAACATAATAAACTTTGTCCTCTCATGTTTGTCTGCTGTGGGGGATCTTGTGAGTAAAACAAAAAGTTTAAAATGTGATTGAAAAGAAAGGTAAAAAAAAGAGTTTCCAAGCTCCATAAGAACAAACACATTCGTAGACTATATCTATTAATTACGTGATACTTTTCTCATAATGAAATCCAAACAGTATGTTTTCTTCAATATATTAAACTAATAGATCATGTACAAGTAATCTGAGGCATGGGTAGTTCACTCAACTGTCGCAAGACAGTAAGTTTGCTTTTTGCCTTCCGTTTAATTTTTTTTTCACGTACGAATATAGGTATGAGAAAAAAAAATATACCTTTGTAGATCTTCGAATCCGTCAAGAGCAGCGTGCTGATAACGTGTTAAAGAATGAGAAGTAATTGAAAGAAAGAAACAATAAGGAGAAACTTATTGATGTGTATTATTACTCCAACCCTAAGCCTCCTTATATAGGCATTAGGGTGGGCTCGCGGGCTAAATACAATACAATACTTGGGCTTACTACTTGTGGTGGATATTCACCAATAGCCCATGTTATATTTCATAACATTATTATTATTATTATTATTATTATTATTATTATTATTATTATTATTATTATTATTATTATTATTATTACGACCACAATTTTTTTTTTTTTTTTTGAAACTATCACATTCAAACTCTTACTTTCACGGTTCCTAAAAAAAACACACACAAACACACACTCTTCCACTATGTTTTATAGCAACCCCATATTCAATATAAATAAATATATAATTAAGCAATAAATATATAATTAAGCTAACAAATTGAACATGGACGGAAACTCCAAATCGTCATCACCATCTTCCAGTCTATACAGTTTAGTTCGAGAATTTGTTCATCACAGTCCCGTATTGATGTCTGGCCGCCTTTTGACTGTAACAAGATCCTTACCAACTTGTCGTCACCACAAGATTATATAAATTCGTAATAATATAATCCAGGTTGGGGACATTTTTGATCTTATTATGGAAAGGTTCTAGAAATGAAAATCCTCGTTATTATCATAGCAATAAAACCCTCGAAAACGGCCCACTATGTATTTGGAGTGAATTTTTAGATGGTTTAGACCGGGCCGGTACACTAATATTGTTTTGACCTGGATAAGTCGATGCTCGACCATGCTAGGTTAAAGCAATATTGCCTGGCTCAACCTGCCTGGTCGATTGCCGACTTAGCTAGGTCGATGCTCGATCTATCCAAGTCAGTGCTCGACTTAGCTAGGCCGAATTTGACAGCCAAAACTCTAAACTCTAATTTGTTGGCCTTAAACCCTAATCTATGTTAAAATGTGTGTTTTTCATATATTCAGACTTTCCAGTAACATGTTATAAAAAATGAAAATGTAACCTAGCTACGAGGGTCGAACGATGGCCAAGAGTTTCATGATACGTAGAGGTATAACTTAGGGTGGCCTAATCGGGGAGATTATGGAACGATTTGATCTAGGGTGCAATACCAAGGATGTAATACTAAATTATAGGATGTTGGGCAATAATTTTGTGGGATCGAAGCAGTATAATGGACAATCGGGACGGCGGAGACTTATTTTAAAACTACGGCCATATGGGGATCGCGTCAATATACATCAGTACCCTCACTCGGCGCATGAGAATTGGGCATAGGAGAATGTCGTCGATGAATGGGGCGACAATGGCTCTCGGTGAATCCTCCCAACCCCCACCCCCACAGAAGAATCAGAATTGTATAGTGCTACATTTAATTACCCGCCGCTCGAAATGTCTTTCTGTCATTTGGGAACTCTGACGGGGAAAACAAAATTGGAGGTTTGTACCGATACCCCCTATGTGCGGCAGAGCCTAACAACCTTCATGGTGATGAGTTTGATTAAGATTCCGAGCAACACGATCGAGAAGATGAGGATGAGGATGAAGAGGCAGCCAACCCTGAGCCCCCTAACCCCTGCCCCTAGTGTTTCTCCTAGTAACGTGCGCATCCACGACACTCGAACGGAAAAAGGGTCATTTATTCGCAGCAAGGATGCACTTTGACGAGACTGATAGAAGATGCCATGAACACGAGGGATGTTTACAAGTCGGTACGATGCAGCAAGACGGTGCGTCATTGGCGTTCTAATGTTGAGACATGCGGATGGCAAGCACGAGCCACAAAGCATAGTAGAGCACTAGTGTTTGGGATGTCACATTGTACAATGAAATCCACACATGTGACCTCAATGGAAAATCTATAGACCACAAGAACTGCACCTCAGTGTACATTGCTTGGCAGATGAGGGACCAATTTGCCGACGTAGTCAACGCACCCGACATATAGAAGATACTTGGTGGTGTAAACTAGAATTGAAGCAGGAAGTATCAAAGTACAAAGCATGAGACTCTCATAGGAAGGGAGTATGGTTTATATGCGGCGACGCTTACAAAACTAAACTGACATTCCAAAATTTTTGCACTTGGTCGAGAAGCACAACCCTGGGTCAATTACAGCCTCGAAGTTAGATAGTACGGACCGGTTTTTGTATTGTTTTGTGGCTCTCGCAGCGTCTATCGTAGGGTGGACTTACATTAGAAGGGTGGTTTTGATGGACACAACATTCCTGAAAACTAAGTTAAATAGCCCGATGGTTTGTGCGCTTGCGGTTGACAGTGGGGGCCACCTATTTCGTTAGCCTGCAGGGTCTTTGATGTGGAGGGAAACTCATCACGGGGGTGGTTTCTGGCTCAGCTCACTAACTTTGTGCAAGATCTCGATGACTTGGTGATCGTGTCTACGACACGCTCCAACCGCAATTGCACAATTTTGGTGCAGTAATAATTCGGGAAGTCCGGGTGTATCGAACCCACGAGACTTTGTTTAACTAGTTAAGATGAATAATCTTAATGTGAGTAGAAATTTAATTGTTGTTTATATAAAGTATGAGTTGAATTAAATTAAAACTACGGAAATGCAAACACTACTGATTGAGTTTGCGAAGATCAAATAAGGAGATGGTTATCAGGACGACTCATTGGGGTTTCTAAGGTTCACTATCGCTAGCGTCACGATTTATGAAACATTGATGTAATTCCTTGTCAAACAAGCAACAATCAATTACCGATTCACCAAGTAATTATACTACGCCTAAGATAAACTAAATAATATTAAATCAAAACTCAAATATACATATAAGCTGCTATGGGGAATATGTTATCCCCTAAAACGTGACATGTGGAATAACTTGTCCTCACCATATCACCAAAAACTTTATAAAAAAAAAAACACTTTTGAAGATAAATCTTCTTCTTATGAATCGTGCCCTCGGACACGGGTTATGCACTAGTTATTGTATAATATTATATTTATATTAAAACTCTTCCAATTTATTTTATATAAAGCCCATCAAAAGGCAAATAAGTTTAATAGAAAAATACATCTTTTAAGCGAAATGATAAATATTACTAATTTTTATTTTACCAAAAGACATGTTTGATTTATAATTAAAATATCTCACGTGGAAGGATAAGATCAAAATTTGAGAGAAACCTAAAAGAAGAGATTCAGACTGACTAAACTTCCAAAACAACAAGCAATCAAGAAGTCAAAGAGTGACTTGGTCGTCCCTAGGGTTGCGCACGATTAACATGCGTTGGTTGACGGCCTTAGGGTGGCTCAACCACTTTTTGGTTTAGACTTCTTTTCCGTTTAAACGGTTTAGTCCTTACAATATTTAAGGGATGATGCAAGAATGATCATAAACCTATGAATAATGCTTGACAATTGAAAATCAATTAACTGGAAAACCTTTGAGTTATGATCTTGCTTCAATAATTCAAGACGCTCAGATTATCTGCAAGAATAGAGTTAGCATTGCAGAGATATCTAAATAAGAGTTCTTATATCATTGATATAATCACCTATACATCAATCTACATGATCAGAGATTTTTTAACCGAAATTGACAACGGTTTGAAATAGTTAAGGCATCACCAACCCATTCGCTCTTTCCCATCCCCATCCCCCTCCTCCCACAGCCCACCATTTTCCCGTTAAATACCCACTCCTTCAACTTTTGAATTTTTTTGAAGGGGCTAAAATGTGTTATTATCCTGCGTATATGAATTAAACATTTATTGAGGATACGAACTATTCCGATCTCATATTTGTTACCCGATTTCTTACTATTGTATCTTTTATTTCAAATCATATCGTACTTGGACTTATCGTATGACCTTCCCATATATATTTTTTGAGAAATTTTTGAAGGGGCTAAAATGTGTTATTATCCTGCGTATATGAATTAAACATTTATTGAGGATACGAACTATTCCGATCTCATATTTGTTACCCGAATTCTTACTATTGTATCTTTTATTTCAAATCATATCGTACTTGGACTTATCGTATGACCTTCCCATATATATTTTTTGAGAAATTGTTTGTCGTCAACCGGGTTCGAACCCGAGACCTGCGGTTGTTTGAGTCTCAAATGTTTTACTTTTATAGAACAAGATACTATCAACTGATTGCAAACTCTAATTTCCTCACCAACATCTATATAATAAATCAGCTAGGTGTTTTCCTCCAAAAAAATTCAATGAGAATATCCTAACCATCCATTTCCTAAAAATGTCTAGAGACATTTTGGTGCGTTGATTTGATTGATCATTTCATTTTCTTAGACAAGTTAAAAAAATATCAAATTAGTTAAAATAAATCTGAAATAAGACATTCTCTATATTTCAAAAAATCTCTACCCTATCTAATTAATATTTTCTTTTTGAGAAAATCTTATTAACGTTTGAACGTAAGTTTTAATTATCTAATTATCTAATGACACGAAATTAAATAGAATGAAATTCATTTATCATCTCAAGAATAAATTTAATAAGTCAAATTATATATACTCTGAGTGCCCTACGGGCACGGGTCATTTTCTAGTCTATATTATAAAGAACTTTTGACAGTAAACCCCTATGCAGTATTGATTCGCTGACAGATTGCTACATGCAGTATCTGATTTACCACATAACTACTCTGCAGTTTAGTATTTTGTGACAACGCGCTCCAATACATGGACGGACGTTAAGTAATAGCTGTTAGTGTCCGTTAATCTGTTTTAGTCGAGGGTTTAGACGTCTTTTACACCCTAATGTGAGTAAATGAGGGACAAAAATGTAATTTTAGACTGCAATTAAAAAAGAACCGTTGGAGTGTTGCAGGTGAACGTTGCAACACTTCCTCCCCTATATAAGGACTGTTTGGCTTCAGCATTATGCACTTGTGAAAATCAAATTTGTTTCTCTCTCTATGGCTGGAGTACTCTGTCGTTGCGGCCTCGAATCTTGTCACGTGACCTCATGGACCAAAGATAATCCCGGGAGGAGATTTTGGGGGTGCCCTAATGGTTCGGTAAGTGTTTGAAATCTTTGTTTGTTTGATTATTTAAACATTTTTTTTGACGAATATTTTTTTCAGTTGCCTAGCGGTGGATGTGGATATTTCGGCTCGTGGTATGACCCTCCAATGTGCGCGAGATCGAAAGAAATCATTCCGGGACTTTTGAGGAGGTGTAATATGATGGAGTCTAAGATGAAGCGAATGGAGAACAAGGCGAATCGACTACAGAAATTGGTCTACTTGTTGGCGCTAGTTGTTGTTGTGCTTGGAATATGTTTGTTCATGTAAAAGTTTGCATTTGTAAGCACTTGATCCTCCCAGATGTAATAAAATATCATGGTTGTTTCGTTTCATTTGCGATGCAATTGAACGAACTTTTGAACACACTCTGCCAAAATAATGACTTGCACCAAAACAATGACAACAATGACTTGCAGAAACACCATAAACACTTAAACCATTGTGCACAAGAGATTCCGGCAGGGAGACCTCCGTGTACACCGTACGTAGTGGATCAGGGATCGCACAGGAAGAATAGGGGTGTGTGTAGGGAGAGAGCAAGTCAGTAGTAATGTCTGAGAGAGAGACAGAGGTTTGGCAGAGCTTCCGCGTATGGCAGTGTTGTTCCCTTTGTATGGAAAGAGTAACGATATATATACTGGAGAACGTGGCCGTTGTAGTGTAGTTAATGCGCCCATTAATGGCGGCTTAATTAGCTTAACCGTAACGGCACGTTCGTCCGAGTATATAGGAACCGTTAGAGCACGTGGTGCGCGAGTACCGGAACCGTTACGAGGTTGACCGGGTTTGACCGGATTGACCGGGTCTAGGGAGCTCGTGCCATAGATCTCTCAAAACAGTTACTAAAGGTCGCGCGCGGGCTTGGCTCGCACGCGACAGGGCTTACCCTAGCCTCCAAACCACAAATCCCTACAAGTCCCGTGCAGTGGTATGCGAGGGCTCTGTCTCGCAGCCCCCACATGGATCAGCTCGGCTGGTGATCCTGTGTGTGTGGAGCACAATATGGTGTGCTGGATGATCGCCACGTGGCTAAGATTAGCCATGTCAGAAAGCAGTATCTACATTAGCCCCCTTTCTGCGCGTGAAGGCTTGCAGCTGTATAGGCTTCCATGCGCGGAAACCAACATGCGCGTCGTCGTCACGCACCAATTCAAATACGGGTAAATTCAGCCCCCGTGTGTGTCATTATGACCTAAAACCCCTAGAGTCGTGCCGTCTGACCTTTAGGGTTTTAGGCGTGACGTCAGCCCGTCCTGTAATTGCGCGACACGACGGTGACGGTTGCGATTCGACTGCTGAAGGGACGCAACCCCTCATTCTTTTGGATAAATACCTTGTATCCCATTATTGCAGAGCATCACTTCTTTCTCTTAAAGTGAATGGTACCCGGAGATCTTCGAGAGCAGATCCAGATCATTAACCATCAGTTCAGAACTGCAAATCGTATTCTTCAACTGTGCATATCCAAGCAGGCTTCAAGGAAACAAGGTTGGCCTCGTTTACTTTTTGATTTTAAAGTACCGGCGTTTGCCTTGAACTGCGTTGAATCTGTAAACCCATGGAATCTGTGAAGAGGTTTTGATCTTTAATCCCGCTTCGCTTTACTCTTTCGACGATATTGGATCTTGCAATTACCCAATTTCTGAAATCGGCACTGGAACTGTTTGCTTCCTGTTGCATAGATCTCGAATTCCAAAATTCAAACTGACTGGTGTAGTATTTCTCCCCCTTTTTTTTTTTGCCCTTTCGCAGGAATGGCCAAAACAAGAGTAACCAGACCTGTCAAGGAAGATGAAGAGATGCCGGAGCTTCCGCGGTCTCTGTGGCGAAAAGCCCCCTTTCTGGGTGGGAAAGATTTTTACCACGCGAGGGTGAAGGCGAAGAGGATGCCTGATCCTGTTCCCGTTGAGCAGTTGTTAACCCTGACTCGCCCAGTTAACTCAGCCTTGCTCGAGTTAGTTGGCTCCGAGGATGTGATTCGATTGGGAATCGAGAACGGGCACTTCCCATATACTGCGATTTCTACTCAGGCGTTTGTCCAGAAGTTGGACTATATGGATGAGTGGACTGACCACGTGTTGGGTAATTACGCCGAAACTCTTGATGAAGCCGGCATTTTCTTCGCTGTTCGTGCTATGAAGGGCGCTGCCGTGAAGTTGGATCAGTCCATGCTTCTAGACCTTCTGTCCCGCTATTCGCCTGCGACTCACACGTTTCACTTTGCTGAGTTCGAGGCTGCCCCCACGCTCGAGGACGTTCAAATGCTGTATGAGCTTTCCCCCATGGGTGAGGTGGACCCCTTAAGTCACTTAAGGACATCTGCGGAATTAGCCTTGTACGCGCAGATGGAGGAGTGCTTAGCAGAGGTGAAGAAAATCTCCACTCGGTGGACCAGTACAAAACCTCTTCCGAACTGGCAGCTAGTTGATACGTCTGCGAAGAATACCTGGAACAAGTGGTTGCAGTACTTCTTCCGAGACTATGCGAGCAGCAGCATTACTAAGAAGCTTTTGAGCGCGAACCCGGAGGCCGAGAATTACATAGAGGGCAAGGGTTATCACCTGACCCTTTGTGCTTTTCTTTGTGCTTGGCTGTCGAGATTTCTGATTGATGGTCACCCCCATGACGGGGTCTTCTACCATGTGCTGCCACTTGCGGTGAGGCTCGCTCTCGGCCAGAGAGTCGCACTTGGACCCTTGGTCTTGGGCACGCTATATTACAGGCTGGATCAGCTGGTTCTGGCGATGAAGGAATCGCGCGGCCGCCTCGATGTTCTGACCTTTGTCAATATCAGCTTTTTGACAATGTGGGTTTTCGAGCGTTGGCCGTCTTATGCTCCAACTCCCCTCCCACTTGAGAAGTGGTGTCCCCCAGGCGAGACGAAAGCGCTCAACAGCGGAAGGGCTGCGAGATGGTTTGGGGCAAGCAACACCAAGTGTACTTGGAGCTTGATATGCGACAAGCGAAGGGAGTTCACTGCCAGGCCTTACGCCACACGTGTTGAGAATGTGCGGTGGTTTCCGAAGCTATACCCCTCCGAAGGCATGGTCTTGTCAGAAGACCTTCTCTTTGAAAAGGGATCGCATTTCCACGAGCGCTATCGTGAGTTCTTTTGCTGGTGTCTGCGAGGTTCTCTTCCTGCACTTGCAGAGCATATTCGTGAGCTCGCGCCACGATATGAAAGGCTTACAGTGGATGTTGACCCCACTCGGGTCTCTCCTCAGTTCGGTTTCGATGCGGTGGCCCCATCAATCTGGCCCCAGTCTATCGTTAGAGGGTGCTACAAGCGCTTGCTGGCAAAGGAGTGCAAGACGGTCCTCATGAGCAATCTTCCCTTCGAGCAGCCTGCGGGAACTCGCAAGGGTGGTTATTCCCAGAACTGGATCGCATACTGGCTTGCCCAGCAAACGAGGATGGAGACCGAGGCGGCGGCACAGCCAGGAAGGGCCCCCTTGATCAAGAGAAACTCTTTTCCGTTTCGTCCCAATTGCAGTTTGAGCGAGTCTGAGTACGGTTGCTACTCGTTGTTGGACCGCGAGAACCATTTGTGCCCTGATTTCATTCTGAAGGAACAAGTTGATGCCATCAGGAAAGGTGACACGCAGGTCGTCAAATATAGCAAGGCGTTTGCTGAGGTAAGCAATTTCCTCGCGTGCTTTAAGCTTTTTGATTTCCTTGTACTGATGCTTTCATTCTGTATTATTCAGTGCCATGTGCGGAGGTTCGCAGCTGGTGATCGCTCCAAAGCGCTGGTGGACACTATTGTTGCCACCAGAAGGAAGGGGGAGGCGTACCGGTTAGCATGGAGGATGGATGCCGAGGTTGAAACGAAGGTTCGCGCAGCCATGAATACTTTTGCTGACTCGCTGATAGACAACCCTCCGGCTCCGTCTCCTCCTAGAGATGACCCGTCCCCTCCAGCGACTGCGGCGCCGAGAGTGAAACGACCTAGGCAAAAGGGAATTACGATTTCTTCCCCTAGGAGTGCTCCAGTCTCGCCCCCAGTGAGGTCCCATTCTGTCAAGGACAAGGGCAAGGGTCGTATGCCCAGCAAAGTGCGAAAAGATCTCGCAGTGGAGACCTTCGTTCCATTCAACCAAGAGGAAGAGGAAGAGAGGCAGGAGCCCCAGGCAAGTAATGGAGAAGAAGAAGGAACAGTTGTAATGCGCGAGGAAGAGTCAGGAGGTACCTCCGTCGCATCCCTTTGTTCTTTATCATAACTTCCATACAGTTCTTTTCTTTGAACCAAAAATGTATTCGCAGATGATGATGATGAAGCCGTTGGTGGCCTTGTGACCAAGAGGCAAAAGAGAGATGCCCAATCTGGCATTTCAGATGATCCCATAAGCGAGGATATTCTTGCTGAGTCCCGGAGGACAGCCGCGGAGGCTGCTGAAAGAAGAAGGCAGCGAGAGGAAGAGGAACTCGAGCGTGTGAAGCAGCGGAGCCTCGAAGAGCAGCATGTCGACGACTTAGTACGTCCAGTTGGCGAGGAAGACGAGCTTCCCGAAGAAGTGGCTCCTCATGTGGAGGAGGAAGATGAGGTTCCCGGAGGGGATGCAGCAGAGCTAGAGCAAGTCCAAGCGGACTTCGCAGAGATCGCTGGTGGCGACAAAGGTGAGATCTTCAATCTCGCAGTTACTTATAGAGATGTAATTGTGGGTGCATTAAAGCACGGTGTGTCAAAGCCTGACATTCGCCGTTGGTTGGTAAGCAAATGCGGAGAACCCTCAGGTAATCATTTTGAGTGACATGCACATGCTAGGCTGTAGCCACTTGAGGCAAGATCATGACTGGTTTATTCGCATCCCAGGTCACGCCTCTCTTAAAGATTTGCTTAGTGAAGATACACTGATAGGGCACGGTTCCATGTCCCTAGTGTATGATGAGGATACCTCTATCCCACCCTCGCGTGGAGGTGCTTATTCTTAGCTTTAGCAAAGATAGTGAAATAACTTATAACACAAGTTACCTCATATTGTCGCATTTGGTATCGCAGGTCATGCTGAGGAACCTGAGCTGGAGCAGAGAAGTCAGCCTTCTGCATCCCATGTTCCAATCTCGAGCTCTTATACTGAGAAGCCTGTCGCGGACGCTGGACATGTAAGTGAGCGTCTCGAGGATGTCATCGAGCTCTCCGATGATGTCGAAGCTGATGCTATGCGGATGGACGAAAGTGTCCGTACCGGTGGTGGGGAAGAAAGGACAAGTGATGCTAATGTTTTCGCACCTGAGAATATCTTTCGCCCAACGACTTCGGCTGTTCCTGTGCCTCCGGCAGTGACTGAGCCAGAAGCACCTATTCCTGCGTGGAGCATTTGGGGCTCGCAGGTTGGGAACGTAGTCGCAGCTGGTGCGGCCTACACTCTTCCTCCTGACTATGAGAGGTTGGAGCTCGCAGCTGATAGGAGAGCCATGGAGCGAGGGCAGTCTTCGAACAACCCGGTGGCTCGCATTCCCTCTATTCACCAAATTCTGGAAGGCACCGGTAAGTAGAGATTTACCATTCGCACGTCGTATTATTTGCTTGCGAGTTCTGACATTACAACTCGTTTTTGATGTCTCAGGTTTGAAGCAAACCGATGTAGACTGGGTGGTTCGAATGCGCCTCAGATACCCCCGCTCGTTCGTGAGGTGTCTGGAGATCGTTCCTTTTGACAGGAGGCTATTCCTTACTGAAGCCATTTGGATACTGGAACAGCTATGTGCGGCTACACCTGCGACCATTTCGGCCCAGAGTGCTGAATTGCTGTGTGGCATGTGCCAAAATCTCGTGCTCAAAGTCCAAGGCAGACTTGGTTTGAAATTCCTCAAGGACAGAGTTACACTGATTCGCGCAGCTGTAACCTTGAATCTTGGGCACCAGAATCTCGCAGCTGAGATGCAGAAGGTGGAGCAGCAAAAGCAAAAGGTTGATGAAGCTTTGAAGCTGTATGACGAAATGAATGCCAAGTGCGAGCAGCTAAAGCAAGAAGTGCATCAAGTGGAGAGGCTGATCGAGCAGTTCGAGCCCCAGGACTCCTTAGTCAAAAATTTGTTTTGACTTTTCGTATTTTTGAAAAGAAAGGAAAATGGCTGGGACATTAATGTAATGTTTTGAAACATTAATGTAATGTTGCTAGGGTTTCTCCCCCCTCTTTTTTTGACAACAAACAATGAGTTTGCCCGTTTTGCCCTTTTCGGGATTTGATTGGACATTTTCTGTGCATATCCAATTATGACATCAGCAATTGATTCTTTGCTTGATTTTCGCGCTAATTTCGCGGCAGATAAGCACGCTTCCGTTGGGAAGTCCATCCGAATCATGACTATCCGTCATTTATTAGGATACGCAACTGAATCGTCGTAGCCTTTAGTAGGGTAATTGATTGTTACCGCTTTTCAAGGCGTAAGTGATTGAACTTACCCTCTTTTTGAATTTGCTGACTCATCTTAAGCAACCGAAGAGTCTCCACAGGGCCTATATAAACCCTGCCTTTGTCATTTGGGTTCTTCATCCCAAACATGTGCTTTGCCGTGAGTCCTTACGACTGCTGGCTTCAACGCTTGTTTTTCGTTGATTCATGGCAACTTCAAGCTTTGAATCCTGAGTTTGCACTTTGTGCCATAGAAATAGTTTCCAAGATCCACTTTATGAGGCTTATTGCTGTTTATAACCGTCATAAAGAGGATGCAGATAATACCTCATGTGTGTTCGAAGAAATTTCTTCGTGTATTATGTGTGCAGGTCATGTTTCCGGCCGCCTCGTGGCGAGGTGCAGCGCCGTAGTGACCGTGCTACCGTCTCGTAATGAACGGCGTGATTCTTCTTCAGCAGTAATGAAGAAGAATCTGTCACTTTCATGTTTGTGAGCCCAGGGTGACGAACCGTCGCGTTCATCCCCGTCTACAAGGAGCCCTTGCCCTTTGGAGCTTCTGCTTGCCTGTAGATCACCGGAACCGGTGGCTCCTTGGGCAAATGTTATGGGGAGCCTATCTGACAACGGTCTTGTCAGATAGCGGAATGTCGAGCGTATGGCTTCATGTGGCTCTTTTTAGAGCACGATCCGCTTTGCTACAGATGTCACCCACAGACTTGGGCATCGTGTAGCCGGCGCTTGAAGCCAGGGCGGTTCGTTCTTTGCAGTCCGGGTTTCCGTACCGTGTCTCTGCTGGCTGATCAGCCATTTTTCGAATGTATTGTAAGCCATGTTGGCTGTGTAGTTAGATGCGAGCTCTTCGCTTGTAAGCTGCTATCTAGATAGATAAATTGTAAGTCATTTGACTCGTAATGATAAATAGCTTTTGTATTATCTGTTCTTTGCAACAAAATACAATTTCGCATGCGTTTCGGCTTGTTTTGCCTTGCATGATGACATGTAATGATTTCTCATATGCGATGCCAATTCGCAGCCGTTTCGCTAGATCATTTGAGATCGTAATTTCGCAGCCTTGCCATCTTGACGGATGGGCTTGTAGTTGGTCATTGTAAATCGTATGAGATCACGTTCACAACTTCGCTATCGTTTCAGATAATTTTTCACAGATCAATTAAGATCATTGAGCAGTGCGAATTGCTATCATAGAGGATAGGCTTTGTTAGAAAACTGTTCGAGATCTTTGGAAGATCTAATAAAATGATTCTGCACGTGCGTTGCCATCATAACAGACGGGCTTGGGTACTTAACCAAAATTACTTTGCGTAGAAATTGCTATCGTAATAGATAGGCTTAAGAAGACCATTATAAGATCGCATCTGTAGAACCTGCTATCTTCGATAGATAGGCTTTAGATGATCGATTGAGATCATTTTGCATTTTCGCTGCTATTGCAAAAGATAGACTTTGGATGATCTTTTAAGATCGCATTTATGTTTGGCTGCTATCGTAAGAGATAGGCTTCAGATGATCACTTAAGATCGTATTCGTGCGGACTGCTATCGCAAAAGATAGGCTTCAACAGTCATTCAAGATCGCATTCGCGCTTGACTGCTATTGTAAAAGATAAACTTTGCATGATCACTTAAGATCGCATTTGTACCGTAAGAAGTAGGCTTTATATGATCAATTGAGATCACATTCGCATTGGCTGCTATCGTGAGAGATAGGCTTTGATGATCAACTAGGATCGCATTTGTATTTGGCTGCTATCGTAAGAGATAGGCTTTAGTGATCAATTAAGACCGCATTGGTATTTGGCTGCTATCGTAAGAGATAGGCTTTAGTGATCAATTAAGATCGCGTTTGTATTTGGCTGCTATCGTAAGAGATAGGCTTTAGTGATCAATTAAGATCGCGTTTGTATTTGGCTGCTATCGTAAGAGATAGGCTTTAGTGATCAATTAAGATCGCGACTGTATTCGTTGCTATCGTAACAGATAGGCTTTGCATGATCACTTAAGATCGTATTTGCATTGATTGCTATCGTTAGAGATAGGCTTAGATGATCACTTAGGATCGCATTGCATTGGCTGCTATCGTAGAGATAGGCTTTGATGATCACTTAGGATCGCATTTGCATTAGCTGCTATCGTTAGAGATAGGCTTTAGATGATCGCTTAAGATCGCGTTTGCAGTAGCTGCTATCGTAAGAGATAGGCTTTAGATGATCACTTAAGATCGCGCTTGCATTAGCTGCTATCGTAAGAGATAGGCTTTAGATGATCACTTAAGATCGCGTTTGCATTAGCTGCTATCGTAAGAGATAGGCTTTGATGATCACTTAGGATCGCATTTGCATTGGCTGCCATCGTAGGAGATGGGCTTTAGATGATCACTTAAGATCGCACTCGCGTGTAGCTGCTATCGTAAGAGATAGGCTTTAGATGATCGATTGAGATCGTGTTTGCTATCGTATGAGATAGGCTTTGATGATCGGTTGAGATCGCATTTGCTATCGTACGAGATAGGCTTTGATGATCGATTGAGATCGCGTTTGCTATCGTATGAGATAGGCTTTGATGATCGCTTGAGATCGCGTTTGCTATCGTATGAGATAGGCTTTGATGATCGCTTGAGATCGCGTTTGCTATCGTATGAGATAGGCTTTGATGATCAGTTAAGATCGCGTTTGCTATCGTATGAGATAGGCTTTGATGATCGCTTGAGATCGCGTTTGCTATCGTATGAGATAGGCTTTGATGATCAATAAAGATCGCATTTGTGTTTGCTGCTATCGTAGAGATAGGCTTTTGATGATCAGTTAAGATCGTGTTTGTGTTTGCTGCTATCGCGGGGATAGGCTTTGATGATCAATTAAGATCGTGCTTGCGTTTGCTGCTATCGCGGGGATAGGCTTTGATGATCAATTAAGACCGCATTTGTGTTTGCTGCTATCGTAGAGATAGGCTTTTGATGATCAGTTAAGATCGTGTTTGTGTTTGCTGCTATCATAGAGATAGGCTTTTGATGATCAATTAAGATCGTGCTTGCGTTTGCTGCTATCGCGGGGATAGGCTTTGATGATCAATTAAGACCACATTTGCATGAATTGCTATTTGCAGCGAATGAATCATTGTTAACGGAGATATTTAAATAAAATAGAGCAATATAAGCGGCTAGAAATATGAACTTCTCATTTGGGAGAATTCTTTTATTACATTGCTCTCATATGGGAGAGGTAGAATTACAATCCTCTCATATGGGAGAGGAGATTGCATTAATCGTAGCCACATGAGATATTAAGCAACGTTATCATAAAACGTATGAAATAAGAGGAGTCAAGGATAGTACTTCTTGATCCAGCGCATGTTGACTGAGCTCGGAGTTGAGGCTGAGCCGTGCAACCTTCGTATGCTGCAGTAGCCACTATCGAAGACTTCTGTGACTTCGAAGGGTCCTTCCCAGTTGGCTGCGAACTTCGGATGAGTCGCTTCTCGCATGCAGTGGTCGGACGCGCGCAAGACCAGGTCGCCAACTGCGAAATCTCGCCGCTGAACTGTCTTGTTGTAGGCGCGAGCGATTCTTTCTTGGTACCGCTTGTTAGTCTTTTTGGCTTGTTCTCGCTTTTCTTCTAGCAAGACTAAATCGTGATCGCGTTGATTTTCATAGAGCGCATGGAAGGCCAGCCGTGCCGAATTGACTCTGACCTCCGCAGGTACTACAGCTTCGGCCCCATAACATAATAGAAATGGCGAAGCCCCTGTAGGTGTTCTTGGAGAGGTCCTGTAGGCCCACAGAGCTATGTTAAGAGAGTCGGCCCACTTCTTGTGGTCATCCGCGACCATCTTGCTCAGAATTCTCAGCAGCGTTTTGTTAGTCGCCTCGGCTTGTCCGTTTCCCTTTGGATAATAGGGAGTAGAGCATATTTGCCTGATATTGTACTCCGCAAGTTTCGTAGCTACCTGACGATTAACAAAAGGAGTACCGTTATCTGAAAGAATAGTATTCGGGATTCCGAACCTGCATACGATGTTTTCCTGGATGAAGTTGACCACAGCCAGCGCGTTTGCCGTCTTTAGTGGTATTGCTTCCACCCATTTGGTGAACAGCTCAGTTGCGGTGAGAATGAAATGGTTCCCATGTGACGTTGGTCGGATGGGGCCAATGAAATCCAAAGCCCATGTGTGAAATGGCCATGGCGTCCCTAATGCATGTAGATCCACGGCGGGAGCGTGCACTAGGTTCCCTTTGAATTGACATTCTTGGCAGCGTCGCACCTTGGTGCGGCAATCGACTTCCATCGTGGGCCAGAAGTATCCGATTGAGAGGAGCTGTCTGCATAATTTCGCACCTCCCTGGTGTTCCACCTGATGAGAGAGGTCCATGACTTCTTGTGCTTCCCTATCGTCCAGGCATCGCAGCAAGTTGCCCTCGTGGCCTTTTCGCCAAAGCAGGTTTTCCTGAACCATGTATCGAGAAGCTTTCCTTCTCAATTTGTCGGCCTCTTTTCTTGATTCAGGTACGGTGCCCTGGGTGAGGAATTCGAACAATGGCTTCCTCCAGTCCGTGTCGTCGTCGGTTAGAGCGACAAGTAGAGAATCCTTGATCAGTGCGCAACTTTCGCACTTCCTTTGTATCAGGGCTGCAGCTGTAGACATGTCTGGCCAATGAATGCCATATCTCTGAGCTTTCCTGTAGATTGACACCTCGCTTTCTCCGCAAGCGTGTTGGTAAATCTTTTCTAACAGCTGTTGTCCCTCTTGCTCGGAGACACATCGCATGAGTATCCCTCCAGGACCCTTGTAGTAAAGGGTATTGTCGTGGATGCAGTATCCTTTCGTGAGTGCCCAGCCCTCGCTGCTGGTGCCTTTCGCAATAGCTTGCAGGATTGCTTTTCGCCAATCTGCGTCATCTATGTGTTCGTCGTCGCACGCATCTTCTGTTAATGCCGACGATGTTCGCACTTCGATGGAAATCCTTGCGGGGCATTTGTCTATGCTGACCTTAGATCCCAGAGTTGCTAAGGCGTCTGCATGCCTGTTGTCCGCTCGGGGCTTGTGCTCGTATTTCACGTCGCAGAACTGCTGCATCAGCTTTTGCACTAGAGTGCGGTATGACAGGAGGTTGATTTCCTTCAGACCGTACTCGCCCGAGGCTTGCTTAACAATCAGCTTGGAGTCTCCCATGACTGTTAAGTTGCTCACTTCCAGAGCTTTTGCTGCACGAAGTCCCGCGATAAGAGCTTCGTATTCCGCCTCGTTGTTCGTGACTGCGAAGTTGAGTTTTGCGGACATCTGTATGACTTCCCCGTCGGGCTTTGTCAAGACTATCCCAATGCCTCCACCTTTTCTGGTTGACGAACCGTCGAAGTGGAGGGTCCAATAGGGCACGTCGATCGCGTAGATTTCAGGGCCTTCGAGCTCTTCTTCGATCACAGGTTCATGGCTGTTGTCGGGAAACTGTGCCAGCAGATCTGCTACCGCCTGCGACTTGATCGCCCTTGGCCTCACGCATGTGATATCGTATTGAGAGATGGTCATGTACCATTTCGCCAATCTCCCGCCCGGAGTAGTGTGAGTTAGCAAGTATCTTATGGGGTCGCTTTTGGTGACCACCACTACTTTGTGCGATGCAAAATAGTGTCTCAACTTCTCTATCACAAAGAATAAGGCAAGGCAGTGACGTTCGATGTCTGTGTACCTTGACTCAGCAGGCTGTACGATGCGAGAGATGTAATAGATAGGCCTCTCTTGGCCCTCATACACCTGAGCTAAGAGTGCTCCTATAGATCTCCTTGTTGATGTAAGATATAGCAGCAGCGGTGATCCCAGTTGAGGCGCGATCATGATCTTTGGGGATGTAAGTATCTCCTTTAGCTTTTCGAATGCGGCTTCATGGTCAGGAGCCCAATTGTACGCGGCGTCCTTCTTGAGGAGAGTGCTGAAACAGCATGTGATTTCGGCGATTGCTGGGATGAATCTCCGCAGATATGACAATTTTCCCAAGAATGTTTTCAAGGCGCTTTGGTTGTGAGGTGGCGTCATGCTGGTGATGGCTGACACTTTCGCGGGGTCAGGCTCGATCCCTTGGCGATGAACCACGCACCCCAAAAACTTCCCCGAGGTTACGCCGAATGCGCATTTCATGGGGTTCATTTTCAGTTGAAAGCTCCTGCATCTGTTGAATACCTTTCGCAAGTCTGCAAGGTGATCTGCTTCATACTTGGATTTGACGACCAAGTCATCCACATAGAATTCCACTTCTTTGTGCATCATGTCGTGGAACAGAGCCATCATGGCTCGCTGATAGGTCGCGCCTGCGTTCTTGAGACCGAATGGCATTACCGTGTAGTTGAATACCCCCACGGGAGTGATGAATGCAGTTTTCCTTGCATCTTCGGGATCCATCTTGATTTGATTGTACCCGCTGAAGCCGTCCATGAAACTGAACATGCGATGGCCTGCTGTCGAGTCGATGAGCAAGTCGATGTTAGGCAGTGGGAAATCGTCCTTGGGGCAGAAGCGATTGAGGTCTCGGAAGTCCACGCAGATGCGGAGCTGTCCGTTCTTCTTCACCACTGGCACGATATTGGCCAACCATGTGGGATGGTGATTTGGCTCTATGAACTTGGCATCTAGGAGTTTGACGATCTCCTGTTTGATCTTCACGTTGAGCTCTGGCCTGAAGCTTCTGGTGCTTTGCTTGACCGGTTTAGACCCTGGGATGATGTCTAAACGGTGCATAGTGATGCTCGTGTCTAGACCTGGCATCTCATCGTATTCCCATGCGAATACATCCTTGTACTCAGTTAGGAGCTGCAGCAGCCCTTGTTCCTCTTCGCTTGTGAGGTCCGCACTCAGGAAGACTGGCCTCCTCTTTTCCTCGTTCGGGCTGAGGAACACTTCCTTAAGCTCTTGCTTTTGCGGTCGCGGCCTGTCTTCCATGCATTCGGGCGCTTCTTTGAGTTTCTCGTCTGAAACGATCTGTGTTGGCTCTTCTGTCAGCGCAACTTGCTCGATTTGATTGATTTGCCCAGGGACACCCCCATGCCCGTGTGAGGACGTCCCCGCGCACCTTCATATGCGATAGCATTTCTTCCCGTTGGCGTAGAAGCTCTCTACCTCCTTACCCTCGGGGTCGTGCTTTGCAATCCTCTTAAGAGTGTACACATTCTTCCGATGATATGCGATGCGCGGCGCCTCTTCGTGTGTAGGCGGCTTTTCGTTTGCATCTCCCCTTGTCACCATCACGCCCGCAGGTGACTGGTCCTTGATGTCCTCCCAGAGAGGCAAAGGAGTAGGGTTGAATGGTCCGGGTGTTTGCTCGTCCGCCATCTCGGTGAACCACACCGCCTCGCTGAGATGCGCTTCGTCCAAGTTGAACGGGTTAGTTGAGGCCGGTATTTCGACAATCCTGTCGTTCCAGATAGCTTTCATCACCTGGTGAGCCGTGGAAGGGATTGCGTCGAAGCGATGAATCCAGGCTCGACCGATGATCATGTGATATGTGGTGTTCGCGTCTATGACATAAAACTTCGCCGAACACTTGATCTTGCCAATCTGAACGCCTAGGCGGATCCATCCGATCGTCATTCTAGAGTCGCTTCCGAATCCCACCAGCGGGGATGGACGTTTGACCACTTTGTGCTCGGGGATCCCTGCTAGCTTCAGTGTGTGGAGTGGAACAACATTGACCGCTGCTCCTCCATCGACGAATGCTCGCTTGAATTCGACGCCGTTGATGATGGCGGTCACGTACAGGGGCCTCTGATGGCTCGCATCTGTCTTCTTGTCGCTGACAGAAAAGGTCATAATCTTTCCTGTGGGACGGGACGCCCTGATGACCTTCCCGTTGGAGACCACAAGTTCCTCTTCGTAGTCCTCCGCTATCCTTAAGATTGCCTTCGTCATATCCGATCTGCATTTTTCGGAGAAGTTCATCTCGTCGAAGAATTTGTTGAAGCCGTGCGACCCTTTCATGCGGTCGGCACGCTCATCCTCAGTGTCCATGCTATAGTCTTCCTCTTCATGGACTTCAGCAATGATGGGTAGACCATCCTCTGCGACTTCTTCCAAGTCCACTATTGAGATCATGGCGACCTCCTTGCCTTTTGAGCCCGAATCTGTATGGGCAGGCAGTGGGTTGTTGCGCACATCCTTTCGGTGGTCGCTGACGATGAGTTCGCCGTTCTTCATCTTCTGGTCGAACGCGAATCTGAGCTTCTTGCACTCGGCTGTGGGGTGCATGACCTTGCCGTGGTATTCGCACCACTTGGGGTCCCTCGTCATCTCCTTGGAGGGTTTTTGCTCTAGCGGTGGCAGGATGCCGTCTTTACGCCACTGTCTACAGAGATCGCTTGCTTCCTCCACCGAGCATGGCAGAGGTGGTGCATCGAAGTTTGCGACTTTCGCTTGCTTCTGAGGCGAAACCGCGTTGACCTCAGCTTCGCGTCCTCGCTTGTAGCCGAATCTGCCGATCTTGTAGGTGGTGCCGCTCGCAGGTCGTTCTGGAGCGTTCTTCTTTCTCTGTCTCTCGACGATGGGCTCGATGTTCATCGTGCACTCGATGAGCTTTGAGAACGTGGGTGTTTGCAAATTGATTAGCATGCTCTTGTACTCATCTCGCATGCACTGCAGGCATATCTCTACGAGTCGGCTTTCGAGCATGGGATCCTTGCACTCCAGAGATTTCGCTCTGAATTTCTTGATGAAAGTGATCCCATCCTCCTCGCGTTTCTGATACATCCGCGAGAGATGGATCATCGTCACCTTCTCCTCCATCTGGAAGAACTTAGTGTAGAACTTCTGGACCATGTCGTCCCAGGTCTTCACGGATCCGGCCTCCAATGTTCGGTACCATTTGTATGCTACATTCCCAAGAGTCTTTGGGAATTCTCGCACCAGCAGTTTGGGATCAGCTCCATACGGACCCATGACATCAATGAAACGCATGACATGCTCATGGGCGTTTCCATTGACGTCCTCGAACTTATCCCATTTAGGAGCCTTGTACCCCACTGGGTTGGGCATGAGATAGATCTCCCGTGGAATGGGCGGATCGTTGTCTAGCTTCGGGATGATGGTATCCGCGAGCGACTGATGAGCCAAGATGGAGTCCACGCGCTTCTGCAAAGACGTCATGCATTCTGGAATGCTCCCCTCTGTAGCTGGCGAAGGGGTTGCCGTAGGCGGTGGCGACACATATGTCGTCGGAGGATTGGGAGTGTATTGACTGCCCGCGTTTCCCCAGATCGTTGCTGGTGGAGGCAGAGTGTATTGCAAAGTTGGGTTGGACGCCAAAGCCGTGGGCTGAGAGGCGTGAGCAGCAGGGGGTAGCATCTGCGCCGTTGACCCTTGGACCGAAGGCAGCTGCGTGGCCGACGGTGGAGTCTGCAGATGAGGATTGGGGGGCGTGGCCGATACTCCCAATCCTGGAGCGGTAGGGGTACCTCCTCCCTGAGGGACAGCGGTAACCGGTGGAGGATTTGGTGCAAGGGTGTTCAGAACGACCAAAATCCGTTCCAATTGCGCAGATTGAGACTTGAGAGCTTTTGCCTGACTTTGGACAGTGGCGTCCAAAGACTCTAAAGTCGGTGCCTCGCCGGGTGTCGTCGGAGTACGGCGGACTTCTTCTCCTGAGGGAGTTTCGGCGGAAGGCGATCGGTTGCTGACATCGTCCTCCTGAGACATGGTTGCTTTTGCTGGTAAGTTCACGTCGGGTTCACCAAAATGTGCACAAGAGATTCCGGCAGGGAGACCTCCGTGTACACCGTACGTAGTGGATCAGGGATCGCACAGGAAGAATAGGGGTGTGTGTAGGGAGAGAGCAAGTCAGTAGTAATGTCTGAGAGAGAGACAGAGGTTTGGCAGAGCTTCCGCGTATGGCAGTGTTGTTCCCTTTGTATGGAAAGAGTAACGATATATATACTGGAGAACGTGGCCGTTGTAGTGTAGTTAATGCGCCCATTAATGGCGGCTTAATTAGCTTAACCGTAACGGCACGTTCGTCCGAGTATATAGGAACCGTTAGAGCACGTGGTGCGCGAGTACCGGAACCGTTACGAGGTTGACCGGGTTTGACCGGATTGACCGGGTCTAGGGAGCTCGTGCCATAGATCTCTCAAAACAGTTACTAAAGGTCGCGCGCGGGCTTGGCTCGCACGCGACAGGGCTTACCCTAGCCTCCAAACCACAAATCCCTACAAGTCCCGTGCAGTGGTATGCGAGGGCTCTGTCTCGCAGCCCCCACATGGATCAGCTCGGCTGGTGATCCTGTGTGTGTGGAGCACAATATGGTGTGCTGGATGATCGCCACGTGGCTAAGATTAGCCATGTCAGAAAGCAGTATCTACAACCATAAACACCATAAACACTTAAAACAATGACATCAAAACATCAACAACCAATTCACCAAAATAACAAAGTGCTATTACCAATTAGTGCCACTAACAGTAGAACACCAGTAAATGTCACTGTTTTTGAACCACAATTTAAACCACTGAGGGCATCAAAACATCAAAAGCACAAGTTTAAACTACAAAGTAAAATCAAAAAACCATAATGGTTTAGTCTTCTACAACTTCCCAGCATCAAATCATGGTAATTTCATGAACCACAACATCAAACTTTCCACCTTTTGGTCCTTGATTGACCCACAATGCCCTTCCCCTTTCCCAAAACAGAAGCACTACCAGTTTGTGTCCTTGAGGATTGTGGTTTTGGAGGTCTTGCCATTGCAGATGTTGTGGTGCCAGCAGTAGATGTTTGGCTTTGTCCAATGAAGTCTATGAACAAATTAAACACAATCCATCACCCAACTACCAAAATACAAAAAAAAAAAATGGAGTAAAGAAGTAAGAATTAAATAAGACCTGGAGGTTGGTGTGTAGCCACATTTGTAGTAGTACTAAAATTCACTTCAGCACTGTAACCTGTGCATAAAATACACTCCATGAATTTTTTTTTATTTTTTTTTACATAATTAGTCAATTAAACTAAGAAAGTAATGAAATTAATTAATCATTGTAAATTGTACCCGATGGTGCATAAGAGTATGAGGCTGTTTGGGGGTATGAACCAACACTATTTGGTTCACCAGTGTAACCTAAAATAAGTGTGGTAAAACTGATGTCATTCACTTTAAAAAAAAATGCAAACCAACAAAAAACAAAAGAAACAAATAACTAAAGTACCTGATGGGGCATATGATGTTGTAGGAGGAGGAGGAGGTGGTGGTACCATGTCATAAGTAGACTTTCTTTTGGGCCTACCTCCTTTATTCCTTGGCTTAGCTGCAGCTGCTTCCTTAGCTGCCTTTCTTGCACTCTCAGCTGCTACCTACAAAAAGACATTGAATATTGAGTGGTTGGATTCAATTCAATAGAAATAAGAGAAAGCAATTGTGTGTTTACCTTATCCTTCCATCTTGGTGGATTCTTTCTGAGATGCTCTAGGTTAGTTGGTTTTTTGCAAGTCCTAGCATTATGGTTCCATTCGCCACAATTCCCACACAACACACTCTTCTTACCCTTCTTCTGCTTGCTTGATGAAGATTCATCCCTTGACTTGTTTCTAGCTCCCTTTGGCCTACCAGCTTGAGGATGATAGAATGGAGGTAATGGCCTTGGATAATTGGTGACCTCCCACAAATCTGGTCCATTTATAGGGTATATGATGTTATCATATACCTTTTTGTATGTGGAGAGGTGATAGCACTCATCAACATACATCTCTGGCTTTTCTCTCCTATGGAAAATTGCAGCTATGGCATGAGAGCATGGAATGGCACTCAATTGCCATATCCTACAACCACAAGTCTTGGCGTTCAAATTAACCTCCCATCTACCAGTACACACTGTGGAATCTACCTGATATAACCCATCTGCTGCTTGTGAAGGTATCATAGTGCTTGCTCCAATCTTGTTCTCTTCCACAATCTGCTGGATGTTTGGACACAATATACCATTATAAGTAGGTATGAGATCTCTCCTAACACAAGTCCTTTTCATGAGTAGCTCTCTAATACTCTCACACAAACACAATATAGGCTCCTCTCTTGCATCTTTGATTGTCCCATTCAATGATTCACAGATGTTGTTGATTTGGATGTCACTTTTTTGCCCAGTTCTATAGTATGCTCTTGACCAATGAGCTGGATTCCTCTCAACAAGCCAATTGTATGCCTTCTTATCTGTTTTTTCAATCTCTTGCATACACTTCCTAAATTCTGTGACATGGCTTGCCTTGGCTGCATCGTAGAACATGCCTTTCAAAGCCAATCCCTTGAACTTTTCCCTGTGAGAAGAAAAAAAATGAGATGAGCAATTAAGTAAAGCATTATGCTAAATGTGGTAGACAATTAAGTATAGTGTTATAGTAAAGCAATCACCTAAAGTTTGAGTACATGTGCCATACACAAAACCTATGTTCTGCATTGGGGAACTCATCCTCCAAAGCTGGTATCAAACCCTACACAAATAAAGTAAACAATTTATTGAGTAAAGTATATAACTTTATCAAGAAGTAAAGTACTAAATTATGCTAAATGTGGTAGACAATACAAAGTAAAGTACCTTCTGTTTATCTGTCAAGAAAGTCCAGTGAAATGTGTTGGTTACCCCCAAATCCTCAGCAATAAGTTTAAGAAACCATCTCCAAACAGCCTTGTTTTCTGTTTCTGCAATTGCATAAGCAAATGGAAAGGTTTGGTTATTACCATCCAATCCAATTGCTACCAACACTTGTCCTGTGTGAGTACCCCTTAGATGAGCTCCATCCATGCCAATGATGTTCCTACAACCCTCTCTCATTGCTTTTTTCAATCCACCAAGACATAGATACAATCTCTCAAACACCTTCTTATCCCCTTCTGCTTCTCTTGTCACCAAGAGTGCTGTAGTGTCTGGGTTGGTTCTCTTCACTTCATTCAGGTAGTCATATAGCTTACCATATTGGTCTGTGTCACAACCCTCAATCCACTTCCTTGCAGTTGTCCTTGCTCTGTATAGTTGCCTATCTCCAGGACATACATGCCAGTCCTTTTGAACTTTTGCTTTCAATACACTGATAGGAATCTTAGGTTGTGCTCTGATTTCTTGCAAATACTTGGATGCAATCCAAGATGAGGTTGCGAGGTCGTTGTAGTATTCTCTGTTGCATGTGTGTTTATCCACAAATTTCTTCACCTGCAATGTGTTTTCCCCATGCATTACAGAAACATAAATCAACCATGGACACCCCTTACTACAACAAGCTTTCAACCTCTCTCCCTCATTTCTTATCCACATTATTTGTTTCCCATTTTTGATTGCATAATCCCTAAGTGCAGACCTAAATTCATTGGCACTTGTGAACATTAGACCCTCCCTAAACCTTACTTTCTTCATGTCAGCTTTGGGATTGAATTGTGGAAACTTGATACGTGAGTTGACCGCATCTTCATCACTAGAATAGTCCTTGTCACTGTCATTCTCACTCACTGAGTGACCATAATCACTATCCACGCAGTTCACATTATCAAAGTTCCTAACACCCAATGGATGATGTCCAATGTAGGTACTATTCAATCCTCCCCACTCAGCTTCATCATCAATCTCATTCTCGTAATCATCATCATCATTATCAACACCTGCATCACTCCCTTTGTAATCACTATCACTGTCACTATCTTCATCTTGAGCAAATTCCACTTCAACACCTTCATCCTCCGCAACTTCTTCTTGACCACCTACAGGTGCATCATCAACCCTCTTTGATGTTTCTGGTTTTTCAACAATTACAACTTCATCATCATCATCACTTGGTACCCTCCGCCTTTCATCACAATCTGCTGCAGTGCATAGCAATGGAGGAGCAAGTGGAATGAGCTCAATGTACATCTCCAACTGAGATCTCTCAGGTCCAAGATACATTAGGAAATCGAACATATCATCATCATTGTCAAGCTTCCTCAAACCATCATCCAACTCTCGTCCAGGTATGAGATACCAATACACCATTGCCTCTTTATATCCAAGCTTTGAAACTACCTTATTCAAATCCATCATACAGAACCTATCTGAGTTACAGTTGTCTGCAAAAATTACAGTACCCCCAACATATCGTTTCTTGGGGTCCTTTACAATTTTACCCCCATGATTGATTATTAGAGTAAAATACTCCTCTGCAATAACAACACACATCCGGACAATCAGCAATAAACAATGAATTAACTTGTTAGCACATTACACATCACACAATTGATAAACAATTGAAGGTTCCAAAACAACAAAAGTGATAAACAGTTGAAGGTTTCAAAACAACAAAAGTGATAAACAATTGCAAAAACTGATAAACAAATGCCAGATAAAAAGCTAAGTTAAAATATGAATTGTATAAAGTAGGACTAACACACTGTAATGACAATTTGTTCATATAAATCACACTTTTTTTTTGATAAAATCATATAATGATTTTATCAAAAAAAAGTGTGATTCATATAAATCACACAAACATGATGTTCAGATGCAAAACATTAAAAGAGTGGACACTATTCATATGCAAAACTCCAAAATAGTGGTCCACCAAACCCTACTGAAGGGAAGGTAACAAAATCAAACAGAGAAATTGAAGTTGGGTGGATGACATCCCCGCCCAACTTTCTTGTTCCCAATTAAACAATCAAATAGAGAAATTGAAGGGAAGATAGCAAAATTGCACACTTACCCATCAATCCCAAGCTTCAGTACAAGAAACGTGATGTAGATTGAAGACCGACCACCTCCAAAACAGAAACCCTAAACTCGGAAGCTTTGATGTTGCTCGACGAAACTCCTTCTTCTCTTCTCTACAGTCAGCTTGCGAGCCCCTAACTACCCTCAATCGATCGGTTTACACTCCCCCCATCGAAACCCTATCTTCCTCTCTCTTCTCTCTCTGGAATTGGGAACGAATAGATGGATATTTTCTTTTACCGTGCATTAGACCCTGCAAGTATCAATATTTGACCCTGCAAGTATCAAAATTGACCCTGCAAGTATCAAAATTGACCCTGCAGATCCGTTTTTCCTTTTTTACCCCTGGGAACGTGGTGTCTATTGACAATTATATCCCCACAATGTGCCACGTCGATGACGGAGAGTTTGCTTATTTAACGTCCGTCCATGTATTGGAGCGCGTTGTCACAAAATACTAAACTGCAGAGTAGTTATGTGGTAAATTAGATACTGCATGTAGCAATATGTCAGCGAATCAATACTGCATAGGGGTTTACTGTCAAAAGTTCTATTATAAATTATGACAGTTGACTTTAAAATGTCTTTTCGACCGTTAGATTGAATTAACCACAGTCCTTAAATTTCACCTACCACCCACTAACTACCTACTACTCAACTACCCACTTAACTACCCACTCTTTTTATCATAATTATATAAAAATGTGCTTCCTTTATTCCTAATTATTTATTACAATTATTTATGTTGTTTTCATTTTCTGCCCATGTTTATAGATAAAAATACTTATTTTATTTATGACATTACAATAGGTGAAACGTGTTTTTGGGGTAGTGCCTTCGGGCACGGGCAATCCCCTAGTTGATTTAAATA
Source organism: Linanthus parryae (assembly GCA_023055425.1). NCBI lineage: Eukaryota > Viridiplantae > Streptophyta > Magnoliopsida > Ericales > Polemoniaceae > Linanthus > Linanthus parryae. The sequence continues at coordinate 946,715 of JALGPY010000012.1, forward strand.
AAAAAATGTATGGCATGTTGTGTCGGGTAGATATCTATGTTCTTGAGTGCTTGCTACTAGTAGCACTTTGATGTCTGCGTTAGGCAAGAATGTCTCATTCTTCTGTTCACGAGTTAAGTAAACAAGGTGCACGGTAGGGGTGAACAAAACTCACCCAAACCGGCCGCCCCAAATCGACCCGCATCAAACCGGTCAGGATTTAATACCTGTTTATAACTATTTTATGTCTATAAGATTTAGCCCCCAATGGAAGGAAGTCTGGATCCATCCCTGTGCACAGCTGCAGGCTCTTGAAGTTAACGATAAAATAGGTTAACCTAGAGTGCTGGTGGTCCAGTGGTTGGGTAGTATTGGCAGATGGCAACCAAATTTCGATAATTAGGTTATAGCCAGCAACGTACAGCTGCCCGCTGTGTGGCCTAAGTTGGCCGTCTAATTAATCTGAATAGAGAGAGGGTTGACTGTGTACAGCGATAGGGTTTGGAAAAAGAATTCCCATCCTACACTATGGGAGATGCTTTTGATTTTTTTTTTTTTTTTTTAAAAAAACACATATATTGTTCTGGTATTTCTATTCGCGAGTGAAAAATAAGAATGTAAAGAAAAATGTATAGAGCAAGATAAATAGAAGATGTTCATTTTGGGACATTCATTTACAAATGAAATGCATCCACTTTAAGAGGGATGGGGTATCATGTTCACGAAAATTATTTGTGACCATTTGTTTATTGTCAATGTTTATGAAAGCCTGTTTAAACGCCCGTTTGGTAATGGTTTTGCTTTCTAGAACGGTAAAAAAGATACAAATGTGTTTTTTGAATTTAAAGCCAATATTAAATTATTTGATAAATTTATTTTTTTTCTGTTTTTTACTCTCTCTGTCTTCTTTTATGTGTTCTTTTTTTAGTCAATATGACGAAGCATTTTGAGGAGATACTTGGTTAACCAAATGATACAAGAATGAGCGAATCTTTTCGTAATGTTGCAGAGGTAAAATCCCTCTATAATATAATTAATAATAGTTACAAGTTCTAACACCATTTGGCTAATTAAATAAGCTCGTCAAAACGCTTTGTCATGTTGGCCAAATAAACATGACATATAAAAGCAGACAGAGGGAGTATATAGTAGTTGCTTCCCTTTTTTGAAAAGCAGAGAGAACATGTTTTTCGATAAATGTATTATTTTACATTCTTATCCGTTAATGTATATCAATAATTATTTATGGTATTTCATAAAAAAAATTATTGTAATAACAGTATTTATTATGTCATGTGTGATATTGTCATTTCGACAGTAATAGCAACTCTAAAAACACTAATTACCAAATTCAAAATGTTAAAAGTGTTTTTCCGCAACAGCTTAGATACGAAATTCACCAAATACTTTATGCGTACTTCCTTCTTCATACACATCAACTTTCTCACAGTAGTTCCTATACATCAACTTTTTATCAAACTAGTCTAATTAAGATGTGTAAGCTCTTCTCCTATTTTCTCGTCATTTATACATAATTTTTTGCATTTCAGGTACTGTGAAATCACCATTAGAACTAGCGGAGGACGAATGGGACAATACTTACAGAACAAATGTAAGAGGACCGTGGCTGGTGACAAAGTACGTCTGCTTGCGGATGTATGCTAGTAACATTAGAGGGTCCGTAATCAACATCTCTTCTATTGGTGGTCTTCAGCGCGGGGAACTCCCAGGTGGACCAGGTGGTGTTGCTTACGTTTCTTCAAAGGCGGCTTTAAATACCATGACAAAGGTAATATGTAACTCTTCCGTCGTTTCTTCAGAAAGTTTTTAATTTGATTTTTTCACTTGTAATTATGTCGCCTTGACTCGGTGATATAATTTTTTGGTAATCTTTTCGTGATTCACTCTACTACACCATGAAACGATTGTTCAATTCTTACATCGTTTTCCAATCAAATTATGGGGTGAAAGTGACCAGGTGAGAGGTCAAAATGGGAATTTTTTGACGAAGCAGATAAAGAATAATAAGCATGACTCGTTACTCTTTAAACTTTAGGCTTAGCTTTAGAATTACTTTCTCTGTTCTCTCTGAATCTTCACCTTTTTCATCTTACCACTATTCCATTGATCACTCTAATTTGGTGATTTGATTAGTAAATCGCTGTAAGAATTTGATAATTTTTACATGATGTTGTAGAGTAAACCTCACTCTACAACACCGTCAAAAATTATCAAAAAATTACGTTGTTTGGTTATCCAAATCACCGGGTCAAAGCGACCTGATTACGGAAGAAAAATTAAAAGGTGAAGATTTAGAGACAACGGTGGTAGTATGTATTTATCTGCTGAAAAGTGTTTTGTGAGATGGAGAAAATCAACTTTCTGTTACTCCATTGAGTAAGGTAAAGACCCTTTCCCCACTCTAGTTTGATTGAAGAAAACTTTCACCCCTTCTTGTTTAGAAAATGACACCTTCACCCCCTATAGTGTAACCCTGGACTGTTATGCCGTTAGTCTGAAGCTGGAGTGCCTCGATGAGAATAGTTTCTGAGACGAATTTTCAGTCCCATAAAGTAGAACATTGAGGCTTTTTAATGGTATAATAGATTTTTTTTGGATAATAAATTTGTCTCCAAAATCATATTTCAGTATGTAAGTGTTCTAATCTCTGACACACTAAAAAGATGAAAGAGTCATTTTCAAATGTTGAAGGGGTGAAAGTTTTCCCATTTAGTGAAGCTAACTCGTGCCTTCATGAATAACAAATCCTAGTATCAAGAACATTTTTTTACAGTGTGATTTTCTTAATAACACTTCGATTGCAGGTGATGGCGATCGAATTTGGGGATAAGGGAATCAGGGTGAACTCAATTTCTCCTGGACTATTCAAATCTGAGATCACAGAAGGTCTCGTGCAAAAAGATTGGTTACGCAATGTGGTTCAAAGGACCGCGCCTTTGAGGACTTTTGGCACTTCTGACCCGGCATTGACATCGCTCGTGCGTTATCTTATTGATGACTCCTCGGAGTATGTTTCAGGCAACATTTTCATTGTTGACGCGGGTGCAACCTTACCAGGCGTCCCTATTTTCTCTTCGCTGTGAATAAATGTGTCTTTTAAGCCAGAACTTTGGCTCATCAAAATAAAGAATGAGAGTGAGATTATATTAGATATGGTTGACTATTGCCTTGTATTCTGTATAGATGGTATTTACGGATTTGTTACATCACGTGACACAACTATCAGCAAAAATGACAGATTCTCAACCGCATAACGTCACGTGAGGCTTGTTTGGAGCTTAGCCGTAAAATATTGTATGGTCTACCCCATGTGTCGTATTTTCTTTATTCATATCATATTGTTGTTTAATGTTGCAGGATCCGAAATCGCTTTCACACTAAATAGATCCAACTTGCTAATTCATCAGGTGCCCGCCATTTGGCACTTGTATGTGTGTTGTAGCATTTGAAAAACATATTCGAGATTCTCTTTTTTTGTTATAGAATCTTCATGTGATGTGAGTAAGTTGTTGATGTTTTTGAGATATTTATGTTTTATTGTTTATTTAAGATTTTTGTAAGTAGTAACTATTATAAAATTATGATAGATTTTTATATGTTAGATATATTCATTACACGCAAAGTCATACGACAAGTCATTATATTTGGTGTGTCTAAAGCATCAAAACATAACTCATCTGCTAGTTGGTTACCATCTTGACTAACCCAACTAACATTTATTACATCGAAATTTGAAAGTCTACGAGAGACTTCTTTTTTTTTGCAAACTACGAGAGAATTCTTGGAATAAACACTCGCCTGCAGTTTGGTAATTGAAATATTTTAGATTTTCGAAACTGAATCTTCCACTAATAAGAGCTTGTTTGGTACCAACTTAAAATCTCAATAATCAGCTGAAAATAATCTGAAAAGAAAATCTAACTTAACGAGAATCACAATCTGTTTGGTATGAGCTGAAATCATAGATCACTAACTTGATCCATTTAAAAATTTAAAAAGCTCTAAAGTCAAGTAATTGAATACACATATTTGTAACCGAAATGTGATCATGCTAATGTTAAAAGGAAATCAAAATTAATTTTTTAGAGATTTTAAGCTGCATAATCTCCAATTTTGGAGATTCTACAATTGCACACAGATTATTTTAATCTGCAGATTATCAGATTAAAATCAGCAAGCATAACAAACGAGATTATTGAAAAGAAGCCGATTTTAATCTGATTGGATTAAAATCTGGGATACCAAACATGCACTAAGTCCTCTAATTGAGAAATATAAGCTTTAGAGTTTTGGAATAAACACACACACATATATATAAATATACATGTATAAGTAAAAGAATACTTAAAATTTTAATTCTTTTTACTCAATAATTTTGAATTTTATAAATTTTTAATTATTAAATAAATAATTTACTTGTCATAGTAATAATTAATAAGTTTTCTATAACGTTGTTTATCGAACGAAGTATTTATCATGATAGCTATAACTTTTTAGTAAAATATACATTTTTTAATATATGATATTTTTTAATGTTTAAGTAAATAATTAAATTTTAAAAATTAATGTTATGTAACATTTTAAATTTATAGGTAAAAGTTGCAATTTTATAGAAATTCATACTAGTCTTTTTACATATTTTCATCCATATATGAATGGAATGTTAACGGAGTGTACTACCGTTGTAACAAATTGAAAGTATGAATACTGTGGATACTGTAATTGGAAGTGTGGGTATCAAATATACACAAAAACCAAACTATAGGTATTGCTGATGCAATTTAGCCTATTTATTTTCTAAAAAAATGACGTAAATACAAATCAAAAAGTCAAATTAAGAGAAAGAGAAGAATCAAAGTGGTTGCGTGGCTTAGTGATAGTAAGATAATAAGTGATTTCCTTAAAAAAAAGATAGTAAGTGCTCCCTCCAAATTTCTAAAGGAAGTACAATATTTATGAGAAACAGCTGTCAAATTAGACACAATGAGAGGTTAGGAGCACCAGCTTGGTGCTTTAATCAACTAAGAATCAGCCGCGTGAAGCTAAAGAATAGTTTCTCTCTCTCTCTCTCTCTCACTCTCTCTCTTTCCATATTACCAATGCCCCTCTTTGAATTTGGGATTCTTGAATTCATCAAAAAAAAAAGAATTTGTGTAATTCTTTCATCTTCTCGCTACTGTTACAAGAAATAATTTGTACAGCTTATCAATCATAATTTTAGCCTTCAATTTTCCTGATTGGTAATACCTTAAATTTCTAATGAAATTTGTCGTACAACTTCTCAAAGGAGGAGATCAGACAAGCATGTTTTGAATTGAACCCTGACAAAGCAGCAGGGTATGATGGCTTTTTCGCAAGGTTCTTTTAACATTATTGGCACATAATTGGAGAAGACCTCTATAAAGCTGTAAATGAATTCTTCTCTAGAGGCCACATGCTTAGTTGTTGGAACATAACAAATATAGTGCTTCTCCCCAAGTTGAAGAATCCTTCCCAGGTCAAAGATTTCAGACCTATCAGTCTATGCCCTGTGATGTACAAGATTCTATCTAAAACATTGGCTAACAGATTGAGCCCTATTCTTGACAAGCTTATTTCTCCGAATCAATCTGCTTTTATTAAAGGCAGACTGATTTGTGATAACATTATGATGGCTCAAGAAATCTTACACTACATCAAGAACAAGAGGCAAGGTCAGGGGGGTGTGATGGCATTAAAGTTAGGCATGCTCAAGGTCTTTGACCGAGTCAAATGGTCCTACCTAGAAGGCGTAATGTTAAGATTGGGTTTTTGCAAGAAATGGGTGGGCTGGGTGATGGCTTGTGTTAAGACAGTCTCTTTCAGATTGATCATTAATGGTCAGGTGAGCGATGTTATTCATCCCTCAAGGGGCATCAGGCAGGGAGATCCCCTATCCCCTCTTCTCTTTGTATTGTGTGCAGAAGGTCTTTCTTCTCTTCTTAAGCATTTTGAGGATAGAAAATGGTTTCTCGGAGCTAAAGTTGCAAAGAATTGTCCTTCTATTAGCCATCTGCTTTTTGCAGGTGACTCTCTTCTTTTTTGCAGGGCTACTATGACCGATTGTAGTGCTGTTAATCTTGCTCTAAAGCTTTACGAAAGAGCTTCAGGACAAGCAATTAATAGGGAGAAATCTCAAGTTCACTTCAGCCCAAACACTAGCAAATTGCTCAAGAACTTCATTCAATTCTATTTGGGAATTGATAAGGATTTCAAAGATTCAAAATATCTGGGCATGCCTACTCTTATGGGGAGATCAAAGACACAGGTGCTTAATTTTATTCATGAAAATATCAAGAATAGGCTTTCTGCTTGGAATACTTCCTATTTGAGTCCTGCGGGAAAAGAGGTTTTGATAAAATATGTTCTTGCAGCCATCCCTACTTATGCAATGTCTTCTTTTCTTCTCCCCAAGCAGACTTGCAACAAAATTTCCAGAACAGTCTCAAATTTCTGGTGGGGAAACAATAAATCTGGGGAAAAGAAGATTCATTGGCTGATTGGAATTTTTATGTAGAGATAAGAGTTGTGGAGGTTTAGGTTTTAAAAACCTTCACTTATTCAATTTAGCTCTTATTGCAAAACAGGCATGGAGACTTATAAATGGTGAGCCCTCCCTTTTCAAGTCTTTTTTCAAATGGAAATTCTTCTCTAATTGTTCCTTTTGGCAAGCTAGCGAACCAAAATGTTGTTCTTGGATATGGAAAGGACTATGTGCAGGTAGTGAAGTGATTTTAAAAGGTTGCAGGTGGAGAGTTGGTAATGGGAAGTCAATTAGGATCTAGAAGGATCCTTGGATTTCCTCTTCATGCAGCTTCAAGGTAAATTCCAAGAAACCTCCAAATTGTGATCTTATTTTTGTTTCAGACCTTATTGATCATGATGCAAGAGTTTGGAGAGTTAACATAGTTAAGGGCATTTTTGAGGAAAATGAAGCTCGAAAGATTCTAGCAATGCCAGTGGGGAGTTTAGCTTGCAGTGACAAAAGAATATGGAGTTATTCTAACAATGGAGTCTTCAATGTAAGCTCAGCATACAAAATGCTGGTTAACATGATGCAAGAAAGTGAACCTTCTACCAGCAAATCAAATTGTTGGACTAAAGTATGGTCTCTTCACATTCAGCCAAAATTGAAATTATTTTTATGGAAATTGCTCTCTGGTGCTATTTCATTATCAGCAGCTCTAAAGAAGAAGAACCTTTTAGATGATGACATTTGTTGTCTTTGCGGTGATTGTGTCGAAACTGAGTTTCATCTATTCAAAGAGTGCAGTTTTGCAAGAATGATTTGGAAACTCTCTCCCTTAAGACTTAAAAGTGAGTTATTTTCAGCTGATTCTATGTTGGACTGGTGGGAGAATCTCATTGACATGTTTTTGTCTTTGCCTTCAAGTCTGAATTTCTTGAGTTTATGGACCTGCACTTGCTGGTGTCTGTGGAAGGCAAGAAACGAATGGTTGTTTCAGAAGCTTAAATGGAAGCCATTTCAAGTTGCAAAGAAGGCTGAAGTCATTTTCTTGGAATTTTAGCTGACTGGGAGTACAAATGAGAGCTCCAGTCCTTTAAAAAAGCAATTAACAGCAAAATCTTCTTTTTCCCAGATTGTTGATCTCAAAATTTTTACGGATGCTGCTGTTGATGTAAAAAGAAATAGAGGAAGTGTGGCTGTTGTGAGAATGGACAACAATTGTGAAGCAATTGAGTCTTTGCAGATTCCTATTGATGGTATTATTGATCCAGTGATACTTGAAGTCATGGCCATCAGAGAAGCTTTGATGTGGTGTAAAGCTAAAAACTGGATTTCAGCCTCCATACTTTCAGACTGTGAGCTTGCAGTCAGATGCTTAAATGGTGCAAGTGATGCAATTCTGGGTAAAGCTGGTACTATCATTGAGGATTGCCTTCAGCTTGCAAAGGTTTTCTCATTTTGTTCTTTTCATTTTGTCCCTAGAGACTGTAACACTGTAGCCCATAATTTGGCTAAGGGTGCGCTTTCTCTGTGAATTTGATTTTGCTCTCTTTTGAGCTCTTGTACTTGTGTGCCGTGATGGCGTTTTGCTTTTAATATAAAGTTTTGTTGTTTAAAAAAAAACAATTGATCAGAAGTCTTGTTTTTTTTTCCAGAATCCACAAGTCTTGAGTTTTGAAACATGGGAAACCTCAAGGCAGCATATGGCCATGATTGGTTGAGATAGATTATTAAACGAGTGGTACAGGTGAATAGAGGGAAAGACAAATACAGTAAAACATCTATAAATTAATACTCGATAAATTAATAACCTTGATAAGATTAATAATTTGTCTAGTCTCAACTTGAGACCAGTATAAAATTAGACCACAATCGATAAAATAATAAGATAATTACTTTTTTGAAATCTCAGTGTATATATATTGGTCCAAATAAAAGTATAAATTAATAATTATTTAAAAATTCTAAATTTGAATATTGTCTATTAAAAAGTGAATCTGTGGTCATTTGTTCTTCGTTGAACTTTAAATCTATATTGAGTTCATTTTTAAACATTGCACTTTGGGGCATTGAAAGTTTTTGCAACCCACTGCACCAAATCTTGTTGACTGCATCCTTGGTGATCTCTCTTATACTCGCATAACAGTTTCCTTTATTGATTGGTCGTGGTTGATTTTTTGAACACCTTGTAGTTTAGGAGCCATAGTTGATGTGATTTAAAAATTTCCAATGCATCTTTTATAGTAATCAATTTCTAACCATGTTTACTATAGACCAATTTTTTAATATCATGAACTAACTTTTTACTTATTCAAAAACAATGAACTTGACAAACTCAATTAATTTATGAATGTACATTCATAGAATGTCACTTGAAACTTACTTTTATAATTTATTTTTCATCTTTAAATAATATACATTGTAATTTGTACATTGAACTTGAAAATTTAAAGTTCATACGTAAAATCTATTTAAATTAATAAATTATTAATTTATCTATATAATAAATATCTCGCTAAATTAATTAAATATTCACATCCACCATTGTTAATTTATAAAAAAATTACCGTACACTTCATTTCTCTACCACTCGTTTAATAATCTATGAATGTAGGTAGATATATCAAGTCGAATTTTCTAAGATATTCTCGAGTCGAATTTCTAAAAATACTCCTTTAACGGTAAATATATCAAGTCCAATTTTCTAAGATATTCTCGATTACCAGTCTGTCCCGTCTCTTTGTTCCCAATTTTATTTTTGTCACTATTCACTTGGTCACTATGACCCGGTGATTTGAATAGCAAATCGATGTAATTTTTTTGATAATTTTTCATGGTGTTTTAGAGTAAAAGTTGCTCTATAATATGGTGAAAAAATTATCAAAAAATCGTATTATTTTGCTATCCAAATCACCCGGTCAAAGTGACCCAGATACGAGTCAAAAAAGTCAAATGGGAACAAAGAGACGGGACAGACTGGTACGAAGGTGCCCCAATATAGTTTATAATCTATACCACTTTCGAAGCCACGTGAATATATGATCCTGAACCATGTACAGTCAACATCATCTCCACGTTTTGCCCAAAAAAAGAAAATCATCTCCACGTGTATTCCTTTACCTAAATGGTGGTGGTCTACATGTATAAAGACGCACCGCACCGCTACACATTCTTACTATCTCTTTTCGGTTAAAAGATAAACAGATTGTCTCTCTATGACGAGTCCTCTAGAGCAATGGAGCCACCTGAGCGGCAAGGTTGTGATGGTCACCGGCGCTTCGTCGGGTATAGGCTACGAGTTCTGCCTCAACCTCGCGAAAGCTGGCTGCAGAATTGTAGCAGCGGCTCGTCGTACCGACCGGCTGCAGTCACTCTGCCAGGAGATCAATGACATGGCGGTGGACTCTGGCGGTGGAGCAGCGGCGGCGGTGGCGGTGGCACTTGACGTGAGCGCCGACGGAGCGGTTATCGAGGCGGCGGTAAGGAAGGCTTGGGATGCGTTTGGGAGGATTGACGCTCTAATCAACAGTGCTGGTGTTAGAGGTAAAAACTGGTCACTTAGGCTCCTTTTGGTTGGTGGTAAAACATTTTCCCGTAAAATGTTTTCGCTTGTTTTGGTGCTGTTTGGTTGGAAGTAAAATGTTTTCCATCAAATGAGTTAAACTGATTTAACTCATACTAACACCTCCACCACCACTGCCACCTACCTCCACCACGACCCATCACCGCCACCCACCTTCACCGCCACCCATCACCGCCATTTCCGTCACGGCCCACTGTTTTGGCAAGAGTCAACCAAACACGAGAAAATAATTGCAGGAAAAGTTTTTTCACATAGTATTTTACGCGAAAAATATTTTTCCTCGTAAAACATTTTACTGCGAACCAAACAGAGCCTTATGTTCATGTCATTTTTATGGTAGCTGTGATGTGTTGAGATTTACTTATCCTTTGGGAAACTAAACACCAATTAGAAAAATCAAAAGATATGAAATACAGGGTGACATAATTTTGGACATAATTTTATTTCTTGACAATCTTTGAGTTATTTTTTTCCATTTGTAGCGCTACGTTTCTTGTGATCTTTGAGTTTTTCTTTTTCTTTTAATTGTAAACTGGTACCAAATAAACTCTAAAAATATGTTCTGTGCAACATTACTCTTTAAAATTTATGATAGTGATATTGGTAGATATCTAGCATGTTCTTGAGTGTTTGCAACCAGATAAAGTAATGTTTTCGTGAATAGGCAGCCATAGTTATTAAAACCGAAACCCGGACTGGTGGTTGACCCGGAAAAGATGCTAAGTCGATGGGTCACCGGTCCGAACAATGGATTACAGTCGGATCGATGTCTGACTGGTCAAAAACTGGTCGGATCGAACAATGGACCACAGTCAGTCGGATCAATGTCTGGCCGGTAGAAAACCGGTCGGATCGATAGGCCAGTACGATAATATTAATTTTATACTTTATTATAAATTTGTATATAAAATATATTAATATGTAACATCTCATAGCTCAAATAAGTAATTGTATATGTTATATTTAACATAAAAAAGGTCTGAGTTTCCCGGATCGGGTCACTGGGTTTCTCACAATTGGGCTTGACCAAGTCATTTACAAATACAAATCTGGTAGTGACCCGGATCAGTTTGAGATCTGCTTCATCGGGTCGGCGACAGTTTAATAACTATGGTAGTAGCACTTTGCTGTCGTGTTAGGCAAGTAAGTGCACATTCTACTGTTCTCGCGTTAGGTGAGTAATTAGTCACATGTTCTGAGTCTTGATGTTAACGATTAGGTAAACCCTACACTGGTGGTCCAGCAGTGGGGTAGAACTGATAGATGGAAACCCAATTTGAGAACTAATAATTAGGTTTTAGCCATTATCCTAATGGCAATCCAAATTAGAACCCTTTTTTAGCATAGCGTAGAAGCAAACCAAGAGAACATAATCCGAGTTTAGAAAACAGCAAGAACATAATCCGAGTTTAGCTGCTTTAGCTCTTAGTTTGGTTAGGGTCTTTTTCTTGCTGTTTTCTAACTACAATCACCCTATGTTGTAGTCTACAAGATAGGGTGATTGTCATACATCGCATCATTTGGAGCTCTATGAGCACAAGTTACCAAACTAACCGACCCATTGAAAATAAAACAAAAGACAAGGATTTCGATAGCATCTTCCTGCTAAAAACAAACTTATCCTGAACAGTTGGGCTATCCTCCCCTGAAACAAAGAAAGAACAATAGAGCTATCGGTGTTAATATTAATGCAAGATAAACCATTATGTGAAGCCAAATTAATCATGTGCTCTACAGCCAAGAAGAAGAAGGGCACTCGACGGATAACACTTTTTCCTATAACCCACTAAGAGCCGTCCACCCCCACTGTATCCAGCCCAAAACCTGAGGATAGGTCGCGTTCATTCCAAGCTCCATCCACATAAATATCTGCAATTCTTTCATTAACACTGTTCTGGTTTCCTTGGAACCCAATTTAAATTGTAAGCGTATCCACTGCAGTGTAATGTAATGTGCTACTTAGCCATATTTTATATGAATTGTACTTTAGTTAGTGGTGTTTTCATGTTCTCTTCAGTAGTAGTAGTTGAAGTTCATCCAGTGTTATTTTATGACGGATTATTTGTAAGTTTTTACTTTAGGCTTTCATTTTGTATGCTCCGAACCTTTTTTTTTTTTTTTTCAAGAAAACTCCCTTGATCGTTCGGATGTAGATTGTAGATTATATACGCCCTCTACGAGTAGAATGGCGTGTTGAAAGAAGGGGATCGGTAACTATGTTTTGGGAAGTTCCTAAGTTTGTCAAATTAGAAGCGACTCCTCGATTATTTTGAGGAAAAGGGAGTTCCGGAGTGGATGGATAGTTTGAAAATGAGGCGTTAGGCAGCGGGAGTTATTTATGCCTAATATGAAAGGAAATAAGTAAAACTAGTACAACCAGGACCACACATGGATCGAAACCGAAAAACATCAAGGACATACAAGGCGACAAAACAATAACTATCGCAATACTAGAAATCTCATTCTATCTACCAAGCACATCAATCATAATTCAGCTATTTCAACTTCTGGTCTGTCAAGGGATGTCGCATCTCAACTGTAACTACCAGTATCTCTTACTGCTTTCACACATCGCATAAATATAAACAGCGGCAGGAGCTATGTAAATTACATTACAAATTACGTTAAGATGTCCTAAAATAGTAGGACTAGTTATCCTCCTGCGAAATACCAAAATTTAATGGATTCATGTACGTGCTAGAAAATAAACAATCGCAACACAAAACGTGAGGTAAACAAGCAATGACCAACCAAGCAATCCAAACAGTGCCTTTTTGGTGCACAAAAGTCTAGATTGCTGAGTAGTAATTACCTCTAAAAGTCGGGCTCAGAACATGAGACATCCCACACTCTCTCCGAGAACTATCTACTAATTCGATTATTAAACATGACAAATACGTAGATTTTTATAGTTTCCAAAAACATGCGGAAAATATCCATTAATTCTAAAAATATCAGAAAAATGGATCTGCTAAAAGAAATGGCCGAAAGGAAGATAGGATGGCGCCTCCGGCATGTGGAGGGCATTGGAAAAGGATGCATTTTGTATTAATTAAGATCTGTCGGCTCTTCGGTTGTTTTCTCATCACTTAGATCTTAAATTGTTTTAAATGTACATTTTCAGGTACTGTGAAATCCTCGCTAGAATTGTCAGAGGACGAATGGGACAATACTTATAGAACAAACTTAAGAGGATCATGGTTAGTGACAAAGTACGTGTGCTTGCGGATGTGTGCCAGTAACATTAGAGGGTCAGTAATCAACATCTCTTCTATTGGTGGTCTTCATCGTGGGCATCTCCCGGGTGGTGTTGCGTACAATTCTTCGAAGGCCGCTTTAAACACCATGACAAAGGTAAGACTAGCCTCGGATTAATATTTCTGCCGCATGAAAAGTAGTTTGTGACAATGAAAATCAACTTTTAAGTTATTTAGGACCAGTTTAGGAATGCTTTTGCTGTCAGCATAACGGTTTTTCATAGCAGAATCAGTTTTAAATGTGTTTGGTAAAAAAGTTACTTTTCGAATAGTGTTTCACATCAATTTTCAGGAAGCAATGTGGGGAGGTGCTTTCGTGGAACATGATTTCGATTAATTTATCTACAATCGATTTTAACCTTACAATTTTTAAATTTTTCATTATTTATCTTTACAGAACATGTCATATTGTTTTTATTTTTTTTGTAATTTTACTCTCCCACAGTAAATTCACCGTTGATTTTACTGAACTAGAAATTCATCAATATTTCATCATTGCTTTCACGTCATATTTACCAAACAACATTTTGTCTAAAATTAACATCAAATTTCTCACAGTAATTATTATTATTATTATTATTATTATTATTATTATTTTTTTGTGAGGAAAGTGGAAATTTGAGATCACATAGCTTCTTAGTAAAGCTAATTCATGAGTGGAAATTCTTTCTCACATAAATTCTCACACAGCAGTTTCTAGCAACATTGACGCAGCATTCCGGAACCAACTCTTAGTAAAGCTGATTTCATGTCTGTGATTTTCTAATAAACATTGACTTGTACTTATCTTTAATCACTCATCGATTACAGGTGATGGCGATTGAATTTGGGGGCAAGGGAATTAGAGTGAACTCGATATCTCCTGGACTATTCAAATCTGAGATCACAGAAGGTCTCATGCAAAAAGATTGGCTACAGAATGTGGCTCTCAGGACTGCCCCTTTGAGAACTTTTGGCACATTAGACCCGGCACTTACATCGCTCGTGCGTTATCTTATAGATGACTCCACGGAGTACGTTTCAGGCAACATTTTCATTGTTGATGCTGGGGTAACCTTACCAGGCGTCCCTATTTTTTCTTCGCTATGAATAATCGTAGGTCTTTAAGCCAAAACTTGGCTCACTAAATAACGAACGAGAGTGATAGATTATATCACATCATGTGATATACTTCTTTTGTAGTGTCTTCTATCAGGACTTGAATGGGTGGTTTTGTGACTGGACAAAAGCCATGTCTCAATGTATCGCAGCTCTTCAAATAAGCTCTTGAATGTAGTGTCTTCTATCATGACTCTGAATGTGTTCTCTTTACGGACTTACTACATCACGTGTTTCTGTCTCTTTACTTGATGAATATCGGCTGTTTTCATCGAATATTATAGATGATACTGAGGAATTCTTCAGAATGAAAGATTACCGATCTTCAAATAAGCTCAAAGAGAGATTACACAACACATATATGATTTATACACAACCTCCTTCACATATCAGGGGCTTAATGGAGTCCTAACTCTCCATCTGCTAACTGACACTTAATTACACTGGCGGTCAATGTACTTCTTCATCCTTTTATCATCAATATCATTCATTAAACTAAACCAACTATGATCTAGTGGTTCTAAAATACTTGTGATGAGTTGAATGAGCATAGAGTAAGTTGAGGAAGAACCTAATGCTTAAAAGGAAGATGGCTTTATAGGATTGTAGAATGCAGATGGAGACTTGAGGAGAAGTATATGGTGCTTGTGAATTCCCATAATGAGTGTCTGGAACGGGGTTGTTGACATAACTTTCACATTCTCTTGATTTGGAGGTTGAAGCATAACCGTAGGCAGAGTTCACTTATAACAAATGAATTTTAGGGACAGCATGTAATAAAAGGTGATGTTGTTCCATCAGGACGTCTAAAAGGGTACTGTTATTTCCTTGACTAAAAGATTTTAGAAACACGAATGCATCTTTAAGGTCAAGACTATTAGCTAGCCCATAGTTTTGACGTCTGTCATGTAAACGTTGGCTAGACAGTTCCTTTTATCCTGCTAACTTTCCCTACGGATAATATCATTCCAAGATGAAAAAAACCTTTCTTTTTTCAGATCTTCTTCAGTGATCACAGAAGTGTGTAGAATCTTATAATTTGCTTTTCGAAATCTATAGAAAAATAAGAGTGGTGATTCATGGAGACGCTCTCATGGTAACTCCCATGTGAACCTTACGTGGCACAATATGAGATACTCACTCTTTATTATATTTTGAAGATATGATTGCAATTGAGATTTGATTAAAGTTTAATGGACAAAATGATTGAGTTTTGTGTCTTCCATATTGTTCTTATGGGAGTTACAATGAGAGCGTCTCCATGAGATCACCACTCAGTAAGTAAATGTTTTCGCCAATATCGCTTAGACTTTAAAGAGACATGGGTAGATTATGTTGGAAATTGGATGTTAAATCCATAGAGAAATGGTGGTGTTCTTGGTAGCTTGAAGAAGCTTGAAACCAAGAGGGTCATTTGTCCCACATTGTTGCTCAAAGTGGTGGTAGGTGGGTATATTTGGTTTCACACACAAGGGTAGTGTACAACTACTAAGGCGTGTGGAGAGTCATGGGTGTTATTGTGTGCCTCGTGCACACACACACACACGCGCGCCGCCGCCGCCTCCCCACGCCTCGCCTCGGGTCGGGTCGGGTCGAAGGGCGATTTGGGCGAAATGTCTCGGCGTCTCGCGTACGCGAGGCGACCCGGCGAGAGGTTATGCTACAGCTAATTTTATTACTCACCAGTTTATAATGGGTGATTAATTCAAATTAACTGTTTTGACCGTTTTATTGTGGGATTAATGATCATTAAACGGATTGATTGTTAATCAATTGGATTGATCAGTTTTACCAAACTGATGGATTAATCTGATTGATATAGTCAGATCGTTTTGAGATTGCCTGTACGTTTTCTCTCTGGTTCATTTATCATCACAAAATTCTCTGCTTTCTCTGGCGAACTGAGGTGCAAGTCGAAGTGATCTTCATCGCTGCTGTAACGAAGAAGATCAGAGCTGTTTTATCCTGGAAGGATCATCGCCGGATCCCAACACAGCGTAAGTGGGGGCGATAATTTCTTCAAGAGCAGTCAGGCCTTCTTCGCAAGACCTGGCAACTCAGCTGCGTTCGTGTGTTACCTGTTCCATTGGGAACAGAGGTATGAACTGTTCCTTCTTTTCTTTCATACAGTATCTAATTTCATTATTATTTGCCTTCATGATTTGCTTTCTCTATGTTCTTGGTCATGTTCTGTTAATCAAATTTGCCCTACTAAAATCGCCATTTTTAGTGTGTTTCACCAACATTCTTGAAGAAATTAATCGTTATTTGTTTAACAAAATGGCTACTGAAACTGAGAAAACTGTTTACGGTTCATCTGCTCCTGCCGTGGCTATTGATTGGGCCACTTATACGTTTCCACAAGCTGTTGAATTGACTGGTTTACCAGAAAATTCAATGGTGGTGTTGGCTTTTCTCGTTGGCAGAAAAAGCTGAAATTGTGGTTAACTATAAAGGGTTTATGGCCGGTTGTGGAGTATGAGAAACCAGTGGTGGATCAAGAAAAGCCTGATTCCATTAAGGCCTTTGCGAAGTGGTCTGAAAAAGACGGAGTGGCTAGAGCGGCAATTCTTGCTGCTCTGTCGAATTCTCTGTTTGATGTTTATTCATCAGATTCATTCACTGCAAAGCTTTTATGGGAAAAGCTGAATGAGACACATAATACTGACTCACAAGGTCTGGAAAAATATTCTGTGTCTAAATTTCTTGATTTCAAACTGGTGGACAATAATTCCATGACTGAGCAGGTGCACGAGTTTGAGATGATTGTGCATGCTTTGAAGGAGTCCGGTATGGATCTTCCTGAAAAGTTTCTGGTTATGTGTGCGATTGAGAAGCTCCCAAAGTCTTGGGAAGATTTTTGTCTCTCCCTGAAAAGACAGAAAGGAGAAATCACCTGGACTAACCTCATGCTGGACATCTCGGTGCAAGAGCAACAAAAGTCCAAGCAAGGACATGTGATGCCGACTGAACCGAGTAGTGCGAAGGTGAATGTTGTTACTGATGGAAAGAAAAGGAAAAACACTGTTAAGAAGGATGAAAATGATAAACCAAAAGATGACACGGTCAAGGCCAAGAAATCAAAGGGAAGCAAATCTTGTTGGGTTTGTGGACAGGTTGGACACTTCAGTAAGGGCTGCCCAAATAAGAAATCAAAGAAAACCGATGTGGTAGCACAAGCAAATACGGTGCTTGGAACCACGAGTGGGGCTGTGGTGAACATGGTTATTGGTGAAGCTTCTGCTTCTGAAACCGACATTGGCCGGTATGTTACCTACAACCCTGAGCTATTTTCCACATATCTGTCTAACGAATGGTTGATTGATACTGGAGCTAATGTGCATGTTTGTGCTGACATTAGTTTATTTGTATCTTATCAACAGAGTAGTGGCATGACAGTGACGATGGGGAACGCGAATGCTGCACAAGTGCTTGGAATAGGAAACGTGGACCTAAAGTTTCCTTCGGGTCGTATCCTGTCCCTGACAAGAGTGCATCATGTTCCTTCTGTTCGTAGAAATATAATAAGTGGAAGCCGTTTAGTAGCTAGCGGTTTTGAGATTTCTTTTAAGTGTAATAAAGTAGTCCTTATTCATACTGGTACTTTCTTTGGCAAGGGCTATTTGTCCAATGGTTTATTTGTAATAAATGATGAACCCGTTTTGGGAAATTTAGCTAATGTTATTTTTTCTTCTGTTAATAGTGTTGAATCTTCTAATTTGTGGCATGCTAGACTTGGTCATTTAAATTTTGGTGCTCTAGAGAATATGATGAATTTAGAGTTCATACCAAAGCACACCATAGAAAAGAATTATAAATGTCAAGTATGTGTGTCTGCTAAACAAACAAGGAAACCCTTTCATAGTGTTGTAAGGGATTCAGACTTGTTAGATTTAGTGCACACGGACATTTGTGAGTTTGGTGGTGTGTTGACAAAGGACCAATGTAAATATTTCATTACTTTTATAGATGATTGTAGTAGATACTGTTATGTTTATTTGCTTAAACATAAAGATGAAGCGCTTAGTAAGTTTATTGTTTATAAAACTGAAGTTGAAACACAAACTGGTAAGGTACTTAAGCGTTTAAGATCCAATAGAGGTGGTGAGTATACGAGTAACGCTTTCGATGAATTTTGCGCAAACAATGAAATAGTTCTTGAAGTTACTCCTCCATACACACCAGAGTCCAATGGGATTGCTGAACGAAAGAACAGAACCTTTTATGATATGATTAATAGTATGCTTTTAAACTCAGGGTTGCCGAAATACATGTGGGGAGAGGCTTTGAATACGGCTTGCCATATTCTGAATAGAGTCCCTCTGAAACACAAAGAGAAAACACCCTATGAGTTATGGAAAGGAAGGAAGACTAGTCTTAATTATCTTCGTGTATGGGGGTGCCTTGCTAAGGTACTTGTACCTGTACACAAGAGAAAGAAGCTAGGTCCTAAGACTGTTGATTGTATCTTTCTGGGCTATCGAGAAACCACTACGACTATGAGATTTTTAGTAGTAAAATCTGACATAGACGGTATAGTGGCTAACACGATAGTTGAATTTCGTGATGCTACATTCTTTGAGGATGTATACCCCATGAAGACTGGTATACCCCAAGATACTACTAATGATAATCAACCTCACACATCTAGTTCTATTCCTGATCATGTGGAAAAGATGACAAATGTGGGGGCGGAATCAAGTAGTAGGTCTGTACCTGAGGAGGTAGAGGAACCTAGAAGGAGTAAGCGTGCTAAGGTTGTCAAGGATTTTGGAAGTGACTTTGTCACTTACAATGTCGAGGACGAACCTTTAACTTTCCGGCAGGCTATGGATTCTTCGGAATCTAGGCATTGGAAGGGCGCTATAAAGAGTGAAATTGACTCTATTGTTTCTAGTGGAAATGGGAGTTAGTTGATCTCCCTCCTGGGTGTTCTACTATCGGGTGCAGATGGATCTTTAAAAGGAAGTTGAACCCTGACGGTTCAATAGATAAGTACAAGGCTCGACTGGTTGCTAAGGGTTTTAGGCAAAGGGAAGGCATTGATTACTTTGATACATACTCTCCAGTTGCAAGGATGACAACAATTCGAATGCTTATAGCATTGGCTTCTGTCCGTGGTCTTACCATCCATCAGATGGATGTTAAGACAGCTTTTCTTCATGGTGATCTTGAAGAAGAGATTTATATGGATCAGCCTGAGGGATTTGTTGCAGCAGGCAATGAAAGGAAAGTATGTAAGTTAATCAAGTCCCTTTATGGCTTGAAACAAGCTCCCAGGGATTGGCATAAAAAGTTTGATGAAACTGTATTGCCATTCGGTTTTATAATAAATGATATTGACAAGTGCGTCTACTCCAAAGTTAAAGGTAGTGAATGTGTGATCTTATTCCTATATGTGGATGATATTTTGTTGTTTGGAACCAATATTGAGATTATTAATGAGACGAAAGCTTTCTTGAAGAGGCATTTTGAGATGAAGGATATGGGTGAGGCTAGTGTGATTCTTGGACTGAAGTTGACTCAGTCAGCTGAGGGAATAACCTTATCTCAGTCTCATTACATAGAGAAATCTATACTTGAGAAATATGATTATTCGCAGTGTAAAATACTAGTACACCATATGATTCTAAAGTTGCCTTAGTCTAGAATTCTTCAGCTGTACCTGTGTCTCAAATAAGGTATTCTCATATTATTGGGAGTTTGCAATATCTTGCTAACTTTACTAGACCAGATATTTCATATTCTGTGTCTAAGTTGGCTAGATATACGATCTGTCCAAACAGAACTCATTGGGATGCTCTTGATAGAGTGCTTAGATATCTAAAAGGCACAATGTACCTAAGTTTACACTTTAGGAGGTTTCCTGGTGTACTTGAGGGGTACAGTGATGCAAGTTGAATAGCTAAGAAGTCTGGTTCCAATGGAGTGATTGGATATGTGTTCACCTTGGCTGGTGGAGCAATATCCTGGAAGTCGACCAAACAGACGATAGTAACTCGGTCTACTTTTGAGGCTGAGTTTGTTGGAATAGATGCCCTAGAGGCAATCGTAGATTTAGTATGAACAATGTTTTGGCTAGAATATTCATTTATTATTTATGGCGATATTTAATATAATGAAGTCCTTAGATAAAATGTGTTATTTATCTTAAATATCCCTAGTCCATTATATTGATTAATAGGACAATCAAATATAGACTAGTATGTGGATAGATTGACATGGAGATATCAAGTCTAAACACATGGGTATGCATTAGGAGTAATGGCATACTATATTGACCCACGACGAAAAGGATACATTAGATTATGTGAAGTCACAATCGCTTTTCGTAGTGCTAATATTATTGCAATCCTTGGACTTGAAGTCACTAGATACTCTAGTTGTGAAATATTGCGTTTTGATGTTATCAAACGTTACACCGTAACTGGGTAATCATAAAGGTGACTATCAGGCGTGATAGGAAGCAAGCTTAGAGATCGTATTGATGTAGATAGGATTTGTCCATCCCACATAATGGGGGTAAATATCCACGGCCACTCGAGGGATGAGGCTTATTGAATGTCTGGCCAGACTCAGATAAATTAATATAGAGATATTAATGTTATCTGCAAGTATAAGCATATTCCCAGGATCGAGGAACTATGGATTGGATATACGAGTGTGACTATTTATGTCTCGTGTCCAATCCGGATATGGAGACAAAGGGATAATGCAATATGACATATTGGGCACAAAGGTTTGTCGGGATCACTGACTATTTCTATGGGTTGGGTGGCATGGATGTGTTGCTAGACACCGCTCCATGTTAGTAATAGTTACTACCAACTATATAGAAACCTATGGGGTCACACGTCAAATAGAGTAGAGCTAGATTTGGGATTAATTAATATGGATTAATTAATAGAAGGATCATTGTGCAACACCTTGCAAACTTAGTAGGACTAATTTGCAAGGAAGGGAATAGTTCTAGTCCTACTAGAGCAAGAAAACTCTAATATGGAAACAACAAGGAGTTGTTGGAGTATATATAATAGGCTCTAGCTTCCTTCCCACAAGATTGTTATTAGACATAACATAAGGAGTGGGAGAGAGCAAAAGAGAGAGCAAGACAAGAGCTAGGCCGAAGCCTTGCCCCCGTCCGCTCCCTCTACCCGACGGCACAAGGAGGGCCGAACCTCCTTGGTTCCTTTTGTTGCTTTGATCTTCTTCCCTCTTCCTCCGGGTTCAAGCTAGCACTTGTTTGAAGGAAGAATCTAGATCTCACCTCTAGACGTGGATCAACCGTAGAGACGAGGACATCATTCTTCGTGTGATCTCACAAATCAAAAGGTACACATCTTCTATGACCCTAATCATGTTATGATATCTCTTCCTGTGATCCTTGGTGGGCTTTGAGTATGATCAATATTTGTTATTCCGCTGCGTTACCTACGTCAAAACCCAACAGTGGTATCAGAGCCACAGGTCGTAGAACATAACATGATCTTATGTGTTTACGATTTCAGTTCATACACCGTATTATTGTTTATTACGCGAAAAACTGAAAAATTGGCATAGTAGATGCAATATTGAATTTGATTCAATCAAACAAGACCCAATTTTAACATTGGATGTTAGAATTGGTGAGTTTAATCACATAGGATGTGAATAATTGGGTTCTTGAAAAATTAGGGTTCATGGGCACATGATTGAAAAGGGGGTTTTTAATTATGGAACAAAGTTATGGAAATAAATCCATAAGGAAACAACCTTGCTTGGGCAACAAGGAAGAGGGAAGGAGACTAGGGCCGAAACCCTAGCCGCCCGCCCCTCCCTTGTGCGCCAAGCAAGGCCGCGGGCCTCTAGGCGTGCGGCGGTCCTAGGGTTCGGGCCACTTGTTGGCTTGGGCCCTTTGGACCGTTGTAAAACCCTAGTTACCCAAGTTCATGAAAAATTAAACAAGCGCGTTAAAATTGGTTTTTTAACTGTGTTATGTGCTCTATTGCATGGTGGATGGATATGGCCTAGGATTTTGGATGTTTATTGTTTTGTGGTTTGGTTTACGGCCTACGAGCTGATCAAATTAATGTAATAATTAATTAAGTTTTACGGCCTGCGAGTCGTCCTTTTTCTCCTCGACATGTGAGGCTTTTGTTATTTATTCTAGATGTTAGGCTAGAATTAGAAATATTTAGATGATAGCCAAGAACATGGAGAAGAAGACCGGAGAACCAAAGGAGCAAAAAGACATCCCTAGGCGCGCAGCTATGGTGGAGCACATGGAGATGAGCTCGGCACTTTAGGGAAATTAGATATTATCATTGGCTTGATAATATCATTAGTCTAGGGGCCATATCCATGCCACTTTTTTTTTTGTTTTGTGGATGTTTATTATTCATGCCTTGTTATTTATTTTGTGTGTATGACGTTACTAGCAAAACGATAACAAGATAATAATAAACAAGGTTGGTCTTTTATTGTGGATGGCCCAATCCAAATAAGTAGACCATGTTGATAAGATCAACCAAACAACTTAAAAGAAATCCCTCGAATAAATATTGCGTTTTGCCTTCTCTTGCCAAAACACCCTTCATGATCATGGCCTATTAAAAAACGGGCTTGCCAAAGCAAGACGATTTTAATTTTTCATGATGTGTTGCGGACGACGCAAGCTAGTAATGTGTGTATGTTGAAAACAAGAGGTTGGACGCAACTAGGCAAGAGTCAATTAGATTGATGAGCTTAGAGGCATGACAATTAGGAGTTATCCATTGGATAAAGAATAAAAGGAATTTATTCACCTAATTGGACCAAGAGTTGCATGGGATGCAATTGGAATGGTTCCTACCTAAATAACCAATTCTTGGGTGACTTGCCAAAGCAAGCTCAAGAAGAAGTGAAAAAGGGATCTTGGACCCACTAGAAAGTATAAAGATATTTTCCGCTTTAATAGTGAACGCTATTAATCCGAAAAAAATAGTGGGAGCTATATTTAATGATCTAGCCATTGTTAAAAATAGTCAAATTGTTCAAAATACTAAATTGCATATTTCTCGTTTTGTAGAATTCCAAATGGCAAACAACAACGCATCGAGTTCATCCCTACGATCTGTCCTTGAGAAGGATAAATTGTCTGGAAAAAATTTCCTTGACTGGTACAGAAACTTGAGGATTTTCTCAAGCAAGAAAAGAAGCTGTACGTCTTGGACACTCAGATTCCAGACCCACCACAAGATGAGTCTCTACTAGTGGAAGTAAGGGCACGTCAGAAACATATTGATGATTCTAATGACGTGACTTGCCTCATGCTTTGCACCATGACTGGTGAGCTTCAGAAGCAACACGAGAACATGGAAGCCTATGATATGATCAGACACTTGAAACAATTGTTTCAGGAACAGGCAAGGCATGAGCGCTATGAGGTGTCTAAAGCATTGTTCAAAAGCAGTCTTGCAGAGGGGAATCCAGTAGGGCCTCATGTACTCCGAATGATCGGGTACATAGAGAACCTTGAGAGACTGGGGTTCCCACTCGGGCAGGACTTGGCGACTGATCTCGTCTTGCGCGTCGGGAATGGAGCAAAGGTTGCTGCATTAGCTGTAGGCGTTTATGAGCTATCTTTGCCTTCTGGACTTATTTAGAATTAGACAATTGCTTTTATGTGCCTGCTATGAGCAGAAACATTATTTCCGTTTCTTGTTTGGACGAGAAAGGTTTTTCTATTTCAATAAAGGACAAGTGTTGCTCCATTTATTTTGATAGTATGCACTATTGTAGTGCGCATTTGTCTAATGGATTGTATATCCTTGATCTAAATAATCCAATCTATAACATAAATACTAAAAGGATTAAAACTAATGATTTAAATCCTACATATCTATGGCACTGTCGTTTAGGCCATATAAATGAGAAACGCATATCTAGACTCCATAAGGATGGACTTCTAGACTCATTTGATTTGGAATCATATGAGACATGTGAATCTTGTTTATTGGGAAAAATGAAAAAGTCCCCTTTCAATAAGAAAGGCGAGCGGACTAGTGAGTTATTGGCACTCATACATACTGATGTATGCGGACCATTCCCCACGCCTGCCAGAGGTGGTTATACCTACTTCATCACATTTACTGATGATTTCAGTAGATATGGATTTGTATACCTTATGAAGGCCAAATCTGAATCCTTTGAATTGTTCAAGGAATTCAAGAATGAAGTAGAGAAGCAACTTGGCAAGAGTATTAAAGCTCTACGATCGGATCGTGGAGGAGAATACTTAAGCCAATAGTTTGATGAGTATCTTAGAGAGTGTGGGATAGTATCCAAGCTCACTCCACCCGGAACACCACAATGGAATGGTGTATCTGAGAGGAGGAATCGCACTCTATTAGATATGGTGCGATCTATGATGTCTCAAACAGATCTTCCGATATCCTTTTGGGGACATGCTCTAATGACGGCAGCTTTTACCATTAACCGTGTTCCATCCAAATCAGTCATGAAGACGCTATATGAGATATGGACTGGGAAGCGTCCCATAGTGTCGTCTATGCATATTTGGGGCTGCGACGTCTATGTAAAGCGTTTACAAACAGACAAGCTCGGGCCTAAAGCGGATAAGTGTAAGTTTGTGGGATATCCTAAAGAGACTAAAGGATATTACTTCTATAACCCTACCGAGAACAAAGTGTTCGTTGCTCGGACCGGCGTGTTTCTATAAAGAGAATTAGTCTCTAAAGAAGCAAGTGGGAGGGTTGTAGAACTTGAAGAAATTCATGAACCACAAACCACTGAACCGATAATGGAACATGAACAGGAACCACAAGAAGTTGTGGAAGAACCTGTTCAGGTAACACAGGAACTCCGTAGATCAGGAAGAGTGCGTCATGAGCCAGAGAGGTATGAACTTCTCGTGACTGAGCCCGATGACGTACCACTCATGGAAGATGAGCCTGCAACCTATGGACAAGCCATGAGTGGCCCAGACTCTAAGAAGTGGCTAGAAGCCATGAGATCCGAAATGGATTCCATGAACACCAACAAAGTATGGACTTTGGTGGAACCACCCGAAGGGGCTCGACCCATAGGGTGCAAGTGGGTCTTCAAGAAGAAGACCGACATGGATGGCAAAGTAGTTGCCTATAAGGGCCGATTGGTGGCCAAAGGTTATAGACAGATTCATGGTATTGACTATGATGAGACCTTTTCACCGGTCGCCATGACTAAATCCATTCGAATCTTACTTGCTATTGCAGCATACTACGACTATGAAATTTGGCAAATGGATGTCAAAACAGCGTTCCTTTATGGGAACCTCCTTGAGGATGTGTACATGACACAACCAGAGGGTTTTGAGGATCCAGAGAATGCCAATAAAGTCTGTAAGCTGCAAAGGTCCATTTATGGATTAAAGCAAGCTTCTAGGAGCTGGAATCGACGTATTGATGACGCGGTCAAAGAGTTTGGCTTCATCAAGAACGAAGATGAGCCTTGTGTTTACAAGAAGGTTAGTGGGAGCTCTATAGTATTTCTGGTCTTGTATGTAGATGACATACTAATCATTGGCAATGATATTCCTACTCTGCAATCTGTTAAAGATTGGCTAGGAAAGTGCTTTGCGATGAAAGACTTAGGAGACGCGGCCTATATACTTGGTATAAAGATCTATAGAGATAGATCTAAAAGGTTGCTTGGCCTGATTCAGAGTACATATATTGACAAGGTGTTGAAGAGGTTCAACATGCAAGATTCCAAGAAGGGATTCTTGCCCATGTCACATGGAGTCACTCTTTCCAAGAATGACTGTCCCTCCAATGAGATGGAGAAGGACCGCATGAGCAGGATACCCTATGCTTCGGCCATAGGATCCATCATGTACGCCATGCTATGTACTAGACCAGACGTATCATACGCATTGAGTATGGTGAGCAGATACCAGTCCAATCCAGGTGAGAGTCACTGGATTGCTGTCAACAACATCCTAAAGTACTTGAGAAGAACTAAGGATGTATTCTTGATATTTGGAGGTATGGAAGAGCTAAGTGTAAAGGGTTACACTGACGCGAGCTTCCAAACCGAGAAGGATGATTACAGATCGCAGTCTGGATACGTGTTTTGCCTGAATGGAGGAGCTGTAAGCTGGAAGAGTTCCAAGCAAGGAACAGTTGCTGATTCTACAACAGAAGCTGAGTACATTGCTGCTGCGGAAGCGGCAAAAGAGGCAGTATGGATAAAGAAGTTTATCGCTGAGCTCGGTGTGGTCCCTAGCATAGTGGATCCCATAGAGTTGTACTGTGACAACTCTGGGGCAATCGCACAGGCGAAGGAACTAAGATCGCACCAAAATTCAAAGCATGTACTTAGGAGATTCCATCTTATTCGTGATATGATCGATCGAGGAGATGTGAAGATGTGCAAGATTCCGACGGATGACAACGTGTCAGACCCGCTCACGAAACCTCTTGCGCAGCGAAAGCATGAAGGGCACGCCAGATTTATAGGCATACGAGATGCGCCAGATTGGCTCTAGTGCAAGTGGGAGACTGTTGGAATAAATGCCCTAGAGGCAATCGTAGATTTAGTATGAACAATGTTTTGGCTAGAATATTCATTTATTATTTATGGCGATATTTAATATAATGAAGTCCTTAGATAAAATGTGTTATTTGTCTTAAATATCCCTAGTCAATTATATTTATTAATAGGACAATCAAATATAGACTAGTATGTGGATAGATTGATATGGAGATATCAAGTCTAAACACATGGGTAAGCATTAGGAGTAATGGCATACTGGATTGACCCACGACGAAAAGGATACATTAGATTATGTGAAGTCACAATCGCTTTTCGTAGTGCTAATATTATTGCAATCCTTGGACTTGAAGTCACTAGATACTCTAGTTGTGAAATATTGCGCTTTGATGTTATCAAACGTTACACCGTAACTGGGTAATCATAAAGGTGGCTATCAGGCGTGATAGGAAGCAAGCTTAGAGATCGTAGTGATGTAGATAGGATTTGTCCATCCCACATAATGGGGATAAATATCCACGGCCACTCGAGGGATGAGGCTTATTGAATGTCTGGCCAGACTCACATAAATTAATATAGAGATATTAATGTTATCTGCAACTATAAGCATATTCCCAGGATCGAGGAACTATGGATTGAATATACGAGTGTGACTATTTATGTCTCGTGTCCAATCCGGATATGGAGACAAAGGGATAATGCAATATGACATATTGGGCACAAAGGTTTGTCGGGATCACTGACTATTTCTATGGGTTGGGTGGCATGGATGTGTTGCTAAACACCGCTCCATGTTAGTAATAGTTACTACCAACTATATAGAAACCTATGGGGTCACACGTCAAATAGAGTAGAGCTAGATTTGGGATTAATTAATATGGATTAATTAATAAAAGGATCATTGTGCAACACCTTGCAAACTTAGTAGGACTAATTTGCAAGGAAGGGAATAGTTCTAGTCCTACTAGAACAAGAAAACTCTAATATGGAAACAACAAGGAGTTGTTGGAGTATATATAAGAGGCTCTAGCTTCCTTTCCACAAGATTGTTATTAGACATAACATAAGGAGTGGGAGAGAGCAAAAGAGAGAGCAAGACAAGAGCTAGGCCGAAGCCTAGCCCCCGTCCGCCCCCTCTACCCGACGGCACAAGGAGGGCCGAACCTCCTTGGTTCCTTTTGTTTCTTTGATCTTCTTCCCTCTTCCTCCGGGTTCAAGCTAGCACTTGTTTGAAGGAAGAATCTAGATCTCACCTCTAGACGTGGATCAACCGTAGAGACGAGGACATCATTCTTCGTGTGATCTCACAAATCAAAAGGTACACATCTTCAATGACCCTAATCTTGTTATGATATCTCTTCCTGTGATCCTTGGTGGGCTTTGAGTAGGATCAATTTTTGTTATTCCGCTGCGTTACCTACGTCAAAACCCAACAGAGTTTTGTGCGCTTGATGCCACGGGGACGGAGGCTGAATGGTTACACGGACTTATGTCCGCTATACCTGCAGTAAGCAACCCGCTTCCTGCTATTGCTATTCATTGTGATAGTCGGACGACTATCGACAAGATTAGCAGTAAAAAGTATAATGCTAAAACAAGGAGACACATCCAAGTTAGACTAAAGTCTATAAGGGATTTGGTGTCTGATAGGATTATAGCTGTAGAGTTCATAGGAACTCAGAATAATACAGCTGATTCTTTGACTAAAGGACTGGAACCTGCAGTGGTCCTTAAGTCGAGGTTGGGGATGGGACTGACAACCCATCGTAGTTCATCAACAGTGGGAACCCAATACACATGAGAGGAGATCCCTCAAAAGTGTATTCAATGTGGTAATAACAAGCTGTGAGGATGAACTGGTAGTACCTTTGCTACATAGATGATACATTTGTATCGGAGTCTATCCCCCGTAGAACCTAAAAAGGTACTGTTTCTGCATGTATAGCAAGAGTTATTCTAACTCTGAATGGGGTCAAGTCATTTTGACGAGATGATGGCAGTCATCTCTGGAGATGCCCAGCTAAGCGAATGTAATTGTGCGGTCGCAATTAGAGGAAAGGGTTATTCCTTGAAACATTCGACGAATAGGATCGAGACAGGACCATTAACGTCTCAAAGCCGTATATTGGCACCATAGCCTTTAACTTGTCGTCGTCTATGGAGTATGATTACACCTTACGGATAAAGATTCAAGGTGAAATATTCCATCTTAATCCGGTAATCATCGAAGTAGAGAACTTAGGAGGGTTCAAACCCGGAAGGGTACCTACTCTGAATAACAAGTCATGATGAGAATCCTGAATGCATTTCTGCATGGATTTGTGGGGGATTGTTGGAAATTGGATGTTAAATCCATAGAGAAATGGTGGTGTTCTTGGTAGCTTGAAGAAGCTTGAAACCAAGAGGGTCATTTGTCCCACATTGTTGCTCAAATTGGTGGTAGGTGGGTATATTTGGTTTCACACACAAGCGTAGTGTACAACTACTAAGGTGTGTGGAGAGC
Organism: Linanthus parryae; assembly: GCA_023055425.1. NCBI lineage: Eukaryota > Viridiplantae > Streptophyta > Magnoliopsida > Ericales > Polemoniaceae > Linanthus > Linanthus parryae. The sequence continues at coordinate 976,156 of JALGPY010000012.1, forward strand.
CATGGGTGTTATTGTGTGCCTCGCGCGCACACACACACACGCGCGCCGCCGCCGCCTCGCCTCGACTCGGGTCGAGTCGGACCAGACCGGACCGGGTCGGGTCGAAGGGCGATTTGGGCGAAATGTCTCGGCGTCTCGCGTACGCGAGGCGACCCGGCGAGAGGTTATGCTACAGCTAATTTTATTACTCACCAGTTTTTAATGGGTGATTAATTCAAATTAACTGTTTTGACCATTTTATTGTGAGATTAATGATCATTAAACGGATTGATTGTCAATCAATTGGATTGATCAGTTTTACCAAACTGATGGATTAATCTGATTGATATAGTCAGATCGTTTTGAGATTGCCTGTACGTTTTCTCTCTGGTTCATTTCTCATCACAAAATTCTCTGCTTTCTCTGGCGAATTGAGGTGCAAGTCGAAGTGATCTTCATCGCTGCTGTAACGAAGAAGATCAGAGCTGTTTTATCATGGAAGGATCATGATTTGCTTTCTCTATGTTCTTGGTCATGTTCTGTTAATCAAATTTGCCCTACTAAAATCGCTATTTTTAGTGTGTTTCACCAACAAATTATAATCAAAATTTGTTCAATATTATGCTCAAGTTTCAGCTAAGTTCATTTGAGTTTCAAATTCCAGGTTATGGGTAGAGACGTTTTGTCTAAATACACACCAGTAAACTAACAATGCTAAATTCACCAAATTGATTTGAGTTCTGGATCTACCTACATTTACTGCAAGAAGTACCTCATCGTCAACTATCAGAGTACCAAGAAAGTACTTTAAGTTATGGGGCGGTCAGACAACAAAGATTGCTCCTTTCAAAGTCAATTAGAATGTTGTGAATTAGTAATCCTCATATCATATATTAATTGAGTCATGCCACTTGTATGTAAGTGTCATAAAAATTTAATCTAAAGATTCAATTTCAATGCATACAAAGTCAACTTAAAAGTTGAAAACGTTTAAGATTATAATGTCTCACATAGCATTCAACTTAGTAAGACCAGATTATTATTTCTTTTTGAAATTAGAACGATTAATATGCTATTTTTGTACCTCAAGTAAGGTTATAGACAATGAATTAAGTAATGATTTCTCAACATTCTGTATTATTCTCTCTAAGGTTAATGATTCAGAAACATTTACATCTTTCAAGTTATTCTCTGTGATATATCAAACAGATTTGAGTTACAAATCTGCTTGATATTCCCTCAAGGTTTGTATTCCCTCAGGTTAAAGTTTTTAAATAAGGTTGGATTAATTTGAAAAGTCTAGTAATAGGTTCGGAAAATGTTAATACAACTCCTGCATCCATTTTTATGTTCATTCATCTTTATCCAGAAGGAGTGGGTAAAATGTTTTAACATAATTTTGTTGCCGAACATAGCCATGTCTTTCTCATATTCAATTAAGTATTAGAAGGGCAAATTCAAACATCAAGCCAACATGAAATTAAATTTAGGCTTGAAAAAACACCAAAGGGGAAGGTGAGACTAAATGAGCTTTTATGTAATTCTTAGTTTTTTGCTTAAACCAAATAAAAATGTTTTCTTTAAAAAAAGAATTATCTAAATAGAAAAATCTCTAAAAATATGCTAATACACAAAAGAAGAAATTAAAAGCATACGGTAAAGAACTGTAGAAGTGACTTATTCCATAAAAACACTGACAACTATATATACACTGCATGTAGTGATGGAAGTAGAGCGTAAACACTTCCTATCAACAACAAATTAATCTTAGAAGAAAAAGGTATTTTACATTTAAACTAAACTACAACTTACAGATTAAATGAACTTTTACGTGCAATTGATGTTAAGAAAGATTAATGATTTTCAATTAGAGTTCTCCCCATACATGGAAAGCGCCTACTCATGATTTCTTCAATCACTGTAAGATAAGAAACATTGAAGAACCCTTTTCTGCTAGTATGAGGGATATATGTAGGCATCGTTACAAACAAAATTAAGCATTACAAGAAGAATTTCAAACCAATCCACTGTCACTAATGATCATCTATGTAAAAGAGATGAGATTTCACTTGTACTGAATAATATGAGAAGATATGAGTAGACATGAATGAAGAGGAAATTGAGGGAAACATGCATAGGTAGAAAATGAATGGAAAAAATGCAGATTAAAATTGAGCTATTCCCATGACTTGTGCTCTCAAACATAAATAGTAGATGTATGGTTCATAGATTTTTTTTAAAAAAAAAATACGATGCAAGGTTCATATTAAATGATGAAAATTAACATTTATCAATGAAATAATTCAATTGCTTCTTTCTATGAACTACTTTAGGGTGTTTACCAAGTTAACGGAACGAAGACATCTCTTACATTGAAATGTCAAAAGTTACAGTAAGAATTCAATTCATCAAGCTCAGTCCATCATGCATGGGAGAGGAGAATGGAAAGTCTTGAGGTAAAAGTGCAGTTCAATGTATAGTCTACTGGGATTATTACATGTCACCCAATTCCAATTTAACAATATTGGATTGGTATACACATCCTATTTGGATGCCACTTGGAAGTTAACTTGACATTTGTCTTATGTAAAATGCTTCTCATTTCACACATGGCGAAAGGGGGGTGAGCCTATCTCATTTTTTAATTCAATTACATTTACATAATAGCAATGTATCTATCACAAAGAAAAACAAAAAAACACAAAAATAAAAAAATAAATAAAAAAACTACAAAAATTAGGTCATAAACAGTAAACAAAAATGAAAATATAAATTATAAACTTTAGAAACAAAGCTAAGGAATGTGTGAACAACCAAATTATAGTTGAATAGAGAAAAAACAAAATATCAACCCACAGTAATATATTAATAAGACTAAAATTGTTGAGAGACCCAATTTAAAGGAGTAATCAAAATCATGAATAAGAGCATCTCCTAGAACTATCATGTGCAATTATTAATGATTTTATAAAAATCGTACGTTTCTATTTGAACTATTTATGAGTACTCCAATAGTGTTAGTTAAATGATTGGTTAAAATATAGAGAACATGATAGAGATATGTTAAAATAAAGAATCAAATAGAGAGTCTAAGATGCTTTCGATTTTAACTATAACCATTGAGTAAACTATGTAATGGAAAGCTCTAACTTGAGTAGAACCTTCATACTCATGGAGCAACAGTAATTATTGCTTGCTCCATGAGCAAATATGACATGTTTCCCTAAGCAATACATCACAGGACAAGTCAGAGATATGTAGGAATTCACCTTCTTTTGTCTGCCACTCATTCTCTTTCCTCCTGACGTGTCCTCTGCTGTATGGTTAGAGTAAATCCACATCATTTGCTCTTAGAGCAAACAAAAATTTCTCCTCAACAAGTCCTCCGAAAATGCTCTCAACGCCATCCACCCTCTCCTCTACCGAAAAACTCTACCAACAATACAACACCACATAAACGACTTTAATCAACCATCAACCGAGACCACCAGCACAAGAATCGCGAGAAGATCAACAACAACACCGAGAATATCCAAAGATTCAAGAGACAGTAACGGGAGTTCCTCAAAACCATGGATGTTCCTTCAAATATATTCTCCTTAACGTGAACAACAAGGAACCAGATGAAGATCAAGCTCCGTTAGATATGGACACCATTCAGGGAAGTTCTCCTTCTCCTACTGTTATCAATAATAACAATGATTTATTATCGTTCCCAGTTGATCAAAATCACTATAAAAAAGTTAATGAAGAGATGGGACAAATCTATTATCATCAAAATTATTGGACATGAAGGTTCGTTCTATAATATTTTCAAAAGATTAAAGGGACTTTGGAAGTTATCTCAAGACTTTTCACTAATTGACATAGACAAAGGTTTTTACATCGCTTCCTTCTTGGTTAAAGAAGATTATGATAAAGTATTACATGAAGGACCATGGTACTTGGGGAATTACTGTTTATTTTATCAAAGACGGGTTCAGAACTTCCGAGAAGCCACAACCAAAATGTCCTCTATGCCGCTATGGATTAGACTCGAAAGCTTACCCATTGAATACTTTGACACAATAGCACTAACAAATATTGCAAATAAAATTAGTCAACTCCTTCGAATCGATGAAGCCACAACCTCTGCTACTAGAGGAAAATATGCTCGGATTTGTTTTCAAATGGATATCTCAAAACCCCTCCCCACAATTATCCAGTTTCCCAGGTTCAATCAACCGATAATTTATGAAAATTTACCATTATTTTGTTACAATTGTGGGATGGTAGGTCACGGAAAAGAAACTTCTGTTTATAGTAAAAAAATTAATTCAAAACCTAATGATGTTCCTTTTAGCCATAACTGCCACGTTAACTCCACAAATAGTATAAAAATCCAGTTGATGTGATCAAGAAAACATCTCCGCCGTCGGATGAGGAGTCCTATGGACCTTGGATGCATGTATCAAGAAGGGGCCCACCCAAAACCGCTCACTGAAACTCAAAGGACTGTAAAAATGATCTTCCACCGATAGATACCAATGTGCCACGTAGGCAAGTGAAACACACGCGCAAAGTCTCTCACTGTCTTTGGCATAATTATTTTGCTACCTTGGTAAATCCAACTCCGGACGCATCAACCCACCTCAAAAGGCAATCCCTACTTCTCCTCCTAGGGTTTCCCATAAAACCATTCCTTCTACTCCAGTCTCTTCAGTTTCCCCTCCTCTGTTATCAACTTTCGTTTCTCTATATTCTCCTAGCTCTTCTTAATCTCCAACAATGGCACAAGACACTCCAACTCAGACCTCCAACAACAACACCAGTTTGCCACCGACGCCGGAATCGGTACTCCTACCGCCTCCACCAATGCCATCGTGCATACCCTCTGCAATTCCACCATATCCCATTCTACAAGAATTTTATGCACACCCTCTAAGTCCAGCGATTACCATCTTGCAAAACCCGAACTTCACTCAACCCATCTCCATCCTGCATGTGCCACAACACCCTCAGGCATCTGCAGAATTGACACATCACAGACTCTGGGCCAGATCTCAGCGAACCAGACGATGATGCCTCCAATCCGCACTCCATCGAGGATGAGGGACATGCAAGGGCCTCAGGAAATGAGGGGGAGGTTCCCATCAACGGATCAACTTGTACCAGAGTTTCGACAGTCACCATCTGCGACAACTGTGACTAGGAACAGGTTCAGGGGAAGCCCAACTCCCACCCCCTACAGAATGGCCATGCACACCGCTACGAGAGACACATGCCCTACCGTTATCCACCACCGGAGATCCAAAACCTCATTCCTCCTACACCAAATTTGCGAACACTCGGCACGGAAGAGCTCGTACTGGAACTTCCAGCTTGCAGACCCGCTCTTGAAATCATTCGTATAGGACCAGCGCTTCAGCCCACAAGTCTCATACTCACCCACTGGCACAACATATAGGAGGAGGGGTGGGGGTCCATGGTGCAGGTTCTGACCCTCAACATGGAACCTGATGGGTTCTCTCTGTGGAGGAAAACAGTTACGCAGCCAAGTGGTCTCTTAAAGGATCTTGGGTCGTCTTCTTCACAAACCCCTGACATGCAAGTGATCATTTGGAACAACAACGGGACTCTGTGTCCCAGATTTGCCATGCAATCTCATAAACTTCTCAACCATTACCATCCTGATGTGTTTGTGGTACTAGAAACACACTCTAACGGCACCCTACTGGACCAGGCAGATCGCAATCTTGGATTCCAAGGGTTCCACATAGTTGATTCCATCGGGCGCAGATGAGGAATCTGGGTGCTTTGGAATCCTCCGGCTCTACATGTCCGTCTCATGAACCGAAACTTCCGGTTTATTCACCTTGTGAATCAGGTAGCAAATACCGACACTAAATTTAATTTAATTGCTATATATGCTTCTCCTAACCCTATCATTCGTATAACTCTTTGGTCTTATATTGCTACATTACACTCTACTATCACTCTGCCTTGGATTCTTATAGGTGATTTTAATGAAATCACTTGTTCGTCCGAAAAACTGGGAGGTCGGCCATTTAATTTCATTTCTTATTCCTTATTACAATGTATGATTAACTGTAATTTAGTAGATTTGGGTTTCCAAGGTCCTCCTATTACTTGGTCTAATCGTCGCATGCCACCTCATTTGATTCAAGAACGTTTAGATCTGGTATAATTAATGACTCTTGGTCGTTTAAGTTCCCTAATAGTAGAATTATTCACCTCCCCCGTATGATTTCGGACCATAACCCCCTTTCCTTCAACTACATCCGACTGTTCCCATACGATAGACTATAGTTTTTAGACTTGAATCTTTTTGGATGCACTATGGTTCGTTTCAACATCCGGTTACTAACTTTCTGAATAGTTTGGGTGGCACACTCAAGGACAAGTTACAACAACTACAACCGGTTATTTCCAAATGGAATAAATGTGAAGTTCGTAATTTGTTTCATCGTAAAAATATTATGGAAACTGATATAGCTCAGATTCAGGATTCAAATGCTTTTAATTCCACCATTCTATCCATTCAACGTGAAAGGAACATGCTGTCCCAATATTTGGAACTCCAAAATGATGGGCTTGAGTACTGGAAAATTCGCGCTCGTTGTAATTGGGTCACGGACGGCGATCGAAATACTAGTTTTTTCCACAGGGTTGTTTTACATAAAGGACGAAAGAATGTGATTTCTATGTTAAAAGATGATTCAGTGAACCGGTGCACTAATCCCTCTAGCATATTTACTACTATTAATAATCACGTTTTTGATCGCTACAAAGCTCGTACGATCTATCTCGGTCATCATTTTAACATACCAGTCAACTACATGGCCGAACCTAATCTTTTAGGTCTCACTAATATAACCACCATAGATGAGATGAAAGTGCGGTGTTTCCAACGCATCCTAATAAAATCCCCGGTTATGATGGCTATCACCCCTTCTTCTTTCAGAAATTTTGGAACAATATCAAGACCGATTTACTTTCTTTTGTTAATAAAGTTTGGGTTTCGGGAATATTCCTATGCACATTAACAAAACGCTAATGGTTTTAATCCCTAAGGTCCATCCTCCTCAAAGTACTACCAACTGCAGGCCTATTGGGCTTTGTACTACAATTTACAAAATCATAGCTAAAATTATAGTTCTCAGAATGCAACCTTTTTTAAATGATTGCTAAGGAGGCTGTTTATAAGATTCATAAAAACAAAAATAAAAATGGGTCCTGCGAAATTAGATTTGAGTCAAGCTTACGATAAATTATCTTGGAACTATATTTTGGATACGTTATTCAGTCTAAGACTTCCTGCCCCTTTCATTAAGCTTTTGCACGCCTGCATTACCTCTACGCATTAATCTCTAATTTGGAATGGTGACCGCAGTGATAATTTTCACCCTTCTCAAGGGGTTCGACAGGGAGATTCTTTGTCTCCTTATCTTTTTATTCTTTGTCTTAACCGTCTGTCCGTGACTCCGCAATATGCAGTTAGTCATAATCAATTCAAACCTATAGAGTTATCTAGGACCTCGCCTGGTATTAACCATTCATTTTTTGCTGGCGACATTCTTCTATTTGGTCGGGCTTCAATAAATAATATCAACAACCTAGCTTCCATTCTCAACACTTCTTGTCAGGCGTCAGGTCAATCTGTTAATTTTAATAAATCTAATATTATATTCTCCACCAAAGCTCCTAACCACACCTGTCATGAATGTGCTCGAATTCTCAACATTAACGTTATAGACAGACTTGGCTTATATCTTGGGGTCCCCCTCCTCCCCAATTTGGGAAAAAAATCGGATTATCAATTCCTCATTGATAAAGTGCTTCAAAAACTTAGCTCTTGGAAAGCACACTTTCTTAACTTAGCGGGGAGGAAAACGCTAGTTGCTCACAGTCACGCTACTATCGCACAATATACTATGCAAACTTCCACGCTTCCTATTTTTGTTGCTATGGAATTAGATAAAATTCAACGGAATTTTTTATGGAAATCTTCCTTCCACGCCGCGTCTTGGGAAAAAGTTACCAAAAGTTATAGATCAATAAATACAACAATATGTTCATAGAATTGACTTCCATATTGAGTAGGTTCGTAATTGTTTGTAGTGGGTCATGTCTATTTACTCCCACTTGTTCTTTTTACTTAGTCATGCCGTCCTATCACTATGGAAAGTTCTCTAAAGACATTTATTTAGGTCATAAAGAAAGTAAGTATATAGAATATCACACAGGCTTTGCATTGGGAATGTTAACGAACAACATCTAAAGAAAAAACGAAAATGAAAGAGTGTTAGGTTACAAAGATGTACACAGCATGCCAGCTACATCATTCCAGCATCAATGAACATATCTAAGAAAGCAAATTATCAAGTTGTGAAATGAGTGATCTTTCATGCTCATTTCACAAAAGTTAAACCGAAAGGACAATATATGTTTTCAAAACTTTTGGATCCAATTGCTATAATCTATCAAATATTTCCATAAAAAATTATGTCTATAATCTATCAATGTCAAAACTTTTGGATCCAATTTCTATAATCTATCAAAACTTTTTGAATGCTCTATGGACAGAATTTTGGACATAAACATAGACATAATTTCCAAATGTAGTAAAATCAATCTTTACTATGGAAATACTAAACACTTTGGAAATATTGACACATAATAATAATCACTAAAAGTAGAAATTATGTCTAAAATTCTGTCCAGAATTCTGTCCGTTTAGAATTATTCATGTTATTGACGCTAGCACACCATTTTCAATTGTGTTATTAATGTAAGAAATATTCTTAAAGTTCGTTATGTCATTTCCATATTGCCACTTTGGCTCCTGCCAATTAGTAATTAGTCCTACTACATTGTTACGTAACAATTATTCAAAAATTTCTTTCAGGATACAATTATAATGTGTCATTCAAATTGCTTCTGATTCGTCATTCCATTATTATTGTATTTTTGTTGCATTTATCAAGAATTGGATTGCAATATCAAGTCATTTAAAAAACCTCTAAAATGAAGTTTACACAAGGAGCACGCGCCATGGCGCGGGGTTAAGACTAGTAAGAATAATAACAATGTATTTTTCATGAAGCATTCATGCATGACTGTGTTATATCCTAAATGAATAAAAATGAAGCGTGAACTTACTCGTGGTCATCATAGTTGACATAAGAGCATCTGGAGACCAGTCTGGGTACAGTGCAGCAAGATGTTCAGCTACACCACATGCAGCAGCAGTTGCCAGGGAGGTCCCTGAATTAATTGCATACTTTTGCCCATTCTTTTTGTTCTCTTGTTGAATGGCAGCAAGGAGTTCTGATTGAAAACAAGCATTTGGCTAGAAGAAATTCCATACATTAGTTCGTAATATGCTGATTCAAGCAAATAACGCTTTCAACTATTTCAAACGAAGTGGTATGTGAAACAGACTAATGATGAGATCACCTTATTGATATATCGAGACCACAGAGTTGAATTTGTAGGAGAATGGTGACAAAGAGCAGGGTAATCAGGGTTCTTTTTTTTCACTTGTCAAAATGTTCACTTTTGCATTTCTGTAGCAGGAGGAAAAGAATCGAGCAAAATATAAATATTCACCTTCTTCAGAAATATAAACTAAGCAAGGTTCAAATGTCATATACATATATTCTTATCATACTGATTTACTTAACATATCACAGTCTGGAAGTTATTTTACAAGTACTCTTAGTACCTCTTGTGTTTTTTTTAGGTAAGTCTCAAGTGTGGTTCCTTGTTCCTCTGTTATAGCTATGGCAGGTATCGGGGAAATCCAATGATGGAACTCTTCATCGCTGCTTATAGCTATCAAGCCTTTGGCATTTGACTCTGTAATATCTTCATTTTTGGGCAGTTCATCAAATGAAGACACCTTGAACATTACAATCTTCCCTTCCACCTGAGGCTTTTTGAGTATGATTCTCATGCATTGACACGCCTTTTGATTCATTGAGAAGATCAAAAAGAAAGTTTGAGTAATACAATCATGTCAAGGATATAATATTACCCCTTGGGTCCTTTTTCTTTGGCAACAAACACTTGGTAATAGAATTTATCAACATTCTTGTTTACTGAAACTCCCTGCACATACATGAACCCAAAATTGTTGAACTACCATTTCTTAAATAGTTTACATGGTAAGTAAAAGAGTTGGCACATAGAAGAAAGGTTCTAGCGCGCGTTAGGCCGTACAACTATACCATGTCTTCTCCAGGAAGCGGCAAAAAAATATTATATCTTCTTGCTTGCTCGAAATGTCTTAATCTGCTAGATTTTTGTCCATTTTTACAGGAGGATGCGAGTGAGTTTGTCAACTAGAAAACGAGGCATACTACTATGCTGTTATGTTGCTACTTTTTTATGATAGTAAGGGCATCTCCACCCCACACACAATGCAAAAAAAATCCCCCTGGCACCCCCTCTCTCCCTCCTCCTATGGGGTTGGACTTGAATCGTATTTTTATAACGTTTTCTCCACCCACCCACCCCCCCCCCCATGGGGTTGAAGATACCCTAATATAACACATATTTTCTCGGTTAGCCGGTAACTTTATGTTGTTTAACGAATACAATATACATAGGCAAAATTCGAATAGCAGAATAGTTATGTTTATGTACCTGGATCTCCTCTCCGGTTTTATACATAACAAGTTTGGTTGTGTATCTCCATGGCGAATTGCAACCATAGATGCACATCAGCCATGGAATCTCATTTAGTATGGTACCTCCACGTCCAAAGTTTCCAGCAGCAGCGCAAAACAGCACGTTGTTCTCTTGCTTTCCATGAAGCCAAAGACATTGTGTTGGAGTAGAGAATTTCCGGATTTTTTTACTTTGAGGGACAACGACATCAACAACAAATTCACCTTTGGATCTTCATTAAGTGTCGAGTCAACAGCTACTGCAACTATGTGATCTGCGAGTGATTCAACCTTAAAAGTTTCTACATCGAAACTAGGCGCTCCGCCTCTCGCCGGACCACCTTTCTTGAGTTTCCCGCACTTTGGTATGATGTCTACCTTCCCGGCTGCGAGGGAAGCACAGGCTGTTCCGTGACCTTTCTTATCATCCACTGAATCCACTGAATCAGTTACCATTCTTCTCTTGGTAAAACATCGTCTAACCGTTATTTGGCTGCCGTAAACACAAAAATCTAGTGAATAATGCAATAGTTATCATAACACACATATATGGATAAAAGATACAACACTTACTGGCGCTCAATACACACGGCATTTTTACATAACCCTGTGTCTATAACACCTATTAGTACTCCCTTCATTACATTTCTCACGCTTTGTTGGATTTCCACTGTAAAATCGAAATAATCCCACGTCTGTGTGGTATGGAAAGCACTCTTCCTGAAATTGAGTAATTAAGGACAAAATTAATAATGAGGAGGATGATTTTAGAAATTACTCTTACATGATATCATTTTACTTTTTTTTTGTCCTCCTAATACTCTTACACACAAATTGAGAAAGAAGAAACAGAGTAGTAAAAAATGTGCAGAGTAATATCAACATTTATACATGCTTTTGGGAAACTCATATACACCACTTGTGTGAGGTCTCATACACACACATACATACATCAAAAGTTTTGATGGATTAACCAGCTGCTCATGTAAGAATCTCTACATACATACATACATGTTTTTGGAAAACCTAATGCTCACCACTTGGTGTGAGTTCTCAAACACCCACATACAGTTTTGGTTGATTAACCATATGCTCATGTAAATACATACACATAACCTCACAAAAAAATATGTCTTTTCTCCTTAGTTGATACGATACGAATATGAATGGATCTAAAATCTATCCCACTTTTGAGAGTTTTGAAACCAATGGTGAAATTAAAAGGGATCTTTTTTTTCATCTAAAGCTAATAAGGTGAAGAGGAACACAATGAAAAGCATGCTTACCCAAACCTGATGCATCACAGTTAATATGAGATTTCACTTGTACTGAATAATATGAGAAGATATGAGTAGACATGAATGAAGAGGAAATTGAGGGTCACATGCATAGGTAGAAAGGGAATGGAAAAAATGCAGATTAAAATTGAGCTATTCCCATGACTTGTGCTCTCAAACATAAATAGTATATGTATGGTTCATAGATTAAAAAAAAAAAAAAAAAAAAAAAAAAAAAAAAAAAACGATTCAAGGTTCATATTAAATGATGAATATTAATATTTATCAATGAAATAATTCAATTGCTTCTTTCTATGAACTAGTGCTTATCAAGTTAACTGAACGAAGACAACTCTTGCATTGAAATGTCAAAAGTTACAGTAACAATTCAATTCATCAAGCTCAATTCATCATGCATGGGAGAATGCAAAGTCTTGAGGAAAAAGTGCAGTTCAATGTATAGTCTACTGTGATTATTACATGTCACCCAATTCCAATTTGGCAATATTTGATTGGTATACACATCCTTATGTAAATTGCTTCTCATTTCACACATGGCGAAAGGAGGGTGAGCCTTCCTATTTGCATTGCTTTTATATATAATATAGATGGTTTGTACCAACAATTCACAGCTATGTGCTTTGATCTGCCACATATCTGACAAGTAATATCACCGGTGTTCAAGGAAGAAGACATAGGAGGTATGTGTTGAGAAGTCGCACGTCAAACATTCAAGAAAAACAAAATGAATTAGTAAGTGTTATGGGCTACTCCCCTCACTGCCAATTAGTTTTGAGGTGGAATCGCATGGATTCTTACATCGTATCAGAGCCATTGCTCACACACGTGAATGTTCTAACAACGCACGTGCTCACCGCCGCCCGCAGACAAAAAGGATCCACGTGTAGGCCAAAGAATGCCACACGTGAGGGGACGTGTTGAAACCGCGATTTATCGACTTGATCCCATATCTTCCTTATAAAGTGTAATTTCTTCACATCATCCCACAGTATCGGATCATCCAAAATCCAATCACCCGTGGCTTACTTCATGATCTTGTTTTCGTCCTTGAGTCCTTTCATAAATTGTCACATCAGCGGGATCTTGTATTCAACAAGAAAATTTTCTAGGCGGATGGCAGCCTCTTTCTGCTTCTCGTTGAATTTCCCCATTTCTACCGCAGTTGCCCTGCCTTGACTATAGCTTTCTCATGATCAAGGGTACTCGAATATTTCCGCATTTCAGGCCAAAGTAACATTTTGATCATGACTTTCCTTATTTTTCTCAGAGTTTCAGCCAGTCTACTTTTTTTTAAATTCCTCACTGATGCATATGTCATGATGGGCAGAGATAATTTTATCCCTTCCACTGCGTGAGACAAGAAATAATAGCTCTCCACAATGAAATCCCTTCTTAGTCATGTGTCTCGCGTTTAGAATCAGATCCCGAGAAACGGATTTGAGTTTGTCTTCAATGTCCACCCACCGAAACGGATCACGGTAAGTTACCTTTGTGAGTCCACACCTATAACAGTGAGTTTTGTACTCTATATGGAGCCACTACCCTATTTCAAATTCATCATGAAAATTCATGCCAATGATTGCTTCAGGTCTTTTTTTGTATCATCTATGGTTTCTAAATCCACTTCTACTCTCCCAAACAAGTGGTTGTTTTGACCACGATCTATGTTTAGCAAATTCTGCAGTTAGAAGCACCTCCCCTTTGGGCAGAATAAGCCTTTGCAATTTGGGGACAATTGAGACTTTTTAGTGTCAACACGTGGTTACTAGTTGTTGCATTACTTGTGTGGGAGACTGCTATTATACCCCTTGCATTATCAAACTCTACAGTTGAAGCGAGTGATGTGACGGGTGACGATGTTGACGAAGGAATTCACGGTTCTCTTTCTCCAAATTCAAGCACATCGTGCTCATCTCTAACTCATGTGCCATTGGTTCCCGGGAAGAATGGCGGCGTCCCTGTTAGGGGGCGTGTTGATAAGTCCCACATCGAACATTCAAGAAGAAAAAAATGAATTAATAAGTTTTATGGGCTACTCCCCTCATTTCCAATTGGTTTTGAGGTGGAACCCAATGATTCTTACATAGTATCAGAGCCAAGGCTCAAACACGTGAATGGTCTAACAACCCACGCTCATCGCCACCCGTAGAAATAAAATATTCCAGTGTAGGCCAAAGAATTCCTCACTTGAGGGGTCTTGTATAAACTGCGATCTATCGACTTGACCCCATATCTTCTTTATAAACTGTGATTTCTTCACATCATCCCGTAGAACCGGATCATCCACAATCCAATCACCGCCCGTGGCTTGCTCCCTCATGATCTTGTCTTCTTCCTTGAGTCGTTTCAGAAACTTTGTCACATCATATGGATCTTGAAGTCAACAGAAAGATATTATAGGCGGACGACAGCCTCTTTCTGCTTCTCGTTGAATTTCATCCTTTCTAACGCAATTTCCCTTGCCTTGACTATAGCTTCTCATGATCAAGGATCCCCGGATCTTTCCACATTCGAGGCCAAAGTAACATTTTGATCATGACTTTTCGGATTTTTTTCAGAGCTTCAGCCAGTCTAATTATTTTAAATCCTGACTTATGCATATGTCGCGATCAGGGCCGGCTCTAATTCTCCTTTTGACCTAGGCGGATAGCATATTTCAGGCCCAAATATTTCTAAAATCGATATATAATGATGTTTAGGTTCCGTTTTGTTTACCTAATTTTATGCGATTTCTTTTTATCTTTTTCAAGCAATACATAAATAGTTACATTTTGCTCATTTCTTTAGCATATATTAATCTCTTCGTAAAACTAAAAAGGGTTAGTAAATTTATTACTTTTTACTCCTAAAAACTAAATTTAGAACATAAAATAAGCAAAAAGTAAGCAACATTTTTTTTAATATAAGTTTATTGCAAAAACAAATTAGGTAATTTAGCATTTTCAAAGTAACATTTTTTATCTTTTTTAGTATAACATAAAAAGTCACTTAAGTTAGCCAAAAAAGTGATGCCTTAATAACATGTTGATCTTGAAAGCCACGACATTTCTCATTTCTACATTTATCCCAATACTGCAATCAGCGTCCATTTGACAAAATCATAACTGAGTCTATGGTAATGAGAGAGACTTTGGTGATATAGAGTCTCTTCTAACACATGAAATGCGAGACTCAGAAAATGCGTCAAATGAGGGATTGGACATATTCAAACCGTATTTCCTAAACTTTAAAGTTAAGGACCCAACCATGTATTAATTGTGATAAATCTTGTTGGTGCAAGAGTAACGATTTTCTCTCAGTCATATTTTGAAATTGACTCAAATAGATAAGGAAAGATATGAATATATTATTAACTTCCAATAATACTATAATTATTAAACCATTGACTTTTTAAAATTTTGGTGCACTCAAAATGGTGGTGCCCTAAGCAAGGGCGTGACTTGCTTAAAGCTCAAGTCGGCACTTGTCGCGATGAGCAGAGATGATTTTAGCCCTTCCACTGTGTGAGACAAGAAATAATAGCTCCCCACAATGAAAGCCCTTCTTAGTCATGTGTCTCGCTCCTGGAATCAAATCCTGAGAAATATGAGTTTTTCTTCAATGTGGACCCCAAAATGGATCACGGTAAGTTCCCGTTGAGAGTCCACGCATATAACAATGAGTTTTGTACTCTTTATGGAGACGCTCCCCTATTCATAGTTATCATAAAAATACATGTCAATGATTGCTTTGGGTCTTTTTCTTCGTTCGTTTATAATTTCCAAATCCACTTCCATTCTCCAAAGAATAACAAGTGGTTGTTTTGATCGCGATCTATGTCTAGGATTTGCCGTATTGGAACCCCCCCCCCCTCTGTGTGGGCAAAATAAGCCTTTGCAATTTGGGGAAATTGAGATTTTTTAGTGCCAACACGTGGCTACTTGCTGCTGCATCACTTGTGTGGGCGACTGTTATTATACCCCTTGCATTAGCAAATTCTACTGTTGCGGCGAGTGATGTGAACCTGTGGGGATGACGATGTTATGAAATAATTACGGCTCTCTTTCTCCAAATTAGAACGCATCATGCTCATCTCTACCGCATGTGTCATTGGTTCCTGGAAAGTGTACCGGCGTCCCTGTTAGGGGGCGTGTTGAGAAGTCCCACGTCGAACATTCAAAAAGAACAAAATGAATTAATAAGTGTTATGTGCTACTACCCTTATTGACAATTGATATTGAGGTGGAACCCCATGGCTTCTTAGATGGTATCAGAGCCACAACTCACACACGTGAATGGTCTAACAACCCACGCTCACCGCCACCCGCGGACAAAAAAGATTCACGTGCAGGCCAAAGAATGCCTCACATATGGGGGCGTGTTGAAACCGCAATTTATCGACTTGATCCCATATCTTTCTTATAAAGTGTGATTTCTTCACATCGTCCCGTAGCACCAGATCATCCAAAATCCAATCAGCGCTCGTGGCTTGCTACCTCATGATCCAGTCTTCCTCCTTAAGTCGTTTCATAAACTTTATCGCATCTGCGGGGATCTTCTATTTAACAAGCTTATTTTTTATGCGGACGGCGGTCTCTTTCTGCTTCTCGTTGAATTTCTCCCTATCTACCGCAGTTGACCCTGCCTTGACTATAGCTTCCTCATGATCAAGGATCCCCGGATCTTTCCGCATTTCAAAACGAAGTAAAATTTTGATCATAAATTTCTGTATTTTTTTTTCAAAGCTTCAGCTTGTCTAATTTTTTAAATTCCTCACTCATGCATATGTCGCGATAGGCAGAGATGATTTTAGCCCTTCCACTGCGTGACACAAGAAATAACAGCTCTCCACAATGAAATCCCTTCTTAGTCATGTGTCTCGCACCTAGAAACAGATTCCGAGAAATGGATTTGAATTTGTCTTCAATGTCCACCCACCAAAACGAATCACTGTAATTTCCCTTTAAGAGTCCACACATACAACAGTGAGTCTTGTACTCTTCATGGAGCCACTCCCCTATTTCAAAGTCATCTTAAAAATTCATGTCAATGATTGCTTTGGGTCTTTTTATTTGTTCGTCTATGGTTTCCAAATCCACTTTTACTCACCTAAGAATAATAATTGGTTTCTTTGAATGCGATCTATGTTTAGCATATGTTGCAATTGAAACCACCTACCCTGTGTGGGCAAAATAAGCCCTTGAAATTTGGGACAAATTAGACTTTTTAGTGCCAACACGTAGTTACTAGTTGTTTCATCACTTGTGTGGGCGGCTGCTATTATACCCCTTGAATTAGCAAAATTTACAGTCTAGGCGAATGATTTGACCCCGTGGTGGTGATGATGTTGATGAAGAAATTGACGGTTCGTCTCCAAATTGAAACGCATTATGCTCATTTCTACCGCTTGGGTCATTGGTTCCTGGGAAGAGTGACGGCGCCCCTGTTAGTGGGCGTCTTGAGAAGTCTCACATCAGACATTCAAGAAGAACACAATGAATTAATAAGTTCTATGGGCTAATCCCCTTATTGCCAATTGGTTTTGAGGTGTAACCTCATGGATTCTTACATTGTATCAGAGCCACATCTCACACACGTGAATAGTCTAACAACCCATTCTCACCGCCACCCGCAGACAAAAAAGATTCATGTGTAGGCCAAAGAATGCCTCGCGTTAGGGGGAGTGTTGAAACCGTGATTTATCAACTTAATACCATATCTTCCTTAAAACGTGTGATTTCTTCACATCATCCCACAGCACCGGATCATACAAAATCCTATCAGCGCTCGTGACTTACTCCCTCATGATCATGTCTTCGTACTTGACTCGTTTCAGAAACTTTGTCACATCAGCGGGGATCATGTATTTTTCTACCGCACTTTCCCTCCCTTGACTATAACTTCATTATCAAGGATCCTCAGATCTTTCCGCATTTCAGTCCAAAGCAACATTTTGATCATGACTTTCCTTATTTTTCTCAGAGTTTCAGCGGTCTAATTTTTTTAAATTCCTCACTGATGCATATGTCATGATGGGCAGAGATGATTTTAGCCCTTCCACTGCGCGAGACAAGAAATAACAGCTCTCCACAATGAAATCCCTTCTTAGTCATGTGTCTCGCGTTTAGAATCAGATCCCGAGAAACGGATTTGAGTTTGTCTTCAATGTCAACCCACCAAAACGGATCACGGTAAGTTCCCTTTGAGAGTCGAAACCTATAACCGTGAGTTTTTTACTCTTTATGGAGCCACTCCCCTATTTCAAATTCATCATGAAAATTCATGCCAATGATTGCTTTAGGTCTTTTTTTTGTTCATCTATGGTTTCTAAATCCACTTCTACTCTCCCAAGAATAACAAGTTGTTCTTTTGATCACGATCTATTTTTAGCATATGCCGCAATCAGAAGCACCTCTCCTTTGGGCAAAATAAGCCTTTGCAATTTGGGGACAATTGAGACTTTTTAGAGCCAACGCCTGGTTACTAGTTGTTTCATCACTTGCGTGGGAGACTGTTATTATACCCCTTGCATTATCAAAGTCTACAGTTGCGGCGAGTGATGTGACTCCGTGGGGGTGACGATGTTGACGAAGGAATTTACGGTTCTCTTTCTCAAAATTCAAACGCATCATGCTCATTTCTAACGCATGTGCCATTGGTTCCCGGGAAGAGTGCCGGCGTCCCTGTTAGGGGGCGTGTTGAGAAGTCCCACATCGGACATTCAAGAAGAAAAAAATGAATTAATATGTGTTATGGGCTACTCCCCTCATTGCCAATTTGTTTTGAGATGGAACCCCATGGATTCTTACATAGTATCAGAGCCACAACTCACACATGTGAATGATCTAACAGTCCACGCTCACCGCCACCCGCTGACAACAAAGATTCATGTGTAGGCCAAAGAATGCCTCACGTGAGGGGGAGTGTTGAAACCGTGATTTATCAACTTGATACCATATCTTCCTTAAAAAGTGTGATTTCTTCACATCATCCCACAGCACCGGATCATCCAAATCCTATCAGCGCCCGTGGCTTGCTCCCTCATGATCCTGTCTTCGTCCTTGATTCGTTTCAGAAACTTTGTCACATCAGCGGGGATCTTGTATTCAACAAACATTTTTAGGCAGACGGCATCTTCTTTCTACTTCTCGCTGAACTTCTCCCATTCTACCGCAGTTTCCCCGGCCTTGACTATAGCTTCTTCATGATCAAGGATCCTCTTATCTTTCCGCATTTCAGGCCAAAGTAACATTTTGATCATGACTTTTTGGATTTTGCAGAGCTTCATCCATTCTAATTCTTTTAAATTCCTCACTGATGCATATATCATGATGAGCAGAGATGATTATAGCCCTTCCACGGCGTGAGACAAGAAATAACAGCTCTACACAATGAAAGCAATTCTTATTCATGTGTCAGCAACCAAAACAGATCACGGTAAGTTCCTTTTGAGAGTCCATGCATATAACAATGAGTTTTATATTCTTCAAGGGGCCACTCTTGTATTTCAAATTCATCATAAAAATCCATTCCAATGAATGCTTTGGGTATTTTTTTGTTCGTCTATGGTTTTCAATGTTGGTTTTAGATGCCCTAGAGGCAATCTGTTTAGTATGAACGTTAGTTGCTAGAATAATCGTTGTATTATTTATGGATATACTTAATATAATGAAGTCCTTATATTGCAATTGTGTTGTTTATCTTAAATATCCTTAGTACGCTATATTGATTAACGGGACGATCAACTATAGACTAGTGGGTATATTGATATGGGGATATCAAGTCTAACACATGGGTCTGCATTAAGAGTAATGGCATATTGGATAGACCCACCACGAGAAGGCTACATTGGATTATGTAAACGTCACAAGCGCTTCTCGTTGTGCTAATGGTGTTGTAATCCTAAGACTTGAAGTCACTGGATTCTATAGTTGTGAAATATCATGCTTTGATGTTATGAAACGTTGCACTGTTACTGGGTAACTATAAACATAACAATCGGGCATGATAGGAAGCAAGCTTAGAGGTGACAGTGATGTAGAAAGGATTTGTCCCTCCTATATAATAGGAGTAAATATCCACGGCCACTCGAGGGGTAGAGCTTATGGAATGTCTGGCCAGACTCAGATAAATCAATATGAAGATATCGATGTTATCTGTATGGATAAGTCTATTCCCAGGATCGAGAAACTATGGATTGGATATACGAGAGTGACGAATATGTCTCGTGTCCAATCAGGATATAGAGACAAAGGGATAACACAACACGGTAACATTAGGCACAAGGTTTGTCGGGATCACTGAATATTTCTATTGGTTGGGTAGCATGGATGTGTTGCTAGACACCGCTCTATGTTTGTAATAGTTACTACCAACTAAGTAGAAACCTATGGGGTCACACATCGTATGGATTAAACTGGATATGGGTATAAATTATTTGGACCAATTAATAAAATGATCATAATGCAACCACAATCAAAGTTAGTAGGACTAATTTTCAAGTGGACTTATCCATGTAAGGACATGATTAGTATTGGGGCTTCTATGTAGTTAATAAAGAGTTATTACTATATAAAGGAACTCTAGCTTGTTATTTTCTCACTAGAGTCATTATTGAGAGAAACATAACAAAGCAAGGGAGAGAGAGACAAGTCTATATGCCAAAGCCCCTATGCCCGTCGCCCCCTGCCGCCATCGGCCCCCTTGGGCGTTGGTGGTGTCTCGTTTTGCATGATACGTTCCTCATTTCTTCTGTTGCTAGCACTACAAGGTGGGAAGGAATCCAGTCAAAGATCCAAGGTGTGGATACTCGTAGAGACGAAGACACAATTCTTCGTAGTGATCACACAAACTAAGGTACACATGTTTCTACCCTAATCATGTTATGATTGCTTGCCTGTGATCCTTTGAGGGGTTTGAGCAGGATTAATTTTTTTTTATTCTGCTGCATAACATGCATCTAAACCCTATAGTGGTATCAGAGCCACGGGTCGTAGCACATAACATGATATTATGTGTTATTGCTTTCAGTTTTACACCGTTTATGTTGATTTACGCGAAAATTGTAATTAATGGGCATATTAGATGCATGATGAATGTGATTCAAGCCAAACAAGACCTAATTTAACATGGGATGTGAAGATTAGTGTGTTTGATCACATCGGATGTGAATATTTTTGGATCTAAGCACTAGGGTTTGGGCACATGCTTGGAAAAGGAGTTTTTCAAGTATGGAAACAACTAGTATTGGGCAACAAGGCAAGGAGTTGTTTTGAAAACAAATCCATAAGGAGGTTCGGCCCCACTAGGGGACCGCCCCTCCCTTACTTTCCGCCCAATACACGCACGACCAAGGGGCCGGTCCCCCTAGCCGTGTGGGATAGGGTCCGGCCGGCCCAAGGCCCGTGCGGCGGATCTTTGGTGGTTCGGCCATGGCTATGGTGGGCCTCTTGGACCGTTTTGACCCTAGTAAGTCCAAACATCAACTAAACTTAAACAAGCGCATTAAAATTGGTTGTAACTGTATTATGTGCTTTGTTGCATGGTGGATGGATATGGCCTAGGTTGTGGATGTTTACTTTTTGTGGTTTGGTTTACGGCATGCGAGCTGATCAAATTAATGTAATAGTTAATTTTATGGCCTGCGAGCTGATCATCTTCTCAACATGTGAGGTTTTATTTATTAATTTATTCTAGATGCTAGGCTAGAATTAGATTAATTAGATAATAGCCAAGAGCATGGAGAAGAAGACCGGAGGACCAAGAAGCCACAAAGACGATGAGGACTCCCATCCTAGGTTTGCGGCTATGGTGGAGCACATGGAGATGAGCTTGTCACTTTAGGGCATATAGATATTATCATTGGCTTGGTAATATCTTACTCTAGGGGTCATATCCATGCCACATTATTTTCCTTTTGTGGGTGTTTATTATTTGTGTCTTGTTACTTAATTTTGTGTGTATTGATTATACTTGCAAAACATTAACAAGATGATAATAAACAAGAATGGTCATTTATTCCCAATCCAAATAATTAGATCATGTAAACTTCTAATGACTACTAAAATCCCTCAAAGGAAATATTACGTGTATATCCTTCTCTTATTTTGGCACCCTTCATGATCACGGTTTATTAATTTCAGGCTTGCCAAAGCAAGGCGATTTTAATTTACCATGGTGTGATGCGGCGACACAAGCAAGTAATGTGTGGTTGTTGAAATAAGAGGTTAATACGTAACTAAGTAGTTTCAATTGGATTGATGACTTAGAGGCATGGGATTGAGATTATTTATGAAATAAATAAATAAGGGGTTATTTGCCCGGTTCCACCAAGAGTTGCATATGGATGCAATTGGAAAGACGTTCCTACCTAAATTACCTATTCTTGGGTGACTTGCCAAATCAAGCTCAAGAAGAAGTGAAATATGAATCTTGGACCCACTAGAAGATATTTGATATTTTCTGCATTAATGGTGAGGGATATTAATCCGAGAAAAATAATGGGATCTATATTTGATAATCTATCAATTATTGAATATGGTTAAATTGTTCAAAATACTATTATTGCATATTTCTCGTTTTGTAGAATTCCAATGGCAACCAACAATTAATCATCGACACCATCCATGTGTTTTGTCCTTGAGAAGGACAAGTTGTCAGGGAACAACTTTCTGGACTGGTACAGAAACTTAACGATTGTCCTTAAGCAAGAAAAGAAGTTGTACATCTTAGATGCACCTGTTCCAGCACCACCTGTTGAGGATGCAGTCGAGGCCGTTGTAAGGGCACATCTGAAGATTGTGGACCACAATAATGATGTGACCTATCTCATGGTATGTACTATGAGCTCTGAGCTTCAGAAGCATCATGAGAACATGGAGGCGAACGATATGATCGTACATTTAAGGCAGCTCTTCCAACAGCAGGCCCGACATGAGAGGAACGAAGTATCCAAAGCACTATTCAAGTTTAGTCTCGCAGAGGGGAACCCAGTCGGGCCTCATGTACTCCGTATGATCGTGTACATTGAGAATCTCGAAAGGTTAGGACTCCCGTTCGGCCAAGAGTTGGCCACTGATCTCATCATGCAATCGTTGCCGGATAGTTATAGCCAGTTCATCGTGAACTATAACATGAATGAGATCAACAAAACTCTGGCTGACTTACTCAATATGTTGAGGACCGCTGAACAGAGTATTAACAAGGGCAAAGGCAAGGCCATAATGATGGTCCATAAGAAGAAGGGAAAATCGGTTGCTTCCACTTCCAAAGAAAGAGCAAGAAGGTTGCAAAATCCAAGGTTAATGCCTTAAAGTCTGGTGGAGGCGTGACTAAGGGTGAATGTCACTACTGTAGTCAGCCTAGACACTGGAAGAGGAACTGCCCAAATATTTGGAGGATAAAAGGCTCGGAATAGTGATTCCACCACCACCAGGTATTTTTGTTATAGATGTCAATCTTTCTATTTCTTCATCCTGGGTATTGGATACTGGATGTGAATCTCACATTTGTCGAATGTGCAGGATTTGAAAAGAAGTAGAAGATTGGCTAAAGGGGAGATAGACTTGCGCGTCGGGAATGGAGCAAGAGTTGCTGCATTAGCTATAGGTGTGTATGAGTTATCTCTGCCTTCATGGCCTATTTTAGAATTAGACAATTGCTACTATGTGCCTGCTATGAGCAGAAATATTATTTCTATTTCTTGTTTGGACGAGAAAGGTTTTACTATTTCAATAAAGAACAATAGTTGTTCAATTTATTTGGATGGTATCCACTACTGTAGTGGGAATTTGTCTAATGGATTATATATCCTTGATCTAAGTAATCCCATATATATCATTAATAGAAAGAGGATTAAAATTAATGAACTAAATCCTTCTTATCTATGGCACTATCGTCTAGGCCATATAAATGAGAAACGCATATCTAGATTCCATAAGGATGGATTATTAGACTCATCTGATTATGAATCATATGAGACATGTGAATCTTGTTTAATTGGAAAGATGAAAAGGTCCCCTTTCAATAAGAAAGGTGATAGGACTAGTGAGTTATTGGCACTCAAACATACTGATGTATGTGGACCATTTCTCACGCCTACCGGAGGTGGTTACACCTGCTTCATTACGTTTACTGATGATTTCAGTAGATATGGATTTGTGTACCTTATGAAGGCCAAATATGAATACTTTGAATTGTTCAAAGAATTCAAGAATGAAGTAGAGAAGCAACTTGTCAAAAGTATCAAGGCTCTACGATCGGATCGTGGAGGAGAATACTTGAGTCAAGAGTTTGACGACTATCTTAGAGAGTGTGGTATTGTGATCCAACTCACTCCACCTGGAACGCCACAGTGGAGTGGCGTGTCCGAGAGGAGGAATCGCACCTTGTTGGACATGGTGAGGTTTATGATCTGTCAAACAGATCTTCCGATATCGTTTTGTGGACATGCTCTGATGACAGCTGCGTTTACCATTAACCGTATTCCATCCAAATCGGTCATGAAGACACCACATGAGATATGGACTGGGAGGCGTCCCATAGTGTCGTTTATGAAGATTTGGGGTCGCGACGTCTATGTAAAACGTTTACAGAGTGACAAGCTCATAACCAAGTCAGATAAGTGCAAATTTATGGGATATCCTAAGGAAACTAAAGGATATTACTTCTACGACCCAGTCGAGAACAAAGTGTTTGTTGCTCGAACCGACGTGTTCCAAGAAAGAGAGTTTGTCTCTAAAGGAGCAAGTGGGAGGGCTGTGGAACTTGAAGAAATTCAAGAACCACAAATCACTGATATATCAATGGAGCATGAACAGGAACAAAAACCTGTTGTGGAGGAACTTTTTCGAGAAGCACAAGAATTTCGTAGGTCGAGTAGGGTACGTCTCGAGCCGAAGAGGTATGGACTTCTCGTTACTAAGGTCGGTGACGTATTACCCATAGATGATGAGCCTACTATTTATGGAAAGGCCATGAAAGGGCCAGACTCAAAGAAAAGGCATGAGTCCATTAGATCCGAAATGGAATCCATGCATTCCAACCAAGTATGGACTTTGGTGGAACCACCCGATGGGTTTCGGCCCATAGGGTGCAAGTGGGTCTTCAAGAAGAAGACTGACATGGATGGCAATGTAGTTGTCTATAAGGGCCAACTGGTGGCTAAAGCTTACTGACAAATTCATGGTATTGAATATGATGAAACCTTTTCCCTAGTCGCGATGACCAAATCCATTCAAATCTTGCTTGCGATTGCATCTTACTACGACTATGAGATTTGGCAGGTGGATGTCAAAACAGCGTTTATGTATGGAAACCTCCTCGAGGACGTGTACATGACACAACCTGAGGGTTTTGAGGATCCATAGCATGAAAACAAAGTCTGTAAGCTACAACGATCCATTTATGGATTGAAGCAAGCTTCTAGGAGTTGGAATCGACGTTTTGATGACGCGGTTAAAGAGTTTGGCTTCATCAAGAACGAAGATGAGTTTACAAGAAGGTTAGTGGGAGTTTTGTTTTGTTTCTGGTCTTGTATGTGGATGACATACTACTCATTGGAAACTACATTCCCATGCTACAATCTGTTAAAGATTGGCTGGGAAAGAGTTTCGCAATGAAGGACTTAAGAGATTCAGCTTATATACTGGGTACCAAGATCTATAGGGATAGATCGATGAAGCTGCTCGTCCTAAGACAAAGTACATATATAGACAATGTTTTGAATCGGTTCAACATGCAAGACTCCAAGAAGGGATTCTTGCCCAAGTTGCATGGGATCACTCTTTCAAAGAGTGATTGTCCTTCCAATCAGATTGAGAAGGACCGCATGAGTAGAATTTCGTATACGTTGGCCATAGGATCTATCATGTATGCCATGTTGTGTACTAGACCAGATGTGTCGTACGCATTTAAGTATGGCAAGCAGATATCAGCTAATCCAGGTGAGAGTCAGTGGATAGTCGTCAAGAATATCCTTAAGTACTTGAGAAGGAATAAGGATGCATTCTTGATATTTGGAGGCGAGGAAGAGCTAAGAGTAATCGGTTACACTTATGCAAGCTTCCAAAACAACAAAAACAACTATAGATCGCAGTCGGGTTCTGTGTTTTTCCTGAATGGAGGAGCTGTGAGCTGGAAGAGTTCCAAGCAAGAGACAGTTGCTGATTCTACAATTGAAGTTGAGTACATCGCTGCTTCAGGCGCAGCAAAGGAGGTTGTTTGGATAAAGAAATTTATCACTGACCTTGGTGTGGTTCCTAGCATTGTGGATCCCATAACGTTGTACTGTGACAACATTGGGGCGATCACACAAGCCAAGGAACCTCGTTCGCACCATAGGACGAAGCATGTACTTAGGAGATTTCATCTAGTTCGAGACATAGTGGATCGAGGAAATGTGAAGATATGCAAGATTCCAATAGATGACAATATGTCATATCCTTTCACAAAGTCGTTGGTTCAACGAAAGCATGAAGGACACATAGGGCTATAGGCATACGTGATGCACCAGATTGGCTCTAGGCAAGTGGGAGACTGTTGGTTTTGGATTCCCTAGAGGCAATCTGTTTAGTATGAACGTTAGTTGCTAGAATAATCATTGTATTATTTATGGAGATATTGAATATAATGAAGTCCTTAGATTGCAATTGTGTCGTTCATCTTAAATATCCCCACTCCACTATATTGATTAACAGGACGATTAACTATAAACTAGTATGTGGGTAGATTGATATGGGGATATCAAGTCTAACACATGGTTATGCATTAAGAGTAATGGTATACTGGATAGACCCACCACGAGAAGGCTACATTAGATTATGTCAACGTCACAAGCGCTTCTCGTTGTGCTAATGGTGTTGTAATCCTTAGACTTGAAGTCACTGGATTCTCTAGATTGTGAAATCATGCTCTGATGTTATCAAACGTTGCACCGTGACTGGGTAACTATAAAGATAACAATCAGGCATAATTGGAAGCAACCTTAGAGGTGGCAGTGATGTAGACAAAATTTGTCCCTCCTACATAATAGGAGTAAATATCCACGACCACTCAAGGGGTAGAGCTTATGGAATGTCTGGACAGACTCAGATAAATCAATATGGAGATATTGATGTTATCTGCATGGATAAGTCTATTCCCATGATCGAGAAACTATGGATTGGATATACGAGTGTGAAGAATATGTCTAGTGTCCAGTCCGAATATAGAGACAAAGGGATAACACTACGGTAACATTGGGCACAAGGTTTGTCGGGATCACTGACTATTTCTATTGGTTGGGAAGCATAGATGTGTTGCTAGACACCGCTTTATGTTTGTAATAGTTACTGCCAACTAAGTAGAAACCTATGGGGTCACACACCGTATGGATTAAACTGGATATGGGTATAAATTAGTTGGAATAATTAGTAAAAGGATCATAACGCAACTACAAGCAAAGTTAATAGGACTAATTTACAAGTTAACTAAATCCATGTAAGTACATGATTAGTATTGGGGCTTTTATGTAGTTAATAAAGGGTTATTACTATTTAAAGAGACTCTAGCTTGTTATTTTCTCACTAGAGTCATTATTGAGAGAAACATAACAAATAAAGAAAGAGAGAGGCAAGTCTAGAGGCCGAAGCCCCTAGACCCGTCCCCCCCCCCCCCCCTTGCCGATGTCAGCCCCCTTGGGTGTTTGTGGTGCCTCGTTTTGCGTGATTCGTTCCTCATTTCTTCCATTGCTAGCACTACACGGTGGGAAGTGTAAGTTCAATGCAGGTTCAAGACTTGAAATAGCTTATCTATTTAAGGCCTTAAACAACTTTCAAATCCTTGAAACTAACTGAGCTTTATATGCATGAACTTAGGGGGAGTTTCTTTACTTGATTCAACTCATAAACCCCTGTGCATGATTAGCTTATACTTTATGATGAAAGACAAAGTATTTTGACACATTTAATGGCATCTAATATCATCTGTTTGATTAAGTTTTGCAGGGATATTGTGTTTCCTATTTTATAGGAATATGTTTCCTAACCTGTGTTTTGCAGAAAAGGAAACTGATTGATGAATTGATTATGTGATCAATATGCTGTGTTTAAAAGCTTTCTAACATATTTACAACAAGATAAAATAAGTATCATTGAAGATACTGAGCTACTAGCCGTTGGAAGAGGCTGTTAGAAGAGTCAAGATTTGAAGCTAGTTTTCAGAAAGTTTGTTGAATAGATTCTGAAGATCTTCAATTCAAACTGGGTGTTTAAAAGGAGAGTTGCTGAAAGAAATCGAAGACACAACACAGAGCAATTCATAGAGACACTCAAAAACATTCAAGGATTGACAAGAAACAAAGAATCAGATTCATTCCTCTCAATCCAAGCATAAGAAGAACATTGCACACTCACTGCAGATTCAGTTCTAGTGTTCTTCTTTTCCGAACTACATTTGTATATCATTTTGATAATACTTATAGTTATCATTCTCAAGGATTGTTCAAAGTGAACAATAGAGAATTCTTAGTTAATCAGATAGCTAGATCAGGTACTAGATAGGTTAGTAAGAACCACAAGCTGTAACAAAGTAAGGCATTTCTATGTGCTTGAGATCTAGGGCTTGGCTGTGGATTAATAAGAAAAGTGTTGAAAATCCTGTAAGGAGAAGATCCCTAAGGTAGAGATGTAGTTCCAAGTGGACTGAACTCTTTATATCCTGTGTCTCTTGCTTTTACTTGTCAGTTCCATACTTAGAACTTTTGCAGCATTCAAAACAGTTTCATTTCAAGGGTTTGAAACTCATTTCAAGGCCTTGAAATAGACTTGTTATTTTCATACTCTAACTGTTTCCATTCCAAGGGTTTGAAACTCATTTCAAGGCCTTGAAACACCTTACAAATCTTTTGAAACCACCATTCTCACAAGTTCAGCAAAAAATTTGCATACACTATTCAACCCCCCCCCCCTTCTAGAGTATTGATCCTGTATTTCTACCTACTGTGCACCCTTTCAATTGGTATCAGAACTTGTATTACTGCATAGATGTAACCATCTTATGATCATGAGTACTGTAGGTGATGGTGGTTTCTCTCAGGGAAGAGCTGCTAACAGACCTCCTCTCTTCTGTGGATACAATTTTATCCACTAGAAAGCCTTGATGAAAATGTTCATCATTGATCAAGATATGGAACTCTGGACTATCATTCAGAATGTCCGCACACTTTCTAAACAGATAAAGATGGGATAAGAACTCCTAAATCTGAAGATACTCTCTCCTCTTCTGAGTTAGAACAATTTTCCAAAAATTATAAAGCTATGAATCTCGTATATTGTGCTCTGAGCGCAGATGAGTTTGACAGAATCTCGGGTTGCAAGACTGCCAAGGAGATCTAGGATAAGCTTGTGGTGACATTTGAAGGAACTAGCCAAGTCAAGCAAACCAAGATCAACATATATCTCGGGCAATATGAGTTAATCAAGATGATGGAGATGAGTCAATCAGAGACATGTTAAAAAGATATATTGATATTGTCAACAATCTTGATTCATTGGGAAAACATATTTCCAATGAAGAAAAGGTTAGAAAAATTCTGAGAAGTAATCCAAAGGCAAAATGGGAACCAAAGACTACTGCTATTGAGGATGATCAAGATCTCTCATTACTTCAACTTATTGGCCTACAAGGAAAGCTCCTTACACATGAAATATCCATGAATGAAGTTGATGGAGAACTACCAGAAGGTGTCAAGAACCTAGCTCTCAAGGGAAAGGAAAATGTGCCATTTCAAAGCTTTGAAACTGAAGATAATGATGAAGATCCATTCGCTTTGATTTCCAAATCCCTGACCAGAATTCTTAAAATGAAGAAGAACTTTGGTAACAAGGACTGCAGCAGAGACAGACACAGATCCTCCAGTAGCAAAGACTACAAAGGTAAATCTTCTTCACATGGTGTTAAGCCTAAAGTCATGAATTTCTTTGAGTGTGGTCAAGAAGGACACTTGATTATAAATTTTCCACACAAAAAGAGAAAGAACTTTCAGAATAAAGACCATGATAGAAGAAAGAAAACTATAGCATCCTGGAGAGATTCAGAAATCTCAAGTGACTCTGAATCTGAAGAAGAACATGCCAACCTATGCTTCATGGCCAAGCATGATGAAAGTTCTGAAAAGAACATTGAGGTAATGGTAAACTACTTGATTTCAAAACCAACAGAAGCCTTCTCTGATTATCTTGGAACAATAATTTTAAATGAAGAGGACTATATGAAAGAAATTAGAGTTTTGAAAGAAAAAGTGTAGGGTTTTGAGCATGGATACGCAGCGGAAAAACATATTCATCCATTCAATACCCTCCAAGTATCACAGGACAAGATACATAACGATGGTAAATCAAGTTACACACCTTAGGGTTTCTCCTGTGATGACTTGTAACGGGAATTGTGTCACGTCTCTACAGTTGATCCACGCAGAGGGTTGCGATCTAGATCTTCCTTCTCCTTTTTTCTAGCTAGGAATGGAGTAAGAGGAATAAGAAATCACGCAACACGAGGCAACAAGGAGGGTGGCGTCCTCCTTGGTGGCCGACGGGGTAGGGGCGGCGGCAAGGGGGTTCGGTCGGCCCTCTTGCTTGCTTACTCTCTCTCCTTTTGTTCTCTCCCACTCAAGTTATGATCAAAAGGCTCATAAGTGTGGGAAGGAAGGAAGGAGCATCCTTTATATAGTCCAAAAAATCATTGCCAACTACCTAAAGGACCTATTCTAGTCCTACTAGAATTCGGTTTAGTCCCTTCCTTGCAAATTAGTCCTAATAAGTTTGCAAGGTGTTGCAAATTGATTCTTATAATTAATTAATCATATTAATTAATTCCCAAATCTAGTAAAACTCTATATAGCGTGTGACCCCATAGGTTCTATCTAGTTGGTAGCAACAATTTGCTAATATGGAGCGGTTTCTAGCAAAACATCCATTCTAGCCAACTAATAGATTAGTCATCCGACAAACCTTGTACAAGTAATTGTGTCATCCCTTTGTCTCTATATCCGGATTGGACACGAGACATACAAGTCACACTCGTATATCCAATCCATAGTTTCTCGATCCTGGGAATAGCCATATTCGTCCAAATAACATCAATATCCTATATTAATTTATTTGAGTCTGGCTAGACATTCTATAAGCACTATCCCTCGAGTGGCTTAGGATATTTGCTCCCGTCATGTGGGAGGGACAAATTTTATCTACTTCCACTACGATCAATAAGCTTGCTTCTTATTGAATCTGGTACACGCCTTTATAACTACCCAGTTACGGTGTAGCGTTTGACGCTACCAAAATCACAATAATCCACAGCTAGAATATCTAGTGACTTCAAGTCTAAGGATGACAATACCCTTGCACCACGAGAAGCACTTGTGAATTAACATAACGTGTATGTAGCCTTCTCGGAGATGGTTCAATCCAGTGCGCCACTACCCTTAATGCACACCCATGTGTTGGATCATGGTATCTCCACATCAATCCAACCCCATAATAGTCTATAGATGATTGTCCTATTAATCATTATACTGGACTAAGGATATTTAAGATAAACAACACAATTGTAAATCTAAGGACTTCATTATATTAAATATCCAATAAATAATACAATGAATGTTCTAGCCAAAATAAATTCATACTAAACTAGATTGCCTCTAGGGCATCCATTCCAACAGTCTCCCACTTGCACTAGAGCCAATCTGACGCATATCGTATGCCCATGCTCCTAGTGTGCTCTTCATGCTTCCTATGCACAACCGGCTTTGTAAGTGGATCTGACAGATTCTCATCTGTAGGAATCTTGCATACTTGAACGTCTCCTCTATCGATATTATCTCGAATCAGATGGAACTTCCTGAGCACATGCTTGGATTTCTGGTGTGACCTGGGCTCCTTTGATTGCGCAATCGCCCCAGTGTTGTCACAATACAACTCAACTGGATCTGCAATGCTAGGAACCACACCAATTTCATAAACAAATTTTCTGATCCAAACAGCTTCTTTTGCTGCACCATTTGCAGCAATGTACTCAGCCTCTGTTGTAGAATCAGCCACCGTCTCTTGCTTGGAACTCTTCCAGCTCATCGCTGCTCCATTCAGGCAAAAACACATATCTCGATTGTGATCTAAAGTCAGCTATGTCGGTTAGGAAGCTTGCATCCGTGTAACCCCTTACACGCAACTCTTCCTCACCGCCAAATATCAAGAAAGCATCCTTAGTTCTTCTCATGTACTTCAGGACGTTCTTGACTGCAATCCAGTGACTCTCTCCTGGATTGGATTGGTATCTGCTTGTCATACTCAAGGCATATGACACATCTGGTCTAGTACATAACATGGCGTACATGATAGATCCTATGGGCGAGGCATAGGGAATTCTACTCATGCGTTCCTTCTCAATCTCATTGGAGGGACAACCACTCTTCGAAAGAGTAATTCCATGTGACATGGGCAAGAATCCCTTCTTGGAATCTTGCATGTTGAACCGTTTCAACACCTTGTCAATATATGTACTTTGACTTAGGCCTAGCAGTCTCTTATATCTATCTCTATAGATCTTTATACCAAGTATATAGGTTGCTTCCCCTAAGTCCTTCATTGAAAAACTTTTTCCTAGACAATCTTTAACAGATTGCAGCATGGGAACGTCGTTTCTAATGAGTAGTATGTCATCCACATACAAGACCAGAAAAGCTACAGAGCTCCCACTAACCTTCTTGTAGACACAAGATTCATCTTCGTTTCTGATGAAGCCAAACTCTTTGACTACTTCGTCAAAACGTCGATTCCAACTCCTAGAAGCTTGCATCAATCCATAAATGGATCGTTGCAACTTACAGACTTTGTTGGCTTACTTTGTATCTTCAAAACCCTCAGGCTGTATCATATACACGTCCTCTAGGAGATTCCCATAAAGGAATGCTGTTTTGACATCCATCTGCCAAATCTCATAGTCGTAGTATGCTGCAATTGCAAGTAGGATTCGGATGGATTTGGCCATAGCGACTAGTGAAAAGGTTTCATCATAGTCAATACCGTGAATCTGTCTGAATCCTTTAGCCACCAACCGGCCCTTATAGGTAATCACATTACCATCCATGTCGATCTTCTTCTTGAAGACCCACTTGCACCCCATGGGTCACGCCCCTTCGGGTGGTTCCACCAAAGTCCATTCTTTGTTGGTATACATGGATTCCATCTCGGATCTCAAGGCTTCTAGCCACTTCTGAG
Source organism: Linanthus parryae (assembly GCA_023055425.1). NCBI lineage: Eukaryota > Viridiplantae > Streptophyta > Magnoliopsida > Ericales > Polemoniaceae > Linanthus > Linanthus parryae. The sequence continues at coordinate 1,009,336 of JALGPY010000012.1, forward strand.
AGTCTGGCCCTTTTATGGCCTCTTCATAGGTATTAGGCTCATCATCTATGAGCATTGTGTCACCGGAATCAGTCACGAGAAGTCCATACCTCTCGGGTTCCTGGCGCACTCTACTAGATCTACGAAGCTCTTGTGTTACTTGAACAGGTTGTTCCACAACTGCTTGTGGTTCCTGTTCATGTTCCATAATTGTTTCAGTGATTTGTGGTTCTTGAATCTCTTCAAGTTCTACAGTCCTCCCACTTGCTTCTTTAGAGACAAACTCTCTTTCTAGAAACACGCCGGACCGAGCAACAAACACTTTGTTCTCAGTTGGATTGTAGAATTAGTATCCCTTTGTTTCCTTAGGGTACCCCAAAAATTTACACTTATCCGACTTTGGCCCTAGCTTGTCTGATTTTAAACGTTTTACATAGACATCGCAGCCCCAAATCTTCATGAACGACGATGGAACACGGTTAATGGTGAAAGCTGCACTTAATAGAGCATTGCCCCAAAATGATAATGGAAGAACGGTTTGACACATCATGGATCGAACCATATCCAATAGGGTTCGATTCCTCCTCTCGGACGTTCCATTCCATTGTGGCGTTTCGGGTGGAGTGAGTTGGGACACGATCCCACACTCTTTAAGATAGTCGTCAAACTCTTGGCTTAAGTATTCTCCTCCACGATCCGATCGTAAAGCCTTGATACTTTTGCCAAGTTGCTTCTCTACTTCAATTTTGAATTCTTTGATCCTTTCAAAGGATTCGGATTTGACCTTCATAAGGTATACAAATCCATATCTACTGTAATCATCAGTGAATGTATTGAAGTAGACGTAACCACCCCTGGCAGGCGTGGCAAATGGCCCACACACATCAGTATGTATGAGCGCCAATTGCTCACTAGTCCTTTCACCTTTCTTATTGAAATGGGACTTTGTCATTTTTCTTAATAAACAAGCCTCACATGTATCATATGATTCAAAATAAAATGAGTCTAGTAATCCATCCTTATGGAGTATAGATACACGTTTCTCGTTTGCGTGGCCTAAAGGACAGTGCCATAAGTAAGCAGGATTTAATTCATGTATTTTAATCCTCTTGGTATTAATGTTGTAGACAGGATTGCTTAGATCAAGGACATACAGTCCATTAAATAATTGCGCACTAAAATAGTGAATATTATTAAAATAAAAGGAACAACAATTGTTCTTTATTGAAATAATGAAACCTTCCTTGTCCAAACAAGAAATGGAAATAATTTTTCTGCTCATAGCAGGCTCAAAATTGCAATTATTAAATTCTAAAACTAATCATGAAGGTAGAGACAGCTCGTACACGCCTACGGCCAATGCAGCAACCTTTGCTCCATTCCCAACGCGCAGGTCTATCTCCCTTTAGTCAATCTCCTACTTCTCTTTAGATCCTACACATTTCGACAAATGTGAGATCCACATCCAGCATCTAACACCCATGATGTAGAGACAGTTAAATTAACATCTACAACAAAAATACATGGTGGTGGAATCACTATTCCAAGCCTCTTGTTCTCCATATATTTTGGGCATTTCCTCCTCCAGTGTCCAGGCTGACTGCAGTAGTGACACTCATTTAGTCACACCTTTGGCAATGCCACCAACAGGCTTAAGGGCAGGTTCCTTGGACTTGGCAACTGACTTGCCTTTGCCCTTGGAGGATGAGGCAAACCTTTTGCCCTTTCCATTCTGTACCATCATAATGGCCTTGCCCTTACCCTTGTTGATGCTTTGTTCAGCTGTCCTCAACATATTGAGTAAATCTGGCAGTGGTTTCACGATCTTGTTCATGTTATAGTTCATGATGAATTGTCCATAACTCTCAGGCAACGATTGCAACACGAGATCGGTTGCCAACTCTTGGCCGACCGGGAACCCCAGTCGGGCGAGATTCTCCAAGTACCCGATCATACGGAGTACATGGGGTCCCACCGGGTTCCCTTCTGCTAGATGACACTTGAACAATGCCTTAGAGACCTCATACCTCTCAACCCTTGCCTTCTCTTGGAAGAGCTGCTTCAGATGCTCGATCATATCGACAACATTCATGTTTTCGTGTTGCTTCTGAAGCTCAGAAGTCATGGTGCATAGCATAAGGCAGGCCGCATCATTAGCGTCATCAACACGCTTTTGATACGCCTTTAGGGCTGCAGGAGTACTGTTCTCTGGACCTGCTGGAACTTGCTCCTCTATTGCGTACAGCTTCTTTTCTTACTTGAGAGCGATTCTCAAGTTTCTGTACCAATCAAGGAAGTTGGTTCCAGAGAGCTTGTCCTTCTCAAGGACAGATCGTAGGGCATGTTGTGAACTCGATGAGTTGTTTGCCATTTGGAATTATACAAAAAGAAAAATACGCAAGTTTTAGTATTTGTGAATTTTTTTTAACTATATTCAATAATGGCTAGTTTATCAAATATAGCTTCCACTATTTTTCTATTGATTAATAACCCACAAGATATTAATACGGAAAATATCCTTATATTTTCTAGTGGGCCAAGATCCATGTTTCATCTCCTTATGAGCTTGCTTTGGCAAGTCACCCACAATTTGACTACTTTAGGTAGGAACAATTCCAATTGCATCCCTTATGCAACTCTTGGTTCAATTGGGCAAATAACTCCTTATTTATCCATCCGCATGGATAATCCCAATTGATTGTCTCTAGGTTTTAATCTTATTAAACACCTAGTTGCGTCCAACCTCTTACTTAAACAATTTGCACACGAGGTGTTCTATCGCACCACATCATTATTAACCAAGTCGCCATGCTTTGGCACGCACGATCTTGGGAAATCATGATGATGATGAGTGTTTAAATAACGAGAAGACAAAACGCAATATTTGAATTTTGAGGAATTTTTCAAATTCAATTTTAATTGTTTTGTTGATCCATATCAACTGACCTATCTATTTGAGTTTGGGAACAACTCCAAATAATAGATCCGAGTTGTCTAATTATCTTATTATCCTAATTGCATGCATCATCCATACACCAACCACAAAATAATAAGACAATAAAATAAACAACCACAAAAAAAAAAAAAAAAAAAAAAAAAAAAAAAAAAGTGATGTGGATTTGGCCATTTCTAGACTAAGATAATTCCAAGCCAATGGAATTATCTATGAACCCTAAAAGCAAACACATCTCCATGCGTCTTCATCTTTTGGTCCATTCTTCATAGTCATGTGGAATGCTCCATGCTCCATCTTTTGTGGCTTCCTTTGGCTTTTGGGCTTCTTTTCTTCAATCTTGGCTAACAATCTATTCTATCTAGCACTAGCTAACAACTATACTAAATAAAATAAATCTCGCAAGTTGAGAAAAAAATGGCTCGCAGGCCATAAAACCCTAATTAATTATTACAAGTAATTGATCAGCTCGCAGGCCGTAAACCAAACCACAAAAATTAAACAATCACACCAAACCACATCCTAAGGCCATATCCAACCACCATGCGATTTGCACATAAACAGTTAAAATCCAATTTTAACGCGCTTGGTCAATTTTAATTTATTTTAGGAATTTTCGAGGGTTAAAACGGTTCATGGGGCCCAACAATCCAATTGCCCGAACCCCAAAAGAGGACCGCCAAGGCCTTGGGCCGGCCGGCCCCTAGCCCACACGGCTAGGCCGTGGGCTAGGGCTGCCCCGGCCCCTTGGTCGTCCCTTACTTGGACGGCAAGCAAGGAGGGGCGGTCCCCTAGGGGGGCTGAACCTCCTTTGCGAGTTGTTTCCAAAAACAACTCCCTTGCTTGGTGCCCATGTTTGGTTGTTTCCTTGTATGAAAAGAACTCCTTCTTTCATAGGATGCCCAAACCCTAGATCTAAGATCCTAAAATTTCTCAAACTCACTAATTCATGCATCCAATGCAAAAACTAGGTCTTGTTATGATTGATTATTGACAAATTGCATCATATGCATGATTAGTCATTTTTTACGCGATAAACCATAAATTTAAAGTGTAAAACTATCAAAACCACGTTTATGCTCTACGACTTGTGGCTCTGATACCACTGTAGGGTTTTGATCATGGATCGTAGCGGAAAAACATAATTTATCCATGCAATATCCTCCAAGGATAAGAGACATAACGATGGTAATGGAAGAAATCAAGTTACACACCTTAGGGTTTCTCCTGTGATGACTTGTAACGTGAATTGTGTCACGTTCTCTATAGTTTATCCACGTCTAGAGTTGAGATCTAGATCTTCCTTGTCCTTTGTGCTAGCCCGGAACAATGGAAGAGGAAGAAGAAATCACGCAACACGAGGCAACAAGGAGGTGGCGTCCTCCTTGGTGGCCGACAGGATAGGGGCGGCGGCAAGGGGGGGCGTTCGACCTTCCTTGCTTGCTTGCTCTCTCTCTCCTTTTTTTCTCTTCCACTCAATTTATGAACTAAAGGCTCATAAGTTTGGGAATAAAGGAAGGAGCATCCTTTATATAGTCCAACAAATCATTGCCAACTACCTAAAGGACCTATTCTAGTCCTACTAGAATTCGGTTTAGTCCCTTCCTTGCAAATTAGTCCTACTAAGTTTGAAAGGTGTTGCAAAGTGATCCTTCTAATTAATTTATCATATTAATTAATTCTCAAATCTAGTTCAACTCTATATAGCGTGTGACCCCATAGGTTCTATCTAGTTGGTAGCAATAATTTGCTAATATGGAGTGGTTTCTATAAAAACATCCATTCTAGCCAACTAATAGAGTAGTCATCCGACAAACATTGTACAAGTAAGTGTCTCATCCCTTTGTCTCTATATCCGGATTGGACACAAGACATATAAGTCACACTCGTATATCCAATCAACAGTTTCTCGATCCTGGGAATAGCCTTATTCGTGCAAATAACATCAATATCCTATATTGATTTATTTGAGTCTGGCCAGACATTCTATAAGCACTATCCCTCGAGTGGCCTAGGATATTTGCTCCCGTTATGTGGGAGGGAAAAATTCTATCTACGTCCACTACGATCTCTAAGCTTGCTTCTTATTGTATCCGGTGCATGCCTTTATAACTACCCAGTTACGGTGTAGCGTTTGACGCTACCAATATCACAATAATCCACAGCTAGAATATCTAGTGACTTCAAGTCTAAGGATGACAATACCATTGCACCACGAGAAGCACTTGTGATTTAACATAACATATATGTAGCCTTCTCGGAGATGGTTCAATCCAGTGCGCCATTACCCTTAATGCACACCCATGTGTTGGATCATGATATCTCCATATCAATCCAACCCCATACTAGTCTATAGACAATTGCCCTATTAATCATTATACTGGGCTAGGGATATTTAAAATAAACAACACAACTGTAAATCTAAGGACTTCATTATATTAAATATCCAATAAATAATACAATGAATGTTCTAGCCAAAATAAATTCACACTAAACTAGATTGCCTCTAGGGCATCTATTCCAACAAAAAGTTCATGAGCAAGCTGAAGAAAATTTGCATCTTATTTTCATGAATCAGAATCTTGAAATCTCTCAGAAGAAAACTGAAAGTGATTTCAAGGCCTTGAAACACAAGTCAAGGAAGTAGTCACTGAAAACTCTCTATTGAGTGACATCATTGTTAATCTAAAACATCAAGTTGATGAATTGGATAAACAAAGGACTACTCTAACTGAGAAACTTCAAGAATCTAAATCAATCAAAACAAGACTTGCAGGCTCAGAACACAATTTGAACTTGATTCTTGGAGGTATCTTAAAGTCTGTTCACAAAACTGGTATTGCATACAATCCAAATTTTCCCAAAAAGAACAATACCAGATTTATGAAAGTTGGAAGCAAAATATCTCCTACGTTCCACTACTGCAATAAGATTGGTCATGTTAAAATGACTTGTCCTTTTAGAAGAAGAGACACTCACATAATGAGGAACACTTTTCCATTCCAACTCAAAGGACAAGTTAGACACATTTGGGTTCCTAAAGGGGTTAGACCACCTAACATGGTTGACCCTGAATATGAATCTAAATTCAGCACTTGGTCTAACAGTTGGGTAAGGAAGTGAGTGGTGTTTGCAGGCTGTCACCAAGATCAAAGAACAGAAATGGTTTATGGACAGTGGTTTCTCAAGACACATGAGTGGAAAGAGATCTCTATTCTCAGAACTGAAAGAGCAATCTGAAGGATCAATTACACTTGGTGACAAAGGCAAATGAAGCATTCTTGGTATTGATAAAGTTGGTACAAATTCTGAAAATTCCATCTATGATGTATATCTAGTTGATGGTTTGAAATTCAATTTGCTTAGTGTTTCTCAGCTTTGTGATAATGGCAATAAGGTTATCTTTGACAAGGATAAATGTGTGGTGCAAAATATGGCAATTGCATCCTCACTGCCTCTAGGTCAAATAATGTTTATACTTTTCAAACTAACAACGTTGCAGGAGAAAACTTGAAGTTTCTCAAAGTCTTGAAAGAAGATTCAAACCTTTGGCACAGAAAGTTCGGACACATTAGCTTGCATACCTTGAAAAAGCTGGTTCCAAGAACTTGGTAAGAGGTCTACCCTCTATCAAGTTAATGAAGAAGTATGCAAGGCATGTGTACAAGGCAAGCAGACCAGAAGCTCATTCAAACCAAAGAACTTTGTAAGTACTGCTAGACGGGTTGAAATTCTGCATATGGATCTCTGTGGTCCTATGAGAACTCCAAATCCAACGGTTAAGAAGTACATGCTTGTTATTGTAGATGATTATTCTAGATATACTTGGGTTATGTTTCTTAGAGAAAAAAAATGAAGCTTCAAAGCATTGTAGAGAACGTCAAACCTTGAAAAACCTACATATTGCTTCAATCAGAAGTGATCATGGTAGATAATTTGATCAATTAGAGTTTTATGTATTCTGTTCCAAGCATGGTATCTCTCACAAATTTTCTGCTCCTAGAACTCCTCAACAGAATGGAGTTGTTAAAAGAAAGAACAGGACTCTTGAAGACATGTCAAGAGCAATGATTTTGGAAAATAGATTGCCAAAACACTATTGGGCAGAAGCTGTTAATACAGCAAACTATATTCTTAACAGGTGTTTGATCAGACCTATTCTGAAGAAGACCCACTATGAGTTGTTCAAAGGAAGAAAGCCAGACATTTCTTACTTCAAACCTTTTGGTTGCACTTGCTTTGTCCACAATGATGGTAATTACAATCTTGGTAAGTTTGATGCAAGAAGTGATGAAGGTATTTTTCTTGGCTATTCACATACAAGCAAAGCTTATAGAGTTTATAACAAGAGAACAATTTACTACTTCAAGTTCTCAGAGACATGAAAAACATATTGGAGATCCTGAACCATGGAAACCAAGGAAGAGATTTAAATATCTCTCATCTCATTCTGCAGATAACATTATTTCTTGTCCAACCACGGGTACACAAACCAGATCACAGTTGAAGAATATTTGTGACCTTAATGCTTTTATATCTCTTGTAGAACCTAAAACTGTGAAGTAAGCATTACAAGAAGCAGACTGGATTATAGCTACGCAAAGTGAACTCAATGAGTTTGAAAGGAACAAGGTTTGGAATCTGGTTCCTCCTCCAAGAAATCAGTATGTGATTGGCACCGGATGGGTATTCAGAAACAAGTTAGATGAGAATGGAAAGGTAATCAAGAACAACACTAGATTGATAGCTCAAGGCTACAATCAAGAAGAAGGTATTGACTATGAAGAAACATTTGCTCCTGTTTCCAGGTTAGAAGCAATTAGAATTCTACTTGCATTTTCATCTCACAAGAACATGAAACTTTTTCAAATGTATGTGAAGTGTGAATTTCTAAATGGCTACTTGCAAGAAGAATTTTATGTTGCTCAACCTCCAGTTTTTGAAAATGACCAGTTTCCAGATCATGTTTACAAACTTGACAAGGCTCTTTATGGTTTGAAACAAGCTACAAGAGCTTGGTATGAAAGATTGTCAAAGTTTCTACTTGAAAATGATTTCAAAAGAGGATTAGTATATAAAACTCTTTTCATAAAGAATCATGAGAAAGACATGCTTGTAGTTCAAATTTATGTTGATGATATTCTGTTTGGAGCTACTAATAATCTTCTGTGCAAGGAATTCTCAAGTCTTATGAGCAGGGAATTTGAAATGAACTTGATGGGAGAATTGAACTTATTTCTTGGACTTCAAATTCATTATATGAAGAAAGACATATTCCTACATCAAAGAAAGTACACAAGGGACTTTCTAAGCAAGTATAATATATCTCAGTCCAAAGAGATTAAGACTCCCATGAGCTACACTGTCTTTAGACAAAGATGAATCTTAAGAGTGTGAATGTGAAAGAATATAGAGGTATGATTGGATCATTACTCTACCTCACAGCTAGTAGAACAGATATCATGTTCAGTGTGTGCATGTGTGCTAGATTTCAAGCTGATCCTAAAGAATCACACTTGACTGCAGTTAAGAGAACTTTTAGATATCTCAATGGTACCAAAGACTTAGGGCTTTGGTATCCTAAATAATGTAACTTCTCTTTATGTGGCTATTCAGATGCTGACTTTGCAGGATATAAAGTTGATAGAAAGAGTACATCAGGATGCTGTCAATCACATAGCTAGAGCCGGTACCAGATAGGTTAGTGAGAACCACAAGCTGTAACAGAGTAAGGCATCTCTCTGTGCTTGAGATCTAGGGCTTGGCTGTGGATTAATAAGAATTGTGTTGAAAATCCTGCAGGGAGAATATCCCTGAGGTAGAGACTTAGGTCCAAGTGGACTCAACTCTATATATCATGTGTCTCTTGCATTTACTTTTCAGTTCCATACTAAGAACTTTTGCAGCATTCAAAACAGTTTCATTTCAAGGGTTTGAAACTCATTTCAAGGCCTTGAATTAGACTTGTTCTTTTAATTCTCTAATTTGTTTCATTCCAAGGGCTTGAAACTCATTTCAAGGCCTTGAAACACCTTACAAAATTTTTTGAAACCACCATTCTCACAAGTTTAGCAAAAAAAAAATCATACTCTATTCAAGCCCCCCCCCCTTCTAGAGTATTGATCCTGTATTTCTACCTATGGTACACCCTTTCAGGAAGGAATCCAGTCAAAGATCCAAGGTGTGGATACTCATAGAGACGAAGACACAATTCTTTGTAGTGATCACACAAACTAAAGTACACATGTTCTACCCTAATCATGTAATGATTGCTTGCCTGTGATCCTTGGAGCGGTTTGGGCAGGATTAAATTTTTGTTATTCCGCTGCGTAACCTGCATCAAACCCATACATCAAAATCCACTTCTATTCTCCCAAGAATATCAAGTGGTTTTTTTGATCGCGATCTATTTTTAGCATATGCTGTAATTGGAACCACCCCCCCCCCTTGTGCGGGAAAAATAAGCCTTTGCGATTTGGGGACAATTGAGACTTTTTAGTGCCAACACATGCTTACTAGGCGTTGCATCACATGTGTGGGCGACTACTATTATACCCCTTGCATTAGCAAATTCTATATTGAGGCGAGTGATGTGACCATGTGGGGGTGACGATGTTGATGAAGGAATTGACGGTTCTGTTTCTCTGAATTGTAACGCATCGTGCTCATCTCTAACTCATGTGTCTTTGGTTATTAGAAGAGTGGCGGCGTCCCTGTTAGGGGGAGTGTTGAGATGTCCCACACTATACATTCAAGAAGAACAAAATGAATTAATAAGTGTTCTATGATACTCCCCTCATTGCCAATTGGTATAGAGGTGGAACCCCATGGCTTCTTACATGGTATCAGAGCCACGGCTCACACACATAAATGGTCTAACAACCCACGCTCACTGCCACCCACAAACACAAAATATTCCCATGCAGGCCCAAGATGCCTCACGTAAGGGGGCTTGTTGAAACCGCAATTTATCGAGTTGATCCCATATCTTCGTTATAAAGTGTGATTTCTTCACATCATCCCGTAGCACCGGATCATCCAAAATCCAATCAGCGCCCGTGGCTTGCTTCCTCATGATCCAGTCTTCTTCCTTGAGTCATTTCATAAACTTTATCACAACAGTGTGGATCTTGTATTCCACAAGCAGATTTTCTAGGCGGACGGCAACCTATTTCTGCTTCTCGTTGAATTTATATCTATTGTAGTTGCCCCTTCCTTGAGTATAGCTTCCTCAGGATCAAGGATCCCAGGATCTTTCTGCATTTCAGACCAAAGTAACATTTTGATCATGAATTTATGGGTTTTTTCAGAGCTTCAGCCAGTCTAATTCTTTTAAATTCCTCAATGATGCATATGTCACGATGGGCAGAGATGATTTTAGCCCTTCTATTGCGTGTGACAAGAAATAACAGCTCTACACAATGAAAGACCTTTTTAGTCATGTGTCTCGCACCTAGAATCAGATCCCGAGAAAATAATTTGAATTAGTCTTCAATGTCCACCCACCAACACGGATCATGGCTAGTTCCCTTTGAGAGTCCACGCATATAACAGTGACTTTTTTATTCTTCATGGAGCCACTCCCCTATTTCAAAGTCATCAAAAAATCAATACCAATGATTGTTGTGGGTCTTTTTCTTTGTTCGTCTATGGTTTCCAAATCCACTTCTACTCTCCCAAGAATAACAAGTGGTTGTTTCGATCGCAATCTACGTTAGCATCTGTCGCAGTTGAAACCCCGCCCCCTTGTGTTAGAAAAATAATCCTTTGCAATTAGGGGACAATTGAGACTGTTTAGTGCCAACACATGGTTACTAGATGTTGCATCACAAGTGTGGGTGACTGCTATTATACCCCTTGCATTAGCAAAGTCTATAGTTGAGGCGAGTGATGTGACCTTGTGGGGGCGATGATTTTAATGAAGGAATTGACGGTTCTCTTTCTCCGAATTGTAACGCATCGTGCTCATCTCTACCGCATGTTTCATTGGTTCTTGGGAAGTGTACCGGCGTCCCTGTTAGGGGGCGTGTTGAGAAGTCCCTCATCGGACATTCAAGAAGAACAAAAAGAACGAGTAAGTGTTCTATGATACTCCCCTCATTACCAATTGGTACTGAGGTGGAAACCCATGGCTTCTTAAATGCTATCAGAGCTACGGCTCACACACATGATTGGTCAAACAAACCTTCTTAAATGCTATCAGAGCTACGGCTCACACACATGATTGGTCAAACAAACCACGCTCACCGCCACCCGTAGACAAAAAAGATTCACGTGCAGGCCAAAGAATGCCTCACGTAAGGGGGCGTGTTGAAACCGCAATTTATCGACTTGATCCCATATCTTCCTTATAAAGTGTGAATTCTTCACATCATCCCGTAGCACCGGATCATCCAAAATCCAATCAGCTCATGTGGCTTGCTGCCGCATGATCTAGTCTTCATCCTTGAGTCATTTCATAAAATTTATCACATCAGTGGTGATCTTGTATTCAACAAGCAGATTATCTAGGCAAATGGTTGCCTCTTTTTGCTTCTCGTTGAATTTCTCCCTTTCTACCGCAGTTGCCCCTGCGTTGACTATAGCTTCCTCATGATCAAGGATCCCCGGATCTTTCCGCATTTCAGAACAAAGTAACATTTGAATCATGACTTTTCGGATTTTTTCAGAGCTTCAACCAGTCTTATTCTTTTAATTCCTCACTGATGCATATGTTGCGGCAGAGATGATTTTAGCCCTTCCACTGTGTGAGACAAGAAATAACAGCTCTCCACAACGAGAGACCTTCTTAGTCATGTGTCTCCACCTAGAATCAGATCCCGAAAATGGTTTTGAAATTTCTTCAATGTCCACCCACAAAAACGGATTAGTATAAGTTCCCTTTGAGAGTCCACGTATATATCAGTGAGTTTTGTACTCTTCAAGGAGCCACTCCCATATTTCAAAGTATTCATAACATTCATGTCAATGATTGCATTGGGTCTTTTTGTTTGTTCGTCTATGGTTTCCAAATCCACTTCTACTATCCCAAGAATAACAAGTGGTTGTTTTGATCGCGACCTATGTTTAGCATTTGTCACAATCGGAACTACCTCCCCTGTGTGGGCATAATAAGCATTTTCAATTTGGGAACAATTGAGACTTTTTAGTGCCAACACGTGGTTACTGGCAGGTGCATCACTTGTGTGGGCGACTACTATTATACCCCTTGCATTAGCAAAGTCTACAGTTTGATGTGACCTCGTGGGGTGAAGATGTTGATGAAGGAATTGACGGTTTTCTTTCTCCAAATTGTAATGCATCGTGCTCATCTCTACCGCTTGTGCCATTGGTTCCCGGGAAGAGTGATGGCGCCCCTGTTAGGGGCTTCTTGAGAAGTCTCACATCTTACATTCAAGAAGAACAAAATGAATTAATAAGTGTCATGGGGTGGAGTCCCATGGATTCTTACATGGTATCAGAGCCACAGCTCACGCACATGAATAGTCTAACAACCCGTGCTCACCGCCACCCGCAGGAAAAAATATTTACGTGTCGGGCAAAGAATGCCTCACGTGAGGGGGCGTGTTGAAACTGTGATTTAGAAATTGATCCCATATCTTCAATATAAAGTGTAGTTTCATCACATCATCCCACAGCACCGGATCATCCAAAATCCAATCAACGCCCGTGGCTTGCTCCCTCATGATCATGTCTTTGTCCTTGAGTCGTTTTAGAAACTTTGTCACATCAGCGGGGATATTCTCTTCAACAAGCATATTTTCTAGGCGGACGGCAGCCTCTTTCTTCTTCTCGTTGAATTTCTCCCTTTCTACCACAGTTGCCCCTGCCTTAAATATAGTTTCCTCATGATCAAGGATCTCCGAATCTTTCTGCATTTCTAGCCAAAGTAACATTTTGATCATGACTTCACGAATATTTTTTAGAGCTTCGACCAGTCTAATCTTTTAAATTCCTCACTAATGCATATGTCACAAGGGGCATAGATGATTTAAGACCTTTCAATGCGTGAGACAAGAAATAACAGCTCTCCACAATAAAATCCCTTCTTAGTCATATGTCTCGCGCAATCAGATCACGGGAAACAGATTTGAATTCGTCTTCAATGTCCACCAACCAAAACGGATCACTGTAAGTTCCCTTCGAGAGTCAACACATATAACAGTGAGTTTTATATTCTTCATGGAGCCACTCCCCTATTTCAAATTCATCATGAAAATCCATGTCAATGGTTGATTTGGGTCTTTTTATTCGTTCGTCTATGCTTTCCAAATCCACTACAACTCTCCGAAGAATAACAAGTAGTTCTTTTGATCGCGGTCTATGTTTAGCATTTGGCATAATTGGAACCATCTCCCCTATGTGGGAAAAATAAACATTTTCCATTCGGGGACACTTGAGACTTTTTAGTGCCAACATGTTGTTACTAGTTGTTGCATCACTGGTGTGGGCGACAGTTATTATACCCCTTGCATTAGCTAAGTCTACAGTTGCAGCGAGTGATGTGACCATGTGGGGGTGACGATGTTGAGGAAGGAATTCACGGTTCTCCTTCCCAAAATTGTAACCTATCGTGCTCATCTCTATCCCATGTGCCATTAGTTCCTGGGAAGAGTGTCGGTGTCCCTGTTAGGGGCGTGGTTAGAATTCCCACATCGGACATTCAATAAGAACAAAATGAATTAATGAGTGTTCTGGGCTACTCCCCTCATTTCCAATTGGTTTTGAGGTGGAACCCCATGGATTCTTATAGTATGTAACCACGCTCAGAGAGTATAGTTGTTAAATCTACCAGTTCCTCGCTTGTAGGTACGAGAATTTAACTTAAGCACCATTAAATCTACCTCCTTTATTTGTATTTCACAACATTGTTGAAATGAGGGCGACATACACATAAGTAGTAAGCATATTAGGTGTTTGATGACATGTATGACATAACTATTTCCACATGGAGATGAAGCATGTTTTGAGGCCATATTGAGATGAAGTTCTGCAGATAACAGAAGAACAGACTTTGAAAAAAACAGAAGAACATATAATGCATTCACATTTAATGGAGTATACCGCATTCGAATGTTCGATTTCACTAATGTCAAGTATCAAGTCTTCATATGCAACTCATTTTTGAACTTGAAGTAATTGATAAACCAAATTATTAGAATAATCTAGATATTTTAACAACATTTTAGTCCCTTTATGAAGACTACACGATTGATATTTGATCAAATGAATAAGTGACCCAGAGAGACATGTGAATCTTTGAGCAAGAGTTTGCCAAATTTCATGCGTAGATTATACATGTTTTTAGATGTTAATCAGTAAATCTCCATAATGAATAAGTCGAATTAACAAGAGACGAACAAGAATCACCACTGCAGGTTACCGGCGGTGGCGAAGAAATGAAATGGCTTGTACAGATCATTTTCCTGTAGAACTGCTTTAATTTGTGCTCTCCAAAGTAGATAATTATTGTTGCTGAGCTTTATTGAACTAAGATTTATTGTATTTTTTGAAAGGGGAGTAAGCAGGTAGAAATGCAGTATAGATACTCTAGAAGGGGGGATGAATAGAGTATGCAAACTTTTTGTAAAATTTGCAAAGATGAGAGTTTCTGTGAAGAGTAATGAAGTTAAAGGCCTTGAAAACAGTTTCAAGCCTTTGAAGTGAAAAACAGTTTAAGTGAAAAACAGACAAGTCTTTTTCAAGGCCTTGAAAAGAGTTTCAAACCCTTGAAAACATACTAGTTTTAATGTTGTGTAAAATAAGTATGAGAATGAAATGATAAATGCAAGAGACACGGGATTTATAGAGTTCAGTCCACTTTGACCTACGTCTCTCCCTCATGGATCTTCTCCCTGCAGGATTTTTAACACAATTCTTATTAATCAAAAGTTAAGCCCTAGATCTCAAGCACAGAGATATGCCTTACTCTGTTACATCTTGTGGTTCTCACTAACATATCTAGTACCTGCTCTAGCTAACTGATTAACTAAGAACTCTCTATTTTTCACTTTGAACAATCCTTGATAATGATAGCTAGAAGTAATACAAGAATGATATACAAATTAAGTTCAGAATAGAAGTACACTGGAAGTGGAACTGCAGTTAAAAATGCAGTGATCTTCTGTGAGATGGATTGTGAGAATGATGTGCTTCTTTAATGCTTGTCAATCCTGAAATGTGTCTCTCTTTTTGCCCATTGAGTGTTATATCAAATGCTTCAAATTGTTCTCCATTTATACTGCTCAAAAGATTAGCAAATCTTCCTGATTATCAGCAACAAACTTCCTGTTTATTAGGCAACAATCTTTGACTTCTCCAACAGTCTTCCCAACGGATAGTTGATCAGAATCTTCAAAGATAATAAGTTGATATTTTCTTTAAGCGTATTGGGAATCTTTCATGAGTGTCTGATTGATCACATAATCACATTCTCTCGATATTTCCTTTCCTGCAAAACCCAGGTTAGGAAACCAATCGTGCGAAATAGGAAATGAATTTTCCCTGCAAAACTAAGTCAAACAGGTTAATTAGATGAATTCTAAGTGAATCGAAATCTTTTGTATGTCATCATCAAGTAATAACAAATCAAATATAGGGATGAGAGAGTTAGAATAAGATCAGAAGAACTCAGAAAAACTCCCCCTTAGAATATGCATACAGGTCAGACAGTTTCAAAGCTTTGAATGTTGTTTTAAGGCTGCTATTTCAAGCCTGTGAAACATGTGACTATTCAAGGCTTTGAAAACTGTTCCAAGGGTCTGCTATTTCAAGCCTGTGAAACCTGTGAACTTAAAGTTTTGAACATTGATGCGTCTCTGTACTTTAGTGAATTGCTGGAAGTCACTTAGGGTGAAACGAAACTAATTGTTAGTGAGGAGAATAGACCATAAATTATCTAATTACACAAGTGATAACTCTATACCAGAGTTATATTACATGCATGATTTATATCGTTTTGCGTGCTTTTTTAGTTGATAATCTTAGTTTTACACCATAATTTTAGAGAAAACGTAGAGGTTTAGCTTTGAGCTTTAATTTTTTAATCCAAGCGTTTCTCGCGTTATTTTATGTGTTTTGTCACGTCTAATCGCACAAGTTTTTTTTCGTGTTGTATTGACAGAAACGGAGCTTTGAAGATGAAGTGTGCAGGAGAAATAAGCTTGGGAGATTATGCAGGAGCATAAACGAAGAAGAAATCGTGAAAAAAACAGTGAATATAAATGAAGATGGGAGGCGAATGCAATTTAATGAAGTTTGTGTAATGACACTTTAAGACCCCCCCCCCTCCCCTAGAAGAAAAGTCCAACACTTTAGAATATTTTGGAGGTGAATACGTGAGAAAACTCATTGGAAGTGTAGGATCACAATTTTAATCACAATATCAGCCGCAATACCACAATGTGATCCTATGATAACAAAGGTAATCGCATGATCAAAAGAAAAGAAGATCGCAAGACCACAACTGTGATCACACGATCATGAAGAAGACCACAAGTTAATCCTATGATCACTATTAGGGATGCAAGTTCAAACCGAAAAAACTGCAATCCGAGCTGAACCGAGCGGTTTGGTTCGGTTCAGCTCGGTTTGGAAGCTATTGCGATTCGGTCCAGGTTTGCGAAAATCCCAAACCCTATAGTACGTTTGGTCGAGGTTTGCGAAAATCCCAAACCGTATAAACTGAATCGAACCGTTTATGTAGCATATTAGGCTATACAACCGCCATAGTTGATAACTTCTACATATATATCATATACACTAGGTACTGAAAATGATGTTATGTTTGCTACTTTATTTTAAAATTGTTTGACATTAAAATGTTAGCAAATATTAAATTGTTGAATGAATTATTAAGAAATTTCAAATGATTTCCTCAAAAAAAGAAATTTTAAATGAAATAATATATTTCTAGAAACTGCGGTTTAAAACTGAACCAACTCGGTTCTTCACGGTTCGGTTCGATTTGGAGCCATGAACGGTCCGGATTAGGTTTAGGTTTTTCCCAAACCTTTACATGTGGATCGGTTTGGATGGGTGCCGAAACCGGAACGAAGCGAACTGTTTTCATCCCTAATCACAACAGGTGGTCTCACGATCAGTAATCTATCACACACAATTTTGAAGGGGGTCTAAGTGCTAATTCACAAAAGTTAAAAAGAAATGAACTGGAAGTCACTGGGAGGACGACCTAGGGCTTGAAATATTGGTCTCTACGCCATTGGGGAGACATATTTGAAGAGTGAAGAAGAGGACTACAAAGAACACACTAATCCAAGGTCAAGACTTCCATTGATGATCTAGGTTTTGTTCATTCTTATCCTTCCTCATATTTATCTTTCTATGAGAAACTTGTGAGTATTGTTACATTAATTTCGATTAGCGAAACACCTAGCTAGGCGTCTCTACGAGATCCAAATGTTCATGTAGACGATACGTTTTTCGGATTTAGCTTTGTTCCATGCTTTATGTTTCTATCTATTGAATGATATTGTAATCATGAAATTGTTATTGAATCTCGTCTATTGACACGGCGTGATCAGGGTATTAACGTTGATTGTACTAGGTTTTGTTCTTAAACTGAATCATGATTAAATGTTAATATCATTCTAATTCAATTGTTCATATTCTATGCGTAATTCTTAACGTGAATGGAGTAATTAACCGGAACCGTTAGTTAGCTAGTGAAGTGTGTGACAGTTAACTAGCTAGGATGAGATATGAGCATCAATCTTGAATCACCGAGACCGGTAGGATAAGTGTGTAGGATTGGCTAGTGCGGGTACATTCGGTATGATTGTTCAGTTGTTCTGTGAAACGGTGGACCGACAGGACCCGTTATCGTACCAGTAGATGACCTGCTAGAACGGACCGTTAGAAAACATGAGAGTGACATGAGATTGTAGTCAACCGAGACATAAAATGACATGGTACCGACAGAAAATTGTCATAGCCTATTACCCCAATTGAATAGGATAATTAACGTGTTACTCAGATAATCTGAAAATCGTCTACAGCGCCTAGTTTCTCTATATTTGTTTTATTAAATAAAATACAAAAAAAAAAGTTTAGTTGCTTATTTCACTTTCAATCACTTGTTTGAGGGTGAAGCCTTTTTAAATCACAATTATTCTTCCTTGTTCTGGTACTCTAATCTAATCGACTAAGTAAATAATCTCAAGTATTTCCTAATGAGATCGATAACTCGGGGTTGAAATACCACCCCTATATTACTTGACCGCGCACTTGCGCATACGTGTTAGGAAATCGCGTCAACAAGACTCTCAAAAACGTGGTTCGGCACTTCGGCACCAGTAGGAGCAGCTACTCGGGCCCATAGTGATAGTGTGACGCGGTTCCAGAAATGTGCTATTCTAAGACTATTTCAATTATGTCACATATGATTGGTGCATGATTGTCGTGGTCATGTCATCATACTATTCTATCTTTATGACGAGGGAAATCCCAGCCTAAACTCTAAGAGTGTGACGGGGTAATCATTTCTTGCGCAATAATCTACAAACTACATATGAAGCTAGAATAAGTCTATTATATTTTTTTATGACGTGGGAACTAGCAGCCATTACCCTTCAGGTGCACACTGGGTAAACCCCCGCTCCAGTGCAATAACCTACAAGCCACACTACAAAAGTAAACCAGCCTGAGAAAATCCGAACTGACATGCTCGCAGTTAAGGAGGCCAATAGGCAATCACTGGATTGCCCAAGGTTTGAACTCCAGACATCTGGAAAATATTCAAATTCTTAAGAATGCTAACCCGACCAACTCAACTACACCCCCAAAGGTTACTCAAACTAGTCTTCATTGCGCATAGTGATCCAGGAATGTAAGCCCTCTAAGGGTGGATTTGGTATGACTTTTGTACTTTTACAAGCTTTAGTTGTTATGAAAAAAGTTAATGAAAAAATATGTATGTGATGGGTTAGAAAAGTTTTTTAGAATAAAAGCATTTAGATTTCATTGACAAGAGTTCATACAATTTTTGGCTATGATGTGATCCCGCTCAACAAGATTATGCATGACATGAGAAAATAAAATGTCGTTTAAGGGGGAGCAAGATCCAGATGTATGTCACTATAGTGTTGACGCTCTGATCTCTTCTTAAACAGTTAATGTTTTGGACAGTGACGAGAATGTCAGTTTGGATGGTGATATTGTGGAATCCATGCGAGAATAACCATTTTTAAAGTTCTAGGATTCCTCGGGCTTCAGCAGCAAGAGGAGAAATGGTTGTGAAGCTCGCGCTCCCTTGAAAGTGCATGTTTTCATTGTCAATCCATCCCACAATGCTTGTTTCATGGTCCGTCTTTCATGTTGCATCAACTTGGAAAGTGATGCAAGGTTGAGTTCTTACTTGGTTCACATTTTCAATAGTATTCTGAGCGTTGGACTGTTTCTTGATGCACACTTTTTTAACCAGCTGCAAAAGCGGTCATGATTTGGTTAATTAATCTTCCGAATGACGAATGGCCTCCAGGATTTTGAGAGGTGTATGAAGTGAGATTCCCAAACCCGCTTTGTTCCGGTAGAATCAAATTTGCCAAAGAATGAGGAGAAAGAGAGATTTGCCTGTCTCATGTGAGAATGATCGTAGAATTGAGAAGGAATGACTTGAAGCATTGGGCGCTTGGCCTATTTGGAAGTTTAGACCCAACTAGAGCCTCTCCAGACATGGTTTTGAGAAGTCGCACTGAAAGAAGATGTGGTCAACAGTTTCTTCGTGTGTCTTGCATTTTGGACAAACGATTGTTCCCGGGAATCCTCTCTCTTTTAGGTTGATACGACCTGGAATGATGTCATGTGCGATTTCCATAGCAGTCGGTTATGCTATTTAGGCAACTGAAATGACTGAATTGTATTCCAAGTTTCAATATTTCCAAATGTTGTTCTTGTGAATGTGCCTGCAGCGAGATGGAAGGCTGATTTGACGGTGAAGTTTCCATAAGATGTTTCTCCCCACACTTGGGTGTCCTCAATGTTAGCAGTGGGGATGAAAATACGTCTGATTTGTTTGGTAGTGTCCTCGTAATAGAAACTTTGCAGCAACACAGTGATCCAACATTTAAATGAGTCATCAATGAATAAATTGACGGTAAAGTGGTTGAAGCATTTTTTTTTGTCCGATGTGGATAAGAGTGTTGTTCTCAAGAATCTTCCTGCTTTTATGCCTTGACAGACTTTCAAAGATGTCATGAAATCTAGCATCGGGGAAAGGGCTTCAGTAATGATTAGGAATAGATGAGGTGATATGGGGTGCCTTGTCGTATTCCTTTAGTGGGCAAAAAGAAGTCCGAGATTTAGCCATTGACAATGAGTGCAGAGGACACTGTTGTGACGCATTGCTTTATGGTTTGCGTGAATCTATTGCCGAAGCCCATCTCATGAAGGAGCGATAGCAGAAAATTCCAATTAACTTTATCAAACGCCTTGCTCATGTCGAGCTTGAGAGAAAAGAATTTGCTCTTGGTGGACTTGTGGTGTCGTATGTATTTCAAAAGCTCGTGGGCAATGAGAATGTTGTCTGAGATGTGCCGATCCTGGATGAAAGCATTCTGGTTCTCAGAGATGAGCAAACTCATGACGGTTTTGAGCCTGTTTGCCACCATCTTTGAGATGATTTTGTAGATTGTATTACACATGTTGATTGGTCGAAAGTCCGAAGCCGTTGTGGAATTTGGGTGAAAAAAATTGGTTCTGTTAAAAAGTTAGTGATGCAACACTTTTGTTAGTGAAGATTACCAATTCACCTTTTTATATTACTAAAAAAAACTGCAATAGGTAACATTAGTTGTGTAGTATGGGTAGATTGGTAATTTTGTTGTTTAAGAAGAAAAAAGTCATAAAAATTAGTGAAACTTGACCTTTTTTAAAAGTTAGTTTTACACTAGTAAGTCAGAATCCTGAATCCAAAAACTGACATAAAAAAGTTCATATCAATTTTTTTTTAAAGTTCAAAACAGATTAAAAGTCTAAAATGAATTAAAAGCTGGAAAAAGTCATGAAACCCACCCTAAGTGCATGTTTGGTATCCCAGATTTTAATCTAATTGGATTAAAATCGGCCTCTTTTCAATAATCTCGTTTGTTATATCTGCAGATTTTAATATGATAATCTGCATATTAAAATAATCTGTGTGCAATTGTATAATCTCCAAAATTGGGGATTATGCAGCTGAAAATCTCTAAAAAATTAATTTTTATATTTTTTTTTACATTAACATCATGTCTGTTACAAATATGTGTATTCAATTATTTGACTTTAGAGCTCTTTAAGTTTTGTTAAATGGATCAAGTTAGTGATCTATAATTTCAGCTCGTACCAAACAGATTGTGATTCTCAGTTAAGTTGGATTTTCTTTTCAGATTAGTTTCAGCTGATTATTGAGATTTTCAGTTGGTACCAAACAAGCTCTAAGTTACAAGCCATCTTCCCACCCAATTCAGCTAGACGAAAAGGTCAATGCTACCTCACAAGTGTATGTGCCGAAATAGACCTTACCATGACTAATACGAACTACAAACGCCGTCGGTTTGTTATGGGGAAGTAAATCAGGGTTCTAAATTTTTTGAATCGTACAGTTCACAAACCTGTGAAATCGTACTATGCTAATCATACAGAAATCCGAAAGTGATGAACTTAGATGCTAGAATCACTATTACTAACCAAAATCTATTGAAATCCCAATCAAATATCTGAAATATTGCATAGAAATATGTTCTCCAACATCAAATACTATCCCAAATTAACTACATAACTTTGCATTATTTGAGTTCAAACTCGTATCGGGTAATCAATCTCCTGCAGGATCATGTAAAGAGCTAGTAGCTTCCAATCTCAGTTCATTCCCAACTGGAGAAGCCTGAGTTTCACTTGGTTCATCACCACCAGCATCAGCACTCAAATGACTGATCTCCACCAACTGAAACTCCCCGATTTGCCCCTCGGCCTCACTAAAACGCCCGCTCTCCGCCGCCGTCGTCGTCTGGCTCTCCCTGAAATCTCTCCCACTCTCACTGAAATAACTACTACTCTCTCCACCTGAAACACCACCATCTCCACCTCTTTTCCATAGATAATGAGCACTAGACCTACAGATTGGACAAACAGGTGCTTTCAAAAGCCACAAGTCCACACACTGAGTGTGAAAATTGTGTTTACACATGGGCAGTTGCCTACAATTGTCACCCACCTCAAAGTTATCCAAGCAAACAGCACACACCACAGGGCTGCTGCTCCCTTCCAGTCCTTCGAAATGGAATCGTGGGAGCTTCTCTACGTCGTCCGCCGACATGCTCGTGGGCCCCGAACCTCCCCTCGCAGCCGCAGTATCGGATCGTCGCCTTATCGCTCTCCCGACGATACAGATGTGAATCAGGACCAGCGCGCCAATACCCAGGAATAGGAGTATCACTGAGATGACTATAGCCATGACCATGACCTGTGTGACAATAGCTAAACCTTCTCTGTTCATCAGCTTCTTGATGAGGGTTGACAGATTCTCATCCCAGAAGTACAGCCAGAGGAAAACATCAGATTACCTTAAAAATTGGTTTGGTTCTTTTGTTTTCATGGGTGTTAATGGATGGTGATGAAACTAGGTTCTAAAGAAGTGGGTGGTTCTTTTTTTTCTGTTTTTTTAAAACCAAAAGGTGATACCTAACAACAGAAGAAGATGAAAGATGACACTTGTTAGTGGGTCTCAAGGAGCTTTTGTAATCTTGAGTGGGGATTGGTTATTGTCTGTTATGGAGTGGGTGATAAAGGACTGAATTGAGAGTGAGGTTTCAGATTGTTTTCTGTATGAGTTTCAGTTACTGCCTAATGAAGCAGTTTTAAGCGTTTGGATTATATCAGGGAAAAGACTCTTTGGAAAGTTTCTTTAGTTATAACATAACATGTGCCCACCCTTGTGCAGTGTTGCTGTACACAAAAATATATGTTGAGAGACAACCACATCAGAAGTGTTGTGGTAAGTTATAATCCCGCATGTTCTCTATCTGATAGTTGCATTGACACGTGGTGTCACGGTAACATAAAATAACATCTCTTTGGGAAAATTGGCTACTGAGGGCATCTCCAACCCACCCCCTTCTCCCCCTATCCTTCAAGGTGTCAAGCAGGGTTTCAAAACACGGCAAAAGCGGCGCGGAACGGCGGTGTTGTAACGGAATCGGCAGAGAGCGCGACCGTTTTTCTCGTTACGCGTCGTGTGAATTTTGTTCACACATAAAACGGCCGTTTCGCGTTGGTAACGGGAAAAACAGCCATTCCGCATCGGAAAAAACGGGAAAAACGGTCGTTTCAATTTTGGGAAATCGTGAAAAAAGGGAAAAACGTCCGTGAAGTTTTCTAAAATTCACACATTCAATCCCCGTTTTCCGTTATAGTCCCTCCAATATAATCGAATCCCATTACACGCCACCGCGACCGATACGTCAGTCGCTTCCGTTTTTTAAAACCTTGGTGTCAAGAGGAACGGCCCAAGCTTGAAACCGGCGCAGCCTGCACTTAAGTGAGCCAAAACCAGCCCAGACTGGACCCCTCTAACACCCGAACAGTCCCCTAATTCCCATGGGGTTGGAGATGCACTAATTACATCAACCACTTTTATAAACAGTGCGGGCCGAGTTGTGGGGTTGCAATAAGGTGTCAGTTTGCAACAATTGTGTAACGAATGGGACAAAAAGAATCCAGTCTAACTAAGATTGGTTTTCTCTACTTTGGCATCAAGTTACAATTAAAACACACACGCCAAAGACACAATATATAAATTATTCTTTTCTATGTACCCAAACAAAATTACATACTTCTTCTCTGTTTTCCGCTAAAAAACATATTCATTCGCGCATATGTGACTCACTTTAACTTATTATCAATTTGGCTCCGTTTGTTTGGTGGTAAATTGTTTCTGTTAAATATTCTGTTTTTTCTATTGTTATAGTTTGCAATCTGTGTAGTAAAATATGTTGCCAAGTAATATGATTCCACTTAAATTATATGAATTGTAAGCCATTTTCAGGAGAGTGAAGAATGGTGACAACGCCACAAGAAATACCGCCGCTACCCATAGCCGCCCTCACTTCCGTTCGACTCAAGCACCACAACTGCCGCCACTAACACACAAAAAACCATGGTGGTCTTCATACCATTTTCAGATTTTGTAACTTGATTGTTTATTCTGAGTCCAATACAATACCCAAATTTAGCGGAGCACAAGGAGAGATACAGAACCACAGAAGTCCAATCTATCCATTCATCAGTCATAGTCATGATGGATGAACGGATCCATCAAATAGGACCAAGTCACCGAACATATAATATAGACCTTTTTAGAAGTTCAACACACCCTAGCATTCAAAATCCCGATCAGAGACAACAGACCAGAAACTGTCATTTAAGTATGATTTTGATATCACATATTTCTCCGGGGACAGCAATAACGATATGCTACCAGCCAAAAACTAATCTTCTATCAAGTGAAATCAAATTCAGCTTTCATCTCAATGTTCCTCAATAAGAAAGAAAGACGTACATATCCCTTCACACCCGAAAACAAAATATTTCTTCAATGTGTATGAACAAGCCAGATGACACTGACACAGATAAGCGAAAGGCGAAAGGCCGAAAGTAAAAGTTCTGTAAAAGCAGTTGAAGGTTGCACTATGATTGCAAATCCTCAAGAATCAGAAGAATCAAAAAAGCAACAAAATTTGCAAAATGCAATATAACAGCTGATAATAGATGCAAATGTGGCTAAAATATAACTCATCTGAGTATGCATAAAATCTGTATAACAACTACATTCTTCAACCGCCTCCTCAAACATCAGAATGTCGCGCAGTATTTACAACTAAAAAATGAAAAATCATACCTCAAAAAATGATAAGGGCAGTGGATGAGAAAGAACATTACTCACAATATAGCTCCTCATTTTGTCTATAGGCCATATGCTAAGAACCCAAGGCAATACCTTCCCGAGCGATATTGGTCACACGGAGAACAGCTTGGGCATTTAGAGGCGGAAGCTTTGACTGACAGAAATTTTCCCATGAAGGTATTTCGGATTCTTCAGAAGCAGTAGTTTGCATTAGCGGGTGGCACTTCTCAAACGCAGTTTGGAGTTCTAACAAGAGAACACGAGCAGCCTCCCTTGATTCAGGAAGCTGGTCACTCAGCTGTGTTGCAGCTATTTGGGTCAATTTGTCAAATCCATATGCTTTGATCCCATCCACTCCCTTCAAAATACACCGTAACATTAGAACACTTAGCGGATGCACGTGCCAAGACAGTTAGATTCAACAGACAACATCCAAGAGTTTCAATCAGATAGTCAATTCTATGTACAAAATTTAAAGTATCATCTCCCCTTACAACTTGAAGCTAAATTGCGGTCAAAATTACATCTGAGATGAAAAATTAAGTCAAGCGAAGATAATGATGATATTTAGCTACAAGTTACCCTTAGCAATGCTTCTTTTAACCAAAATATAAGAGCTGCACAGAAGCAAATATACTAGCGACTTCGTAACTTGCAGGCATGTCGCCATTAACAGCAATGCACTTTCACTTGAACACCTGAACTAATTTTTAATCAGTTCTCCAAGTAAATTAATCAGTTAGATATGTGCAGTAAAGTACTAGGTAAATCAATATGCAACAGTAAAACATGACACCGTGACTTTGTCTCCATCTCTAAACAACTTTTTGAGAAGGGACAGATATGTCAAATCACTAAACATGTTGGTGTACAATCTAAGTGTTACTACACAAATAATTCTGAGATAATAATACCACATACGAGTAGCTCTCGAAATCAAAAGAAGGTTGCACTATGATTCCAACACTGTTAGGACTTGACAGAGCTAAAAACAAAAAGAAAACATATTTCCACAAGTTCCTAATAAAATATCATAAAATGTTGACTGATGTTGGCAGTGAGGGATCTAGTGCATCCTATTTATCAAACCAAGTAAATAGGATTATCAAGTCACAGTGCTCACCAGTCTAGGAACACTTCGGCAGAAGTTTGTTGAAGTCTTGGCTCGAATCCGAGGATTCCTATGCTTGAGATGAGTTTCCAGCTTTGGCAACAATAGAAGGGGAGAAACTGAAGTAGTCATTGCTACAAGAGCTCTGTCGGCTGCCTCACATACAAATCTTTTGTCTTGAGAAGATTTTAGAAGAAGCTGAACTAGCTGAACATGATAGTTGGGAAAAACAGAAAACCACAGAGATTAGTACAGAAAAATACATCTATCAAGGGACGTGAAAAAATAAGAGTACAAGTGAGTAGCAAGATAATACCATAGGGTCCAGTGAATCGATTATATCATCACCATACGCACGGAAGATATCTGCAGATGTCATAATTGCAGTTTTGCAAACAGCACTTCTAGGGTTCTTTAAAGCTTTCACAATCAGGGGGATCACCTTCTCACTGCCATTTCGAAAGAATATATGAACAGTGTACATTAGATTTAATATGCTTTACACGAGGAGACAATTATCAGTTTCAACAACAATCCATCAAGTGGAAGAAATTCAGACTTACAGAATACTGAGCAGTTCCTCCTTGTGAAAGATAGAGAGGCGACGTACATCGTTTAGAGCATCACATACTGTAACCCAGTCTTTAGATTCTAGCCCATCAGTAACTCTCTGCAAATAAAGAAAAGTTAGGAAAGCGGAAATAAATATCAGGTTAAACCAGATTTCACTAAAAACACACTGTATTGGGCAAAATTCAAGAGATATGGCGAATCATCAGTAAGAGATATCAATAATTTGCAGCTACCTCAAGGCTGATTTTCATGTCATCAACATCATTCAAATTTTGAGACTCAACATATTCCACTTCAGCAGTTGCTGCCTCTGCTGTAGATTTCACACTTTCATCACCATTCACAGGAGTAATAACGATGGAATCACCATTTTCTATCTGTGTTACTGCAAGGTTTCCGTTCTCAGTTTGAGGCTTTGTGAAACTCCCTTTACTGGAGCTTTCATTCTTTCTCTCAGAATTAGATAATGCATTAAGATCCCTAAGAGCATTGTCTGACATCATTGCTGAAAGTAACAGAGCTGAGAAGAATGAAGATATACCAAAAAGATTTAGTATGGACATTCAACTGGAGAGGATATATGGACCAACTCTTAAATCACATAAAACAGTTAAAAGCTACTAATTCAAACATCGCTAAAGGGCACAATTTCAAAAGCATCAAAGTCCATAACTGAACACACCATAAGTTGCATTTCATGTGTCGCGCATTGGCACACAACTCGTAGGAATAACACATCCTTCCAAGCTATCGCAAGAGGAAGGAATTCAGCCATTGGGTATTCTATTCCCCTCAGAACCCATGGTTGTGACCTGCATTTAACTATGCTGCTTGGAAATAACTCCAGCGCAACTCAGAACAATCCAAAAGGCCAAACCATCACTAACTAAATAGGTTCCACCTCATTTACCACCAGACTGAAGATAATTCCATCAGTTCATGAAGCGAGAGTATATTATGAACTTGTATCACCAGGCTAATCCACTGACAGAGTGGAGGTCCCAAACGACACCCACCACTTAAGTTTTAGGGAACAGAAAAAAGTTCATTTACAAGCTTGGTGGAGTGAGACGTAACTTCCTTACTTATCCGAAAAAATTAGTATCTAACAGAACATCGTGTGCAAAAGCAACGAACTAAAGTGTGGTCCGACTGAACCATGTACTACAGTATGATCATTGCTTATGAACATTGGTTATCTGTGCCATGAACTTCTAGGGCATGACCTGCTCCAATTCCCATGTAGTACAGAAAAACAACAGAACGCCTAGGAAAGGGGAACAGATGGGAAATTTAAGTATGTATATTAACTAATATAAAGTTATATGTTACCCCAATTCCCCGATAGCATGCCACAAAGTAGATGCAAAACGACTATCTGCCAATGTTCAAATCAAGAAAAAAACCAATATCCCAGCATATTGTACAATATTGGCCCGATATCATTGCATATCATACAAAACTAGAAAATTGCCCACGCCCGAAGATACTACCCAAACAAAATAATAAACTCAAAATGAACTCTCAGATGTAACCTTAAATTGTGTGCAATACACAAATTTAACGTAGAACATAAGTGAAAAAAATGTTAGTCTCCCCTGTTCTCAGCAATCAGTAATATGTATAATGTATCAAATGTGCTAGCCTTCTTTCATCTTCCATGGATTCAGACTCTTAGGTCCATACTTAACATACAGCAGTACCTTGTCTCATTGGATGTCAAAACCAACGAACGAGTTGCTATGTCCAATAAGACTCAGTAATCAGTATACTGACTCTCGAAAGATTACTGTATAGCATGGCCACTAAAAGATCACTTATAAATATCCATGAGATTAAGAAAACACGTAGAATTCTCATTGCTTCACTAGATTCCCTGATAGCGTGGCCACAAAAAGTTACTGTATAAAACATCCATGAGTTAAAAGAAAACACAGAGAATAAAACTCCTACAGACGCCTAAACTCTAATGCAATGCATCAAAGCCCTAACTGACACCGTTCCGAAATTCCAGGAATCACAAGGAGGGGAAAGGATGGCCACCAAAAGTTTAGGGCAGATAAGGCTCTAGGGTTGAAGTTTCTATATTCCAACATTGTTATGACATGGAAACCAGATGCTTAGCGTTATTTACAACAACAAAGTCATCTGTTTTGACTGTATGACTAATCCACTTTAGCCATGTTACCTTAATTTTCCAAAGGTGATGACCAATGTCAAATAGAAAAATAGTAAACTCAGAAAGTATGTGGAACATGGATGTGCTGACCTGATGAAACACCATGTAAGCATGCAAAATAATTAGATCCAATGAACAGAGAACTGTGTTTTAGATACCCGTAGAATGGAAATACTAATTTTCTGATAAGAAGGCCATTTGAAAGCTGATCAAGTGAATATATCTGGCCCTAGGAGTACGAACTGAAAGAGTCAAATGCTTTCTACATATAGCATGTTATAGCACCCGCCAATACATCATTCATGTCTCCTAAGTCCTAACAAAAGTAGATATCCCACACTTGAGGAAGATATAAGAAAATAATTAAAATTGTAAAAATAAAACTAATGGTGATATAAACCAGAAATCATACATTATTTTCTCCAAAATAATGCACCGACGTCTCTTCAGAGGTAATGTACATGCAATCATTATGCTTCTGGTTCTAATCGACAAAGTGAAAATCCATTTTGAACTATTGCTACATGACTAATCCACTTAAAACTATGATATGCTTTCAAATGGCAGAATCACTAGTATCAAATACTCGATATGTCGAAGTATGTCAGACATGGCCGATATGTAGACTAGATGAAACACCGGCTTCAGTAATAACTAATAACCAGCTCGAGTCTATAACGAAAAAAGCACTAAATCTTGAAATAGCCCACCCCTGCAATGGTGAAGAAAGAGATTGTTTGACCAAATGACCAATAAAAACGGATACATAGCCAAATCACGAGTACTATGCACGATCCAGCACCCAACACATGGGTCATGTCTCCTAGCATTAATCAACCTCCCGAAGTCTAGAGTAGAAAATATGCAAAGCTAATATAATAGGAATGCCTCCAGAGATATAGCATAATTTATCCAGAATAGTTCATTCAGCAACATAATGTCTCCATTGCTGTACCATATGACTCCATCTACTTCTAATCGTAGTATTTGCCTCTATAGCCGTCTAATGCCACAAAGGCATCAGGCAAATATGTTCATAATTGATTTTTCTAAAGAGTGTCACAAAAGGGTCCAAAGTTGTAGATTCATTTGGTCATGCGCCATCCATCATCTCCTTTGACCTATGTCATAATCCTCCCTAATAATACCTAAATTCTTAGTATGGGAACTCAAAAGCAACACAAACACTTTCTCATGCCATCTCATAAATCACTTGGATCCAAATTGATATATGTTGCTAACAACCTTGAATGGACAACTAACTTTATCATTCTTTCCACTTTCAATTCCAATACTGTATAATAATATCCATGAGATGAAGAAAACACACAAAGAACAAAACTCCTCCTACATCTCAGATGATAATGCAGTGCATCAAAAAGCCCTAACTAACTACAAACCGCTCCGAAATTCAAGGAATCACGCCGAATTCTAAAAATGAATAATCAATCGCATGGAGATATGCAAAACAAAGCGCTCCGAAACTCTAAAAGATGAAGAATCAATCGCAAGGAAATAAGCAAAAACAAAGCAGAGATCTACCTGTGGAAGTCGATCGGCGAAGTTGAAAGTCGCTTATTCACCAGTTGGGAGATCTCACGGAACCGGTACTGAGATTGATCACTGATTGAGAAGTTGCAGCCGATGAAGAGAGAAGACAGTGAAAATGCGAGAGAGAGAGAGAGAGAGAGATGAAAATGGGGAGAGGAGGGAAGACGGAGCAGTGAGTGATATGGTACGCCGCTTTTTTTACCAGACCCTGGCCGGGAGGCACGGGTAAATGTGACGACGGAGCGGAGAAGATACGGAGACCGTAAATGCGATTTCATTACAGTTATACCCTTCCTTTTCTCATTAAATAACGTGGGTGCCACTGTGGGTTGAGACTTCAAATTTTCAACTTGACGGTCCAACACCTATCAGAAGGTCTAACTCCACATTGCTAGAATATGGTGGTTTGAAGTTAGATTCTCATTAAATTGGCGTATAAAGAACATCAAAATAGGACAAAAATATGTATGTTATACATCAAAATAGGAGAAGAATGTTCGCAAGTTCACGTATACTCTTGCTATTTTTACTTTGAGATGATTGTAGAGTCCGGACTCCGGACCAGTTTGTGCGCACATCAACTAAATTCTTCACAAAAATTCACGCATTATAACTGTCGTGGAGTTTGAACATGAGACCAAGACTCACCCACTAAGTCAATTCATTCATACTCGTATCCTTTAAATATAACTAAGAACCTTACACATTTATTCAGTTCGTCTTGCATAGTAATATTATGCTTTTAGATCAAGGTTTTCAACATTTCTGCACTTCTTTCTCATGGAATTTGTGAGTCAGGAAATTAGGCTTGTGGAGTACTTCAAATAGGGCGTTTACTAATAATTGCTTCAGTGTTCCTCACAAAAAAGAAGTATAATAATTGTTTCATTGTTGAATAATGCATTCATCTTACTTAGTGACAACCCGAAACTAATGAAATACTACCTATAAGATCTACTGCAAGAACATTTGTTGCCAATTAGTATCACAGAAGCATGAATTAATTGAGCTGTTCACATTTGATGGCAAGTTTAGTACCGCTCTGTCACAGCTCTTTCTTCCCAATTTGACTTTTGTCACTATTTACTGGGTCAATTTGATCCGGTGATTTGAATAGCCAACCGATGTAATTTTTTGATAATTTTTTTTGGTGTTGTAGAGTAAAAGTTGCTCTATAATATTGTGAAAAAATTATCAAAAAATCATATCATCTTGCTACCCAAATCACCCGGTCAAAATGACCTAGATACGAGTCAAAAAAGTCAAACGGGAAGAAAGAGCTGGGACGGACTGGTATACGATTGTTCAAAATTATTGTCACAATCATTGATGAGTGTATTGACAAAATCACAGTGATCTACTAGCATGTTAGCTACCACATGTACGTGCTGCAAGTATAACATTTGTGTGCCCTTATTAGTAGCAACAGCAGCACATGGTTTCCAGGTGATGGTGTGCCCATCATCCATCCCCATTCTCTAGGGTAAAAAAATCGTGTGCCCTTTTTGATGTTATGGGATGCAGCAATAGCTACTCTATGAATGTGAACGGAATAAATTTATGTTTTTGATATAAAAATTTTAAAAATCGCACCTGCAAAAAATAAGTTAACATAAGAAAAATCGGGCTTACTCGTAATGGAGAAGGTTAATATAAGTCTTGAGTTCCTTCAATTTTGAACTTCACAAATCTAGACAAATGCTCAAAGACAACTTACCGACGCAACTACACCTGAATTGTCTCAGCATCACCGTCCCATTTACCAGTCTTAGTTGGTAATGTCTCCCCAGTTGTTTTTTATGTCACGGGATGCTGCAACCGCTATTATTCAGGTGTATACTCAATAAACCTATGCTTTAATACAATAGCCAACAAAGCACACCGAAAAAATAAGACGGGCAGGAAAAAAAATCGAGCTGACAGGGTCGCTGCTCAAAAGGTCAATAGAGAGTCCTTGATCTCCTTAATTTTTGAACATGTGAACTCGAGAAAAACGCTCAAAAACTTTAAAAACCGACCAACTCAACTACATTTGAATTATCTCAGTATCCCCCCTTGATAATTGTGTCGTTGTGCTTGGGTTGTGATCTCTAAGCCACATGGATAGTTCAATGTCCAAATTAGAGTATGATCCTGAGATGGGGATCATCCAATGGACATAAGCATGGCGTACTCCTCATATTGGACCCGAGGTTTGAAACCAAAAACCTCCTCCAGATGACAGATGGGGTGATTCAAGTGAGATCCATTGTAGATCCAACTTTCGATACACGCTTGAGTCGGGGCGGTGTGGGGGAACCCCCGCAGCTCATCTCTTCTTGAGAATCCATATATCCCCTATGAGTGCAAGAGCAGCGGTTTCTCGAGCACAGATTTAGGTTTGGCCTCAGTGAAAAAAAAATGGAGCGCCTAACAAAACATCTTCACAGACCAAGATTTACGAGATTACCCTCTTTATTCTGGGATGATGGATGTATCGTACCATTCGAGCCATTTTCCATGCTTTTCTCAGAAGTCTGTTGAAAGCTGCAATGATAGGGTTTCACAAATCTTCCCTTCCTGAAAGAAAGAGTGTGCCTTGCTCATTTCGTAGAGACTATGAGACTGGATATAGCCGTAAGAAGAACGCTTGGTATAAATAACTCATTTCTTGGTCTTCAACACCTTTTGTCTCTGAGAACGCGACGAACAGTGCATTGATGTGTCTATTTATATATCTTCGACCTCTTTAACCTGATGGGAGTCTAAAAGGGGGTCTTAGTGTCTAGGATTGGGCAAGGAGGGTCTCGTAACATCTTCTTTCTTCTTCTCATCTAAGTTATTTCACAATGACTTGCCTTTGTAACGAAGAAGTGAAGAACAAGTACACTTGGAGAGTGCAGTACAACATAGAGTTGTATGCTTCGCTCGGGAAGGATGAATTGCTCCCGAAAATGAATTTAAGAATTCTCTTTCAATTGGATGGACTGTAGGCGTGGTGATTTACTTCAGGGGCAGGATCTCTAGTTCAAGTTCAGGATGGACTAATTGCACTAGGAGAAAGAATATAAGAAGCATATGATCCTTTATGCATGCTCCACTTGGCTCGTGGGGATATAGCTCAGTCGGTGGTGCCTTGCTCTTGCAATTGCTTCATTGCAATTATAGGATGGATACCTAATTTTCCATGCAGCAATGATAGCATCTTGTACACGGTGGCTCATTTTTTCTAAGTGATAAGGAATATGACCGAAACATGCCACTGAAATACTCTATTGAGATAAAGGGGTTGCAAGAATGTGGAGGAGGTAGGATGGAAGTTGGCCAAATCTAGTATGGGTTGTACATGTATGATAGTTGGAATCATTGGCTCTTCTAAGGTCCCCTCATATGGGATCGGTAGGAAGAGGATCAAGTTGGCCCTTGCGAACAACTTGTTGCACTATCCCCCGTCAAGCCTTTGAACAAAATGGGCAAAAGGAAAACCATGCACCAATCCCGTCACCTCACCCTGTAAGAACTACGAGATCACCTCAAGGACTCCTTTGTCATCCAATGGTCACTCATCAACAATAGAACACCTGCTCAAGAAGTAAAATACGTTTGTTTTTTTGCTATCAGGTTCGGTGGTAAGGGTCGGAGAAATAAGACCAATGAGTCTGGCGAAAGAGACGGAAAGCTCTTACGTTCCTCTAAATAAATCTTCATGAAACAATAAGAATCCTTAGTTAGACTGAGATTCCAATTCAGTCCCCCTTAAGCGAGATTGTGAGATGAGTTACCCTTTAAAGAGCACAATACGATGAAAGTTGTAAGCTGTCTTCGGGGGATTATTGTCTATCATTGGCCTCTACGGTAGATCAGTCGCGGGACCTGAGAGGCGCTGGTTTACCCTGCGGCATGGCAGTGGCTCGAGTTCGCCTATCTCCAACTCATGAACACCCATTTTTTTATTTTATTTGGCGGTTGAATATATGATTTATCATTCATGGACGTTGATAAGATCCTTCTATTTAGCAGCACATTATGATGGAATAGCCTTACAGTTAAGGGCAAGGTTCAAATGAGGGAATGCTTATGGTGGATACCTAGGCAACCAGAGACGAGGAAGGGTGTAGTAACTAGTAAGCGACAAAATACTTCGGGCAGTTGAAAATAAGCATAGGCACAGAGATTTCAAAATATGTTAACATTTCAAACTGGTGTTGAATCCATGGGCAGACAAGAGTCAACCTGACAAACTGAAACATCTTAATAGCTAGATGAAAAGAAAGACGAAACTATGAAAATGGGATTCTGGAAGAGAAATAGAAGTGTTGTGCAGCTGGATAGAGTAGTGGAGTGTTGCACCCTAGATGAGCTAGAGTCTAGTAGTCGAAAGCATCACTACCTTAGGCTCTGAGTAGCATGCGACGCGTGGACTAATGTGTGAATCAGCAATGACCACCTTGCAAGGCAAAATATTCTTGTGTGACCGTTAGTGAAGTAGTATCATGACGGACAGGTGAAAAGATGGCCCGTTGGGAAGTGAAATAGAACGTGAAATCATGGCCCGTTGGGAAGTGAAATAGAACGTGAAATCGTAAGCTTGGAAGGAGTTGTGGCTCCGACATTACATGCCTGTTGAAGAATAAGTCAGCGACTCATATGCAGTGGGTTGCTTAAGAGAACCACAGGAGTCGTAGCAAAAACGAGTCTTCATAGGACAATTGTCATTGTCTATGGACCCTAACATGGGTGGTTTATCCATGACCATTATGAAGCTTAGGTGAAACAATGTTGAGGTTCAAACAGACTAATGTTGAAGAATTTGCGAATGAGTTGTGATAAGGGGATGAAATGCCAGTCAATCTCATAGCTAGCTAGTTCTCTCTGGAAGGAGTCAAGGCGCATCAGTTGACTCGACATCTGGGATAAAGAACTGTTTCGGTGAGGACCGCAAAGACGGTACCAAATCGGGGCAAACTCTTATTACTATACTGTATATATGACCTCAAAATAACATGGGTCAAGGTCGGCCAATGAGACGACTAGGAATAAGTTCCATAGTCGAGGGAAAAATAACCCGGATAGTCATTGAATCTTTTCCTAACATTGCGGAGACAAGTATAGCTGTAGAAGGCTCTCTTAATATGAGAACTATAAATTCTTTTATAAACATAGAGACATGATATGATGTGCAATATTTCTCCAAATGAGGCGTGATATATTTCTCTAAACGAGAGAGACGAGGACTAAGTGGTATTGATATAACAACCAAATTCAATTTCAACTTTTTTAGGTGAAATCAAATTCAACTTTCATCTCAATCCCTTCAGAACAGAGAACAGCAGAGTAGATTTCTTCAACACTTATGAACAAGCCAGGGAGATTAACAAGGCAGAAGCAGAAGACGTCGCACGTAATGACCACGTCCACCTACCCAACTCAAAGGACAGACGAAAATGCAATACACAATTGTTGCAACCTGATAAAAGGCGCAACCGCGGCTAGAATATATCTCATCTGAACACCGATAAAATTTGCAGACCGGAAACATGCTTCAACCGCCTCCTCAAACATCAGAATGTCGTGCAGTATTTACAAGTAAAAAGATCACAAATCATACCTCAAAAAATGGAAAGGGCAGTGGATAAAGTAGAAAATTACTCACTACATAGCTCCTCATTTTGTCTATAGGTCATATGCTAAGAACCCAAGGCAATACCTTCGCGAGCAATATTGGTCACACGGAGAACAGCTTGAGCATTAAGCGGCGAGAGCTTTGACTGACAGAAATTTTCCCATGAAGGTGTTTCTGATTCTTCAGAAGCAGTAGTTTGCATTAGCATATTGGACTTCTCGAACGCAGTTTGGAGTTCTAACAAAAGAACACGAGCAGCCTCCCTTGATTCAGGAAGCTGGTCACTCAGCTGAGTTGCAGCTATTTGGGTCAATTTGTCGATTCCATATGTTTTGATCCCATCAACTCCCTTCAAAAGATGCCATAAAATCACGACATTTAGTAGATGCACACATAGAACAGTTAGAATCAACATACAATGTCAAAGGGTTTGGATCAGATAGTCAAATTATGTGCGCAAAAATTTCCAAGTTTTAGTTCTCACCAGTCTAGGAACACTTCGGCAGAAGCTTGTTGAAGTCTTGGCTCGAATCCGAGGATTCTTATGCTTGAGATGAGTTTGAAGCTTTGGCAACAATAGAAGGGGAGAAACTGAGGTAGTCATTGCAATTAGAGCCCTATCAGCTGCCTCACATACAAATCTTTTGTCTTGAGAAGATTTTAGAAGAAGCTGAACTAGCTGAATATGATAGTTGTGGGAAACAGAAAAACTGTAGAGATTAGTACAGAGAACATGCATCTATCAAGGCGTGTGAAGAAAAACAAATTAGTAACATGATAATACCACGGGGTCCAGAGAATCGATGATATCATCCCCATACGCACTGAAGATATCTGCAGATGTCATAATCGCAGTTTTGCAAACAGCACTTCTAGGGTTCTTTAAAGATTTCACAATCAGGGGGATCACCTTCTCACTGTCATTTCGAATTAATACAATGGACTGGATACATTAGATAGAATATACTTTATGCGAGGACACGATTATCAGTTTCAACAACGATCCATGCTTAGAATGTTCAGATGATAATCAAGTGGAAGACTTTCAGACTTACAGCAAACTGAGCAAATCTTCCTTGTGAAAGATAGAGAGGCGACGTACATCATTTAGAGCATCACATACTGCAACCCAGTCTTTAGATTCTAGTCCATCAGTAACTCTCTGTTTATAAAGAAAAAAAAAAAAAAGTGAACATAAACAAAATTTAGGAAAGAGTTAAACCAGGATTCACTAAGAAAAACATATCTTTACAAAATTCAAGAGATATTAATTCTCACTAGTAGATATCAATAATTTGTGGCTACCTCAAGGCTCAATTTCACATCATCAACATCATTCAAATTTTGAGAGTCAATATATTCCACTTCAGCAGTTGCTGCCTCAGCTGTAGATTTCACACTTTCATCACCATTCATAGGAGCATTGACGATGGAAACTCCATTTTCCATTTGCTTTACTGCAAGGTTTCCGTTCTCAATGTGTGGCTTTGTGACCGTCCCTTTAATGGAGCTTTCATTCTTTTTCTCAGAATTAGATAGTGTATTAAGATCCCTAAGAGCATTGTCTGACATCATTTCTAACAGACCTGAGAATGAGCAAAAACGAAAAAGATTTAGCATGAGCATCAAACTCGTGAGAATATATGGACTAAATCTTAAACAGCAAAAGAAGTTAACTTTGCTATATGCAACGATTTCAAAAGCAAGAAAAGTTCATACCAAATACACCATATCATCATGTCTCATGCATTGGTACACAACACGCAGAACTAGCAGGAATAATACATATCCTTCCAAGCTATCGCAAAAGGAGGAAATTAGGTGTTCTACTCCCCTCAGAAACCAAGGTTTCAGATATCAGAAATGCAGATCAATTACATGAAATGATGATCATGTACTTTCACACCGACCTCCCTCTAACTATGCTGCTTAGAAATAGCTCCAGCTCAGCTCTAGACAATACAAAAGGCTAACTCATCTCTAATTCCTCGAGTTCATGAAATGAGAGTATACTATGAACTTGTATCATGTAAGCTTTAGGGAGCAAAAGTAAGTTCATGTACATTCTCAAGAGGAGCGTGGTCAACCCAATGGAGTGACATGTAACTCCCTTACATTTACACCAGGGATGAACTAAAGTGTGCTTCAACTGCCATGGTCTGATGAACTCAAAAAGTAAAGCATGTGGAACATGACTGACGCCAATCTGATGAAACACCGTGTGAAGCATGTAAAATAAGTAGCTCCAATGAACAGAGAATTACTATTTATAGTACCCCTAGATTGGAAATCAAATACTGATTTTTTATAAGGCCATTAGAAAGCTGATCAAGTTAAATCTGTCTGGCACCAGGAGTATGAACTGAAAGAGTCAAAAGCTTTAAACAGAAGGCATGTCACAGTACCCGCCAATACGTCATTCACAACTAAATAGTAGAAAATTATTTAAAATAGTAAAGAGAATGGATACTAAAAACTACTGGTGATCTAAACCACTACTCGGGCCTTATTTCTCCAAGAGAACGCCCCCAACATCTTTAAGAGTGGAAGTACAAGCAAACATTATGCTTCCAGTTCTAAACAACAAAGTGATAATCCTTTTTGAACTATGTTACATTACTAATCCAATTCAGACTATGATACTTAAAGCTTTCCAATGTCAGAACCACCAGTATAAAATACGCAATATCTTGAAGTATGTGGGACATGGTATGCAGACTAGATAAAAGTAACACCGTTGAAGAAAAAACAAACAGCTTGAGGCTACGAAGGATACATAGGCCATGTCTCCTAGCATAAATAGATCTCCCCGTGTCTTGAGGAACATAGAGGAAATAGAAAAGATGAAGAGCCAAAATAATGTGATTACGTGGTTGATCTAAACCAGAAAGCTGGTATTATTTATCCAGAACAGTGCATTCAAATTTTCAACAACACATCTCTACCAACCTACGATATGATTCCATCTGCTTCTAATTGTAGCATTTACTTCTATAGGCTTGGTTTGGATGAGATAGATTATTGAATGAGTGGTTGTGGTGAGGAGAGAGAGAACATTACACATCATCTCAACTACTCATTCAATAATCCATCCAATAATTTATCTCTCCCAAACTAGGCCACCGTAACCTACTAATGCAACATAGGCATGTATGTTCATAAATTATTACTAGTATAAGGAATGTCATAAAGGGGTTCAAAAGTTGTCTGCCAATTTTAAGTTCGTGTACAAACTCAATAGGAGCTTGCTCAACCCAATGGAGTGAGATGTAACTCCCTGTCCCTTGTCTGACAAAATTAAAAGATAAAATACAGCATAGCATATACAACAGTGATGAACTAAGTGTGCTCCAACTGAACCATGTATCATCATATGACGTTTGGTTACCCTTGTCATGTACTTCTAGGGTATGACCTACCACAATCCACATATAGTGCCGATAAACTACAGAAATCCTTCGGAAGTGAAGCACACTGAATCAAGTAGGTTAGGTACATTCATAAATAAAAAGCTAGGCGTTCCCCACATTTCCTGATAGAATGCACAAAGTAGATGTTAAACCACTGTCCACCAATGTTTGAAACTTTGAATCCAAAAGAACATAATACGCACACACACACACACACACACACACACACACACACACACACACACACACACATATTGCATATTGTATAAGATTGGTTTGCTTCACGTGTTAGTTTTCTTTCATCTTCCATAGATTCGGACTCTTAGGTCCATTCTTAACATGCAGCGGTACCTGTGACTTCGATGTCACAACCACTGTACAACTTGTTGTGTCCAAATCAGACTTGGCATATGATCTCGAAAGATTGTACAATTTTGTACTGATTACAAGAGGAGGGTAAAGGATGGCTATGAAAGGTATAGGGCAGATACGGCTCGAGTTTTTAGGCACAAGAATAAGCCTCTTGTCCATAAAGAAAAAAGAATAAGCCTCTACTAAAATTCACCAGACTTGTTAAGCTTCTCACACCAGTATTTCTGTATGCAGAATGAAGTTTCGTTCAGCCAGTCAACGAATTTTCTTACATAAAGGGATCAAGTCTTTTCTATGAGGCAAAGTTTCGATATTTCATCATTGATATGACACAGAAACCAGATACTTCGCGTTCTTAGACAACAACGAAGTCATCTGTTTTTAACTACACTAGACGACTATTCCACTTCATCCATGTTACCTTAAAGTTCAAAATGTAATGAGCACCGGTGTCCAATGCTAAAACTTAATACACCGACCTGATGAAACACCGTGTAAGCAAGTAAAATAAATAGCTCCAATAAAGAGAGAGTTGTGTTAAAGTACCCATATTATGGAAATCAGATACCAATATTTTGGTAAGAAGACCGTTAGAGAGCTGATCAAGTGAATATGTCTGACACCAGGATACGAACTGAAAGAATAAAAAGCTCTATACTGAAGGTATGTTACAGCACTCGCCAATACATCATTCATGTCTCCTGACACAACTTGATATCCCACAGTTGAGGAAAAAAGCGAAGTTAAGAGAATAGATAATATGTCTAAACCAGAACTCAGGCATCGTCTCTCCAAAATAATGCATCAGCGCAATCACTGTGCCTTTGGTCCTAAACAATGAAGTGATAACCCATTTTGAACTATGGGTGAGTTTGGTATGACTTATCTGCAACTTAAGTTGACTTATAAATTTATGTCAAAAAAGTCTACGACAAATAAAGATGAATAAAAAAGTTAGGGGTGTTTGGTGAAAAAGATGTTTAAGTACAAAAGTTCAAAAAAAGCTTCAAAAACCTAACTTTTTCTAGACTCAATTTTAACACTATGGACTTATAAGTCGAGCTCAACCTTTTCAGCTTATAAGTCCATACCAAACACTTCTTATAAGTTAGCTTCAACTAATAATCTAAAACTGACTTATAAGTTGCTTTTTAGTCATACCGAATCTATATTTACATGACTAATCCATTCCAAACTAAGACAATTAAAGCTTTCAACTGTCAGAAGCACTAGTACCAACAACTCAATATCTTAAAGTACGTCGGACATGGCTGATAGGCAGACATGGCTGATAGGCAGACACGATGAAACACCATCTATCTGAGTAAAAAAGTTAAACAGCTTCAGTCTATGCATATCAACAAAAACACTTATTCTTTAATAAGTAGCCTACCACTGCAGTGGCCACAGACACTACCATCTCCTTTGACCTATGTCCTTGAATTCTTAGTGTTTGAACTCGGAAGCAACACATATGGCCTCTTATAAATCACTCACTACATCCAAATTGATATATGCTGTTACCTTTAAGGGACAACTACCTTTAAGAGGATTCAGAGAGCCTCAACTCAGATGTTAATACTCCAAGTCAAAGCCCTAATTGTACCATTTCCATCAAAAGTCCAACAATGACAAAACTCTAAATATTAGCTTCTTTTCAAACAGTTTTTAACCAAGACTGCAACTAGTTACAGGAGATGAAGAATCAATCGCAATGAAATGAGCAAAACAAAAGCAGAGATCTATCTACCTGTGGGAGACGAACAAAACCCGATCAAGCTTGCTTAATCACCAGTTTTGCGGAGATCTCAAAGATGAAGCACAAACCCTAGACTTCAATCTAGCACAAACTCCGCATTTCACGGAACCGGTGCAGAGAAATCGATCAGTGATTGAGAGATTTCAGTCGATGCAGAGAGAGTGAGAGAGAGTCAAATTGCTTTCTGAGGTCTCTCGTGTCTGTATTTGTACTGCTTGGCATTTACTTCAGCAGATTCAAGAGAATCACGAGAGAGAGAGAGAGAGTTGAAGCCGGCGAGAGGACGATGACCGCGGTCATAAATCCAATTTAATGACAGTTATACCCTGCCTTGTCTCATAAAATGACGTGGATGCCATCGGGTGTTGAAACTTCAAAATTTGAACATGACGCTCCAACAACGCCCAAATTTTGGTCACACTTTCAAAAAAAATCATGTTTGGTAACCGTTTAAAAACAATTAACAAACACATTGAGAGCTCGTTTGTTATCTGTGTAACAACAGAAAAACAGCTACTGTAAAATAAATATGCTGAAAAAACATGTTTAAAAACGGTCTGAATAATTGTGCATGTACTGGGAAAGATGTTTTTAAAAAAGATTTCTCAAAAAAAAAGTTCAAAAAAAAACACAGTGTGACAGTGTTATTAATTTCTAATAATAATTTATTATATTGTCCTCATAGAAAACAAATATCGACAAACTTAAATGGATCTCTTTGTATACGTTTTCTAACGATCTCCATAGTAATTCATCCAAATTGATAGATTACATATGATAATACACTTCAAAGTCTAAATGACATCACCGATTTTACAAGAAGTTAACAAGAGGTTAAGAAAGAAATAACAAGCAAAGTGAAAGTTCTGAATATAACCCAGTGTGATGCATATGCACCACAAATAACATTTAATGTGACACAGCAAAAGACATATCAACATTTAAGTGATAAAAAGACAGTACATGTCAAAAGTCCATCCAGAAGAATTGATTATAGTGAGGACAGAAAAGTCTTAAGCATCATCTGTCCCAGTAAAGGCATCTCCAACCCCAGGGGGGGGGGGGGGGGGGGAAGAGGGGGAGAATGAGAAAAATCGTATTTCATGTCCAACCCCATGAGGGGAGGGGGAGAGGGTGCTATGGGAATAAATGTTGTCTTGGATGTAGAATGGTTGAGGGGATTTCCTCTCCTCCCCCTCCCTATATAGTGTGGTTAATTAATTTAATATTTCACAATATTAATTAGTCTTAATAATATTGTATGATTATATTATGTATTTTTATTATGATTAATAAACTTTAATTTTTTATTATTTATAAAAATTAATAATATATTCACGATTGTTGAAAAATATATTTACGAAAAGTCATCGTTATCTTATTTTGTTGAAAATTTAATAATTCCTATTTTTTATACATTTAACAATTATAATTATTAAATAATTAAAAAACACAGTTAAAAAAAAAAGCGTCAAATTTATTGAATCATGACGATGCAAAATATATTATTTA
Source organism: Linanthus parryae (assembly GCA_023055425.1). Lineage (NCBI taxonomy): Eukaryota > Viridiplantae > Streptophyta > Magnoliopsida > Ericales > Polemoniaceae > Linanthus > Linanthus parryae. The sequence continues at coordinate 1,052,235 of JALGPY010000012.1, forward strand.
TATACAAAGCAAACCGATAACAATAAAAATACATAATATAACTCACCACATGATACGAAAATGTGTTAATCTTTTCATAAAATTGCAGATTTTCTTAACACTGTAATTTTATGAAAATATTAACAATTTTTTGTATCATATCACTAGTTAAACTAGTCGGTTAAAATGACCTCCCTAAAGTCAACTAAGAATATTCTGGAGAAACTCATCAAGTAATTTTTATTTTTTTCAATCTATTTTTAGACTTACCTGTGTACAATCTATTTTTATTTTTAAAATAAATATAAAACTCCATTACGTAGTCATAAATTTTTTTTTTAGACTTACCTGTTTATCATCTATTAAGTTTGCAGGGGCTTTTAAACTATCTAACGCTTGAGTTAGCACCAATTTATCTGCGTAGTCATAATTTAAAAAGGTTTTAAAACACAAATACTTCCCAAATAGGCACTTAATGTCGTTATCATTTGGTAATGAGTAATTAATCAGGTCATTAATGGGCCCTCGTGGTCGAATGCTTCTGCCGACGGGTTTCTTTTTAATACTAGTATATCATGTCGAATACCAGTCTGTCCCGTCTCTTTGTTCTCATTTAACTTTTTTGACTCGTATCTGGGTCATTTTGACCGGTGATTTGGATAGCAAAATAATAAGATTTTTTAATAATTTTTTCACCATATTATAGAGCAACTTTTACTCTACAACACCATGAAAAAAATATCAAAAAATTACATCGGTTTGTTATTCAAATCACCGGGTCAAACTGACCCAGTGAATAGTGACAAAAATAAAATAGGGAACAAAGAGACGGGACAGACTGGTAGTCAAGTAATGAAGGTTTGACTAAGCGTTGTATTAATTCTGTCCAAATCATTGATTCATTCGGTTTTTTGGATGCTTTTGGGACTGACTACATCAATTTGATTGTAGGTGTCTTTTTTTATGAGGTTAAAATTTCATTCATTAATCAACTTGTATAGTTTACATCAACATTAAGCAATTCTCGAAACCACATTGGTCAAACTTCTAGCCATTGTTCATAAACTAACTGACGTTTAGCTCTAGTGGCTAAGTGATGTGCAACTTGATTGGTAGCGCGAGGAATCCAATTGATAGTTACGGCTTTAAAGCTGGATAATACCTTCATGATGTCTGTGATAGCATCTCCATTGAGTGATAGGTATGTAACTGTCTCTCCTTCATTGTGTTTTCTCAGATCGTTCAGGAGTAATTTAGCATCGCCTTCATTATCACATGTGGAAGCCCCAGTTCATATGCCATCTGAAGACCAGAAAGCAGCGCAAAGGATTCTGCATCTCGAGGAGAATCACCTCCTATCTCTGCGCAAATTTGAGCACCCAAAAGCCTACTGTCTCCATTTCTAATGACTACTCCGCCTCCACTGTCTCTGGTCTGGTGATCTAAAGATCCATCAAGTTAATTTTGCTAAAACCTTGAGAAGGCGTCGTCCATTGCTGCTGGTGTTAAGACAAACCACCTCACGAACGAAGAACGAATAAAAGAAGAACACGGGATTTCACGTGATTCGCTAACGAAGAAATTCGCTAACTACGTCCACGACGAAAAGGCACCCTTTATTCACTTAAGAGGAACAATTACACTCTTATTTGCATATCTAGTAGAGAGCCTACTAGCTCCTTTATATAGTACTAGTGAGGAGGTGAGAATCACCTCACTTGTAAATGTGTGACAAATACACTCCACCGCCCCACTTTGTTTCCTTAGCTACCCTACTGCCTTTGACCATAATTCATACCCTTGGTCCAATTTGTTTTCACCGCCTTTGACTTTCACAATTCAAGGCACCTCAACAAATCTCCACCTTGACTTGAATTCTCCATCAACAGCAGCTGCTCCTCTTCTCGTAAATAAAGCTACGTCTTCTCCGCACCCAATGTCTCTTGTCACAGAGACTCACTGGACCCCACCGGGTCCGACATGCCCCTAAGGGCCTCACTGGCTCAAGATGTTGAGCAATTCCAGACAATGCTGGAACTTTCTCTTCGGAATCGGCTTGGTGAACATATCCGCGGGGGTTTCAGCTGTCCCCACCTTCTTCACCCTGATCCTGCTCTCGTTTCTCAGAAAATGATACCTGACGTCGATATGCTTGGTACTTTCATGATGAACATGGTCCTTAGTCAAGCAAATCGCACTCAAGCTATCACAGCAGACGATCGCCTGATCTTGAAGTAGCCCTAGATCATTGACCATTCCCTTAAGCCTAATTTCCTCCTTCGCTGCTTTCGTTAGAGCCATGTACTCCGCCTCCGTGGTGGAAAAAGTCACCGTCGGCTGTAGCGTCGCCTTCCAACTCACAACAGATGCTCCCAGAGCAAATACATTGCCCGTCATTGATCTTCTACTATCAATATCCCCTGCATAGTCCGCGTCCGAGAACCCAACTACCAAGATGTTTTCACTAGCCCCATAACTGTTGGAATAGGTGCCCTAGAGGCAATATATATTTAGTATGAACAATTTTATTGGCTAGAATATTCATTTATTATATATTGTGATATTTTATATAATGAAGTCCTTAGATACAATGTGTTGTTTATCTTAAATATCCCTAGTCCATTATATTGATTAATACGACGATCAAATATAGACTAGTATGTGTGTAGATTGATATGGAGATATCAAGTCTAACACATGGGTATGCATTAGGGGTAATGGCATACTGGATTGACCCACAACGAGAAGGATACATTAGACTATGTTAAAGTCACAATCGCTTCTCGTAGCGTTAGTATAATTGCAATCCTTAAACTTGAAGTCACTAGATACTCTAGTTGTGAAATATTGTGCTTTGATGTTATCAAACGTTACACCGTAACTGGGGAATCATAAATGTAGTTATCGGGCATGATAGGAAGCAAGCTTAGAGATCGTAGTGATGTAGAGAGGATTTGTCCCTCCCACATAATGGGAGTAAATATCCACGGCCACTCGAGGGATGAGGCTTATTGAATGTCTGTTCAGACTAAGATAAATCAATATGGAGATATTGATGTTATTTGCTTGCATAAGAAATAATCTCAGGATCGAGGAACTATGGATTGGATATACGAGTATGACTATTTATGTCTCGTGTCCGATCCGGATATGGAGACAAAGGGATAGTGCAATATGAGATATTGGGCACAAAGGTTTGTCGGGATCACTGACTTATTTCTATTAGTTGGGTTGCATGGATGTGTTGCTAGACACCGCTCCATGTTAGTAATTAGTTACTACTAACTAAGTAGAAACCTATGGGGTCACACGTCAAATAGAGTGGAATTAGATTTTAGATTAATTAATATGATTAATTAATAAGAATGATCATTTTGCAATACCTTGCAAACTTAGTAGGACTAATATGCAAGGAAGGGACTAATCCAAGTTTATGTAGAACTAGGAAGGACCTTTATGTAGTTAACAAGGAGTTGTTGGATTATATAAAGGAGGCTCTAGCTTCCTTCCCACAAATGATATTAGACATAACACAAGTGAGTGGGAGAGAAAGCAAGAGAGAGAGCTAAAACACAAAGGGGCCGAACCCCCTTTGCGTCCGCCCCTTCCCGTCGGCAAAAGAGAGGGCCGGAACCCCTCTCTCCCTCCTTGGTTGCTTGATTCCTTCTTCCCTCTTCCTCCGGTCCAAGCTAGCACTTGAGAAGAAAGAATCTAGATCTCACCTCTAGATGTGGATCAACCGTAGAGACGAGGACAATATTCTTCGTGTGATCTCCCGAACCAAAAGGTAGACAACTACTATGTCCCTTATCATGTTATGATGTCTCTTCCTGTGATCCTTGGTGGGCTTTGAGTAGGAATTAAATTTTTGTTATTCCGCTGCGTTACCTACGTCAAAACAAAACAGTGGTATCAGAGCCACATGTCGTAGTGCATAGCATGAGTTTATGTGTTACGATTTCAGTTTATACACCTTTATATTCATATTACGCAAAAACTGAAATTAATTGGCATAGTAGATGCAAAGTTGAATTTGATTCAACATAAACAAGATCTAATTTAACATTGGATGTTAGAATTGGTGAGTTTAATCACATAGGATGTGAATTATTGAGTTCTTAAAAATTAGGGTTCATGGGCACATAGTTGAAAATGACTTTTTCAATTATGGAAACACTTTTATGGAAATATCCATAAGAAAACAACCATGCTTGGGCAACAAGGAAGGAAGGGAAGGAGACTAGGGGCCGAAACCCTAGTCGTCCGCCCCTCCACCTTGCGCGCCAAGCAAGGGTCGCGGGTCACTAGGGCGGCCAGAAAAAGCAAACTTGATATAACTATGTGCAAACTTGTTTATACTCAACCATAGATCCAATTAACTAGGCTGAGATGGGAAGAAGCATCTTAGAGGTACATTATAGAGACATACCCAGATTGAAATCCTAGGAGCTCGAACATCTTCAAGAGTTAACAACGATCCACCCAGTAACGCGCCGCGGGCAGAGTATAAACTACTCAGAGAAGCTCCTTTATATGAAAATGGACCACGTAGAGATTTTCAAGATTTGCAATCCTATTTTTGAACTGGATCGTAAGTTTAGATAGAAAAAATAATAAAACCACTTTGTTAAAAATCCAAGCTTATGTTGACCTAAGTGGAGGACCTTGCACGGATTAGCACTCTCGATCTTTATAAATGATCCACATATTTAATGATTGGTATTCTATTGATTTCATTTTAGTTTTCAGTGGGGGTGGGGTTAGCTTCCCATGAAAGAGTGAATGATTTCTTTAATAAAAAAAGTGTTTAGAGGTGTGCCCAAGTTTCTTTGGTTTCCAGTGGGGGTGGGTTACTATTTTAAAAGTGTTTGGTAACAGAGTCAATTTTCAATTCATTCTTTTCGTTAAATTCTTTCTTTTTCGGTAGAGCAACCACTGTCTCTCTCATCTCATTTTTTCTTCGCGTGTTATGAGTTTGAACCAACTTTCTAAACTAATTTTCCATAAAATTTCTTTCCAAGAGATATCAAGATCTTATTTCCTCAACTAAAAAATTATCCAATTGTTGTTGCTGGAACAAGCCAATAAGGTCAAATATTTTATCGTACAAACAAAAACTTTACGGCGACTACGTCTTCTCTCGTTGTCAAGCAACAATTCAACTCAAGCTCATTAATTTCTGGTGACAAAAATCAGTAATAGATATGTTAAAATTAACTCATATTATAATTATGTTTGTACATGAGAATGTTAGTACAAAATTCCTACAATACTTTAGTGATTTATGTTGGCATAAACTTTTCAAGTAACGCATGAATTGGGGGTTTGTTGAATGGAAATGGCATAATGATCTGTCACCCTCCTCGGCGGCGGCGACTTCGACGTAGTATAAAACTACGAAAAAAACACAAAGTCAGCTACAAAGAGTGGATGTCCCCGTGTTACCTTCAGCATGGGTATAGAACTAATTGAAGGAATTAATTTCGCAAAAGTTAATTTTGAGATCTGGTTCAAGCTCATAGCAGATAAAGAACATCAACGGTTAACGAATGTCTCCGATCAAACTATGTAGAATTTTCGTTAGTTAAAATTAGGAATACTGCTCCCACGCGGTCGAGTCTTTCACCCTCTCTTTTGACTCGAGCTGGTCTACGAACACATTCTCATTGATCAATACTCTAGAAAACTCATTCCCCCTCTCAGTCTCGTATTTGGTTAGGGTGTGAGAAGTGGAATGAGCTGCCTAACAAAGGTAAACATTTATGCTCTTATCATTGAGATTTATTCTCCTATATTTATTTCCATGAATTAGCGCTAAACAAAGAACAACAATAAGCGGACACTGCTATGCGTCTTTCTTCACCCTGTTATACGAGAAAGTATTCATTGGGGCTTGCCCCACCACTGTGGCATGCCTGCGTGGTGGGGCGCGCCATTCACCTTCTGACAAGCATGCAAAATTTGGTGGGTTCCATTTGACTAATGCATATTTGTCAGAAGGTGAATGGCGCGCCCCACCACGCAGGCATGCCATAGTGATGGGGCAAGCCCCAATGAATACTTTCTCCTGTTATACATTTTTCGTTCGTAAGATCTTTTTTGAGAATTACGTTATATATAACCTGATTTGAAACCAAGACCTCATGCATGACATTCAAGCGCTCTACCACTGAGCTAGCACCCACTTGGGTTGTTAAGATTGAGATCCACCTAGGCGAACCTACTCCTTTACCATTTCACGAACCCACTCGTGGAGAGTGGGGTGGACCAAGTCCTGCCCTTCCTTATATACTCTGCTTTCCGAGTCCCCTTCAACTTCAAGCCCTCTCCTTCTCTCTCTCTGGTTGTTCGAAACTGCACGAAGCTAGCTTTCTCTAGCTCTTCGAGTCTTCACTCCGATGAGTGTGATCCATCGTCGTCACACAAGATCCGTTGAATCTCGGAGTGAAACACAGACGAACTCGGATATCGACTCACCATGGAACTCGCCGACTCGGTTTCTGCCGAATCAGAATAGCAAAATCCAAACTCTATTCCCCGAACCCTAGGCCGATCAATTTTGAGGTATGGCCGCTTCACTCAGCTACTATTGAAATTCACACCGCCCAGGGCAAATCTGTCTGCATTGGAGAGCTATACTTGTTGCAATCAATCGTAATCAATGAATGTGATAGTACTAGTTATGAACAAGTCATCTGTGAAACTTTACATTAATAATGTCGCTAGCTATTCAAGTCTAACAGCTTCAATGGTACCTTATTTCTGCTAACAGAAGGTCAAATGAGGAACACAACACCAGTAAAAACTTGTGTGGTTGAACACCCAATATGGAAAAACTGAAAGACACTATGAAGAGGTTGTCATACCCGAACTGATGCTCAACCCATACAAAAGTTCTTCGATCGTTTAAGACAATTTATCAAAATACTTGTAAGTTGTTTTTCTGATTGATTGGAGGAGGGTGTATAGGGAAAAGCAAACTTGTTCAAGAAAACCAAGTTTATTTCCAGGGAAATGGCACTACGTATGTTCTTAAAAAAAATGGGAAAAATTCTGTATAGTCAAAAGACTATGAGGAGGTAGCAGATTAAATTAAATCCCGAATAACGCAGCAATGGGTAATCACCAATTGGGAAAATGAATCTTAGAAATGAAGAGGCTGGCACAAACAAGAAGAAGAAAAGAAATTAACCCCATCTCTCACATTCCTCAGATTTCTCTCAGTTTTCTCAGATACAAATCAAACCTCTCTTGTCCTTCAGATTTCTCATATTTTGTAATATACAAACCTCTTATGCTTCTCCTCTCTCTCTAGTGGTGTGCACCTCGTAGCTACAATGTTCTCCGTCTTTTGTAATTTTGAGGAAAGAGTTAGTTGTTCTTTAATCTGATGGTTACATTGATTAGCAACTGTTCTGCTTTTGAAGATTGATGGTGTATTAATTTGGTATATTAATATTTTGTCGAATGGGAATCTAGTTTACACCGGAACATGGTAATATATGGCATTTATTTAGTTTACGTTGGAGTAAATCCATGATGTAAAAATGTTCATAATTCTCCTTCCCCCCGCCGTTTTGGCGTCTTCCTGTTTTTCAAAATTGGAGTTTTGTCATCTCTTCTTCGTCCATGCTTCTTAATAATAGCTGTCATGTAACTGAATCGCAAGTGTTCGATACCATTGTAGCAAATGCCTACAGTTTGATTGAACTTCACTAAAAAATCGAGCAATTCTACTGCTGCTTCTTTCGACAATGTTAAAAGATTGCCTTCGCTTCTAACTCTCACTGCAATGTGTCTAATGTTTTTGTGTTAGATTTCCTAATTTCTAGTTCACTCTCCTGTAAATATGCCCTTGCCTCTCTTCACTGTTCTAGATAAAATACTTGGTTTTGGTAGCTATTTTCAAGCTAAGTCTTGAAGGTCCTTAGAAGTCCAATCACATTGTACTAGGAGGAAGAAAGAATTACCTTGCTTGACTACTTGTTTATCTCTGTGGCTGATTGTCGTAGACATATATATAGGACACCAATATGCCAACAAAATGAATGTACCCCGAGGATATCGCAGAGAAAAAGAAGACAAAAATAGAATGCACTTCCTCCGCCCCCTCTCTTTCGTGCTTTCCTTTCCAGTAAGTGTTTTTGTTGTTAAATGATTTCCCTTAACCTACTCCCACCGTGTAACCCTACCCAATCCACCAACTACCCCATTATCACATACCCTATCCCCCATTACTCATGAGAGAGAGAGAGAGACGCTAATGCCCTTGAGGGGAACCAGAGGAAGAGATCCTGAGCGGAAACACGGGACAAATCATCGATCTCGCCGTGATCGATTGTGCCGGAGATAAAATTGTTAGGGTGAGCCAAACAGCCCCGCAGGTACCGCCTAACCGCTGGCGTAGACATCTTAAATTTACTTAACACAACAATCAGTTATCACACATCAGCATGCGACACCAAATACACAGTCCACATGATTTATCAATTACCAGAAAATAGTCAGATAGCTATAAAGCTTAAAATCACACAAGCAGCATATACAGAAATAAATACACCATAACTGCTGAAAATTTAGAGATAAGATTTCCCCTACCTCCTCCGAAAGCCGATAAGGAAGTTGAATTTGACAAACTCGTGAAATTAATGAAGCTAAACAAAGCAGTTGTCTTGAACTTGGCGTTACAAGACTGACCCAGCGGAATTTCGAGTTTGCCGGTCATTTGGTCGATGGTGAAATTGAAGATTGATATGTTCTTTGAGGTGAAGATGGTTGAATCAGGCAACAGAGTGATGAGAGAGACAACGATGGCGAAGGGGTTCCGAAGATTAGAAAAACCCATTTCAGGAGAGTGGGCAAGAATTGGGGTGGGGGGGGGGGGCTTCCACGGTCGACCCCGTAGGTCTCTCTCTCTCTCTCTCTCTCTCTCTCTCTCTCTCTCTCTCTCTCTCTCTCTTCACCACCCCATTTCACTTGTACTAGCTTGTTTATCATTGAAGGTGGAGGAGTTGGTGACGGTGGATGGCTTGGAGTGTAATCTTCACCTGTTATGTTAATATAGGACTATAGGGATACTCAAAAAACGTTGGAGAGAGTCTGTAATATATCTAATGTTTTCTTGATTGCTGAACTTACCATTGTGTGAAGCAATGATTATTTTCTCATTTGTTTTGGTTATTCTGTAATTATTTTGAATATTTATACTGATTGCTTACGTTCAGTGCTTCCTGGCAAAATTTATATCTGCAACATAGTTTAGAGAGACTGAAATTCATTTCATGATTGTTCCTCAGTCGTCTTTTGAGATCTTGGGTGTGCTACTGTTGTTTTCTGAGGGATGGGACTCCGAGTGATAAATTATCCCTCAGCTAATTGAGGAGACTCCAGGAAGGGATACCATTGTTTGACAAATCTGCGATGGGAAGTTACGCCTTCCCCAGGGAGATCCATTTTCTCGTTGCTTCCTTCTGATCTTGTTGGCGATGTTCTTCAGGTACTTGTGTTTCAGTTTTAAGCTTATTAAAATAAAGGTTACTAATGTCATATGGATTCCGTTTTGTAACTTTTTTATTTTATCCTGGTACAGGATCAGCTTTTTCTTGTCAAATCAATGACTTGAATTGGCAATATTTGGCTTGGAGGTATATTCTGGCTGTGCCATCCATCGATTGAAGTTGTGGATCTCAGAGAGTAGCCATTAACATGCGTGGTGATGTGTTCTGCTGTTTACCTGGTGATGGATCTGATGTGAATATGCTCGGTGGTGCACTTACTAGAGTGGGTTGTGATGGAAGGAGACGCTTCGGTAAGATCTTTTCCAAGTCCCTTTTATCTTGGTGGCTTACCAGGGTAATAGTTTATATTTACTTGCTGTTATAGGTGAGTACTTTTAAGGTACCTACACATAGTATGAACAGTATATACAGAGAGCGACCCATTCTTTTTCTTTCTCATTTATAAAGCTGGGGCTCTGTTTGGACGTTGACTTGAAAGTGCAATTCTGAACTGTTTTACCTCAATTATATGCTTCTCTTCTTCATACAAGTGAAGAAAGTTCGGTCTTTGTAGTGATTCCGTATTATGTGTTTAAAAGTTAGGAAAAAAACATGACTTAGTAGATCTGCAAAGATAGTTGGTGTCCAGCACATATTAAATTCTGTAGGTCTCCTGTTTCAGTAAACAACTTCTTAAATTGTGGCTTGGTTTGTGTGGAAAATGCGTGAATTGGGGTTGTTGGCGGGTTTGATTAGTAGGTTGTGACGGTTGTATTGAAGATTGTTAGTGGTGTTTGTTGGTTGAAATGGGAGGACTGAAGAACAACAAGAAGATGAAGATGATGAACAAGAAACAAATTGAGAGGAATGATAGGCAAAGTTGTCCAAAAAAGTGGTTTTAGATGGGTACCCACCCACTAACTAACGGACCTAGAAAGATTGAGTGAAGAATTTGACGAAACAATTGGGGTCTGAGAAAGGGAAGGAGAGAGAGAGTTCCTTTGACTTCCTTTGACGTAGAAAGATTGACTGAAGAATTTGGATAGTCAAGACTTCCTTTGAGTTGGAAAGCTTGATTGAAGAATTTGGGTAGGCAAAGACTTCTCTTTTATAATGGGAAGATAACCATTTGGAAAGCCTAAATTGAATAGTCGCAACTATTCAAGTTTTTAACACAGCTAAGACTACATTTTAAATTCGGTTCTATTTTGAATAGTAACAAATATTTGGGTATGGTGAAACATCCGATTGAAAATGCACACCATGCCCACCTCCTCTCAACGTTTGCTTTCGAGGGCCTTAGAGCTGCTATAGGTAGAGCAGCATCCATATCCAGCAAACTATGAGTTCCTTTATAAGCACAACATCCTTTTTTACTACTGGTTCGATTGCCGCCTTTGGAGTGGAAAAACAGTTCCGGTCAATAAATCTTCATGATCGAGGCGTGAGGCAACCTTATCTTTCAGATCAAGTACTGCTTCGGTGCTGCACATAGCCGACTAAGAGTACTTCTTTCAAGAGAAGTATCAGAAATAGAAGCAACCTATTTGCTTCCCTTTGGATCTTCGTTAGACAATTGTGAGTCTCTTCTAGGGGCGGCTAGGTGCATATAAGGGTCATTAAGATAAAAGATTCTGATTCAGTACACTCTACCTCCCCCGATTCTATATAACCTATTTCCTGCAAGTGTTTTCCGAGAGAATCATTTGTCTTAAACCTGGAACATATCGCTTTCAAATAAGGTCGACAATGTAAAACATAATTTTTGGGGTTTTTTCATCCAACTCGGGATGAAGATTACCCCTCGGTGATGCATGAACATTGTCGATCTCACTAATGTATTTAACCCCATCGCTTCCCGATCCCATCAACCCGAGACATTTTGAACGTCAGTGACCTTTTTCTTCTTGGAAAACTCGTGGAGCTAACTTGCGAAGGGAATCACTGTGGCCATCTACTTTATTTGAAGTTGAAAAAGTTCTGTGACATGAAAGGCAGTAGTGCTTAGTTGGTCCAATAAGTTTCCAGCAGCTGCTCCAGATTTTCTTCCAGTACATAGTTTTACCCTTCTTTCCTGCTTCTCCGAGAAGTCAACTGATTCTGGGACATGCTGTGGACTGAATTCATTCTCAAGGAAACTAAACGCCTTCGTATCCTGGGGTTGAGAAAATAATCTGTTTTCCCTATTTGTTGGCGCTTAAGAATCCATTTCACGATCACCCTTACTTTGCTTCTTAAATTGTTTAGCATCCTTAATTATTACGCCCGCTTTCATAATCGAGTCTTTCAGTTTTTGGGTTATCGTTTCTCAAATGTTCCAAAATCTGAGAGATAATGATCCCATTGAAGGAAACTGAAAGAGTCTCAATTTTGAGCTTGGGCCTCATAATTGAGGATTTTAAACAATCCGAAAAATAAGGTAAGAGTAATCGTGAAATGGCTTTTTCTGGACCGACAAATAAGGAAAACAGATTTTATTCTCAACCCTGGGATACAAAGGTGTATAGTTTTCTTGATAATGAATTCGGTTCACGGTTTGTCCCAGAATCAGTTGGCTTCCAAAGCGAAGAAGCAGGAAAAGGTAAAACTCCATGCTGGAAAATATTTCATCAGGTGCAATCGTTGGGAAATTGTTTGGACCTCTAGGGACCATTGCTTTGCATGCCACGTTAACCTTTTCAACTTCAGCTAAGCTAGATGGCCGTGATTCCTTAGCAAGTTAGCTCCACGTGTTTCCGAGAAGTAAAAGGTGACTAGGTTCCATATGTCAAGGTTTTGATGGGATCGGGAAGCGACGAGGTTAAACACACTAGTTATATGTAATAATCTCCCAAAATTATGTTTTAGATTGTCCACTTGTCTTGGAAGCGATCTGTGCCCGGTTTAAGACAAATGATTCACTGCAGGAAATAGGTTGTAAATCGGGAAGAAGATTGTTGAATCCGAGTTTTTTTTATCTAAATGATCTTGCTTTGTACCTAGCCGCCTCTAGAAGGGAATCACTATTTGTAATGAAGATCCCTAGAGAAGCAAATCGGTTGCTTATAATTTTGATACTTCTCTCTTGAGAGAAACACTCTTAGTGGACTACTTGCAGCATGGGTCTAATAAAGCAGTACTCGAGCAAAAGATAAAGTTGCCTCACGTCTCAATTATGAAATTTAGTGACTGGAAACTATTATACCATTCCAAAGGCGTCAGCTGAGCCAGTAGTAGCACATGGTTGTAGATATAAAGGAACTCAAGGTCAATTTACTGGATATGGATGCTGTTCTGCCTGAAGGTAGCTCTGAGGTCCTCGAAAGCAAATGTTGAAAGGTGGGCATAGCGTGCTTTCCTGAAATCTGTGAAGAACATTAATGAGGTTAGTTTTGTCATTATTTGTGCGTGTTTTCCTAGTCACTTCCACTTACTGATATTGTTGCAGTTCTAGTTGTAACAAAGGTCACAAGTTTTTCTTTGTTGGTTTTATCCCTCTTAGATTCTAGTATTATTCATGTTTTCGTTTCAAATCACCTTACCAGTGCACTTGAACGTGCCCGTGTTCACTTATGTGCACAACTGAGAGAATGATATGGTTATAATTGATTTTGGGTTAGTTTTTGTTCATCTCACCTCTTGTGGCTTTAGTCTCTTGATTCTCTCAAGGGTCAGGACTTTTTCGTTATTGGTTTGTCCCTCTTAGATTCTAATATTATTCACGTTTTTCGTTACAAGTCAGTCACCAGTGTACATGAATGTGTTCGTGTTCGTGTTCACTTATGTGCACAACTGAGAGAATGATATGGTTATCAATGGATTTTGGGTTAATTTTTGTTCATCTGGACCACCTCTGGTGACTTCAGTTTCTTGAGTCTCTCTATAAGAGGCGTGTACATTCTTTTGTTTTGTGTCTTCTATATTTATACCAGTACCACCCTCTGAAAGTGTAGAGATGGTTTCAAATATATTCTCGAGTTTCTTAAATTCCCCTGTGACATATTTACATTTTCAAACGGGTATTTTCACCATACTGGAATTCAATTATTGCCTTCTTAAGAGAATCCTGCAGTCCTATTCGAGACGTACCATTTTGTGGGGGCATTCGCGAGCCTTAAGCAGATGCGGGTTACTGTAGGCTTCACATCCAAGAAACCCGCCCCCAGTGCTACTGTAACGTCTTCTCCATCTTTATCTTCTCTCTCCCTCTCTCTCTCTCTCTCTTGTTTCATCTTCTCTCTTGCGATTTATTTGAATGGTCGGAAACCATCTCCAATCACCACTGTAGAAGCTCGCGCCGCCTCACCAAGTGCTCACCTTCATCGCCGCGAAGAAAAGCCCATCTGACAACCATACCCTCCACGACGATCTTTTGAAGCAGGAACATTGTCTCCAAATCGACCTTTAAACTCAGGCGACCCAGGCCATGATCTGTTAGCCTGTAAGTTTGGTATTTTCATTTTGTTTTTGCATGCTTTGATATGAAGGTTCTCCCCTAAATTCGACTTGAGGAATTTGTATGGGGTTCAATATTTTTATTTTGAGGTGTCTATATAGAGTCCGAACAGGGTTCGATCTGAAGGTTTTTGTATACTTAGTTTGAAGAATTTTTTTACTTCACAATTTTTAAGACTATGAAATTGATATATGAGTTCTTTTGAATGTCTACATCAAATGATTACAGACAAGAACATTTGTTAGATGTCTAAATTGATATGTGGGTTCTGTTGAATGGTCACGGTGAAGTTTAAGTTGTTAGTTCATAGTTACTTGATTCACATACTCACATAAGGCTGGGGTAAGTAGTTGGCATCTGTGACTATTTGATTATGTGTAAATAAAAAACTGGAACTTTTGAGTCACTGGTTGTATAGTTTTATTACATCAGTAGTTTTAATGGGTATGTTTCAATTGTTGGCGTTGCCAGTTAATGAGACTGTATTGAGGAAACGTTGGGGGGGGGGGGGCTTAATTCTAGTGTGTTATGTATTTTCAGCTACATGATATGTTCTCACAAGGTTCATGTACTGGTTAGTGGTTACATATTCTACTGATAGCTAGTTAAGTGGATTATCATTTATGTGTTGATTCACATTGGATCAAAATGTGGAGATGGAATTGATAGGGCCGGCAACAAGGTTCTGTTACTAGTACATTTTGAAATCATGTCAGCCTGATATATTAATTACCATTGTCCTTGTGTTAGTGGTTTGAAATGATAGCACGTAAGCAGACATGCGATAACAAATACATCTCCAGTGACTCTTTGCATAGTCACCGTTGGCTTTTATACCCCATGACCAACTAGGGTCACCAGTATTTGTATCTGAAACCCTTTTATCGAGTTGGATCGTCTCGTGAATGAACTACGAAGAGATGAATGGTGAAATGTTTTTTTGGATAGCGTCGATGTATCCGAGAGAAACTCTTTCATGGCCTTTTTTTTAGAGTATTTCATGGCCTTACCAAACAGAAAAAAGTTCATTAAAGGATGCAATGAAAAAAAATGAATATGCTTATATAGGTTACTAAATTGTGTGATGTAAATTTTTTCTTCATTATTATACTTTTATCATGTATAATGATTGCAGACTGACTGGGAGGGAGGTTATTACCCTTTTACACTCAACTTCAGCGAAGATTACCCAAACAAACCACCAACATGTAAATTTTCCCAGGAATTCTTCCATCCTAATGTTTAGAGAGTACTTCTTGGTAATGAGGCGAGGGAACATATACAAATATCTTTGGTGGTTTGCTTGGGTAATCTTCGCTGAAGTTGAGTGTAAGAGGGTAATTACCTCCCTTCCAATTAGGCTGCAATCATTATATATGATAAAATTTCAAACTATGATGATGAAGAAATTTTTTATCACAATTCAGTGACCTATATAGCATATTCAATTTTTTTCATTGCATCCTGTAATGAACTTTTTTCTGTTCGTTAAGGCCAAGAAAGAATCAAATTTTTTTCATGTATAATGATTGCAGACTAACTGGGAGGGAGGTTATTACCCTTTTACACTCAACTTCAGCGAAGATTACCCAAACAAACCACCAACATGTAAATTTCCCCAGGGATTCTTCCATCCTAATGTTTAGAGAGTACTTCTTGGTAATGAGGCGAGGGAACATATACAAATATCTTTGGTGGTTTGCTTGGGTAATCTTCGCTGAAGTTGAGTGTAAGAGGGTAATTACCTCCCTTCCAATGAGGCTGCAATCATTATATATGATAAAATTTCAAACTATGATAATGAAGCAAAATATTATCACAATTTAGTAACCTATATAGCATATTCAATTTTTTTCATTGCATCCTGTAATGAACTTTTTTCTGTTCGGTAAGGCCAAGAAAGAATCAAATATTATAAGCAGCCACACAAGATAAAGATTATATGTGCTAGCAAATTTGAGTTGAAAGAGTTTCTCTTGGATACAACATCGACCCTATCCAGAAAAACATTTTACATTCATCTCTTCATAGTTCATTCACGGGATGATTCAACTCGATATGTAAAAGGGTTTCAGATATAAATACTAGAGACCCTAGTTGGTCATGAGGTTTAGAAGCCAACAGTGACTATGCAAAGGGTCACTGGAGATGTATCTGTTATCGCATATGTGTCTGCTTATGGGCTGTCTTTTCAAACCACTAACGCAAGGACAATTGCAATTAATACATCAGGCTGATATGATTTCAAAATGTACCGGTAACAGAAGCTTGTTGTCAGCCCTATCAATTCCATCTCCGCATTTTGATCCAATGTGAATCAACGCATAAATGATAATCCACTTAACTGACTATCAGTAGAATATATAACCAGTACATGAACCTTGTGAGAACACATCAACTAATTCAATCATTTACGAATTTTGGTATAGCTGAAAATACATAACACACTATAATTGGACACCCCCCACCACAACATTTCCTCAATACAGTCCCATTAACTGGCAACACCAACAATTGAAACATACCCATTAAAACTACTGATGTAACAAAATTATACAAGCTGTGACTGAAAAGTTCCAGGTTTTTCTATACATAATCAAAGAGTCATAGATGGCAACTACTAAACCCAGACTTATGTGTGTATGTGAATCAAGTAACTACTAACTAACCATTCAAACTTCTACCGTGGCAATTCAACAGAACCCACATGTCAATTTTGACATCTAATAAATGTTCTTGTCTATAATCTTTTGATGTACTCGTGTATTCAAAAGAACTCATGTATCAATTTCATGTCTTAAAAACTGTTAAGTAATTTTTTTTCTTCAAACTAAGCATACAAAAACCTTCAGATCGAACCCTGTTCTATGTAGACTCTTCAGATAAAAAATTGAACCCCGTACAAACTAAGTCGTATTTGGCGGAGAACCTTCAGATCAAAGTATGCAAATTGAAATACCAGTTAAAATAGAAAAACTTACAGGATCATAGCCTGAGTCACTTGAGTTTGAGGGTCGATTTGGAGACTATGTTCCTGCTTCAAAAGATCATCGTGGAGGGTATGGTTGTCATATGGGCTGTTCTTCGCGGCGATGAAGGTAAGCACTTGGTGTGGCGACGTGAGCTTCTACAGTGGCGATTGAAGACGGTTTCCGACCATTCGAATGAATCGTGCGAGTGAGAGAGAAAGGGAGGGGGAGAGAGTTTTTATTAGCCCGATTCATAACCTTGTGTGGGCCGGCCCACACACAACTCAAGTGGTGTATGAATAGTGTGTGGCGCAGTATGTGAATTGGCCTGGCCCGACGATTGTAGCCCGAATGGTCATCCCTATTTGAGATATTGTGGTCATTAATATCTTTATTTTTGCTTCCCGATTGCTTCAAAAGAATTGTTAGAGCTATACTCTCGTCATCTTTTTTTAGAAGATATACTCCCGTCATTTTAATTTCTCATGCCACGTTCAACACAGATGCTCATAAACAGTCTTTTAAAAATCATGTTAAGTGTATCATGTTACACCACAAACGATTCAAGTCTAAAGGAACGGCAAAACTGGCGAGATGCAAGAGAAAGACCGTGTGAACTGGAATTGGGCCAGACACTGTAGCTTTGCATGCACTTAATACATAAAACAAACTGAACCTGCAAGGCACAAAACTCATTTAAATTTTCTCATGTGTGGAATAAGACTATGATATGCCATTCTCTTTATTTCAGGGCAGCGGTTTGGTGACTTCATGAAATAGAACTTAAAACCTTTTACCAAAACTAAGACTCTGTGAACTTGTTTATTTGTGGTTTGATTTGGGTAAAAAATGAGGTGAATTTGGGTTGCTGGGGGGTTTGATTCGTAAGTTATGACAGTTGTATCGAAGATTATTAGCGGTGCTTGTTGGTTTGGATGGTAGGAATGAAGAACAAGAAGAAGATGAAGATGACGAACAAGAAGAAGAGACATATTGAGAGGAATAAAGGGCAGATTTGTCCAAAGTGAAGGTCACTACTAACAGACCTAAATGGAGGGGGTGTAAGCGACGGTCAATTGGGGTCTGAGAAAGGAAAGGTGAGAGAGAGTTGGAATGATTGAGTGAAAGATTTTGGATGTTCAATACTTCCTTTGACTTAGAAAGATTGAGTGAAGAATTTGGATAGTCGAGACTACTTTTGAGTTGGAAAGATTGAGTGAAGAATTTGGGTAGACAAAGACTTTCTCTTTATAATGGGAAGATAACCATATGGAAAGGCCTAAATTGAATAGTCACGACTCACAAACTATTCAAGTTTTAAACTCAGGCTGAAATTACATTTTAAATTTGGTTTTATATTGAATGGTCACAAATATTCGGTATGGTGAAATACCCCTTCGAAAAGGAACACCTAAAAGATCACAACTACTCACATTTGAATAGTCACACTACTAATCAGGTCAGTCCTGAATGAATGTAAAGAGGTCAATTTGACAAGGGTAAATTACGGAACTCGGCTAAATATCTCTACATTTATAGATATAGATTAAAAAAAATCAAAGCTAAACAATGTACACAACTCATTTAGAGAATCAAGAAACCAAACCACAAGCGGCAGTTTTGATGAACAATGATTAACCCAAAATCTGTTAGTACCATACACGGATACGTACTGGTCCACTGGTGACTCAAAATGCAAAACATTAATAAAACTAGAATCTAAGAGGGACAAAACCAATAAAGAAAATCTTGTGACCCTTCTTATCTATTATACTAATATAAAATGCCAACACGAATTTGGTGAAATCTAAATTTGAAGCCTGTCATATTTTTGAATTGCCTAATCTACCCCTCATGATGACAAGTAATTTGCCACTATTTTGGACCAAATCGTAAGTACAATTAATCTCGCCTCTTGAAAACCTCTCTCCCATAATCATTCTCCCTTGATTCTCTTGCCTGTTAACAAACCTACCCACTATCTCAATTCTAGCGTCAGAGTGTAACTGATTTTATAGCATTACATCAGAGGGGCTTCATCTTCCCATGTACTAGAAGGTTTGGTTTAATCTCCAATCATTGTTGGAGATGGATTTGATTAGGATGACCGTCTTCTGCCACAACACCACCACAAGCGACCGCTTCCTTCAACGTTTCCTGTCACTAAATTTTCGTGGTCGAGACGTGAGGAAACTTTATCTTTCAGCTCAAGTACTGCTTTATTAAGACCCATCTGTTGCGCTCATTTCAAGAGAAGTATCAGAAGTAGAAGCAACCAATTTCTTTCTCTAGGGATTCATTACACAATTGCGAGTCCCTTCTAGGGGCGACTAGGTAAAAAGCACATTCCCCCTTTTTTTACACAACTATTTTCTGCACGAGTTCTATATGTGAATCATTTGTCTTAACCTGGCACAGATCGCTTCTAAGCCAGGTGGACGATCTAAAACTTAATTTTGGGAGCTTTTTACATCCAACTCGGTTTGAACATGGCCGATCTCACTATTGCGTTTAACCCCGTCGCTTCCCGATCCGTCAAACCCTCGGCATTTGGACTCTTAGACATCTTTTTCTTCTTGGAAACTCGCTGAGCTAACTTGCAAAGGGATTCACTGTGACCATCTAGTTTAACTGAAGTTTAAAAAAGTTCTATGATATGAAAGGCAGTGGTGCCGAGAGGTCCAAACAAGTTCCCAGCACCTATACCTGAAAAAATATTTTCCAGCACATAGGTTTACCCTTCTTGCTTGCTTCTTCGAGAAGTCAACTGATTCTGGGACACACTATGGACCAAACTCATTCTCAAGGAAACTAAATGCCTTCTTATCCTGGGGTTGAGACTATAATCCGTTTTCCCCCATTTGTTGGCCCATAAAATTCTGTTTTGCGTTCACCCTTACCTTGCTTTTTAGATTGTTTAAGATCCTCAATTATTACGTCGAAGCGCAAAATTGAGTGTTTCAGTTTCCTTTCAATTGGGCCATCATCTCTCATATGAGAGACGGTGATCCAATGAGAAGGAAACTGAAAGTCTCGATTTTGCGATTGGACCTAATAATGGAGGATGTCAAACAATCCAAATAGCAAGGTAAGTGTGATCGTGAAATGGCTTTTCTTAGACCAACAAAATAGTGAAAACGTATTTTATTCTCAACCCTAGCATACAGAGGCGATTAGTTTGTTTGAGAAGGAATTCGGTCCAAGGTATATCCTTGGATCAATTGACTTCTGGAAGAAGCAGGAAAGAAAGGTAAAACTATGTGCTGGAAATCAGGTGCACGTGCTGGGAACTTGTTTCGACCTCTAGGCTCCGCTGCTTTTCATGTCACAAAACTTTTTCAACTTAGGCTAAATTGGATGGCCACAATGATTCTTTTTTCAAGTAAGCTCCACGATTTTCCAAGAAGAGAAAGGTACTAAGGTTCCAAATGTCAAGGCTTTAATGGAATCGGGAAGTGACGGGGTTAAACACACTAGTGAGATCGGTCGCGTTCAAACACCTAAGAGTGGTAATCTTAACTCCGGGGTGGTTTAAAGAATTTCAAAAATTATGTTTTTAGATTGTCCACCTGACTAGGAAAGGCTTTGTGCCAGGTCTGATTCACTCAGAGAACTCGTGCAAGAAAGAGGTTGTGTGTAAAAGGGAAGATAAATTATTGATCTAAATAGTTATATCTAAATGATCATGCTCTGTACCTAGTCAACCTAGAAGAGACTCGCAATAGCGTAATGAAGATCCCTAGAGAAGTAAATCGGTTGCTTCTTCTTCCGATACTTATCATGAAAGAACTATGTGCAGCATCCGTGTCTAATAAAGCAATAAAGATAAAGTTGCCCCCACGTTTCGATCATGAAGATTTAGTGACGAAAACTATTATACCATTCCAAAGGGGACAATGAACAAGTACTAGAAAATGGTGTTGTAGTTATAAATGAACTCAAGGTAAATGTAGAGGAGGGTGTTGTAGCTATAAAGTAACACAAGATAAATGTACTTGATATGCCTGCACCTATGAGGCCCTCAGAAAGCAAATGTTGAGAGGAGGTGCGGCATGGCGTGCATTCATGAAATCTGTGAAGAACATTCAAGGTTAGTCATGCTCAACTTTTCTTAATTGTACGGGTTTTTGCAATTTCCTAGGCACTTTCACTTACTGTTGCAGTTTTGTTATAGCAAGGGTCACATGTATGTCGTTATTGGTTTTGTTCCTCTTAGACTAGCATTATTCATGTTTTTCAAATCACCTTACTTGTGGACTTGTATGTACACGTGTTTACTTATGTGCACAACTGCGAGAATGATATGGTTATTATTGGATTTTGGGTTAATCTTTGTTCATCGGAATGGCTTCAGCCTCCTTATTCTCTCAATAAGAGCTGTGTACATTCTTTTTGTTTTTGATCCTTCTATATCCTTAAAAGTGTAGAAATGGTTTTAAATATTTTGCCTAGTTTCTTACCTTTGACATACTTACATTCATTTACGAGTGATACTCAAAGAGCAGTGACTATTCAGTTCAGTTGTGCCTTTTAATTCTCGAAAAACTTTTTGAACGGGTATTTTCACCATATTTATATTCAATGTAGAAATGAATTGAAAATATAGTCTTAGCTGGTTTTAAAATTTGAATAGTCGTGGCTTTCCAATTTATACCCTAATGCTTCACTTAATCTTCTCTCTTTTTCTCCTCCATGTTGCCTTCTTCAAAGAATTCGGCAGTCCTATTCGAGACTACACCATACTGTGGTGCCGTTCGCGAGGCTTTAGCAGACTGCACTATCAGACAGGTGGAGAATGAAGCAACTTTCCCTGGAGGGGTTTTCCATATCTATATCTGCATCTTAAGGAGATCTTCCGCGTGTCAAATATTTCTTTAGATGCATTTCATCTCCAAATTATTTTTGAAATTGAGTATTAATGTGCAGAAAAAAAAATATTATTCTTCAACTTTGAAATGTTGTGGCATTTCATCTCTTCATTTTTGCTTCCCGACACGACAAAAGAATTGATAGAGTTATACTTTCAACATTTTAATGTTTCTTATAACAAATAAAATGTCACATGCTACGCCCGTCCTCATAACTAGCCTCCTCAAAAACAATGTTAAAGTTTCAAGTTATCATGTCACACCACAACACGATTCTAGTATCCTGGAACAGCAAAATTGATGAGATGCCAGAGAAAGACCATGTGAACTGGAATTGGCCCGAACACTGTAGTTTTTTGCATGCAGTTAATACACAAACAAACTGATTTCTCATGTGTTGAATAAGACTACCAAATTCCTTTCTCTTTATTTCAGGCAGCGATTTAGTGACTTCAGGAAATAGAACTTAAAACCTTTAACCAAATTCAATACCCTGAAAATTGTGTTTATTTGTGTGCTTTTAGGCATCCATGAACTTGAAGCTTATTACAATGTTTTTTCTGCAGCATTTCTTGTGTTCAAGCCATGGTGGTATTTGAAGACATGATAAGGTCGGATTATTTCATCAACTCAAGATCATACTATTATTCGGTTAGTGATACGTGCAACATTTCTATACTGACGGCTCTCTCTCTACGAATAAGCTTTGCTTGATGCCTCCATTCACTATGGAAAGAGGCCCAACCCAGAGCACGTCGATAAAACAAAAAAGCTAAAGGTGGAGAATAATCGCAAAAGGGAAAGGAGATGGGTAAAACAGTGGGCATATTTCATTGACATTGTCATTTATCTTATACAATTTTTGTACGTTGTGTAAACAGTGGGTCAACCGTATTGAAATCATCAGTATTTATGCGTGCTCATCAGTTTTCACAGCGATATGTTTGTGTGAATCATTATAACACTTCAAATTTTGATTGTAATATCAGTTTGTGGTAGGAAAAAGAAAAGAAACGGATTATTATTGGATGGTCAAAGTACTAAGGCAATGTAGACTGTAATATCAATTTGTGGTAGGAAAAAGAAAATAAACGGATTATTATTGGATGTTCAAAGTACTAAGGCAACGTATTGTGCTTCACCTGATGCTATAAGTGAGTACAATTGTCTTTGTTTGCTGTTAGCGGGCATAGATGGATCTTCTCCTGATTTGTGAACCGCTACTTGGAAGAACTTTGCTTTTGAACAATAATGGGGGATGTGCTCTCATAGACCCAACCTTTGATCCAAAGCTGATTTGGAATTGAACCAATGGGTTTCCTACTAGGAACTCGCTGCGACAGCATAGTCGCGTTCCTATAACAGAAAAAAATACCACTGACAGACTAGCAAAAGAGCCTGAATGGAGGGAAATGAGGTTTGTTGGGACTAATATTCATAAGAAGGAATTTGATAGAAAATGGATTTTATATTTGAAGGGGGAGCTTTAATGGGGTTGTTTGGATAGGGGGGTTGAGGGGGTGTTTCGGTTAACATAACCAGTGTTGTGTTTGGATAGGGTGGTTATGTTAGGAAAAACCCAGACACCGCAAACAATCTCCCATCCACCGCCTACTCTCTCTTTCTTTTTCCATGCAGGGAATCGGAAAAAATTGTCTCGGACACCACTTCTCATCACCTTTTTCTCTCTTCTTCTCTTCTCTCTCCTTCTTGTCCCACACGCTTCTCTCTCCTTCTTTCTCTCATCCATGCACCGTTTTTTATTCCTCTCTCTCTCTCTCTCTCACATGCGGAGCCGAGCACCGCCCCAATTCTTGTCCCGTGATTCTCTCTCTTCTTCACACTCTCTTCTTCTCACTCCTTCTCTCTCTCATCTTCTCTCACTATCCATGCACGAATGTCATGTCCCGTACACCGATCCTCTCTCTCATTCTCCCACTCACTCTCTTTTCTTCTCTCTCTTGTCTTTTCACTCTAGCCGGTCACCACCTACATTATACCATCCGCCGGTTTTTTTCATAAGCTAGAAAATGGTTAGGTCCGGTTTTTGGTTAACTGAACAACCTTATCCAAACAAGCCCAATGACTAAAGCTTCTTCTAAGGGCGGGTAGGAAGTGATAGCTGAATCGTAGAGTGTTAATGAATAAGTGTGTTTGTGTGTTTGTCATTATTAGAAAGTTCGGGGTCAGAAGTGTAACTACCAAAAGTAGTAACAGTGGTTAGTTGAATTTGTTAGAATTAGTATTAAATATTGTAAATGTGATTTGATGTAATAACAAATGTTCATTTTCCTTCCTTTTACTCTTTCATCTTATCTTCCCCTTTCTGATGTCTAATCCTAGGTTTCTTCACATGGTATCGGAGCCTTAAAGGCTCGTCGCCCATCATTTCTCTGATCAATTTCATGTGTATTTGCGTGTTTTTTCAATGGATTCGTCTTCTTCCGCCATGAATTCGCCGGCATCTCTACTATATGGACTCATCTTTCTCATTTCCAATTTGAAGTCGGTGATACAAATGAAATTGGATTCGACGAATTGCAGTGTCTGGCGTGCTCAACTCGCGACGATGTTGATTGCGAATGATCTTTTGGAGTTTGTCACCAGTAAAATTCCGTCTCCACTTCCTGAATTTGTCTCTGCAACTGGTCAGGTTTCTCCGAATCCTTCCTATGCTTCTTGGATAACTGTGGATCAACACTTAAAGAGTTGTTTAATTTCTTCAATTTCGCCTATTGTTCTTCCTTTAATTCATCATTTATCGTCCTCCACTTCTATATGGACCAATCTTGAGACTCCTTTTGGCTCTCTCTCAAGATCTCATGTTCATCAGTTGAAATTTCTGTTATGTACTATAACTGTAGGTGATTTGTCTATGGAAGCATATCTGAACAAGATTAAGAACCTCACTGATAGTCTCTTACAAGTCAACGAGTTAATTCCAGAGAAGGATTGGGTATTGTACATGCTCAAAGGTTTATCTCCTGTTTATGACTATTTCAAGCCTGGAATCAAATCTAGATCTACTCCAATTTCTGTGGCTGAAGTTAGTGCCTTGTTGTTAAGTGAATAATTGCATATGTCTAAGATGCAACTGTCTGCTCATCCTTTCAACAATTTGGCTTAGTTAGATACAACTAGTTCTCAAGCTTTGTTTATTTCTAAGGAACAATGTAATTTTAAGCAACATTCAGGCTCTAGTTTTGTTTTTGTTCCACCTTATGTGGCTGCTCATCCATCCTATCATCCTCAAATTTTTAAGCCTCATGGCAGAGGCAGAGGTTCTGTAGCTGGTATGGTGTGTCAGAGCTGTGGTAAAGGCAGACACAGTGCACTTAACTGCTGGCAAAGGTTAAACACTACTTAGTTTGCTGCAACTAAACCTATACCTCAAGCTCACATTTATGGTTCTACATTTGCTTCACATCCATCATCCCTCTATAAGCCACCTCCAGTTTCTGTTGTTCACTTCTCTCATGATATCATCAGTTCAGCTTCCCATTCACCTTATGGCTCTGAATTTGGTTCCTCATTTGCTCAAGATGACAAGCCCTGACTCCTATACAGTGGTGCTAATCATCTTGTCACCTCAAGTCTTAATCTTTAACATATGCTTCTTCTTATGATAGATCTTCATCTGTAACTATGGGTAATGGTGCTTCAGTTCCCATTACTCACTCTGGTAATGGTATTTTACATACCCCTTCTCATATATTTCATCTCAAGCATGTTCTTCATTCTCATTCATTTACTTCAAGTCTTGTTATTACGTCTAAATTCACTAAAGATAACAATTGTACTATTGTGTCTAATGCTCTTGGTTATGTCATTCAGGACAACATCACCAAGAGTATTCTATGCAAGGGCCCCTGTGAGCAAGGGTTGCACAAAATGCCTTCTTCTCCTTCTTTCAAAGCTAGGTCATCATCTTTTGCAGCTACTCTTCACATTCAAGATGTGTCCTCCTCAATTTGGCATTATAGACTTGGTCACCCTTTTCATAGAGTTTTTTGTCAGTTGTCTTCTGTACTTCATGTTCCTAGTTTACACTCTAGTTTTGTTTGTGAAGATTGTGACGTTTCCAAGAGTCACAAACTTCCATTTTCTATTTCTAGCACTAAATCTAGTTTTCCGTTTCAACTAGTTCATGTTGATGTATGGGACCCACCACCTCAAAGCACTTGTCAAAACTTCAAATATTATCTCATCTTCATCGATGATTATAGTAGATTTTGCTGGCTGTATCCATTGAAATTCAAGTCTTGCGTCTTACTCTTATTATGTCCATTTAACCAAATTTGTTCCTACTCAATTCAACACTGCTATCAGGACATTTAGGACTGACAATGGTGGAGAGGTTATGGGTCATGACTTTGCTGCTTACCTTCAAAATGAGGGTACTTCTCATCAACTTACATGTCCTCATACTCTAGAACAAGCTGGCAGAGTGGAAAGAAGATATATACACATTATTAAGGTGTATGTGGTTGTTCTGCACCATTCGAAAGTGTCATTGTCATACTGGCTTGATGCATTGTTAACTGCTAATTTTCTCATATATAGACTTCCTAATGTTTTGTTACAAAACAAGTCTTCTTTTGAAATCTTGTATCACACACCTCCTGATTATCAAAGTCTCAGAACTTTTGGGTGTCTCTGTTTTCCTTGGCTCAAACCATACACTCCACACAAATTGGCACCACGATCATCTAAGTGTGTTTTCTTAGGATATTGCTCTACACTGAAGGATACGAGTGTCTAGATTTCACCACTCACAAAGTGTATGTGTGTAGACATGTGCAGTTTTTTGAACATATGTTTCCATTTGATAGTTCTTCTTCTTCTTCTTCTTCTTCTTCTTCTTCTTCTTCTTCTTCTTCTTCTTCTTCTCCCATTTCTCAAGTCTATGACTTCTTCACTAATCCATTCATGTCACATTCATCACATGTTAGTTATTTTGTACCTAATCACTCTTCTACCTCTTCCATTGCCTCCTCTTCTGTTGCACCTCATGTTTCTTCTCCCTCTGTGCCTTCTTCTTCTCATTCTTCTTCCTCTTCTAGTTCTTATTTCGTCCCTCATCATCCAAGGATTACTAGATCCATAGTGGTTGTTTTGAAACCTAATCCTAGATATATTGCTCATGTAGCTGTTTCAGACTTCACATCAATTGAGCCTACTACATTTATCCAAGAAATTAAGTGTTCTCATTGGCAGAAAGCTATGATGGACGAGTACACTGCTTTAGTTCAACAACAAAATTGGATGTTGGTGCCTCTTCGTCCAGGTAGAAGTCCTATTGGTGCTAAATGGGTGTACAAAATCAAGAGGGGTGTAGATGGTTCTCTAGCTAGATATAAAGATAGGCTGGTAGCCAGAGGGTACTTGCAATTGACTACACATAAACTTTTATTCCAGTAGCCAAACATCCTACTATCAGAGTGGTGCTCACTCTTGCTCTCTCTAAAAAATGGTGTATTAAGCAGTTAGATATCAGTAATGCATTCTTGCATAATAATTTGACTGAAGAAGTTTACATGGAACGGTCTCAAGGGTTTGTGCATCCTTAGTATCGATCACTTGTGTGCGAACTACAAAAATCATTATATGGACTCAAGCAGGCACCTTGAGCTTGGTATCAGAAGTTGTAATTTTTTTTGTTACAACAAGGTTTCAAGACAAGCTATGCTGACACTTCATTGTTTGTACTTAAAACTACTTCTCAACTCACTGTTGTGCTCATTTATGTTGATGACATTTTAGTCACATGAAGTGACTCTCAATTCATTTGTCACTTACTGAACACTATGAGATCAACTTTTTCACTCAAAGATTTGGGAGAGCTCCAGTATTTCTTGGATATTGAAGTCACCAAATCTTCTAATGGTGGTATATATCGGCATCAAAACGAATTTGCACAAGACTTACTAGATAGAGATGGATTGAGCAAACCTGTTATCATGTGGCTCTTCCTTCATCATAAGTGGTGTCCAGTTCCCAACATGGTGTTGTCTCTGATAATGACATCTCTTTCTTCAGAAGTTTGGTTGGAGCCCTCCAATATCTCACTGTAACCAGACATGATCTCCAGTTTTCAGTTAACATGCATTCTCCTAGCCATGATGATTTTATGTCACTCAAAATAACCTTGAGACATATTATAGGAACTATGAACTCCAAATTGCTATTTGTTCCTACTTTTTTTTCCTCTTTTTATCACTGCATATAGTGATGCAGATTGGACTGGTTGTAGAGATGAAAAAAGGTCCACCTCTTCCTACTGTGTGTTCTTAGAACAAAATATAATATCTTGGGGTTCTAAGAAGCAACCAACTGTTGCAAGATCTTCAACAGAGGCTGAATATAGAGCTCATGCAATTATGTCTTGTGAGGTAAAATGATAGACATTTCTTCTCAAAGATCTGGGAGTTTCTACTACAAGTGTTCCTAATTTCCTATGTGACAACAAATCTTCTATTTCTTTGGCTTCTAATCATGTCTTTCATGCAAGAACCAAGCATATAGAAATAGAATATCATTTCATCACAGAAATGCTAGTATCTGGTGATGTGTCTATCTCTAATATTTCTTCTCAACAACAGATTGCAGACATCATGACTAAGGCCCTGTCTCATACTAAATTTCATGTTCTCAGATCCAAACTGCAGCTCTTTGATGTTTCTAAGAGCTTTGTTTGAGGGGTGATGTTAATGAATAAGTGCATTTGTGTATTTGTCATTATTAGAAAGTTAGGGGTCAGAAGTGTAACTACCAAAAGTAGTAAGAGTTGTCAGTTGAATTTGTTAGAATTAGTATAAATATTGTAAATGTGATTTGATGAAATAACATATTTTCATTTTCCCTCCTTTGACTCTTTCATCTTCTTCCCCTTCAAACCATAGGTTTCTTGACATAGTGAAGGGGAGCATGTGGTAAATTCGGTGAAAGGTGAAACAACGAGTACAAGGGGTAGGCTGATCCATCTTCCAATATGGCTGGCTCATCTTCTAACCGCGCCCCGTTGGGACTATTTTACATATTTTTTATAGGGGTAAAGGACATTTTCCATCCCTATATTATGGCAAAAATACGGATACCCCTCTGCACCATGGGGAAATAATATAACCCCATCAGAGACAGATACCCCTTTGTCAGTGGATGGAGGATGGACATATACTACCCTTCTGTTACAATCCGTTAGTGGAGGGTGCAATCTGACTTTTTGTGACCATTCTATCCTTGGAAGGGTGAAATTACAAAAATACCATACCACTTATTTTTTCCTCGTTCTTGGTGTTCTTCTCCTTCACCACCACCACCACTGAATCCCCACCACCAACACAACAATAACAAAACAAACAAACAACAACAAAGAACAACATGAAGCTCATATCAATAATTGAAAACAGATGTAGAAGATTGCACCTACCATGGCTGCAAAACTAATTGCTCCGTAAAAAAAAGTAGCAATTTCTCAAAACCTACATTCAATAGATTATATTCATCATCGCCTAATCGAGGGGGAAAATAAAAAACACATATAGTGATGAAGAATAGACACAGTTTGAACTCTGCACAAATCGAACCCTAAATTCAAATGAAAAGCGCAGTAGAGCCGTCGAAGGACCCATCATATCCAATTTGAATTGTTCTAATTCGGTTGTTCTCTCGAACCCCTAATCTATTCGCAGAACCACCACCACCGAAGCCATTATTGATGCTGGGTTTTGGTCAAGAAGAGCAGCGAGAGAGCATAACCCATATTTAGAGACCCAATAAACCGATGCAGTGCACAAATCTTGAATACCAATGGGCCTTCAACTAGATAAACTGTGAAATCAAAAACCCGTCAACCTGGAAACCATAACCATCCGCAGACGAATGAGAATAGATGGGACCAAAAAATCCAATTTGAATCTGAAAAATAATAAACCCATAAGAACAACAACAACAAATGAAACAACAGTAGTCCCCGAGAGAGAGAGAGAAAGAGAGAGAGAAAGAGAGAGAGAGAGAGAGAGAGAGAGAGAGAGGCGTCTCCCAGTCCAATCAAATCTGGAACACACGTTCGGGATAAAGAACATATATCGTTCCATCGAGATACTCGATCTAGGAAACCTATAAACTGAATCAGATTGAAGGCCACACACCAACAAATCAAACTTGGAGGAAGAAGAAGACTTAAATGGTTTGGTGGCCGTTGGTGCAGTGGCAGTGGTGATGGGTTTTGTTGGGAAAGGAGAGACAAAGAGGGGGAAGAGTGAGTCGATGGTGTTCTTCGGTTTAGAGGGTGGAGGAGGAGAATAAAATGTTTATAGTAGTGTAATTTTTCTTCAACGTGAGGATAAATATGTCATTTAGCCCATACCGTTAGCTCCATCCACTGACATGGGGTATCTGTCTCTGACATTGGGCGTATTTGTATTTAACCATAGGGAAGGGGTATTCGTATTTTACCCATTTTATATTTATGTGACAGTTGGATACTTCTAACCTAATCGTTAATATATTTTATAATTACGTTAATATATTTTATAATTATAAGTATTCACAAAGGGGTTAAATAATAATAAAGAAGGATTATAAGGTCTGATTAAAAGTACGTTCATTCTTCATGGACTTGTGAGCAAAAATGGAACATGGGTGGGGGTGTCAGACTTCATAGTTGTAAGTTCAAAGCAGGTTCAAGACTTGAAATTGCTAGTCTATTTCAAGGTCTTGAAACAGCTTTCAAAGCCTTGAAATTGACTGAGCCCTATATGCATGAAATTTGGGGGAGTTTCTGATTATATTTGAACTCCTAAACCACTGTGCCTACTCTATCAGTACTTGATGATGAAAGACAGAGTATTTGACATGTTTAACACTATCTAATCCATCTGTTTGACTTCGTTTTGCAGGGAAATTTTATTACCTATTACAGGATTTATTTCCTAACCTGAGTTTTGCAGGAAAGAAAAATCTGAGATAATTTGATTATGCAATCAATCTAATGGTTGTAACACCTTTTCAAATGGTTATGGACAAGAGCAAATCAGTATCCCTGAATATATTGAGCAACTATCCGTTGGAGAAGACTGTTAGAGAAGTCAAAGTTGTTGCCTACTGTGCACAAGAAATTCCGGCGCGGAGACCTCCGTGTACACCGTATGTAGAGGATAAGAGATAGCACAGGAAGAGTTGGGTTGTGTGTAGGGAGAGAGTAAGGCAGTAGTAATGTCTGAGAGAGAGACAGGGGTTTGGCAGAGCTTCCGCGTATGGCTAGTGTGTTCTCCTTTGTATGGAAAGGTTAACGTCCTATATATAACGGAGAATGTGACCGTTGCAGTGTGGTTAATGCGCCCATCAATGGCGGCTTAATTAGCTTAACCGCAACGGCACGTTCGTCCGCCTATATAGGGGCCGTTACAGCACGTTATGCGCGAATACCGGAACCGTTACGGGGTTGACCGGGTTTGACCAGATTGACCGGGTTTATGGAGCTCGTGCCATAAATCTCTCAAAAGCAGTTACTAAAGGTCGCGCGCGGGCTTGGCTCGCACGCGACAGGACTTACTCTAGCCTCCAAACCACTAAGTCCCTACAAGTCCCGTGCAGTGGTATGCGAGGGCTCTGTCTCGCAGCCCCCACATGGATCAGCGCGGCTGGTGATCCAGTGTGTGTGGAGCACAATATGGTGTGCTGGATGGTTGCCACGTGGCCAAGATCTGCTAGCTCAGAAATCTCTATCTACATTAGCCCCCTTTCTGCGCGTGAAGGTTCATAGCTGTATAGACTTCCATGCGCGGAAACCAACATGCGCGTCGCCGCCACGCACCAATTCAAACACGAGCAAATTCAGCCCCCGTGCGTGCCATTATGACCTAAATCCCCTAGAGTCGTGCCGTCTGGCCTTTAGGGTTTTAGGCGTGACGTCAGCTTGTCCTGTGATTGCGCGATTCGACGGTGACGGTTGCGATTCGACTACTGAAAGGACGCAACCCTTCATTGTGTTTGGATAAATACTCTGTACTCTCCATTTCTTCCTCCTGAGACATGGTTGCTTAAGATGGTAGGTTCACGTCGGGTTCACCAAAATGTGCACAAGAGATTCCGGCGGGGAGACCTCCGTGTACACCGTATGTAGAGGATAAGAGATAGCACATGAAGAGTTCGGTTGTGTGTAGGGAGAGAGTAAGGCAGTAGTAATGTCTGAGAGAGAGACAGGGGTTTGGCAGAGCTTCCGCGTATGGCTAGTGCGTTCTCCTTTGTATGGAAAGGTTAACGTCCTATATATAACGGAGAATGTGACCGTTGTAGTGTGGTTAATGCGCCCATCAATGGCGGCTTAATTAGCTTAACCGCAACGGCACGTTCGTCCGCCTATATAGGGGCCGTTACAGCACGTTATGCGCGAATACCGGAACCGTTACGGGGTTGACCGGGTTTGACCGGATTGACCGGGTTTATGAGCTCGTGCCATAAATCTCTCAAAAGTAGTTACTAAAGGTCGCGCGCGGGCTTGGCTCGCACGCGACAGGACTTACTCTAGCCTCCAAACCACTAAGTCCCTACAAGTCCCGTGCAGTGGTATGCGAGGGCTCTGTCTCGCAGCCCCCACATGGATCAGCGCGGCTGGTGATCCAGTTGTGTGGAGCACAATATGGTGTGCTGGATGGTTGCCACGTGGCCAAGATCTGCTAGCTCAGAAAGCACTATCTACACCTACAAAATAATAAAGTTTGTTGCTGAAGATCTTGAAGATTTGCAGATCAAATGAGCTGTATATAAGGAGCTCTGTTTGAAGCATTTGATAGAGAACACAGCGGGCAAAAGCTAGAGACA
This sequence comes from Linanthus parryae, assembly GCA_023055425.1. NCBI lineage: Eukaryota > Viridiplantae > Streptophyta > Magnoliopsida > Ericales > Polemoniaceae > Linanthus > Linanthus parryae. The sequence continues at coordinate 1,084,807 of JALGPY010000012.1, forward strand.
CTGAAAATACATTCAAGGATTGTCAAGCAACAAAGAAGCAGATCATTCTCTCTCAATCCAAGCATTTGAAGAACACTGCACTCTCATTGTAGTTTCACTCTCTGTGTTCTTCATTTCTGAACTCCATTTTTATATCATTCTTATACTACTTCTGTTTACTTTCTCAAGGCTTGTTCAAGGTGAACAATAGATAATTCCTAGTTAATCATATAGCTAGAGCATGTACTAGATAGGTTAGTGAGAACCACAAGTTGTAACCGAGTAAGGCATCTCTCTGTGCTTGAGATCTAAGGCTTAGCTGTGGATTAATAAGAATTTTGTTGAAAATCCTAAAGGGAGAAGATCCCAGAGGTAGAGACGTAGGTCCAAGTGGACTGAACTCTATATATCTTGTGTCTCTTGCATTTACATTTCAGTTACAAACTTAGAACTTTTGCAGCATTCAAAACAATTTCATTTCAAGGGTTTGAAACTCATTTCCAGGCCTTGAAATAGACTATTTCTTCTGATTACTCTAACTGTTTTTTTCCAAGGGCTTGAAACTCTTTTCAAGGCCTTGAATCTATTTACAAAACATTTGAAACCACTTTTCTTGCAAAGGTTGGCAAAAGTCTGCATACTCTATTCAACCCCCCTTCTAGAGTATTGATCCTGTATTACTACCTACTGTACACCCCTTCAATAGTCATTAACAAATGCTTGATATTTCACTTGGAAGCTTTGATTGTGTATTAATCCAACGACCATGAAATTAACAACAAACATCGATGCACAGTAAAAATCTACTTCCCTTAGTATATAGATAATAGCTTATGGTTCCAACTGTTTGATGGAGGATCAATTAATAAGTTTCTTAACCCATTTCAAGCTTTGAGCCAGTCTCCACTGATTACTGAAAATATCCTTAATGGACGAGTCTGCTGGCACATCATCCACCCGCCCTAAATTTGAATAAAATTATTTTTTCCCTATGAAATTTATCATTTTACTTGGGTGATCCGATTGGGGCTATCGTTTGCATGTCAAGTATGACATGTGAATTATCCACTTTGACGTGAATTTTTTTGTAATTAATTAGGATTTTGTGTATATGTTTGTTGGGCCTAACTTCGTAGAATCAGACGTCGTGTACCAATAGCACAACTAGTGTATCTTTGGCTCTCACGGTGAGTTTACCTGCTTAGCCTTGCATGTATATCTTCTTTCGTGTCAAAACGTGATTTTTTTATCCTGTCTCAAAATATACATGTGAGTTTACATTATGAGTTTTCTGTGCCATCTTTTTTGTGTAATTACTTGTTTATTTAAAGTAATTTTCGTACCTTACTCTCTAATCACGTGTCTCACTTCATTTAAATCCTTACTTTATTACTCTTACTCGAATTCGGAAAACTCAATTTGTTCAAATGTAACACTAAGTCTAAAATCATTAACAACTTAAAATGAAAGATTGCATGTACCGAAACCAGTTAGTTGTTTCTTGGTTTGCCCTCAGTTGGCTTTTTGGTTTGGCCTTAGCTGGCTTGGATTTCCCCCAGTTGGCTTTATTTTGGGGACTACGTGCACCTAGACTCTTCGTCTTATTGGCTAGAGTCCAGCATTCTAGTACTACCCTTTCGACTTACTATCTTAAAGGGGTGTCGACACTTAGGGTCTAATAGCTACTTGTATGATGACTAGCGGGACGGTCGGATCCGATCCACAACGCTTGGTACGAGTTGGGCTCCGGAACCCCCTTATGCCTATATCATTCGTTTCTATACTTTTATCCTGGTCTACCCTGGTTACTACGAAATAAATAATAATCAAACTGCCTTGTTATTGTGTTTTAGAAATGTTAAGTGTAAGTCGTGTTCTGAATAGACATGACACTTGTGAAATATCCTTAATTGGAAACATACGAGGTTTTGTAGTTTTAATGAATATCTTGGTAATCCACTTTAAATTGGAAACATGTCATTATTCGATAACACTTTTGTGTATAAAATTGCGAAATCTGATAATTTTACTAATGATCTGCTCATTTACTCTTCAATTTTATAACATGAAACCCCAAAGTTTTTCTTAGCCACTGTGTTACATACTAAGGTGATCTCTCACTCAGTTTTCACTGATGCTTTCAAATCGTGGCCCTGTGTTTCCTTTTTAATTCCCCTGCAAGGGTTTGACAGTCTACTTGGGATAACCCGATGGGATTACGAACTCTTTCAAACAATAACGCTTAGTCATATATTGGAAGGCTATCTTTTACTGTAAAATATCTTTTGTAGACTCATTGTCCATTTTGGATTAGGCATGGACTATGTCATATTTTGAATCACTTATAACTAGAGAAATGTTTCCTTTCACTTACTCGTACTACTACTACTTCTTGTACAAAAGGGTAAAATATCCGTGGAGGGAACCACCCGGTCTCCGGCTCTTCGGAGAATCAGAGGTATTACAGCTGATATCAAAGTAATAACATACAATTAGGACTGTAGGGAGAAAATGCTTCGAACTAATATTTTGAAAGTAACTAAAGTTAAGTTTGAACCTGATTAGGGAAAGGTAAAAGTAATGTAAAATACATATAAGTCGGGTATTTGAGTTTTTATACTTTACTTCATGCAAGTTGCTACATGTTACATGTTATGATCCTGTTTTGTGTGGCCTATGACTTGTTCGAGGGATCGGTGGCTGACTTGGTGTATAGATGTATCATTCTCATATTCAGTATGAGTGTATCTCAAGTTGTTGCATTTCGATTTGTTTGCTAATTGTCATTTCACTAGTTGTGACATCAATAGAGACCCGTAAGCTTTAGTAACTCGTTCAAGCTTCGATGTCGAAACTTAGTCCAAGTGGGAAGGATGTAACACCCTGTATTTTATCCAAGGGGTATTCTAGTAATTTGACACATCTTAGAGATTTTCTGAAGTATGGGAACATATTCGACTTTTCCGAGTATTACTGCACTGACAGCCGTGCAATTGAGGTTGTAACGTGTTATGAAACCTCGCTCATCCAGGTGCTCCTCGTTGTAGTTATTTGAAGAACAAAACTACAATATTGCGGCTGGACATTTGGAGCTCTATTGGGAAAGGCAGAAAGGGATACAAAGAAAGTGATTGAAAGGGATAGCCATAGCAAAATGGTTGCATAAAGCGAAGTATAAACAAAAGATTAAGAAAGTAGAGAGGAAATACAAAACAAAGTGGAAGATAGAAGTATAGCAAAGAGAATCTAACAAAGATAGATATGGAAGATTTGACGTTAAACAAAGATACACATGAAAATCCAATGATTACCAATTATCAGAAATACAGACAAATTGTCTGTTTTAGCGGACTAAAAATATTTTAATTGAAAAAATCTCAAGTGAGCACGGACAACTCTAGAGAAAGATAGCGCAAACATTGTATCAATGTTACTCACGTTCAAAATTTAATTGTCTCTGCTCACACGTGGCAGATCCAGCAAGGATCGATGCTTACTTCAAGTACACAAATGCGGTCGGAGTAGCATCACTCATATTAGGATTAGGATCATCTATAGCGTGCAGCGCCTGCGGTCGAGATCCCAACCATCCATTTCCGTTGGAGCCACAAGATCATGCCACGTAACATCAAAGCTTCTTCTCACTTCTGCACGTGATTACCTCTGTGAATACCTCTCTCCCTTGCATTCACATTGCCTTCTCTCTCATCATGTTCTATCTCTACCAGAAACCCATCAACACAGATCGTAGGCATCCTCTCTTCAACTTGAAACAGAAGAGAGTAACGACCGGCAAGCAATTCATATTGACCTTAAAATTTGCAACAATTTTAATCTTGGATATTGTAAACCCAGATCTATGATTTTCATCATATCACAGATCACAGACATAATTCTTGGTATAAAAAAGGGTCACAAGCTAGTAGTTTTGTATTCAATTATTTCAATTGGAAATTTCAATCTTATTTAGTTCGGGAATAAGAGAATGCACAATTGCCAAGCAAGTTTTTGACATTCATATCTACTTGCATCTGGTCTGCAATCGTGGTAAGGTCGTACGAAAAATCTCTATATTTGTTGTTGGTGGATTATGAGTTTCATAGAGGAATCACAAACGGGAGAATATAGAGAAATATGAAGGAGGTGAGTTGGTTTTGTTTCTGAGAGAAGAAGAAGATGAGGCAGAGCAGTAAAGAAATGATGATCCAGTGATTTTACTTCAATGTAATAGAGAGCACAACTTGTTGATGTGGCACTATCTTAAAGCGTCCTAATTTTGAACGGATTAGATCATCGAGCTGTCCCGGTGCTGCACGCTGCAGATGATCCCGATCCCTCATATTACTAGCTTACTAGTCGAAAAATCCACTTCAAGCACAACCTCATTTAAAGCGGCGACATTAAATCTAAGCTCAGACTTGGTTTAATTAAGACTTTGCTTTATATCTTGCTTAATTTGAACTCAAATAAGTCAAAAATTTCTCCAAAATGAGTTCCACTAGATCGAGATCGCCAAAAAGAGGAGACACTACTTTGATGAACTATTAAACGAGCGAATTTGAGCCTCATTTGTATTTTTTTGACGTAAAATATTCGTAACCGCTACCATTCGAGTGTGTATTCCAGTATATTTGAGTGTATAAAAGTCTATAAAATTATGAGAAAGTTCGGATTCACAAACTCGTAGTTAAAAACATCGGTAAACCTGATAAAACCTTGGTCACCCCTCCTTTCTTCTCATTTCTTGGACCTAATTCGGGGGTAATTGGAAAAATGCCAGTCTCTGAATTGGTGTTTGAATTCTGCACTTGGCTGAATTGCTATTTGAAAAATGCCATTCTTTTTAAACAGATGCTTACAAGAGTGGTTAACAAACAAGTGGGGCAACTGGGTGTGACATGGCTGATGACATGTACCCTAAAGTGGGTGAGAAACCATTGAATTATCCTGCTACCCTTGTCAGTGAGAGTGATATTCAAACTGAAAAACAAACCCTAACAAATGTGTAGCTCTCTCTCTCTCTCTCTAAAAACATTGAATAATTCCATCTACCCTAACTTACCAAAGTAAAGTTGAATTAATTCCAACTGTAAACTTAATGAACCAGCTGCATTACAGCCTCAAAACTGGTTCATTTTTCACTCTCATTTGCTCTGGTTCTCCCACTTTGTGTATAGAAGTCTCTCTCTTTAGCCATTGTTGTTGAGCTATGGTAAACCCTAAACTCTGGTTCTACTTTTGCTATGATTCTAATATTATCGTCATAATGTTGTAGAATGTGTGCTTGTAGAGTGTTTTGTATTAAATTTGATCTTCAGTTGTGTTTCAGATTAAATTTAGGTTCATTATATTGATGTTGTGTTCTTCATTCTGGGTTTGATGTGTGTTGTGGATTGTGTGGAGACTGGAACGAGTAGATGCCCGTCCCTGTATTGTCTGAAAGGACTGGGACGATGCATCTGCCCGTCCCAGTCTATGAAGTGAACAACTAAGTCGTGTAACCAAAACTGAGACGAGCAAATACTCGTCTCAGTTTGATGTTGGCTCGTATGGAACATCAAACTGAGACGAGCATTTGCTCGTCTCAGTTTTGGTTACACGACTTAGTTGTTCACTTCATAGACTCGGACGGGCAGATGCATCGTCCCAGTCCTTTCAGACAATACAGGGACGGGCATCTACTCGTTCCAGTCTCCACACAATCCACAACACACAAACTGTGACGAGCATACCCTAAACCCTAAACCCTAAACCCTAAAATCATTACAAAATGTTTTTAAACCTTGTCAAAAATGTTTAGTGTAATTACTAAACCATAAAATCATGTGAGGTGAACTTTTAACCCAAAAATCATGTAATCTTGAACTGTTAATCATGTAATCCTAATACTTGGATCATAACCCCTATATCATACAATTGTGAAGTACTAACTTCAAACTAACTTAGGAACCATTACAATGATCACTACAAATGTTATTCAAACCATGTAAAACCCCTCTAATCAATAAACCATGATTTTCAAAATCCTAAATCCATAAACCCCAAGTCTTGTAATCCCTTAAACCATAGATCATCTATTCTAAACCCTATAATTATAGTCAATTGTAGATAGTGCTTTCTGAGCCAGCAGATCTTGGCCACGTGGCAACCATCCAGCACACCATATTGTGCTCCACACACACTGGATCACCAGCCGCGCTGATCCATGTGAGGGCTGCGAGACAGAGCCCTCGCATACCACTGCACGGGACTTGTAGGGACTTAGTGGTTTGGAGGCTAGAGTAAGTCATGTCGCGTGCGAGCCAAGCCCGCACGCGACCTTTAGTAACTGCTTTTGAGAGATTTATGGCACGAGCTCCATAAACCCGGTCAACCTCATAACGGTTCCGGTATTCGCGCATAACGTGCTGTAACGGTCCCTATATACGCGGACGAACGTGCCGTTGTGGTTAAGCTAATTAAGCCGCCATTAATGGGCGCATTAACCACACTGCAACGGTCACATTCTCCGTTATATATAGGACGTTAACCTTTCCATACAGAGGGGAACACACCAGCCATACGCGGAAGCTCTGCCAAACCCCTGTCTCTCTCTCAGACATTACTACTGCCTTACTCTCTCCCTACACACAACCCAACTCTTCCTGTGCTATATCTTATCCTCTACATACGGTGTACACGGAGGTCTCCCAGCCGGAATCTCTTGTGCACATTTTGGTGAACCCGACGTGAACCTACCAACAAAAGCAACCATGTCTCAGGAGGATGATGTTAGCAACAGATCGCCTTCCACCGAAGCTGCCTCAGGAGAGGAGACCCGCCGTACTCCTGCGACCCCCAGCGAGGCACCGACGCTAGAATCCTTGGACGCCACCGTCCAAGGTCAGGCGAAAGCTCTCAAAGCTCAGTCTGCGCAGCAAGAACGGATCCTGGCCGTTCTGGGCACCCTTGCACCAAACCCGTCACCAGCCACCACCGTCTCTCAAGGAGGAGGAGCCCCTACCGCTTCAGGATTGGGAGTGTCGACCACACCTCCCAACCCTAATCTGCAGACACCACCGGCGACTATGCAGCTGCCTTCAATTCAGGGGTCAACAGCTCAGACGTTGCCTCTCACTGCTCATACTCCTCAGCCTCCGGCTTTGGCTTTTAATCCGGCTTCGCAGTATCCCTTGCCTCCGCCAACGGCGATCTGGGGCAATGCGAATGGCCAATATGTCCCCAATCCTCCGGCGGCATACGTGTCGCCTTCGTCTGCGGCAACCCCTCCTTCTATTACCGAGGGAAGCTTTCCAGAATGTATGACGTCTCTGCAGAAACGCATGGACACTATTCTGGCTCATCAATCATTCGCGGATACCATCATTCCAAAGCTAGACAACGATCCACCCATCCCGCAGGAGATCTATCTCATGCCTAACCCGGTGGGGTATAAGGCTCCTAAATGGGACAAGTTCGAGGATGTCAATGGGAACGCTCATGAGCATGTCATGCGTTTCATTGATGTCATGGGGCCATACGGAGCTGATTCCAAACTGCTGATGCGAGAGTTCCCAAAATCCTTGGGAAACGTAGCGTACAAGTGGTACCGAACGTTGGAGGCTGGATCCGTGAAGACCTGGGACGACATGGTCCAGAAGTTCTATACCAAGTTCTTCCAGATGGAAGAAAAGGTGACGATGATCCACCTCTCGCGGATGTATCAAAAGCGCGAGGAGGATGGGATAACCTTCATCAAGAAATTCAGGGCGAAGTCATTGGAATGCAAAGATCCAATGCTCGAAAGTCGGCTTGTAGAGATATGCCTGCAGTGCATGCGAGACGAATACAAAGGTATGCTCATCAATTTGCAAACACCTACGTTTTCAAAGCTAATCGAATCCACGAAGAACATCGAGCCTATAGTTGAGAGGCAGAAAAAGAAGAACGCTCCGGAGCGATCTTCGAGCGGCACCACCTACAAGATCGGGAGATTCAGTTACAAGAGGGGACGCGAAGCTGAGGTCAATACAGTTTCACCCCAGAAGCAAGCGAAGGTTGTGGACTTCGACGTACCACCTCTGCCATGCTCGGTGGAGGAGGCGAGCGACCTCTGCAGGCAGTGGCGCAAGGACGGTGTCCTACCGCCGCTCGAGAAGATACCCTCCAAGGAGATGGTGAGGGACCCGAAGTGGTGCGAGTACCACGGCAAGGTCATGCACCCCACAGCAGAATGTAAGAAGCTCAGGATTACATTCAACCAGAAGATGAAGAACGGCGAGCTGATCGTCAGCGATCACAGGAAGGATGTGCGCAACAATCCACTTCCTGCCCATGCGGAGCAAGACTCAAAAGGCAAAGAGGTCGCCATGATCTCGATCGTAGACTTGGAAGAAGTCGCAGAGGATGGTCTACCCATCATTGCCGAAGTCCATGATGATGCAGACTACAGTATGGACACAGAAGATGAACGTGCCGATCGGATGAAGGGGTCGCACGGCTTTAGCAGGTTCTTCGACGAGATGAACTTCTCCGAGAAGTGCCGGACAGAAATGACGAAAGCAATCTTGAGGATAGCAGAGGACTATGAGGAGGATCTTGTAGTCTCCAACGGGAAAGTCGTCAGGGCGTCTCGCTCTACAGAAAAGATTATGACCTATTCTGCCAGCGACAAAAAGACAGATGCGAGCCACCAGAGGCCTCTGTACGTGACGGCCATCATCAATGGCGTCGAATTCAAACGAGCATTCGTCGATGGAGGAGCAGCGGTCAACGTCGTTTTGCTCCACACACTGAAGCTAGCAGGGATCCCCGAGCATAAGATTGTCAGGCGTCCATCTCCGCTGATGGGATTTGGAAGCGACTCTAGAATGACGATCGGATGGATCCGCCTGGGCGTGCAGATCGGCAAAATCAAGTGCTCAGCGAAGTTCTATGTCATAGATGCGAACACTACGTATCACATGATCATAGGTCGAGCCTGGATTCATCGCTTTGACGCGGTCCCTTCAACAGCTCACCAAGTCATGAAAGCCATTTGGAACGACAGAATAGTCGAGATACCGGCTTCAACGAATCCATTCAACATGGATGAAGCACATCTCAGCGAGGCGGTGTGGTTCACCGAGATGGCGGACGAGCAAACACCGGGGCCGTTCAACCCTACTCCTTTACCTATTTGGGAAGATATCAAGGATCAGTCACCTGCGGGAGTGATGGTGACAAGGGAGGATGCCAAGGAAAAGCCGCCCACACGCGAAGAGGCGCCGCGAATCGCTTACCAACGAAAGAACGTGTACACTTTGAAAAGAATAGCAAAGCATGACCCTTAGGGCAAGGAGATAGAGTGCTTCTACGCCAATGGGAAGAAGTGCTATCGCATATGAAGGTGCGCGGGGATGTCCTCACACGGGCATGGGGATATCCCTGGGCAAATCAACCAAATCGAGCAGATTGCGCTCACGGAAAGGCCAATGCAGAGCATTCCAGATGAGAAGCTCAAAGAAGCACCCGAATGCATGGAAGACAGACCCAGACCACAGAAGCAAGAGCTAAAGGAAGTGTTCCTCAGCCCGAACGAGGAAAAGAAGAGGCCAGTCTTTCTAAGCGCGGACCTCACGAGCGAGGAGGAGAAAGGACTGCTACAGCTCCTAACCGAGTACAAAGACGTGTTCGCATGGGAGTATGATGAGATGCCCGAACTGGACACAAGCATCACTATGCATCGTTTAGACATCATCCCGGGTTCTAAACCGATAAAGCAGAGCACGAGAAGCTTCAGGCCGGAGCTTAATGTGAAGATCAAACAGGAGATCGTCAAACTCCTGGATGCCAAGTTCATAGAGCCGAATCATCATCCGACATGGCTGGCCAACATTGTGCCAGTGGTAAAGAAGAACGGACAGCTCCGCATCTGCGTGGACTTCCGAGATCTCAATCGTTTCTGCCCCAAGGATGATTTTCCGCTCCCAAACATCGACTTACTAATCGATTCAACAGCGGGTCATCGCATGTTCAGTTTCATGGACGGCTTCAGCGGGTACAACCAAATCAAGATGGACCCCGAAGATGCACGAAAGACTGCCTTCATCACCCCTGTGGGAGTGTTCAACTACACGGTGATGCCCTTTGGTCTCAAGAACGCAGGTGCCACCTACATGCGAGCCATGATGGCCCTATTCCACGACATGATGCACAAGGAAGTGGAGTTTTACGTGGATGACCTCGTGGTTCAATCCAAGCAAGAGGCAGACCACCTGGCAGATTTGCGGAAGGTGTTCAACAGATGCAGACGCTTCCAGCTCAAGATGAACCCTATGAAATGCGCATTCGGGGTAACATCGGGAAAATCCTTGGGATGCGTGGTACATCGCCAAGGAATAGAGCCTGACCCTGCGAAGGTTTCAGCCATCGTCAGCATGACCCCGCCACACGACCAGAGTGCCTTGAAAACATTCTTGGGGAAACTATCATATCTGCGAAGATTCATCCCCGCGATTGCCGAGATTACTTTCTGCTTCAGTAATCTCCTCAAGAAAGATGCCGCATACAACTGGACCCCGGAGCACGAAGTTGCGTTCGCAAAGCTGAAAGAATTGCTGACGTCTTCAAAAGTAATGATCGCACCTCAGTTGGGGTCACCGCTTTTACTGTATCTGACGTCAACCAGGAAATCCATAGGAGCGCTTTTGGCTCAGGAGTACGAAGGTCAGGAAAGGCCCATCTACTACATCTCTCGCATTGTGCAGCCCGCAGAATCAAGGTACACGGACATTTTGCGTCATTGCCTTGCCTTATTCTTCATAATAGAGAAGTTGAGACATTACTTTGCATCGCACAAAGTGGTGGTGGTGTCGAAAAGTGATCCCATACGATATCTGTTAACTCATACTACTCCTGGAGGAAGATTGGCGAAGTGGTACATGACCATTTCTCAATACGATATCACATGCGTAAGACCGCGAGCGATCAAGTCGCAGGCGGTAGCGGATTTGTTGGCACAATTCCCCGAAAACAGTCATGAGCCCGTGATCGAAGAAGAACTCGAGGGACCTGAGATCTATGCGATCGATGTACCTTATTGGACGCTCCATTTCGACGGGTCGTCAACAAGGAAATGCGGAGGCATTGGGATAGTCTTGACCAAACCAGACGGGGAGGTCATACAGATGTCCGCAAAGCTCGACTTCGCAGTCACCAACAACGAGGCAGAATACGAAGCCCTCATAGCGGGGCTGCGTGCAGCGAAGGCTTTCGAAGTAAGCAACCTGACGGTCATGGGGGACTCCAAGTTGATCGTCAAGCAAGCCTCGGGCGAGTACGGTTTAAAGGAGATTAACCTTCTGTCCTACCGCACTCTGGTACAAAAGCTAGTGCAGCAATTCTGTGATGTGAGGTACGAGCACAAGCCCCGAGCAGACAACAGACATGCAGATGCTTTGGCCACCTTGGGATCCAAGGTTAGTACAGACAAATGTCCCGCAAGGATCTCCATTGAGGTGCGAACATCGTCGGCGTTGACAGAAGACGCGTGCGACGATGAACGCATGGATGATACGGACTGGAGAAAAACAATTTTGCGAGCTATTGCAGAAGGCACAAGCAGCGAAAGCTGGGCACTCACAAGGGGGTATTGCATACATGACAACACCCTTTACTACAAAGGCCCTGGCGGAATACTCATGCGATGTGTTTCCGAGCAAGAGGGACAATTGTTGCTGGAGAAGATTCACCAACATGCTTGCGGAGAAAGCGAGGTGTCAATCTATCGGAAGGCTCATAGATATGGCATTCATTGGCCGGATATGTCAACAGACGCTGCCATGATACAAGGAAAGTGCGAGAGTTGCGCACTGATCAAGGATTCCTTACTCATTGCTCTAACCGACGATGATGCGGATTGGAGGAAACCACTCTTTGATTTTCTCACCCAGGGTACCGTACCCGAATCGAGAAAAGAAGCGGAGAAGTTGAAAAGGAAAGCATCCCGGTATGTGGTGCAAGAGAACTTACTTTGGCGAAGAGGTCATGAAGGCAACTTGATGCGATGTCTAGACGACAGGGAAGTACAAGAAGTCATGGACCTTTCCCATCAGGTAGAACACCAAGGAGGTGCGAAACTATGTAGGCAGATCCTCTCGATCGGATATTTCTGGCCTACGATGGAGGCCGATTGCCGCACCAAAGTAAGACGTTGCCAGGAGTGTCAGTTCAAAGGAAACCTAGTGCATGCTCCTGCTGTGGACCTACATGCATTGGGAACGCCATGGCCATTTCACACATGGGCGCTGGATTTCATTGGCCCCATCCGACCAACTTCACACGGGAATCATTTTATTCTCACCGCAACTGAGCTGTTCACTAAATGGGTGGAGGTGATACCATTAAAGACGGCAAATGCGCTAGCTGCGGTCAATTTCATCCAAGAAAACATTATATGCAGGTTCGGAATTCCCAACACCATCCTTTCGGATAATGGTACTCCTTTTGTTAATCGCCAGGTGGCTGCAAAGCTAGCAGAGTACAATATCAGGCAAATATGTTCCACCCCCTACTACCCGAAGGGGAACGGGCAAGCCGAAGCGACCAACAAAACGTTGTTGAGGATTTTGAGCAAGATGGTCGCAACCACAAAAGGTGGGCTGATTCTCTAAACATAGCCCTGTGGGCTTACCGCACTTCTCCAAGGACACCCACGGGGGTCTCACCGTTCCTCCTATGCTATGGAGCTGAGGCCGTGGTACCTGCGGAGGCGAGAGTCAATTCGGCGAGATTGGCCTTCCATGCATTGTACGACAATCAACGCGATCATGACTTAGTCTTGCTGGAGGAGAAGCAAGAGCAAGCTAAAAGGACTAACAAGCGGTATCAAGAGAGGATCGCTCGTTCTTACAATAAGACGGTCCAGCGAAGAGATTTCGCAGTTGGAGATTTGGTCCTGCGCGCATCTGATCATTGCATGCGAGAAGCGGCTCACCCAAAGTTCGCAGCTAATTGGGAAGGACCCTTTGAAGTCACAGAAGTCTTCGACAGTGGTTACTGCAGCATACGGAGGTTGCACGGAACGACCTCAACCCCAAGCTCAGTCAACATGCGCTGGATTAAGAAGTACTATCCTTGACTTCTCTCATTTTATGCGTTTTATTATAACGTTGCCTCATGTATCGTATGGCTATGATTCACACAATCTTCTCTCCCAAATGAGAGAATTGTAAGCTTATCTCTCCCATATGAGAGCATTATAATGAAAGGATTCTCCCAAATGAGAATTTCATATTTCTAGCTATTAATGTTGCTTTATTTAGTTTGTTATTACTGTTAACAATGGGCTATCCGCCACAATAGCAATCTGTGCAACTGCGATCTTAACTGATCTTCTAAGCCTATCTGTCACGATAGCAGCCTATGCGAAATGCGATCTTAATTGATCGTCTAAGCCTATCTGCTACGATAGCAACCTATGCAAATGCGATCTTAATTGATCACCTAAGCCTATCTGCCACGATAGCAGCTCATGCGAAATGCGATCTCAATTGATCATCTAAGCCTATCTGTTACGATAGCAACCTATGCAAATGCGATCTTAACTGATCTTCTAAGCCTATCTGTCACGATAGCAGCCTATGCAAATGCGATCTTAATTGATCTTCTAAGCCTATCTGTCACGATAGCAACCTATGCAAATGCGATCTTAATCGATCTTCTAAGCCTATCTGTCACGATAGCAGCCTATGTCAATGCGATCTTAAGTGATCATCTAAGCCTATATGCTACGATAGCAGCCCATGCGAAAAATGATCTTAATTGATCTCCTAAGCCTATCTGCCACGATAGCAGTTCATGTGAAAGCAGTATCAAGTGATCTTTCAAGCCTAGCTATTGTGATAGCAACATACGCGAACGTGATCTTAAATGGTCCTTCAAGCCTATCTAATGTGATAGCAGCGTTATACGAATGCGATTTAAAATTCGTCCTTAAGTCTGTCTATTGTGATAGCAACATTATGCAAAGTGATCCTAAGTGGTCTACAGAAGCCTATCCGATAAGATAGCACTTGCACTTGAATACAAAACACAAGCCCATCTGCCAAGATGGCACAGCTGCGAAAACACGATCTCGAACGATCTAATAAAACATCTGCGAATTTATACGGCAGATAGCAAATGCGAAGCATGTATATAGCATTACACAAGGCGAAATCTGCCGGTACGCATGCGAAGATTGTATTTTGTTGTAACGAGACAGCAGATAATACAAAAGCCATTTATCATTATGAGTCGAAAAGACTTACAATTTATCTGTCTAGATAGCATCTTACAAGCGAAAAATCTCAAATCTAACTACGCAGCCAACATGGCTTACAATGTATTCGAAAAGTAACTTACAAGCTTGAAGTTACACATCGCGGAAATCCCGACCGAAAAAGGATGAACCTAACGGTCCTAACACCGGCTATGCAATGCACAGATCTGCGGTCAAAGATCTGTAGCAATAAGGATGCTTCTGCGAAGAGATCAACTCGCCATTCGCTACATCCCGGGCAGCAAAGATCTGGGTGGTTCTACGTCCAAGATCTCAGGATCTGACAAGACCCCTGTCTGATCAAGATATGTACCAGAGGAACTACCTGTTCCGTCGTGTGCAGTCGTGCAAAACAGGGGAAGCAATCATTCCTCTGGTACTGGGTTCCTTGTCCTGATAGACAAGGGCATTGGCGAGTCTCCTGAGTTCAAGAACGAAGAGGCAAGAAATTCTCTTCCAGGGATGCTGGAGGAGAATTCCGCCGTTCATTACGAGTCGGCAGCAAGGTCACTACGACGCTGCACCTCACCGGGAGGCGGCCGGAAACATGACCTGCAAACATAATAGACGAAGAAAATTCTTTGAATACACATGAGATATCATCTCCATTTTCTTTATGAAGGTTACAAAGATTAGTAAGCCTCATAAAGCGGATCTTGGAAACTATTTCTATGGCACAAAGCGCAAACTCAGGTCTCATGACTTGGAGTTGCCATGAATCAACAAAAAACAAGCGTTGAAGCCAGCAGTCGTAAGGACTCACGGCAAAGCACATTTTTTTGGGATGAAGAACCCAAATGGCAAAGACAGGGTTTATATAGACCTTGTGGAGACTCTTCAGTTGCCAAGATGAGTCAGAAGAATTCGAAAAGAGGGTAAGGTCAATCACTTACGCCTTGAAAAGCGGTAACGATCAATTACCCTACTAAAGGCTACGACGATTCAGTTGCGTATCCTAATAAATGACGGATGGTCATGATTCGGATGGACTTCCCAAGGAAGCGTGCTTATCTTATGAGCAATTAGCGCGAAAATCAAGCAGAATATCAATTGCTGATGTCATAATTAGATATGCACAGAGATATTCCATCAAATCCCGGAAAGGGCAAAACGGGAATGTCGATTCTTTTGTTAAAAAAAGGGGGAGAAACCCTAGCAACATTACATTAATGTTTCTAGTAACATTACATTAATGTTCTGCTATTTGTTTGCTATTTTTCAAATTCAAAAGTCAAAGCAAATTCTTGATCAAGGAGTCATTAAGGGTAAACTGACGGCTCAGATCCTCTACCTGCTCCACTTCTCGCTTCAATTGCTCGCACTTGGCATTCATCTCATGATAGAGCTTCAGAGCCTCTTCAACCTTTTTCTTTTGCTGCTCCTCCTTTTGCTTCTCAGCTGCGAGGTTTCGGTGGCCGAGTTTCAAAGTTACGGCTGCGCGAATCAAAGTAACTCTTTTCATAAGAAACTTGAAACCCAGCCTGCCTTGAACTTTAGTCAGAAGATTTTGGCACATGCCAAAAAGCAATTCGGCACTCTGAACAGAAATGGTCGCAGGTGTGGCCGCAGACAGCTGCTCCAAAATCCAAATGGCTTCGGTCAGAAACAGCCTTCTGTCAAATGGCCCTATCTCCAGAGATCTCACAAATGATTGAGGATAGGTGAGGCGCATCCGAACTAGCCAGTCCACATCGGCTTGCTTCAAACCTAAAGCAATGTCAAAGCTAAGTTACGATATCAAACTCGCAAATGAATAGTGCGAGATGCAAACAGCAAACCATGACTTACCAGTTCCTTCAAGGATCTCACGAAAAGAAGGAATGCGCATTGCTGGAGTGGTCGAAGACTGTCCACGCTCCATAGCTCTCCTGTCAGCTGCGAGCTCTAACTCCTCATAGTTAGAAGGAAGAGTATAAGCCGCACCAGTTGCGATTGCAGACCCGACCTTTGAGCCCCAAAAGCTCCACGCAGGAAGTGGCGTCACAGACTCAGTCATCGCTGGAGGCATAGTGGCAGCCGAAGTTGCTTGACGAGGGACACTTTCAGATGCGGTAGCATCAACAGTACTTGTTCTTACTTCCTCAGCGCCAGCATGGGCATCTTCCTCCATTAACACAGCATCAGCTTCGGCATCATCAGAAAGTTCGATGATGTCCTCCAAAGGCGCTCCAGCGTATTCAGCAGCTGCGACGGGCTTCTCGATATGAGAACTCGGCACTGGGACATAGGATGCAGAATTTTGACTTCTTTGCTCCGACATGGGTTCATCAGCAGTACCTGGGATACAAAATGCGATGATGTGAGGTAAATTGTATCATACGCTAAAGCTAAGAGCAAGCACCTCCACGCGAAGGTGGGATTGCAGTGTCTTCGTCATACACTAAAGATGTGGAACCATGCCCTATTAGTGTGTCCTCATTAAGCATGTCTTTAAAAGGAGCATGAACTGGGGTGCGAAGAAGCTAGTCATGATTATGCTTCGAGTTACTAATCTTAGTTCATGCATAATCGATCAAGTGATTACCTGAGGGTTCACCGCACTTGCCTACTAGCCAACGGCGAATGTCGGCCTTTGACACACCATGCTTTAACGCACCCACAATAACATCTCGATAAGTTACTGCGAGATTAAAAATCTCACCTTTATTGCCGCCTGCGATTTCTTCAAAAACTGCCTGGGCCTGCTCCAAAGCTGCTGCATCCTCTTCTGGAGCTGCATCCTCCTCCTCAGCTTGAGGAGTCACCTCTTCGGGAAGCACATCTTCCTCACCAGCTGGACGCACTAAGTCGTCGACATGTTGCTCTTCGAGGCTCCGCTGCCTCACACGCTCGAGCTCCTCCTCTTCACGTTGCCTTCTCCTTTCAGCAGCTTCCGCGACTGTCTTCCTAGACTCGGCGAGAACGTCCTCGCTTATGGGTTCGTCTGACGTGCCAGAATGAGCATCCCTCTTCTGTCTCTTGGCCAGAAGGCCACCGATGGTCTCATCATCATCATCATCATCTGCAAAGAAACGATTGGTTCAAGATCAAGTTGCAAAAGAATTACGATAATGAGAAGGAAAACGCGATGGAGGTACCTCCTGATTCTTCCTCATGTATCACAATTGTTCTTTCTTCTTCTTCTTCATCACCTTCTCTGGGCTCCTGCCTCTCCTCTTCTTCCTCCTGGTTGAATGGAACGAAGGTCTCAACTGCGAGCTCCTTCCGCGCTTTACTAGGCATGCGACCTTTGCCTTTGTCCTTGGCAGAAAGGGACTTAGCTGGAGGGGAAGTTGGAGCGCTCCTAGGGGAAGATATTGTGATTCCCTTTTGCCTGGGTCTCTTCGCTCTCGGCGCTGCAGTCGCTGGAGGAGACGGATTATCTCTGGGCGGAGACGAGGCCGGAGCATTATCTATCAGCGAGTCAGCAAAAGCATTCATGACTGCGCGAATCCTGGTTTCGACTTCGGGGTCCATCCTCGATGCTAGCAGGAACGACTGTCCTTGTCTTCTGGTGGCAACCATGGTGTTAACCAGCGACTTGGAACGATCACCAGATGCGAATCTCCGCACATGACACTACAGCAAACAGTGTAGAATAAAGGCATCAACATGTGGAAATCAAGAAGCTCAACGCATGCGAAAAAAAGAAGTTGCTTACCTTAGCAAATGTCTCGCTATATCTGATGACATGCGAGTCGCCTTTCTTAACTGCGGCGATCTTTTCATTCAGAGTGACGTCAGGGCACAAATGGTTCTCATGATCCAACAATGAGTAGCAACCATATTCAGACTCGCTCAGACTACAATTGGGGCGAAACGGAAAAGAGTTTCTCTTGATCAGAGGAGCTCTGCTTGGCTGAGGAGCCGACTGCGTCTCAAACCTGACATGCTGGGCGATCCAGTATGCGAGCCAGTTCTTGGAACAACCACCCTCGCGGCTACCTGCAGGCTGCTCAAAAGGAAGATTGTTCATAAAGACTGTTTTGCACTCCTTTGTCAGCAACCGCTTATAGCAACCTCTGATAATGGACTGTGGCCAGATTGAGGGTGCCACTGCATCAAAGCCGAACTGGGGAGAAACTCGAGTGGGGTCAACGTCCACAGTAATCCTCTCATACCTTGGCGCGAGCTCACGAATATGCTCTGCGAGGGCAGGAAGGGAACCTCGCAGGCACCAGCAAAAGAATTCGCGATAGCGCTCATGGAAATGCGATCCCTCTTCAAAGAGGAGCTCTTCTGAGAAGACAATACCTTTAGAAGGGTACAGCCTTGGAAACCACCGCACATTCTCAATACGCACGGCATAGGGCCTGGCAACGAACTCTTTCCGGTTGTCGCATATCAGGCTCTAAACGCACTTGGTATTGTTCGCTCCGAACCACCTCGCAGCTCTGCCGCTGTTGCGCTCCTCCACCTCGCCTGGGGGACACCACTTGTTGGGCTTGGAGGCAGTTGGGGCATAAGAAGGCCACCGCTCAAAGACCCACATCGTCAAGAAAGCAATGTTGACAAAGGTCAGTATGTCGAGGCGGCCACGCGACTCTTTCATGGCCACAACCAGCTGATCCAATCTATAGTACAATGTGCCCAAGACCAGGGGTCCAAGTGCGACTCTCTGGCCAAGGGCCAGTTTCACAGCGAGCGGCAGAACATGGTAGAAGACCCCATCGTGCGGGTGACCATCGATTAAGTACCTCGACAGCCAGGCACAGAGAAAAGCACAAAGGGTCAAGTGATAGCCTTTACCCTCCACGTAATTCTTGGCCTCCGAGTCTTGACTCAGAAGCTTCTTGGTGATGCTGCTGTTCGCATAGTCACGGAAGAAGTACTGCACCCATTTATTCCAAGTATTCTTCGCAGACGTGTCAACCAACTGCCAATTGGGAAGGGCTTTGGTAGTGGTCCACCGGGTGGAGATTTTCTTTACCTCTGATAGGCACTCCTCCATCTGCGTGTACAAAGCGGTCTCCGCATTCGTCCTCAAGGGACTCAAAGGGTCCACTTCACCCATGGGAGACAGATCATACAGCATATGCACGTCCTCGAGTGTGGGGGCAGCCTCGAACTCAGCAAAGTGAAAAGTGTGAGTCGCAGGCGAGTAGCGGGAAAGAAGGTTTAGAAGCATGGACTGGTCCAGCTTCACGGCAGCACCCTTCATAGCACGAACAGCGAAGTAAACGCCGGCCTCATTAAGGGTCGCAGCATGATCGGTCAACACATGGTCAATCCACTCATCCATGTAGTCCAATTTCTGGACAAAAGCTTGGGTGGAAATCGCAGCATAGGGGAAGTACCCATTTTCGATTCCCAATCGAACCACATCCTCGCAACCAATCAACTCGAGCAAGGCTGAGTTAACTGGGGGAGTCAACGTTAGCAATCCCTCATTGGGGACAGAAGCAGGAATTCTCTTTGCCTTAACCCTCGCGTGGTAGAAATCTTTGCCACCCAGATAGGGGGCTTTTCGCCACAAAGCTTGCGGAAGATCAGGTATCTCTTCGTCCTCCTTGGTGGGTTTGGTTCCTTTTGTCGTGGCCATTCCTGCGGAAGAGCAAGAAAAAAAAGGGGGAGAAATATGCCACACTTCAGTTTGAATTTCGAGATTCAAGATCTATGGAAAGAAAGATGAACAGTTTCTGGTATCAATTTCAGAAATTAGAAGTTGGAAATTATTTGCATTATCGAGGATTTCAAAAATCCTACATCCAAGATCTTTATCATCGAAGGATTAAGCCAAAATTGGGTCCAAAACTTAAAGCTTCTTCACAAGTCTCAACAGATTACATGTCATGGGTTTACAGATTCAACGCAGTTTGAAGCATATAAATCAAAATTGAACAAGGCCAACCTTGTTTTCGTGAAGCCTGCTTGGATACACACAGTTGAAGAAGGCGATTTGCAGTTCTGAACTGGTGATTGATTATCTGAATCTGCTCTCGAAGACTTCCGGGTACCATTCACTTTAAGAGGTAGAAGTGATGCTTTGCAACAATGGAGAGTACAAAGTATTTATCCAAAAACAATGAAGGGTTGCGTCCTTTTAGTAGTCGAATCGCAACCGTCACCATCGAATCGCGCAATCACAGGACAAGCTGACGTCACGCCTAAAATCCTAAAGGCCAGACGACACGACTCTAGGGGTTTTAGGTCATAATGGCACGCACGGGGGCTGAATTTGCTCGTGTTTGAATTGGTGCGTGGCGGCGACGCGCATGTTGGTTTCCGCGCATGGAAGTCTATACAGCTATGAGCCTTCACGCGCAGATAGTGCTTTCTGAGCTAGCAGATCTTGGCCACGTGGCAACCATCCAGCACACCATATTGTGCTCCACACACACTGGATCACCAGCCGCGCTGATCCATGTGGGGGCTGCGAGACAGAGCCCTCGCATACCACTGCACGGGACTTGTAGAGACTTAGTGGTTTGGAGGCTAGAGTAAGTCCTGTCGCGTGCGAGCCAAGCCCGCACGCGACCTTTAGTAACTGCTTTTGAGAGATTTATGGCACGAGCTCCATAAACCCGGTCAATCCGGTCAAACCCGGTCAACCTCATAACGGTTCCGGTATTCGCGCATAACGTGCTGTAACGGTCCCTATATACGCGGACGAACGTGCCGTTGTTGTTAAGCTAATTAAGCCGCCATTAATGGGCGCATTAACCACACTGCAACGGTCACATTCTCCGTTATATATAGGACGTTAACCTTTCCATACAGAGGGGAACACACCAGCCATACGCGGAAGCTCTGCCAAACCCCTGTCTCTCTCTCAGACATTACTACTGCCTTACTCTCTCCCTACACACAACCCAACTCTTCCTGTGCTATCTCTTATCCTCTACATACGGTGTACACGGAGGTCTCCCCGCCGGAATCTCTTGTGCACATCAATAAACTCTTAAACCAACTAAATACCATCAATATGGTTACTAAAAATGTAATTCAACCATGTAATACCCCTCTAATCAATAAAATATGAATTCCTAAATCCTAAATCCATAAAACCAAAGTCTTGTAATCCCTTAACCCATAGATCATCTATTCTAAACCCTATAATTGTAGTCAATAAACACTTAAACCAACTAAATACCATCATTATGGTTACTAAAAATGTAATTCAACCATGTAATACCCCTCTAATTAATAAACCATGAATTCCTAAATCCTAAATCCATAAACCCCAAGTCATGTACCCCCTAAACCCTATATCATGCAACCTAAATCCTCTTTGTAAGACCTCCAAGACTGAGACGATGGACAGCTCGTCTCAGTTTTCAGATCCAGACGAGGTTGTTACTCGTCTCAGTATTGGAGGTCTTCCACGTCTTAGTTTTCACTTCATAAACTGGGACGTGCATGTTCACAATACAGGGACGAGTAACTGCTCGTCTTAATTTGTAGTCATCGTCGTCCCTGTTATTTAAAGGTTCTTACTTGCCTTATCTTGCAAGTCACCAGGTGTCATTGTCCCCACACAATGAACAAATGTGACACCAGTAACCCTAATATTGTAAACAGTAAACCCTAAAATGTTACCTATACCCTTAAATCCGACATTTTTTTTAGAATCTTTAAAATCTTATTTTCATAAATAAAATGTTTTTCATATAATTTAACCTGAATCTTTAAAACCCTAACATTGTAAAAAGTAAAACCTAAAGTAAAACCTAAAACTACTAAGTACATGGGTATCAAAAATATTATTCAATAATTTTAAACCCCTTAATCATAGATTATCTAACGTAATAATGTTAAATGTCAGGAATGCCTCGCAGAGATTATAATTACGTCGTATTTGTGGTCGTCAAACGGGCATATATACCTCTTGGCCAGCTTGTCAGGAGCAAACGACAGGATATAAGAACGCTTGCTATATTAAGTATGCAACATATGAAGAGGCTGCAAATGCGTGGTTTGAGAACGAGCAACGCCTGCGTGAAACCGACCGTACCAGACAACCAACTTCATACGACGGTCCATCCACTTATCTAGACGTAGTTGCTCATGCGCCTCAAAAAGCTAACTTGTTCCTTGTTCTCGTGATTGGTTTTGTTGTTGGTTTCGGTAGTTGCTATATAATCATGTCGTAGGTATGCGTTCGTGTGTTTGTAATTGTTGGTAGTTGTTGTTTGTCCGTTGTTTTCCTATGTAATCAATTTGTACTAATAAAACAAAATTGAAAAACAAAAACCTCATTCAACACCAACAAAAGTTTTATCTCATTACAAGTTTTGTACACCAAGTCCACCTACTTACGCATCATCTTGTCTTTCCTCTTACCCTCTCAATCGCAAACCGGTAAGTGAAAAGGAACCATCCAAATTAAAATACAATAATTTTCCTTCATCTGTTTGATCGCCTTTTTGTCTAGTTCATTCCAACCCCTAATGGGATTACATTCCATAAGGTGCTCCATCATTCTGACGACATAGAAGCCCGAATCTTTCTTCATATATGTTGCATATCTCCATTTATCATGGGGCTTGAAGTAGTGCGCCATCTCTAACCCATTCCTTTTAATTAACAACCTGTTTGGCGCTCTGCATTGACCGGACGCTTTTAGCATCTTAGGGAATTCCTCGCGACCTATCACTGGATTGAAGACTTGAACAACCATATCTTCCACTTCAATGTAAACAAGCAACCAATGTCCTGCCCTTCCCTTAACTGGCATTTTTGAGAACCATGGCATGAGCCACTTACGTGCTTTGGCGATCTCTGTCCCACGGTACGGCCTACTCCCTTCAAAATAAATAGCCAACTCCTTCTGCCGCGCTTCCTCAGTCAAGTTCTTATTCACCCATGTGTGATACCACTTACCGTCGGTAATGGCTATGTCGGTCTTGGCTTCGCGACATTCCTTCGAGTACAATCTCTAAGCACATAAGTCATCTCATCCATTTGACCCCATCCCAAAGTACATTTATCCGAAAGTAAATAACGGAAGAATTCTCGTCCCAGTACCTTGCAACCACAGTTTAACCCCTGGTAATCTTTGTATTGATCGTCTAGCCAAGCATAGAATGCTTTGCGAAATTCTGGGCCCGGCTTTGTCTTATTCCTCATAGCAAAATCTGGAACATACACACTGGTGAGCAACTTCTTTGGAATACAACCGTTTTGTGCCAGTGCAACCCCATACGGCGTAGTCTCCCAATCAATTCTAGCACGATTACGGCTAAAGTAACGTTCCTCACCATTCTCATAAATAATTTCCATGACATCCCGGCCGTATATGTCATTAACTCATTCCCTCTCTCATAATCATAAAGCGATTGGGGA
This sequence comes from Linanthus parryae, assembly GCA_023055425.1. Taxonomy (NCBI): domain Eukaryota; kingdom Viridiplantae; phylum Streptophyta; class Magnoliopsida; order Ericales; family Polemoniaceae; genus Linanthus; species Linanthus parryae. Next base: position 1,108,331 of record JALGPY010000012.1, read on the forward strand.
GACCAGCCCTCATCCAATCTTTCCCTTTCAACCGCGTCATACCACGCATCCCAATCCTGAGGTCCAAACTGATCAATCGCAATTGCTTCAGGCTCTGGATCTGATTCTTCACGGAGTTCCGAGTAATTATATTTCATCCATTCTCGTAATTCGTCATCGATGGCTGCATCCTCATCTTCCTCCAACCCACCTGCTTCTGCTGCCATGGACGGTCCTGCTTCGGTTTCTACGATTGGGGGTGCTTGGACTTGCCTGGACCCCCCTGCTTCTGTTTGTGTTGTGGGGTTAGCCTCAACTGGATTGGAGCCATCGGTTCCTTCTGTTTCAGTGATTGGGGTTGAATCGATTGTCCTGGAACCCCCTTCTGATGTTTCTCTAACTGTGGTTGGCTCGATTGGAACGGAACCCCCTGTCGCTGTTTCTGTAACTGTGGTTGGCTCGATTGGACCGGACCCCCCTGTCGCTGTTTCTCTAACTGCGGTTGGCTCGATTGGACTGGACCCCTCTTTCGGGGTTGGAATCAATGACAGCTTCTCTTTCTGTATCCTAACAATAGGATGAATAGATTTATTATGTCACAATTACCTTAAATTACATAAGTCAAACACCGTAAATAAGAACAATATGCGTACCTCGCTAAGGAACCGAATGCCGGACGTTGGGTCTACTCGCACTTCTTCCCAAGCGGTGTGCAGATTTGTTACCATCTTGTGCGTTGCTTGTCCCCAAACACCGAGCTGGCTCAGTCGTTCCTTCTCTTTCGTGTCGTGACGCTTGATCTTTTCACATACACGAGTGAAATCGGTCTTACATTCCTTTTTTAAGGCAACCAATTCTTCCTCCATCTTACCCACCCTACTGCTCATTTTTGTCATTTTCTCACTCAAATGGATCTAGTTTTCTTTGATAGGAACCAAGGCCTCTTCAAAAGCTTTCCGCATTTCCCGCTTCAAGTCTTCTAAGTCAACTGCAACAGTTCTCGAAGGTTCTGGTTGACTGGCAGGTGGAGGTGTTGCAGACACCGAAGGTTGGGTTCTCGGTGGAGATGGAGGTGGGGTTGAGGAAATCACAACTGCACCCTTTCTCCGTCTCGGAACAATACTAGCATCCTCCTCTTCCTCTTCTTCTTCCTCATCAACAAGAGCAAGTTCTTTGCGCCTCTCCGTCTTCTTCTTAGTCTTCTTGGACTGTGGGCCAGGCTCGTCTTTGTTAACTGTTTTTTTCTGCTTCTTCTTCTGGGGCCCGACACCATCATCCTTTGCAACATCCTTCTTCCTCCTCCTCTTCTGCGGCTTATCCGAAGCCACTACCTCCTTCGGTTGCACTCCCTCAAAGTTGTAGCTGGGTGTGAATTTCCGATTAGAACTCATGTCATCCTCAAGCACTGTCCTCTTCTCGAACAGAGCAGTCCACCTGGGGTGAAGTGGTTGGTCGGGGTGAGTCCTCCTGTACTCAATGAAGCTAATCCAGTAGTGTTGTTTCTTCCTTTCCTCCGTTGGGACGAGGGTAAAATTAACAGACTTTATCTCACTCCAGCATTCCGCTGCTTCTTCCAAGCCCAATGCGCATCCTATCCACGTCCAATTAGCCAAGCGCGGCAACTTCCTTTCCTCACCTGCCCTCGGTTTTCCCAGCTGATCACCAAGGTGGGGTATGGCCTCGCAAATCCATGCCAGAAATATGTGCGGAAAGTTCAACATGTTGTACTTCCGGCGACCGTGGCCATCTATACCTTTAGTCCAAGCCTCCTCAGCCACTTGCTCAGCGAAACCTGGCCACAAGTACCTGGCCCATCCGAATTTGTTTGCCCATTCAAAATCCAAAAGCAGGCCAAACGGTGTCATGGATATTGTGTCCGCATTGGTTTTCACAAACGTCATTCGTCCAATCAGGCATACCATTAGCAGTCTTGCATAATCAAATTTCTCCTCCTCAGTCAAATCTTTGATTTTGGGCTTGAGGCCATGCAAAACCTTTTCAATCTCCGATACGTTGATGTTGTTACCGAGCATGTGATCAGGTAAATACTTTGCAGCCCACCCATATGCATGCTCTTTATCACCATAACCAGTTGTTTCGTTGAAGCTCAACCCCGAAACTAAACAAAACTCCTGCAATCCAAACCGAACTGGCATGTTGTTTATGTAGAACCAAAACTCAGGATCTTTTTTCTCCGTGTTCATCTTTGCGTGCATGACAAGATTCACAACCATACTAGGAAAGGTAACGTTGCTCGCGCAATGGATGTCCAACAAAAACTTCAGCTGTGGGAGCCTTTCTTCAATCAATTCCCGAACCTCAGGGCAGACGTATTGCAAACTGTGCTTGTACCCTTTCAAGGCTACCCTCGTAGTGATGTTTCCTTTCTCGACTTTAATCTGGCACAATGGAAGCGGTACATCTCCCAACTTCTCGTCGAACTACGAAACCTTGATTATTTGCTTCTACAATTCAAATTAAACTTTCATTAATAATGTCAGATAAATAATGAAATACTTCAAAGTATTTATAATGGTCTGTCACTTAAAAGTTTATAAGTTTTTTACTTATTATAAGTGTTACTGAATTTTTTTTGAGGGTACAAGTGTTACTGAATTTAGATTCAGTATAAGTGTGTCACATTTTTTTTACGTGAAGTGTTGATGGGAGATCCATTACTGTTCAAGTCTACACAGATAAATAATTTTAAGTGTTCAAGTTGCAGGACTGTTCTAAGTCTGGAATCAATGGTTTTTTTTTTCATCTTCTAACTGCTGAGACGAGCAGTATAAACGTGATATACTGAGACGAGGATGTTCCTCGTCTCAGTATAAGCGGGTCTCTACCGTGACTAGAACATTTCTCGTCCCAGTATAAGCTGGTCTTAACCGAGACGAGAGTCATGCTCGTCTCAGTATAAGCTGACTTATACAGAGAGGAGCGTGAAGTTCTCGTCTCAAGACGAGTAAACTGCTCCTCGGCAGGGTCTTGCTTTCTCCTCGTCCCAGTTTTATAGGTTCTCGTCTCAGTATTCATCTCGTGATACTGAGACGAGAACTACTCGTACGAGTTCCACGATCTAGAACAGGTCATCGTCAGAGTTCTAGATCTGGATCTCGTCCGAGTTCTTGATTTGGTGGAATTATGATCAAATTTTACAGGTGACAAGATATTCAAACATGGATTTGATTTTTCTTTGATTCAAACATCAATTACAAACATGTCCATGGAATCATCAAGTAAGTTACAAAATTGAGAAAGGGGGTATTTGAAAAGGCAAACCTCTTCGTCGACGGTGGGTGTCTCAGTGGCGACGGGGTTGGGAAGGGGTAAGAGGGCGGCCGGAGCGGAGGAAGAAGAAGAAACAGTGGAAGCCATGGGTTGCAGTTGCAGCGAGCGACGGTGAGTGAGTTGCAGATAAGAGAGAGAGAGAGTGAGTTGCAGTTGCAGTGAATCCGAGGGGGTGGATGATGATGTGTATTGATTTGTTTTATTAATTTGTCCAAGTAAGTGTTAATTTACGCGAAACATAAGTGAGAGACGGGTATTTTTGTAAGACCAATTCACCAGACGGGTAGGACGCCAATTCTTTCCCTAATTCGTAGCAAACGCCTGCCAAGCTTGAAACCCTCTCTCCTCTCTCCTCTCTCTGGTTCTTTTCAACTCTACGGAGCTTCCTCTCTCTCTAGAATCTACACAGTGATGGGTCTGATCCATCGCGATCCCATAAGACCGTGGAATCTTCAAAGAGAGAAACGTCTCGGAGGGAAACGTCGACGAACTCGTACGCCGACTCTGGCAATGGAACTCGCCGATTCGGTTCACGTCGAATCGGAGCAGTCACTCGTCGGAAATTTCAGACGAGTGGCTGTTCAAAGAAGTGTCTGAGAATTCGGTGGCTTTTAGGTGCTTCATCCAACATGACCATGGCGGATAGGGCAAGGACTCGAGGTAAAACTTTGGTGCCTTCACTCAGCTTTTTACTCTTTGATGAAAATCATTTTGCCTACAATGTTGTCCGTATGGTATGAACTATACTTGTTGCCATCCAAACCACTTCACTAACACCTTGAATAATAATACCTAATTTTTCGGAGCAAAAGAGTTCGAATGCGGAACATACTGCGAATCAAAACTTTGAATGATGTGGTAGAACACTGCTATACCTTGTGACGTAGTTATGAATCTGGAAGGACCTATTTTTCGGTTGATTGCTACTTTAAGAGTGCATTTGGATGCGGAATCAAACGATGGAATTTTGATAAAATCAGAATTTTAAATCCAACCTCGTTTGGATACGCTGGACTCTTCATTTCCCAAATCCCTCATCATTAAAACTCGTCATTTATGAATTCCTAATTATGCTTTTAAATGACACCAATGTAGGTGTCAGTCATTTTAAATTCCATCTCCTCAACAGCTGTTGAATCACCAATATACCATCTAGCCAGTGCTGTTGTGCACCACGCCGCTACTAAACAGACCCATGACGGACATCATTGCTGCCAGCGACCGCCAACCTCACCATCATCATACAACAACTCCATTGTTACTACCTGAACATATCACCGTCGCTACCATTTGAACCAAACCTAATCCCTTTCTCTCACCACCTGTACAACACCACATCGCCCTCTCCTCCATCTGAAAACCAACAAGACCCCAGAGTCGAACCCAGGATATGTCGCAACCAAGAGAGAGAGAGAGGCCGAGCTGGGATCGAGGATACAGACAGATCTGCCGCACCCTTCGGCTTTGGTTGCAGCTTTGATAATGAGAGCAAACTAGGTTTTCAAAAGGAGATAATGATCGGTGGTTGGGCCGGCCAGTAATTAAGATGGGCCTAATTATAAATGAAGTTATAAGCCCAACTTCTATATTTCTCTCAGTAGTTAATAAACTATCCAAACAATGAACATATAAACCCATAATATATGATCCTATCATTTAATATCCCATCGTTTCAAAATACCAGGATTTGAAAATTCTACATCCAAACGCACCATAAGAGATTGTTATACCCCAAGGGATGCATAAAGTCCCTGGATCATTTGGGACAATGACCGAAACACTTACACGTTGTTTTGATTGGAAGAGCCTGTGCGGGGAATAAGCATGTTTGTATAACACAATTAAGCCCATTAAGAAACAGGGAAAATTCTGTGTAGTCACCAGTTGAGGTTGGGGGGGGGGGATTATGAAAGTCGGAGCGTTTGTTCGATGAAAAAGATTGTGGGAGGAGGTAGAAAATAATATCGAGATAAATCGTAAAAACATGAATGCGTAGTCATCAATCGGGAAATCAAATCCTAGAAATAGAGAGACGAGCGACAAAGAGAAGAAGAAAGGAAACCAGCCCCAGCTCACACATTGCTTAGATTTCCCAGATTCTCTAAGATACAGACCTCTCTCTCTTGGATTTCCCACACTTACTAAGATCTTCTCCATCTCCTCTTTTTCCAGTTGTGTGTACATTGTCGCTACATAATTCTCTATTGTTTTTGTATTTTTAAGGAAAGAGCTATTTGTTCTTTAATATGGTTGTACATTCATTAAATACTTCTTGTGTGTTTGTGTACTGATGGTGTATTGGTTTTGGTTTATTTATGATATGCTGATACATTGCCGAATGAGAATCAAATATAGATAACACACAGTAATTTACTGGAGTTATTTAGTTTGCATTGGAGTAAGTGTGTGTTATAAAAATATAAATAGGTACGCAGTTCTCGCATCCCCCGGCGGTTTAACTCTCATTGTTTTTTCCAAAATTGTGTTTTATCATCACCGGTTCATCCATGCTATTAAGTTTCTTTTTCTTTTTTTTTTTTGGGTGGGGGGGGGGGCATCAAAGCACGCCTTTCTTATGAGATGTTACAGCGGCGAATACTAATCGCCCATCATGAGAGTCATGATGAGGCTGTTGCTGCAGAGGCATACACCGTGGCTATTTACATGTGGTTGTTGGCCCTTGTCCATATAGATATGAAACGAATAGACTAAACAAAGCCCGACATGTCTTTTGCTTTCCATTGTTTTGAGTACATAAAATCAGGAAATCACAAGAAACCTAAAAATTTGATCCTGTTTATCCCTGTGGTGCTGACTGCTGAGCTCATGCCTTACACCATTGGCCCTAGTGCTCTGTCTCTAATTTGATTTACTCACTGGCCACAAAGAGACCATCGCATGAATGACAGAAAAAAAAGGAAAAACTACTAAAAAGGTAAAAACACTTCACAAGAGCACTGCCCAGGTCCAAAGTTGCTAAGAATGACTTGTAAGGAGCCCCAGCATTAGATGGTAGAAGAAATAAGTTAGCGTTCCTTTGGTATGAACTTGCATTAAAAATCGAATAATGTGTATTCTACTTAACATCTTATCTACTTTCTGCAATGGGATATTTAGAGTAGACTTAAGGCACATGGCAGGGAATATGTTGCTTTCTGCAGATCCCCTTCGTACAAAGAATATAACCTCAAAAGTAATCTGATATTATGGCAAGGAAATATAAAATTACTACACTGACCAAGAGAGAAGGTCTCAGAAATGATCTTACTGATGCATCTGCTTCCATCCCAACCACTCTAGTAAGAGAGCCACGGAGCATATTGGCATTAGGCCCACCACCAGGCGAACAACATAATGCATTACCACTGTGGTTGATGGCTACTCCCGGAGATCCACGACTTCTGTCCATGGATAGAACAGCCAAGATATACTGCCAGGCCAAATACTGCCAATAGAATTCACGGACAGGCATGCTCAGCTTTGTATCTTTGGCTATTGACATGTCCACATCTTTCTTTTTAGTCTTTTGTAGTTTCAATCTTTTCGAGTCAATATTGCGCCGGGCTATTACAGCCACCTTTGGACCTATCAGCACTTTCACCAAGGAGCAGTGGACCTTATTTAAAGCCATGCCTTCCCACCTGCCACTACTATATAATTCTGTTCTGGTATGGCTTGCTTCTTCATTAGCTCCTTGTGATGACTTTCCATTTCTTGGCACTATACCAGAGTCGTTGAACACAGGAAACCTGAGTCCCACTTCAAGTTCTTCAATTGACAAAGGGGACCCAATCCCCAATACTGCATGGAAACGGTTAAGAAACTCCCAAACCTGTAATAGATATAAACAAGTTTCAAAACCTCATTGCTAATATATGCAAGTTAGGAATCAATACAACTTTAGTTACCTTTAGCTAATACACTTAAAACTAAAAGTAAATACCTCAAGAACATCGCCGACAAGATCAGAAGGAAATACAGATAAAATGGGCCTCCATGGGGTAAGGTACGGGCTTCCCATCACGATATCTGGTGATGGGAAGTCCACACCTTACACCAAGGAGGCCCATTTTATATGTACTTGCTTCTGATCTTGTTAGCGATATTCTTGAGGTATTTATTTTTAGTTTTAAGTGTATTAAGCTAAAGGTCACTAACGTTGTATTGATTCCTAACTTGCATTGATTAGCAATGAGGTTTTGAAACTTATTTTTTATCTAATACTGGTTTGGGAGTTTCTTAACCGTTTCCATGCAGGATTGGGGATTGGGTCCCCTTTCTCAATTGAAGAACTTGAAGAGGGACTCAGATGTCCTATGTTTGACGACTTGGTATAGTGGCAAGAAATGGAAAGTCATCGCAAGGAGCTAATGAAGAAGCAAGCCATACCAGAACAGAATTATGTAGTAGTAGCAGGTGGGAAGGCTTGACTTTAAATAAGGTTCACTGCTCGTTGCTGATAAGTGAGCTACAACCAAAGGTGGCTGCAATAGTCCGGCGCAACATTGACTTGAAAAGATTGAAACTAGGAAAGATTAAAAAGAATGATGTGGACATGTCAATAGCCTAAGATTCAAAGCTGAGCATGCCTGTCAATGAATTCAATTGGCAGTATTTGGCCTGACAGTATATCTTGTCTGTTCTATCCATGGACAGAAGTAGTGGACCTCCGGGAGTAGTCATCAACCACAGTGGTAATGCATTAGGCTGTTCGCCAGGTGGTGGACCTAATGCCAATATGCTCCGTGGCTCTCACTGGAGTGGTTGGGATGCAATCAGATGCCTCGGTAAGATCATTTCTGAGACATTCTCTCTTTTTTTGAGAAGTGAGACCTTCTCTCTTGGTAATCATGCCAGTGTAGTAATTTTATATATCGTTGCAATAATATCAGATTACTTTTGAGGTTTATATACATTATACGAACAGGATCTGCAGAATGCAACATATTCCTTGTCATGTGCCTTCCGTCTACTCTATATATCCCATAGCTGAAAGTAGATAAGATAAGATGCTAACTAGAATACACATCATTCGATTTTTTAGTGCAACTTCATACCAAAGAATCACTACCTTATTTCTTCTAAAATCTAAAGCTGGGGCACATTACAAGTCGGTCATTCTTCGCAACATTGGACCTGGGCAGTGCTCTTGTGAAGTGTTTTTACCTTTTTTTAGTTGTTTATCCTTTTTTCCAGTCATTCATGTGAAAGAATGGTCTCTCTGTGGCCTGTAAGTAAAGCAAATTAGGGACAGAGCACTAGGACCAATGGTGTAAGGCACGAACTCAGCAGTCAGTACCATCAGGGATAAACAGGATCAGATTTTTAGGTTTCTTGTGATTTACTGATTTTATGTACTCAAAACAGCGGAAAGAAAAACATGTCAGGCTTTGTTTAGTCTATTCGTTTCATATCTATATGGACAAGGGCCAACAACTACACGTAAATAGCCGCGGTGATGTTATAATAACAAGTTGAAGCAAAAAATCTTAGTTTTGTTACCATTGTCATGTGAGGCACCGAGAGTGTTATTACAATCGATCATTTGTATGACTGCAGGAAGTGACTACTGGGATTACCTTCTGGTTCAGTGTTGCTAACTTTGCGACTGTGCCATTAGATAATTCGTGGAGAAGACGTGTTGTTTCTAGGAAATAATTTGGCCATATGTCGTTCAGTTGCTTGAATGAGTGGAATGAATTACATTATTTTTGTGATCCGAATAAATAATGATTACGAAAAGAAGAGACGCAAATCGGATTAGAAGGAAATCCTTCAGGTCCTCAATTTTCTGAAGGTTATTCTAGTTTTGAAGCTGTTAGGGGAATATGTCTCGGTTGAAGTACTACTGCTAAATATCTCGGTTCTTTTCAATATCCCTGGAATACATGGTGCTCATATCTCTAGTTCTCTTCAGGAGTCGACAGAATTTCCTGTGCTCGTTGCCTTGTATTTCTCATGAACTTGCTAAACAAGCTAACTGTATGAAAGATATTTTGTCTCAAAGCATGCCTTCAAGTATGAAAGTCTCCTGCTTCAGTAAGCAATTCAAATGTTCTGAATCTTTAAAATTGAACATGAATTGTACATGAAAAACTGAAGCCCTATAAATAGGCGAATAGTGAACAAGGCCTTCATGATCTGAAGCTCTAAACAATGTATGTTCCTTGAACAAGTCTGATATCGAAAATCCTAATGGAAGTAAACTTCTGAATAAAGTTAATCCTAGATAATTTAGGATAATTCCAGTCTTTATCCGGATCAAGTGTTCTTGGTCAGACCATTAATGAGCAGCCAATGTGAGCTCTAGGGTGAACTGTTCCTCCTTGGTTTTTGTAGTCTATGACAGGGTTTTACCAGTACTAGCTTGTATTTTCATTGTAAGCGCAGGAGTGGGTAATGGTGGGTGGCTTGGGATGCTATCTTAACCTAATATGTCAATATAGAATATGGAGACATTGAAAATGTTGGATGCTTTCATTCTTTTCAACGATTTGCGGAGACTTATTAATGGAACTGCTCTTGTTTGCCGCCTTTCTCGAGTGGTCTGTCCTCTATATCCTCCTCTCGATGCTTGGCTGCATAGCATTGACAGTTTTGTCGTAGCATGTCCTCATTTGTTACTTCACTGCCGAGAGTTGTACTTTTGGAGATGCTGGTCTGGCTTTGGAGCGACTTGGTTGCTGCTTGATTGTTTCTATGATTTCTTATTGGTGTAGGCTCGGTTCACATTGGCAGGTTGATCTGTAATGCTTCTTGGTGTCTTGCCGTTTCAATTATGACGCAGAGATTTGGCAATTAAGGGAAAGGGGAAGGAGGAAGGGAGTGCTTTCTCAGATATTAGATAAGATTTTGGGTTTCTTGTTAGTTCGAGTCTGTGTTGCTCTTAGCTTATTTGGATGAAGTTTCTCTTTGTCCGGAGTCAACTTTCAGAGAAACGAACTATTAGTTCTTTTGGTTAAATAAAACCAATTGTTAGTTGCTTAACATTTAGGTTGGCAAGAGCTACTTAGAGCTAGAGCTACTTAGAGCTTAGTTTCCTCTGGGCAAGCGTTTACTTACCATGATTCACGTTTCTTCTTGTCTCTCTTTTCCGTTTTCCATTTCTTTGAATTAGACATCTATATCTTATGAGTAGTTGACATGATTCTGAAAGGCTTTATTTCACCTACATCTAACAATTCTTGTACTATTATGTTTGTCTCATCGTTTTATTAGTGTTGAGCTTGGGATAAAAAAAATTGGGATCATTTCTTTTCACTTGTATTAATAACCATATGCCTGATGATCTCCATTTGACATCACCAAGCATTTACTTTTGTTAAATAGACCCGTGTTTTGGCATGTTGCAGCGTGTCCTCTTGTTCAACAAATTTGAAAAATGAAATACATGTCCAAACGTCTTAAAAATACTACATGGTATCATGTACTATCCACAGTACCCATGTCTAACTCTTGTGATACAAACTAATACAAACTTATACCCACAGTTTCTTTCATTCCATGAATATTTCAATTCCAACCAAAATATCAAATATCAGGTGAATCAGTCAAGCAACAGAAGAAGAATGAAGAGGAAGGAAGTAGTCAAGAATAAATTGTTCGGGTTAGGGTTTACAATTTTGCTTACCTGATTCTGGAGAAGAAACCGATGTTCGCCGTCGCAGATTCAAGGTCGCGGGCGAACCGCAGAAGCCGGACGTGCCACGTCGGAGGCTTGGGTGCTTCGCAAATCGCAACCCTCGCATGTCGTCTGCTCGTTTCAGAACATGAAGAGAGATAGATAGAGAGAGAACGTGTATAGTTGAGAGTGTGTTTTAAATGAATAGAAAGTTACTCAAATCATATATATATGGTGGATAACTTATGTCTCTTGTAAAAGTTTTTGGGCAATTTGTTATTTTCTCTCAAGGGGCAAAACTGAATAATGAGGGGAAGTGGTTAAAATAATGGATGGCACTTTTGTATTTTCCACAGGGGCACAGCTCAATATCTCTTACAAAATTGGGGGTTTATCAGAGTTCTGAAACTTTTAGGGGGGCAAGTGACCCCCTTAACCCTGAAGAGCTCCGCCCCTAGATACACATTCTCAAAATTGGGACAGAAAGAGGTACCAGTGTCATTTGCAATGCTCAATTTCATGTTTCTGCCTTGTCGATAAATAGGTGTCTAAAATTGCCTCTTATTCTAATCTAATATGATGCCGACTTCAGCTTTGATTTGTTTCTTCTCCTTAAACCGTCGGTTTAGATTGGTTAGGGTTACTTTCCATGCTCTTTGAATCTCAGATGGATTGAGATTCATTATTCGAATAGCACGGAAAGTAACAATCTAAACCGAGGGTTTAAGGAGAAGAAACAAATCGAAGCTAAAGCCTGCATCATATTAAAATTAAAATAAGAGGTAGTTTTAGACACCTATTTATCAATAAGCCAGAAACATGAAATTGAGCATTGCAAATGACACTGGTACCTCTTTCGGTTCCAATTTCGAGAATGTACATCCGGGGGGGGGGGGGAGCTCTTGAGGGTCACTTGCCCCCCCCCCCCCCCCCCCCCCCCCCCCCCCACACACACACACACACACACACACCCCACCACCACCACCACCACCACCACCCAAAAAAAAAGTTTCAGAAGTACTGATACACCCCCAATTTTGTAAGAGATGGAAAATACAAGAGTACCCCCATTATTTGAAACACTTGCTCTCATTATTCAATTTTGCCCCTTGAGAGAAAATACAAAAATTGCCCAAAAACTTTTACAAAAGACATAAGTTATCCACCATATAAATATGATTCGAGTACTTTTCTATTCATTTAAAACACTATCAACTATATACGTCTCTCTCTCCATGTTCTGAAACGAGCAGACGACCTGCGAGGGTTGCGATTTGCCCGTCTGGCTTCTGTGGTTCGCCCGCAACCTTGAATCTGCGACGGCGAACGTCGGTTTCTTCTCCAGAATCAGGTAAGCAAAATTGTAAACCCAAACAATTTATTCTTGACTTCTTCATGTTTCTTCTGCTGCTCGACTGATTCACCTGATATTTTGGTTGGAATTGAAATATTCGTGGAATGAAAGAAACTATGGGTATTAGTTTGTCTCACAAGAGTTAGGCATGGGTACTGGGTTTGTTCAAGCAAGGCTTATGCAATTTTTGACAGTGGGTATTGTGGGAATTGTCGAAGTTAATTCTGGAATACATTAGTATCTTCTTCCTCTGGTCTGAAATTGCACGATAATTTCATGCTTGAATTATCTTCACGTTTTCTATGTTCATAGTGATGTTGAGATTATTCCTAAGAATACTGGAGATTGATGATACTTCAAGACTTTTACTTGTACTAAATTACATGTTTTTTAAAAGAAAAAATATAGTACATGATACCATGTAGTATTTTTAAGACGTTTGTACATGTATTTCCTTTTTCGATTCCCCCCATCCCCCATTTCTCAAATCCTGGCTCCGCCCCTGTGTATATCTTCTTTTACAAAATTGTATATAATTTTCATTCTCTCCCTCTAAAAAAATATATTCTCTCCCAGCCCAAATATCTCAAGTTCTCTATTCCCCAACATGCAGCCCTACCTCTTCTAATGTCATCGCTGTCAAGCGCACTCTCCATCCTTCACGATTAACTCTGTTGCTCCTCCCAGTTGACATGCATTTTTATTTGCCAATTGAAATCCACTTTATCAATGATTCAGTTCTGATTCTAATCAAAACAAAGCTAACAGGTCAACGCAAGAAACATGTGAATTTTCTTATCTTCTCTTGACAGTCTTCTTAAACATGTGCGGGCGTCAAATTTATAGGTAACTTTAGACCAAAATTTTATACTTCAATTATTTGAATGAATTCACTTCCATTTGAAAAATATATACAGTTTTGTTAATGAAGTTATACAGTCTCAAATTCGAAAGAGAGTGGTACGAGTGTCATTTGCAATGCTCAATTTCATGTTTCTGCCTTATTTATAAATAGCTGTCTAGAATTGCCTCTGTCAGTAATTACTTTGCTTTTCTGCCTTGTCAGTAAGTAGATTTCAAATGTCTGCCTTATTTATAACAACCCCGAAAATGGAAGGAAAAGAAGAATACTTTTTCTAAACTTTTCCATATTGTTTTTGGTGAAACTAGTTTATCAGGAAAGAAAACCAAATGAAAAGGAAATTTTTTGGTAAGAAAACAGAATTGATTTTCCAGCCGAAGGTGAGCTGAAAAAGAAAAGATTTTTATTATCGCTTTCGAAAAAGAAAAGATTTTTTTTTTTTACGCTTTCCATCTGAAAGCGATATTCACTTCCCCCTCTCTGCCTCTTAACCCTAACCAGCCTCCACCACCACACCATCCTCTCATCTTACGCCCTCTCCGTCCGAAGCAACGGGCGTCTTTCAAGCGGCAACGGACGCTTGTCTTCCTAGGGTATCGGCTCAAATCCACCTCTTCGAAACGATATCATTCCAAGCGGCTCGAGGCAACAGTAAAGTGGTTTCTCGTATTCAACCTATTGATGGCGACATAGAGGAACGATTTGGCTGATCTCTCCGTCTTTCGTTTTCTATGGCTGGGGTCTGCAAGCTAGAGTGAATATAAGGTCAGTTTGCGATATGAATAAAAAATATGAAATGGAATGCGATTGAGCTTATCTGGAAATTTATTTGATGATGCTTGTTTGCCTTGTTAGTTGAATTGGGTTGTCATCTCAGTTTTACTGGGTTTTCCTTAGGTTGGCTGGATTACATTTTTGGGAAAAATGGTTTCTTTCCATCGAAACTATCCTCTTTCGTTACCGGTTGCCTGCGGTATAATTTATAGGCATTTGATAGCTGGACCGCCTTTCATATGTTTGTTGTCATTTCACTACTTTAGGCTTCATTGACATTAAAACTGTTGGTATGGAATGCATTGGACAAATAATGACCTCAATTTTGATTGGCCGCTTTCAGATGTTTTATATCAACTTTCTGAAGTATAATAGCAACTCATTTTGTGGCAGTAGTAAATGTTTGAAAGCACGAGACTTCGATTCCCCAACATGCTTGAGGCTTTTATAATGTTTGAAAGCACTGGTCTAGTTATGATTCCTTTTTAGTTTTAGTACCACTTTAGAAGAAAAAGGATGATAAAAGGGACATAATTCCTTGCATTCCTTTTGCAGGGAGAGGTTCATACAAAAATTACTTGTATTCAAGTATTTGGGGGCAATAATGATTGGTTCAGTAGAAGTAAAAAAACTAAAGTGAAAAGCTAATGTTTTTTTTTTTCTGTCTTGAGTGAGTGTTTTTTTGGAACCTGTTGATGCACATGTTGTTTTTTGTTGATGAGATCTATATAACAAATGAGGAAGGGTTTTTGAACAGTGATTTCCTAAGAGATATTCTTAGCCATTGGATGTGAGAAATGTAATAATGAGCCATTTTACACCGTTGGATGTGAGAAATTGAAACTCCTCCAAGCTCCAACACCCCCATCTGCAGATTAGAATTTCAAACCATCGATCTTTGAGCTTCACTCTCTCTCTCTCTCTCTCGAGTGCGAACATCACCAGATCTTTCCCATTCTACATCGAGTTTTGCCGGACATCCAACAGGTACGCTATTTGATTGCATTTGTTTAGCTTAGTTCTCCTTCATCATCTAAACAAAATCCCCAGTTTGACTGATTTAAATCCTTTTGAGTTGCTCTCTGTCTCTGAACCAGGACGTTCTCTTTTACCTCTTACTTCACCGTTTCTAGAGTTCCCTGAAGTACCGACCTGATCTCTAAGAAAGTAAATCCTAACTCCCAAATTTCTTTTACCTCTTCCTTTACCGTTTCTAGGGTTTATTAGGAGATGAAGATGAAGAGGCAATCGATGCTTTCGGCATCCCTAGCAGGCAATTTTCATCTCTTATCTGTTTGTTGCTGCTGTATGAGTTCAGATCTGCTGGATTGACCATTTGACCTTTGCCTTAGTTTGATCTGTTTGAGACGGCACAGATGTGTTGTTGTGCTCTTAGTTCTTACAAATTCAATTATCTTAGTTGGTTAACCATTTGGCCTTTGAATTTATAGGAATTGCAACTTCTCATTTTGATACTTCCAATTCATTATTCGTGATAGGTTGTTTTACCTCTTCTAATTTAATCTAATTGATACTATCATTCTTGATAGGCTGGTTTCAGAGGTGCTCATGTTCATTGCAATGAATAGCCAGCCATAATAGGACTGGGCAAAAGGTCGGCATCAGCCAAGATCGAAGAGCAGCAACTTTTGTTTGATTGTTAGTTTACTAGGAAGTTGGTTCATTTCAGCACTATAGCACGGTGAGAAATAACCTCACGATGAAATTGTTAATTTCTGCTATCCCATAAAAAGGTTCTATGCAAAAATTACTAATTCTGCAAATCAAACATACAAATTAGTTACTTATTTATCGGGTGTTGTCGTTGTTTTTCCAGTTACTCTCGACGATGTGTTAGGTTCAGAGGTTTTCTAACGAACTCTATTGATCCGAAGAAGAACGGCTGTTCTCCTCTTGAATTTCTTTATCTTTCCAACTCACAAGTTTGGAGTATGAAGAGTTGTTGTGAATGCGAAAGAATTTTTTAAGTGTGTTATCAAATATAATCAGACGAAGTAAAAGTGAGGGTCATGTTTTATGCTAATTAATTTCGTATTTTCATTTCTTTTTCTGTCTTGGTGAATGTTTATAGGGGTTTGTCTTGCTTTCTCTGAACTCAGATTTACCCAAAGCCAAAGCGCACTGAGCAATTATTTTTAGCCTAATCATGTAAGCTAATAATAGTTCATTTTGTGCACAGGGATTAGTACAGGATTTCTGAAGCAATTTTTTGATCCATTTTGTGTGTTTGACGAATGCTATGTTCTCAGCCGATCCATTACTCTTTTTCTTTCGTACTCTCTCCCTAAGCTAAATGTGTAAGTTATACACTTAGTATGTCTACTTCATGTATGGGAATATCCAGATTCACGTGACCCGTATGGATCGCATACCATGAAATCACTTAAAAATAAAGGACTCTGATACTAGACTACATGCTTTGTTAAGTAGTTTGTTTTTTTTCCTTATCCACCAATGACTACTTAATCCAAAATTCTTACAGGCTAATGATATATAGAAACTCCGTTCACTCGAATCAGTTCATATATTACTTCCACATCCAGAGTAAATCCATTTTATTTTTGGTTTTAAGGTAATGTTTGAGAATTGAGATGAAGTGACTATTTCCTTTGATGTCAGCCTATTTTAGGTGACTCTGACTTGCTAAGGCACTGCGCCTCTCCTACCAGTCACGCAGATATATGGAGCTCCAATCTGCGTGAATCCGGGTAGTTAAAGCTTACATCTGACATGCATAATCAAATCCTCATAGAGGTTTAAGTAAAGGGGAGAAACCAGCGTAAGAAGGAGCCGATCCTGAGATTATAGTAAGTTGTTCGATGCAATCACTCTCGACACTGTGATGAATATTGGTGGCCAAACTGCATATGCATTGATGCAATCACTCTTGACACTGTGATGAATGCGAGATATATTGGTGGCCAACCTGCATATAGTCGTTGAGATGGTATTGTCTCACATATGATCATCCCATTCATAAGTCATTTGGCTTCTATATTTTCTTGAAGGTTCGGCTGTTTTTACACTAAATAAACATTTGTTAGTTTTCAATTTTTTACTAAATTTGGCTTATCATGTTTTCTTTTCAGAACTATTCACGGTTTTTAATGAAAATCAGCCACTGCCCTTCTGAAATTTGATGTAACATGTTTCAAGTGATGTCCCTACTAGCTATCCTAGATAGTGTCGGTATTCTTCACATTACATCGATTCGGGTTATGCAATCATGTGTTGTCGCTAATTTAAATTGGACTGCTTTTCTGAATTATATATGCGTTGAGTATACGGATTAGCGAGGGGTAGTGCCCTGAGGGCACGGGGTATGCACTAGTTAGAACTAAAGTAGATAGAATTTTAAAATCCACCACATTGTTCTTCTGCTTTTCTGGTCACAGGAGACCAAGATCTGATTTCTTTTTTCCTTCTCGATCTTGATTTGGCAAGTATCGTCAACTCATGTCCTCTGATGACAAAGATGGATGCATTCATCAGAGTTGTGTTTTTATGGAAAGTGTTGTCATGTTGTCATATTCCTAAAAGAAATACAACATGGTATTAAATAGGATTGTGATAACTTCATCTTGAATTTTTCAGACTTTTTAGTAAGGACAAGGCAGAATAAATTTCAACATCTTGTTATATCCTTTGATGATATATCAGAACCCACTGTGAGAATGCAGGTGATGGCATGCTTCTCTAGCAGCTAATTATGCTTCATCTTGTAGCCTTGTAGTATAGCCTAGGGTAACTAGGGTAATAGGGTTTAGGAACCCTCCGACCCCATCCCACTACCTTCTCTTCTGATGATTGGGAGGCTAATTGGATCTACCAAACCCAGAGCAATGTCTTTTTAAGGTAATTGAAGGCATAGTTTTCTTAACCGGACCGGACCGACGGTTCAACCGGTTGAACAGGAGAAATTAGCCAAGGCCGGTCCGGTTGAGCAATTGGATCGGCCATGTAAAGAAACCGGTCAAAACCGTGGTTTTCAACCTAACCAGTGAACCTGTCGGTTTTAACCGGTTTTGCCGGTTTTTGAAAAGTTTGATTTTCCGACGCCTCGGTGGTCTCAGGCGGCCACACCAGTGGACTCATTGTTGTATGTTATTTATTTGGACCGATCCAAACTGGAGACTAGGAGAGAGGAGATGAGTTAGATATGTTGCAGAGAGAGACTGAGAGAGAGATGCCTTGTTGGAGAGGAGGTTGTAGAGATGGAGAAAAATGGGGGAAAGTTGTTGCAGAGGAGAGGGAGATAGGAGAGAGGAAAGGAGAAGAGATAATGAGAAAGAGTGAAAGACATGTTGGTTGTTGGGAGAGAAATAATTGATATGGAGTATTTCGAGATTATTGGGGGGAGGGAGAGAAAAGGGGGTAGTTAAGAGGGGAATTTGAACAGCTTGTAGAGGTCGAAATTTTCACGTACTGGTACAAAGTATATTTTTGAGAGAAACAAAGTATTTTAAAGGTAGTGGAGAGGGAATGTACTAATTTTGAGATAAGTGAGAGTGATTCACTGATTTTAGATAACTGAGAGACAGAAAAAAATGAGGTAGTTATCCTTGTTTAAAGATTGTAATATGTTTTGGATTTTAAAAAAATGTAATATGTTTTGACTTCTTGAAAAAAGTTATATCCATATATTTAATTAAAAATATAAATATGATACATATTCATATATTTTTTCGATATTTTAATTGAACTTATTACTTGTTAATATTAAAAATATGTAAACATGATAAAATAAACTAGCGGTTCTACCGGTCCAACCTCCGGTTCGATCTCAAATCAGGCCCTCACCGGTTTGATGTCCGTTCCGGTTATGAAATCTATGATTGAAGGTTGGTCCGTTCTGGTGCTGTGTTTTCACCGCCTTTTCCCTCAGAAATTTCACTAGCTGTTCTTGTGCCAGATTTGACTGTGTAACAGCCCGAATCAGTATAAGGCCATTCCAAGGAGTCCTGTTGGGACCAGGGAACTACCATTCTACTCATGGCTCGAACCAATTAATGAGTTGTGGCCACACTGACCTACTGAAAATTGATTGCCTTCTTCCTTTTCATTATCACAATATTGATCTCTCTTTGAACCACCGGCTTGTCTCCCAAAAAAAAACAATAAGCAGTTACATATAGTTGGATTAAGACAGTGGCGTCATTTGATAGAAGTAAGTTGGACTATGTACCAGGCTTGGCAACTAGGATTATAGCTTGCTGACTTGTGTTAATGTTGTTGCTCCACTATGCTAATTTCTCTTTTGATCAGGCCATATGTATTATGCGTATGGACTGATCAACGTCTTGTATATAGCTTGCTGTCTTGTGTTAATGTTGTTGCTCTTCTGTACTTCATAGATAAACGTCTTGTATGTTCTCCTACATAGGATTATATCTGTGATTTTTGATATCATGTAAAATGTAAGGCTAGTAGGCAGCTACTTTTTCCTCAAATCAATGACATCGGGAGACTGAGAAAATTATTTAATTCCTGATGGTTTCTTGTGTTGTATTTTCGTTGTTGGGAGTTTTGTGAGGTTTGGCTAATTGGTCTTTACAGTGTTGTATTTTTGTTGCAAGGCTAGTAGGAATGTTATTTTCTCCAATAATAGCGGTGTAGGCTTGAAGTGGAGAACCTTGATCACCTCTTTCTTCAGTTTTATCTGATCACTTTGAGTCTTTTGCTGCTTTCTGGTCTTCAGTTATCTCATTTTGGTCTGGTGCTATTCTTTGGATCATCTTTCTAAACAAATATTCTTATATTTTTATCCCTCAAAATTATATGTATCTTTAAGAGGAACTTGTATCACTGCACGGAGTTCAGCATAGGCATTATAGTGAACATTTCATATCTCTTTTACACTGTGTTTCTCTGAGCTCTGATAATGCCTTTATTTTTCACAAAGGCACGTGTACTCACTTTATCAGTATAGTTATTTCTCTCACAATTGCTTCTCATCCATCTGCTTGTGTGCTATCGACAGCATATACTATGGATGGGTCAAGATCTTCAAGAGGAATATATATTCTTTCAAGGACCCTATTGCCGATATTTTATCCTCTTCCCATTTCTTCTACATTTGTGTAGTATTCCTACTTACCTCTTGATATACTCTTCCGAGTGACGAGACATTTTACTATTTGTCTTGTTAATGTTTCTCGTTTGGAATTTGGTGTCATTGTACTGTTTTGTTTTGTGTAGAAACCAGCTTTAAAATTCTGCAGTCTCAAGTTAAGATTCTTAATGGTTAGATTTCCAATTTAGTTTTTCTTTCAAGTTCAGGGTAACCAAACAGGAAAAAGAAAGTATTTGAAAACTGCTGTATTTTTCTTTTGTTTTCCAACCTCCACCAAATATAGGAAAGAACATAGTGTTCTTTTCTGTTTATTTTTCTTTTCTTTCTGTTTCTCTGCCTTTTCATTTTCTAGCTACCAAACATGGCCTAAAGAAATGATGCAGATTCTGATGCCTCAAGTGTTGAGTTATGTTCTTATGGACTCGGAAACGAGTTTCAGGCTTTTATGTATACAAGTGGTGAACTCTTTTACTTCCATCACGAAGGACTTGTATGGCATATATACTTATTCAACAGTATCGTGAAGTGATGTCTATATTCAGAGCCGGCCCAACCCAAAGCAGCTGGTGCTGCTGCTTTAGGCTAACCACCCGTGAAGACCCCAACCCATTTGGGGTTTGAGATGCTTTCTAATGAAGAAACAATATAGACCTCAACAACACATCTCTAGAACATTAATTTTTAGTAAATTCGTACTCTCTTTCTGATCCTCCAAACAACTTCCTCTCTCTCTCAAAGATAACTCCATAAATTTGAAAGACACATTTATTGGACCAAAATTTTATTAGTTGTCTTAATGTTGCCTTATACTGCACTGCGTCGTGCATATTAGGATTTTACCAGTTTACCCTACTGTTAAATAATTCAAGTTATATTTTCTCAAAAAAATAATAATAATTCAAGTTATTTCTATGTTCAACAATCTTTTTCTTTCCTCTTTCATTTTCAGAATATTCAACCAAATAAATGAATTCTTCTTGTGAGTACACAATTTATTTGTAGCATTAGAAAACATATTTAGCATATTGTCAAAAGTCGTATTCTATAGTAACTAGAATTGAAACTTTTTTCTTCCAAAATAAGTTAATTTCTCTACCATTAAATTTGAATATATGTTATCGAATTAAAGTGGTATTACAAAGTAAATAAAAGTTCCTAAATATTTGAAAAATTAAGAATTTTTCTTCTTTTTGTGAAGCATGATTACATTTTCTTGTACAAAAGCAACATAAATGAAAAGTATATCGCATAATATTATATTTTTGCAGTGAAGGCCTTGTTTTCTATATTTTCTTTAGGCCTCAATATATCTACGGCCGGCCCTGTCTTTATTCTCATTTTTTTGGGTTAGTCTTTGTTCTAGTCAATGTATATACTGATTGCTTTCATTTAAGTGCTTCCTGGAAAAAAAAATATCTGCAACATGGTTCCGAGAGACTGATTCGTTTTATGGTTGTTAGTTGTTACTTTCACCCTGGCAATTCATAGTTAAGATTAATGCTTTCTAAGCCTGACATTGTCCATTGATGGTATCTTCTTTCAACTATTGGTAGTAAGTTATGTTTAGGACAATGGCGGTTAAACAAAGCATGGAAAGAAGCTCCTTATAGATTTGTTTCTGGGTGGTGGGTGCCATTTTGGCTGTAAGATTAGACCTGTTAATGGTCCAGCTAGATTAGTTCTTCTACTTTCTCGTCGTATTTATTAATTTGTTTTACCTCGTAATCAATTATTGATGCTATTAAGTTGTAAATGTGTTGAAGTTGTGTTAAATTATATTTTAACTTGTGGATTTGGAAGCATTTTCCAGATGCTAACATATTTTGTTGTAATCTGTTTCTGTGACATATTCAGACTCAGCACGTGAACAATATTGTTTGTGACAAAGATCCTGAAGTTGACACCCCAGCTGCTAAAGAGACGGAGTTGAATACTTCCGGAAAAGATACGATATACCTGTTTGATGAACCCGTGATGGGAAGTCCACACCTTACCCCAGGGAGGCCCATTTTATCTGTACTTCCTTCTGATCTTGTTGGCGATGTTCTAGAGGTATTTACTTTTAGTTTTAAAATGTATTAAGCTAGATAAAGTTGTATTGATTCCTAACTTGCATTGATTAGCAATGAGGTTTTGAAGCTTTTTTATATCTAATACAGGTTTGGGAGTTTCTTAATCGTTTCCATGCAGTATTGGGGATTGGGTCCCCTTTGTCAATTGAAGAACTTGAAGGGGGACTCAGGTTTCCTATGTTCGACGACTCTGGTAGCAGGTGGGAAGGCATGTCTTTAAATAAGGTCCACTGCTCGTTGCTGAAAGTACTGATAGGTGAGCTACAGCCAAAGGTGGCTGCAATAGTCCGGCGCGATACTGACTCGAAAAGATTGAAACTACAAAAGACTAGAAAGAAAGATGTGGACATGTCAATAGCCAAAGATACAAAGCTGAGCATGCCTGTCCATGAATTCAATTGGCAGTATTTGGCGTGGCAGTATATCTTGGCTGTTCTATCCATGGACAGAAGTCGTGGATCTCCCGGAGTAGCCATCGACCACAGTGGTAATGCGTTATGCTGTTCGCCTGGTGGTGGGCCTAATGCAAATATGCTCCGTGGCTCTCTTACTGGAGTGGTTGGGATGGAAGCAGATGCCTCGGTAAGATCATTTCTGAGACATTCTCTCTTGGTAGTCATGCCAGTGTAGTAATTTTATATTTCCTTGCCATAATATCATATTACTTTTGAGGTTTATATTCTTTGTACGAACCGGATCTGCAGAGAGCAACATATTCCCTGTCGTGTGCCTTCCGTCTACTCTAAATATCCCATAGCTGAAAGTAGATAAGATGCTAACTAAAATACACATTATTCGATTTTTTAATGCAACTTCATACCAAAGAATCACTAACTTATTTCTTCTAATATCTAAAGCTGGGGCTCATTACAAGTCAGTCATTCTTTGCAACTTTGGACCTAGGCAGTGCTCTTGTGTACAGTTTTTACCTTTTTTAGTTGTTTTGCCTTCTTTTCTGTCATTCTTCTGAAAGAATGTTCTCTCTGTGGCCAGTAAGTAAAGCAAATTAGGGACAGAGCACTAGGGCCAATGGTTCAAGGCATGAGCTCAGTAGTCAAGTACATCAGGGATAAACAGGATTGTATTTTTAGGTTTGTTGTAATTCCTGATTTTACTTCCTAAAAAACATTGGAAAACAAAAGACATGGCGGGATTTGTTTTGTCTATTCGTTTCATGTCTATATGGACCAGGCCCAACAACCACATGTAAATAGCCGAGGTGATGTTATAATAACAAGTTCAAGTGAAAAAACTTAGTTTTGTTACCATTGTCATGTGAGGCCACTGGGAGTGTTATGTTAAACATACAATCGATCATTTGTATGACTGCAGGAAGTGACTGTACTTGGATTACCTTCTGGTTCAGTGTTGCTAACTTTGCCACTGTGCCATTAGACAATTCGTGGAGAAAGCGTGTTGTTTCTAGGAAGTAATTTGGCCATATGTCGTTCAGTTGCTTGAATGAGTGGAATGAATTATGATATTATGTTATCCGAATAAAATGGAAAAATAGTGATTACAAAAAGAAGAGACGTGAAGCGGAATATAAGGAAGTTCTTCAGGTCCTCAATTTTCTGAAACATCTTTCTGATGGTTATTCTAGTTTTGAACCTGTTCGGGGATTATGTCTCAGTTGAAGTACTACAGCTAAATATCTTGGTTCTTTTCAATATCCCTGGAATACATGGTGCTCACATCTTTAGTTCCTTTAAGGAATTTAAAATCTAGTTGACAGAATTCCGTGTGCTCATTTCCTGTATTTGTCGTGAACTTGCTAAACAAGGTAACTGCATGAAAGATATTTTGTCTGAAAGCATGCCTTCAATTATGAAAGTCACCTGCTTCAGCAAGCAATTCAAATGTCCTGAATCTTCAAAATTGTACATAAAAGGTTACATTTTTGGGGTTTTCTTCCCCCTCTGTCTTCTCCAAATTCGCTAGGCTCTTTAATATCTGATCGTCTGGTAGTTCCTCTGAAATATACTTCTTCACATTCTCCCTCATCCTTAATGTGCCCAGCTTTCGTACATTTTTTTGTACTTTTTCATTGATCAATGTCTATACTGTACATCGTTGTATCATATAGTATGAGTTTAAAGTACTGTAAAAAAATTGACTTCCAAGCAAATGCAAGAGTGATGTTGGAAAATAACTCAAGCTAGGTTATCATATACAAGGGCACGATACTTGGAGTTGCATTATACTTTGATGTATCAAGCTGATTCATGAAATGAAAGACTCAATAATGAACACAACAAGGAGTAGCCACAATGATATCATGTAATGAGAGAACCCATCAACCTAGTCTCTTTGAATCATCGTCTTTGTTGATCAAGGAAAATCAGCACCATTGATGTATGTGTACCTCTTCTTTGTAGTATACTCCCGCTGTCTCATTTTATCCGTCCACCTTACCTAAAAAAATAGACGTCTCTAAATATTTGTCCACTTACACAAAAGTTATGTACTTTTCACATTACTTCCCTTCACACTCTTTTTCAATTCTTACTTATTCCACTTCCCAATAAAAGTACCGCATAAGACAAAGGACAGTATCGTGATTCTAAGAAGTAAAAGACATCTACTTAATCCATGTGCGGAGTCTAACAAGACATATATTTTGCGACGGAGGGAGTACAAGGCAGTGCAACATTTTTCTGTATTTTAAGCATCCTCTAAGTTTTGATCTGGGCTAACAAGAGTCATTTTTTAGTTTACTTCTTTTCATTTATAGACCTAATTAAATCGATACTAAATTCCCAAAGGTGGTTTAGAACAGATCAATGAGTAAGAGAAGTGACAAAGGTCTGAAATCGATGTATCCTACTATTGATGGCAGATTTTTCTTTACTGTTGGAGGATTCAATATGAACTGGTAGCGCAGACTTGAGCTGAAGATAAGAAGGAAGATTTCTATGTGGATGTCTTTTTCTATATTATGATCTTTTATAAGTCTGAAAACCTCATTACTACTTGTGTTCAGATTTGTTGTTGATTTTCAAATGTTACATCTGTCGAATCATTCTGGAATTTTGTATTGCCAACATGTCATCTTCACCTTCAAAGTATCAGTTCTTACTAGTAAGACAAGATGCTAATTTGTTGAAACAAGTATTTCACACAGAGCTGAGTTAAGCTTGATTAACAATCACATGTCTCTGTACTCCAGAGAATTATGATGAAAGTAGACGATTCCACAGTTAAAGATTTTCCCAATTTACTTGAATGTGAAATGCGCCTATCTGTCCAGTGCTAGGTATAGCCGTGTTTCTTTCTTATTCTAGATTTTCCCAAATTACTTGAATCTGAAATGCACCTGTTTCTCCAGTGCTAGGTATGGACTTGTTTCTTTCTCATACATAAGTTTACTGTAAATGTTGCTCATCTTTAGGG
This sequence comes from Linanthus parryae, assembly GCA_023055425.1. Classification (NCBI taxonomy): domain Eukaryota; kingdom Viridiplantae; phylum Streptophyta; class Magnoliopsida; order Ericales; family Polemoniaceae; genus Linanthus; species Linanthus parryae. The sequence goes on from JALGPY010000012.1 coordinate 1,133,771, forward strand.
CTTTATAATTGAAGGCTAATATATTTTATGGTATCTGACCTAGTTTGATATTATACATTCTCTCTAATAGTTTTATCCATTACCCAAATAAAAATAAGAAGATATAGTAGTTGATCTGCACTAAGAAGCCTTTTCTACAGTTTCTTGCGCAGGCTTTAAGAAAGATTTTGGGTCCTCTGGATATAGAGGAGGATATGCTCTTTATTCCTGTCGAAGTTCCAAATATGAATGGGGACAAAATAAGCATTAATTCAAGTAGTTCTGTTCTTCCTCAGTGGGCAGAGTTACTTCTACCTGTTAGGGAAGCACCTACCAATTCGGGAGCTCGGATAAGGAATTGTGTTCGGGATGCATTGAAGGAAGCTCCACCTGAATGGGCAAAGAAAAAATTGGAGGACTCAATCAGTAAGGAAGTCTATGTAGGAAATGCTTGTGGACCTACGAAGGTAAGCTCCAGTTAAACTATTTTTCTTGTGCTGACAATTTTAGTACTTGTTGAATGACTAATATACATGCATGTTGACTTAGGGCTTAGTCTTCTGTGCTGGCAGTAATTTGCGTATGGTCTTGTCTGAGTTTGCATGCATCTTGTAGTTTTGAATGTTTTTTCTTTGTAGTGCGACTCTGATAAGTGGTTCAACTATCAAGAGGACATCTTTTGGCTGTCATAGAGAAGTGTCATTGGTTTCTTTTAACACATCATTTTCGAGCTGAATGTGAGCTGTTCGCTATGAAGATTTCGAGTAGTTTTTGGTTGATTGGTCCTTGGCATGTTGACTTGCGATTCTCTTTTTTTTTCCCCACAAGCAACGAAAGATTTTATAACTAAGAAGACGACTACAATACGAATGGGGCATTCCCCAAAAGCGGAAAAACAAGAAGGAAAAACCAAACCTCCTACCAAAAACATACCACTACCTATGTTACACAGAAAAAATCAAATGGGATACAAGCTCAAAGGCCCCCATTAAACAACCCAAAGCAGAAAAGATCCAGCCCAGTAAGGCCCAAGAGCTTCCAAGCACCTCAGCAAAACCCCCCAAAACACAGCCCAAACCAAAAGGCCCAAAAGCTTAGCACATCGAAGACCTAAATAGAGGAGGTTCTTGTGAACCGGCTGGGACACAATGTGAACAGTCGGACCAACAAGCCGCCGCAACAGGAAGCCATCTAAACCAGCAGCCACAGGCCAGCGCAAGTGTCGATGCCCCCGAGTCCAGTGGGGGTCCGGATCGTCACCCGGGAAGCCGTTTTAACTGCAACTCCCAGTAGTGTCGGTGATCGGTGAAGGGACTGCTCAGGGGGGCTCTCCCAGGACGGGGTCCAGCCCCACAACCGGGGAAGGGGAAACGGCTACAGTCGGGCCAGATTTATAAACGGGGGGGAAGGAGAAGGTTGAGATTGGGAGGCAATCACAGAAACCAAATGGTGAAGCCGAACCAGGGGGGGGGGGGTGGAGGGAAGCTGGTGAGGAGGCATCGACGGAGAGAGGGCGGCTTCCATGGTCCATGGCGGCGGCGGCGGCGATGACGGTGTCGGACCAACAAGCCGCCGCAACAGGAAGCCATCTCAACCAGTAGCCACAGGCCAGCGCAAGTGTCGGTGCCCCCTGAGTCTAGTGGGGGTCCGGATCGTCACCCGGGAAGCCGTTTTAGATGCAGCTCCCAGTAGTGTCGGTGATCGGTGAAGGGACTGCTCAGGGGGGCTCTCCCAGGCCGGGGTCCAGCCCCACAACCGGGGAAGGGGGAACGGCTACAGTCGGGCCAGATTTAGAAACGGGGGGAAGGGGAAGGTTGAGATCGGGAGGCAATCACAGAACCCAAATGGTGAAGCCGAACCCGGGGGAGGGGCCGGTGGAGGGAAGCTGGTGAGGAGGCATCAGCAGAGAGAGGGCGGCTTCCATGGTCCATGGCGGCGGCGGTGACGGTGGCGCCATCAAGAGAGGAGGTCAGGATAGTTGAAGGCACAGAACTGGAGTCCCACAGGGACGTCGAAGAGGGGCGCTCCCGACTTCGATACCTTCAGGGAGCCGGTGCTGCGCGAATCTGTTGCTAGGCGGCACGGGCTGGAAAGGCCTCGATTGGAGCCGGTGGGAGCGGCGATGGCTGAATAGGCAGTGCTGGCGTGGGTGAAGGGGGCACAATGGGCTGCATCAGCGGTGGAGGGTGGCGGGCAGCAGCTCCATGGAGAAGCCGCCGCCGCCTGATGGAGGCAAGATTAGGGTTTTCTTATGGGGAGAGCTTTTCAAAGAGAGAGAGAGAGAGAGAGAGAGAGAGAGAGAGAGAGAGAGAGAGAGAGAGAGTAAAATTTATCTTTGATAAGTTTAGTTGTAACTCGTTGAGTGCGATTTTTAATGCTACAAGGTTTCTGTTAGTACCAAGTGGAGTCAGGTCACTTTGATAGTTATCTGGAGTCTTTCTAGCAGTATTGACTGGAGCTAGCTGACATGCCTTTATCTTTGACTTGGGTTTTCCGGGAACCTTATTTTTAGGCGAGATAGATGTCTGGCTTCTATTGGGAGGTAGATCATTTCTCATGGTCCCTACAAATATTCCTCCCCTCCTCTCTCCAGACCATAATCGGGCTTTGGACTTCTGTTTGTGCAATCGGCTTAAGAATTTACCTGAATCAACTATGCACCTTGACTTATCTGAATCAAAGTTGATGACATGTAGGTACTCACTTTCTCAAATCTGATTGTACATAAACTTGGCGTGATAAGTTAAATAGCTACTAGAATAGATACAGATCAAACGTCAAGCTTTAATACTATGCAACGAGCTAACTAAGTCCAATAGATATTAAAGAACTTATGCAAATGAAGTCATCATAGATAGGATTCTACATCAATAAAGCACAGTGGAATAGCTTGAATTAAAGATATGGATAACAGAAGTGAATGTAAATAAAAACTAAATCTTTGACTTGTGTCTTTTCTAATCTGTGCATCTTGTCCATATACACAGAGGGCTGTAAAAGAGGTACTAGATGTTGTATGCCGGGAAGGCAAGCTAGAATCGTACAAGGGAAAAAAGGAGAATTATGCATGTATATCTGACCTGATCATGAAAAAATGTCGGCTTGCCCTACGTGTTGCTGCCACTAATAACCGTGCAAAGTTCTTTTACAACTTGCGGTGGGGACAACTATTGAGCTCTTATGACGGGGGAATTATTGGCGCTCCAGCTGTGGCATCACGCCCTTTGGACTTCAGAACAATCGATACAAGATTGGCACTCGGGGCCTATGATGGTTCTCATGAAGCATTCTTCGAGGATGTTCAAGAGGTTTGTTTACTTCTGCTATTTGACTTGGTGGTAATACTTTGATATGATTGTGTGTGTGTGTGTGTGTGTGTGTCTATATACCAAGTTAGGTCTCTAGTTGAAACCTCTGTTAGAGATATTATCATTATAGTAGATTATTGTTAGGAATTAGTTGTTTACATTAATATGTTCCTTAGTTTAGATTATTCTGTTACCTAGTTTTGTTTCCTAGTGTACTTGTTACCTAGTTCAGTTTATTTCCTTGTTGACTAAGTATTCATCGCCTATTCATAGGCTATTGTAATAGCTTAGGTTATTACGAAACACACATTCATAATATTCTTCTTCTCATTCTATCAACCTCTGTTTGGAGTATTGTACTAGAGCACTACCGTTTGCTGGTTGGATGATTGTTAATTTACTGTAGTCAATTTATTGTTTCTTGAGCTTAATGGAGAAAACAATGAAACTAAACTAAAGAAAAAAAATCTGTTTTTTGAAAATCCGTATGAAACTCTTTGAACTTGTCCTCGAACATTTCGAGGTGTTTTCTGTTATTCCCTTAAATTGAAAGGTTTTCTTGTGAGGAATAAACTGGAAGTATTTGGAAAACAAAACATATATATACTTCTCGATGTTCCTATTTCTTGGTTTCCTCTTTAAAAGATTGTACTAGCAGGTTGAAAGGCAGAATGAAAACACGCTTCACTGTTTTCGGGTAGTTTAATTAGTTTTCTGTTTTGTAGAGGAATCTAAATCAAGGGAATCCGCACTACACTCATTAATATTTAATGTTCTAAAGTACTACCAACAATTATTATTGATCAATGTCAAGGCTGATAATAGGTTGCAACTATAAATCCCATAGTGATAGCAGAACAGAGATGCCTACTCTTCAATTTTGGAAATTTGGGTGAGCGAATTGCACCGATAGGCGGAAATCAGATACGTAATGTAGTGAATTGTAACAGATTTGAATATACATATGTTTATTCGTGTATATGTGTTTATATATAATTTTAAATTCCAAGTACTTATGAATATTAAATTTGGTGCTCCCCTTGTATTACATAAATCAAACTGGATTTGCTGATTTTCTGAGGTCTAATTGAACTTGTTGTAGTTAATCTATTATCTTGGTATCTTAGACGAATATTAGGCGATGGACTTATTGAGGGGTAATACATGAGCGTTGTTGTATTGGGGACGATATAAAACTTTAAGTTTATCTTTTAGGGACTTAGTATTAGAACTACGTGATGCCATCACATATCTTTTACTACAACATTTGGGGATGTTTGTACAGAGAAACAATAGAATGAAACACTCAACAAGCCTCTTAGAGCATCTCCAATAGGCTATGCAAATCAATTTTATTAGGTAAATTATAAAGAAGTCTTTTTCTTAAAAAAAATGGAATCCGATATGATAGGTATCTTGTTATGCAAACTAAAAATCATGCATCCTCTTCGATAAACATAGCAAGAAAATTTTCCTCACCATCTGGAGAATGTGGACTTCCTTCTTTTCAGGCCAATCTTCAGTTTAATTTTGTAGTTATTTACAATTCTAAATCAGCTGATTGGTAATGAAAGTGATATCTAAATGCTTCAAAACTACAATGTTTAATCTAGTTCGTTTGGATAACATTATTGGCCGACACAACAAATTCACTGTTAAATAAAAAGCAAAAGTTCGGTTTGAGCAAAAATATGCCTCAATTTTTACAAAACAATATTGGAGATACTCTTAGAAAGCCTCTCTGCTATGCCAAGAGTCTTTTGGAATTCTAACAGTAAGTTAGCGAGAAACTAATTAAGTGTTATGGAGAGATTACTCCGGAAATAGATAAACATACGGGATAAAAGAGGACCGTCGTATGTAAGAGAGGACGGTGGTGTTGGTGAAAGAAGTTGATTCGGAAGACTGTGATTTGTAATTTGCCTAGTTTGAGCGAGGAGGTTCTGGACGTTTCTGATGTTGTAGTGCCTATACCGGTTAGGGATGAAGTCAATGTGGGAGGCAGAGTTAATTGAGTGTAATCGGTGGTGGGCGATGTTGGGGCAAGAGTGGGTACAAGAGTGTGTCAGTCTTGTCGTTAATGTGGAGTGACATGGTGCTGCAACCCAATTGAATGTTGTCAACTGTGTCCGCTAGCCTCCACGCTTCCCAAGCTCGATGTGGCACTGTGAAACAAATTTGAACTAGAGAACAATGAAATTTACATTAACTTTTGAGGATTTAAAATTAAGTTCTGTTTTTATTGGGTGATTTGTCTGAATAACGAGGTTTGGATCAACTTAAGATGTAGCTTCATGTTGTAGTAAGTGATCTTTCCCCTTTCATTTTACTTTATTCGAGTATATGCCATATGTATATCATATCCACGGGGTTAAATCCTCTCATATCTGTATGTCGACGTCACATTTGAGCTGGGCGCATGGAGACAGATAAACGGATGTATATTTTAATATTATCATTATCTGCAGGCATATCTTTTTGTCAGACCAGCCAAGTAGTGCCTGTTTTGTTATGTGTTAGTTGCATAGAAAGTGAAGTGTACAAATCGATGTGAAGAAGCTAATTTGTATATATGGAGAAATATTTGCTCGGTAACGTTGTATACCAACTTTGTGTTGGGAACTAAAAAAATTATTAGGTGTCTGATAACAATTGTGCGAAGTTGCTCCCCTGTTGCATATGACCTGAATAAATATTCTAAGATCACTAACGAAAATTAAAAATTCTCAAGGATGAAGTTGGTCGTTGGAAAAAGAATACCAAACGTAGGTTTGAGAAAGCAACCAACGTCTCACGATGGCTTCTCTTGATGTGATGTCAGACAACGCTTTCAGGCTTACTTAACTCGTAAAGCTGCTCTTTCTGGCAAAAAAAAGTATCCTTCTTGTGGAATTATTAATATAAAAGTCAGCTTTAGTTGGGTTTAAACACGGACTTCCTTACACCTTCTAGCATTCAAACTTCAAGGAAAATTGTAATTCCCAAGGATAGTATTCAAATGAGACAAAGGTTTTATGAGATATACCAAATCAAGACATCCCTCCAGGATTGGTTAAAAACTGAACACGTGACATAAACGTCAACAAAGGGAGCATAAATGCTAATTGAAATACAAATATTTTAAAATTTGTCTGAGAGCAGTTCTCAAATTCAGGGCTGTACGAAAGATTCGAAGGCTATACTTGGAACCATGGATTTCGCTAGAAAAAGAAAATGAAAGCAAAATGACACTTATCAAACATTCATTTACATGAATGATTATACATAAAAGTTTTTGAACTTTCTACATGTTCAAACTAGTAAAAATAATTATGTTAGCATCTCGTTTCCGTTTGTTCGCAAAACACATCATTCCAAGATTTTTGGATTTATAAATTTTCCTTTCATTCTATTTTTCGTACTATGCTTCCAAGGGAAGCCTTAATGATACGACAGCCAATTAGGAAGATATGGTGGTGCAGTGAAGTATGACATTGCTCTTTCTGAAAATATTCCATGTATCATGTTGTGCTCTGATAGCGTAGCTAGGTCTATTTTGTGTCGTCGCTCGGCATTTTTTTGCCTTTTATCATACCCCTTTTCATGAATTCTGACTTGTCCTCTCAACTGACAGTTATGGAGCCATATCCGAGTTGTTTATCATGGCCAGCCTGACTTACTTCGCATGGCCGATAAATTGTCATCTGATTTTGAGAAATTGTATCGGAAAGAGGTGAGTGTATCTCCTCCTCACCCTCTGTCAGTGTCCTCTTGTTTCTCTAATCCATTATTCCTTCCCTTTTATGATAGATTGATACATTTATCTTTCTTTATATGTTTGGATAGATTTTGAGAAAGGCATACTAGTATCTCCACTTCCTAATGTATCTTTGAGTTATTGACGGTGTGCAGTTGCATGTAGTTCAAACTTACTTGATTGAAAAGCTTCATTTATGATGCAGGTTCTTCATCTGCGGCATAAGCTTTTGGGGTATGTCAAATTTGGGTGCTTAACTCCATCATCAAAGAAGGTGGTGGATGAAATTCTTGACTGCTCAAGTAAACTGCCCAAGTCCCCATGGGAAGATGGTATCTGTAAAGTATGTGGTGTTGATGAACATGATGACCTCGTACTTTTGTGTGACGAAAAAGATTGTAATGACGCATATCATACATACTGCTTGAATCCTCCATTTCTAGATATTCCGGAAGGGGACTGGTTCTGTCCTTCGTGCACTACTAAAGGTTGTAATGTTGGTGAAGCATTAGAACGTCCGTCAGTGTATTACCCTGCACAGAGAAAGTGCCATGCGGGTTATATACATTTAGCATCTGCGTTGCGAGCAAAGGAATATGGCCAGTTAGGCATAGAAGAGGTGTGCCTTCTTACTTTGTGACAATGTCTTCAATTCAATTTTCAGCTTTCCAAGAATTCTGATAGTTTGAGTACCTTTGGTGCTGTCTTGGTCGTTTAGTTCCAAGTTCCAACAATGAAATATCTCTTTGGGTACTGCAGTAGGTAAACTTGAAGGCATAGAGAGATCATTGTTCAAGTTTCCTGTGCAAACTACTTGTTTTGCCTTTATTTTCCTCTCAAGTAATTTCATATGTTGAGGGTAGTCACTTCACTCTTTCTAACTCCTTTTTTCTTTAAATGCAGAGGATCTCCTTGCTCAAATTTCTTTGTGATGAGTTATTGGACACAGATATTATACGTAAACACATCTTGGAGGGCAAGTGTCCTGAGGTGGGTCTGCTAACAGAATCCTCGGATGCCGGGGATCACCACAAAAATATCCAATCTATTTCTGAGGGTACCCAGTCATCTGGAAACTTGCCTCCCCACATGAAGCTTTCATTACGAAGAGAACTGTTGGGTCGCGACTCAACTGGAAGATTGTACTGGATTTTGGGAGAACATGAAAGATGTCCGTGGATAATTATGAGCAGTAGGGAGAAGGAAAAGAAACAGGAGGGAGATGAAATGATATTTGACTCAGGAGCTTCCAGTGAGTCCGAATATCCATTGCTTTCCTACCAGACTGGCGAAGAGGTTAGTCAACTTTTGGAATACTTAAGAGATGATGACCCAGTTGAAAGGGAATTGAAAGATGCTATTTTGCGCTTGGACGTAATCATTGAGGATCTTAAACAATTTAAAAAGCGCGGTAAGGTTGATCGTAAAATGGAGTTTTCTGGGCCAACCGAAAACAGATTATATTCTCGACCCCAGGATACGAAGGCATTCAGTTTTCTTGAGAATGAAGTTGGTCCGTGGTACATCCCAGAATCAGTTGACTTCTCAAAGAAGCAGGAAAGAAGGATAAACCTGTGTGCTGGAAAATATTTTTTCAGGTGCAGTTGCTGGGAACTTATTTGGACCTCTAGGCACCACTGCCTTTCGTGTCACAGAACATTTCCAACTTCAGCTAAACTTGAGCGTCACAGTGATTACCTTTGCAAGTTAGCTCCACGAGCTTCCACGAAGAAGACAGTGACTGAGGCTCCAAATGTCAAGGGGTTGATGAGACTGGGAAGCGACGGGGGTAAATGCACAAGTGGACTATGTGCAGCACCTGGGTCTAGTAAAGCAATACTTGAGCAGAAAGATAAAGACCATTTTACCATTCCAAAGGCGGCAGTTGAACCAGTAGTAGGAAAGGATGCGGAAGTTTTAATGGAACTCAAGGTCAATTTGCTGGATATGGATGCTGCTCTGCCTGAAGCAGCTCTGAGGCCTTCGAAAGCAAAAGTTGAGAGGAGGTGGGCATGGCGTGCGTTTGTGAAATCTGCAAAGACCATATACGAGGTTAGTTTTGTCGAGCATTATTTGCTTGCTTTAATCATCTACCAGTAACTGCAGGCTCTCAAGTTTTCCTACTTACTCTTCCACTTTCAGAAATTGGTGCAGTTCCAGTTCAACATTTCACCTGTGTTGAATGAAAACAAAAAATTTCCTAAGCCTTTTTTCCAAGGGCAGCGGTTTAGTGACTGAATAAAATTGAACTTAAATCTTTCAGAAATTGGTGCAGTTCCAGTTCAACATTTCACCTGTGTTGAATGAAAACAAAAAAAATCCTAAACCTTTTTTTCCAAGGGCAGCGGTTTAGTGACTGAATTAAATTGAACTTAAATCTTTCACCGAAACCTAGTACCATGTGAAATGTGGTTTGTTTGTGTGACTTTTGCGTCTATAAACTCAAACCTTATATACGTCTTTGTGTTCTTCTTCTGCAGGTAGTGCAAGCTATGGTTGTTTTCGAAGACACAATAAGATCAGATTATTTCGTTAACCGGAGACCATACTGTTCTTCGGTTAGTGCAGCGTCCAGCATTTCTACAGTGACGGCGCTCGCTCTTCGAATAGGCTTACTTGATGCCTCCATTTGCTATGAAAAGAAGCCTGACCCGAAGCAGGTCAATGGACCAGATAATAAGCCCAAGCAGCGGAAGACTCTCAAAAGGAAAAGAGGCCAGAAGTGTGAGCTAGCGATCGAAGACGGACTAAACAGTGGAAATAATTGATCGAGAGACTTATATTTTCTTCATCTTAACAACATGCTAGCATGGTCGCACATTTTATGGACTGGTGCTTAAGGGTGTTCAATAGTTTTCGCAATATTTCTGTTCTTGACTAACCGTAAATTAGTTGCATCTGGTTCGGACTCTTGGAATCAAAACAGCGAATATCTCTTCTTATTGATTTAGTTTTCCATTTACATAGAACATCTTTTAATAAAGACTCATGAAATTGTAATCTAGCAAGTTTGAACCCGTGACCTCATACTGGTTACAGATGCTCCGCCCAGCTCAGCACCCATTTACAAATAGTGAAGAATACTTGCTATAATATTACATCCGAGCAATAATAATTCATTCTGCTAGAAAATTAAGAGGTTAAATGGTTTATAAATTTTAGATAATTCAACATATATTTCTATTTCCAATTTCCCAATCGAACCATATTTTCTCATTTCTCCAACTTAGGTGGTGCTGACAAAGCTAGTGGGCACGTTATTTTAGCAAAAGAGAAGAACATTCAATTCATCATCAAAGTGAACACAAGAGATTTTGAGTAGTCTTAGAACCCAAGCAAAGTAAAGGTACTGCTTGAAAACAGACATCATCAAACATGAACTTAAAAATAATTTTTTTAGCAAATCATTGAGAACATCAATTCATCATAAGAGGATTATAAAGATTTTAGAAGATAGAGCTACAACTCTGAACATAAAGAACGTAAAATATGACCCGTAACCTAACCTCCCATTGGAGGACCCATACTGAAACTACTACTACTAAGACCCAGCCACAAACAAGTACATCCATACAAAAGCTAACTATCAGAATACTACAACTTCCATTCTATCATCACCGCCTCTTCAGAAAAAACAACTTCAATAGGGACAACATCCTTCACCTGAAAGAGACAAACACAAACGCATATAACATAGCAAAAGCACTTCACAAGAGGTACTAACCCGAGCGAAGGCGGTTCTCACAACACAATCTTGTCAGGGGAACGGAACTTGAACAACAATCTAAGCTTTTTAACTGGTGGGTAGTCAGTAGATATATCCCATAAAATGGCATAAGGTCTCTTTGTAGGGTTTTGATTCATGGATTGCGCAACGGAAGCATAATCAAACATAAAACCATGCAAAACCCTCCAAGGATCACAAGTCAAGAGACATAACGATGGTAAGGGTTAGAAATCACAAACACACCTTTGGGTTCTCCTTGATGACTTCAAACGCGAATTATGTCACGTTCTCTATAGTTGATCCACGCCTAGAGTTGATCCTAGATCTCCCAACTCCTTTGGTGCTAGCCCGGAAGAGGAAGAGGAAGAAGAAATCACGCAAAACGAGACCCAAAGGAGGGTCTCGGCCTCCTTTGGCCGACGGGGACGGGGCAGCGGCAAGGGGGCGTCGGGCCTCCTTGTTGCTTGCTCTCTCTCTCCTTTTGTTCTCTCCCACTCTTTTTATGTTCACTTAATGAGCATAAGTTATGTGGGAAGGAAGGAAGGAAGGAAGGTCATTTATATAGTCCAACAACTCCTTGTTAACTACCTAAAGGACTTATTCTAGTCCTACTAGAATTCAATTTAGTCCCTTCCTTGCAAATTAGTCCCTACTAAGTTTGCAAGGTTTTGAAAAGTGATCCTTCTAATTAATTAATCCAATTAATTAATTCACAAATCTAGTTCAACTCTATATAGCGTGTGACCCCATAGGTTCTATCTAGTTGGTAGCAACTATTTGCTAATATGGAGCGGTCTCTAGCAAAACATCCATTCTAGCCAACTAATAGAATAGTCATCTTGACAACTTTTGTACAAGTAATTGTCTCATCCCTTTGTCTCTATATCCGGATTGGACACGAGACATACAAGTCACACTCGTATATCCAATCCATAGTTTCTCGATCCATGGGAATAGCCTTATTCGTGCAAATAACATCAATATCCCATATTGGTTTATTTGAGTCTGGCCAGACATTCTATAAGCACTATCCCTCGAGTGGTCTAGGATATTTGCTCCCGTTATGTGGGAGGGACAAATCCTCTCTACGTCCACTACGATCTCTAAGCTTGCTTCTTATTGTATCCAGTACACGCCTTTATAACTACCCAGTTACGGTGTAGCGTTTAACGCTACCAAGATCACAATAATCCACAACTAGAATATCTAGTGACTTCAAGTCTAAGGATGACAATACCATTGCACCGCGAGAAGCGCTTGTGACTCAACATAACGTGTATGTAGCCTTCTCGGAGATGGGTCAATCCAGTGCAACATTCCCTAATGCACACCTATGTGTTGGATCGTGATATCTCCATATCAATCCAACCCCATACTAGTCTATAGATGATTGTCCCATTTAATCATTATACTTGACTAGGGATATTTAAGATAAACAACACAATTGTAAATCTAAGGACTTCATTTTATTAAATATCCAATAAATAATAAATGAATTTCTAGCCACAAATAATTCATACTAAACTAGATTGCCTCTAGGGCATCTATTCCAACAGTCTCCCACTTGCACTAGAGCCAATCTGGCGCATCTCGTATGCCCATACTCCTAGTGTGCCCTTCATGCTTCCACTGCGTGAGAGGCTTCGTAAGCGGGCCTGACAGATTATCATCTGTAGGAATCTTGCATATCCGAACGTCTCCTCTATCGATAATATCTCGAATCAGATGAAACTTCCTGAGCACCTGCTTGGACTTCTGGTGCGATCTGGGTTCCTTTGATTGCGCGATCGCCCTAGTGTTGTCACAGAACAACTCCACTGGATCTGCAATGCTAGGGACCACACCAAGTTCAGAAACAAACTTTCTGATCCAAACAGCCTCCTTTGCTGCGCCATTTGCAGCAATGTACTCAGCCTCTGTTGTAGAATCAGCTACCGTCTCTTGCTTGGAACTCTTCCAGCTCATCGCTGCTCCATTCAGGCAAAACACATATCTCGATTGTGATCTAAAGTCATCTCTGTCGGTTTGGAAGCTTGCATCAGTGTAACCCCTTACACGCAACTCTTCCTCACCGCCAAATATCAAGAAAGCATCCTTAGTTCTTCTCAAGTACTTTAGGATGTTCTTGACTGCAATCCAGTGACTCTCACCCGGAGTGGATTGGTATCTGCTTGTCATACTCAAGGCATATAACTCATCTGGTCTAGTACATAACATGGCGTACATGATAGATCCTATGTCCGAGGCATAGGGGATTCTACTCATGCGTTCCTTCTCAATCTCATTGGAAGGACAACCACTCTTCGAAAGAGTGATTCCATGTGACATGGGCAAGAATCCCTTCTTGGAATCTTGCATGTTGAACCGTTTCAACACCTTGTCAATATATGTACTTTGACTTAGGCCTAGCAACCTTTTAGATCTATCTCTATAGATCTTTATACCGAGTATATAGGCTGCTTCCCCTAAGTCCTTCATTGAGAAACACTTTCTTAGCCAATCTTTCACAGATTGCAGCATGGGAATGTCGTTTCCAATGAGTAGTATGTCATCCACATACAAGACCAGAAAAGCTACAGAGCTCCCACTAACCTTCTTGTAGACACAAGACTCATCTTCGTTTCTGATGAAGCCAAACTCTTTGACCACTTCATCAAAACGTCGATTCCAACTCCTAGAAGCTTGCTTCAATCCATAAATGGATCGTTGCAGCTTACAGACTTTGTTGGCTTGCTTTGGATCCTCAAAACCCTCCGGCTGTATCATATACACGTCCTCGAGGAGATTCCCATAAAGGAATGCTGTTTTGACATCCATCTGCCAAATCTCATAGTCGTGGTGTGCTGCAATCGCAAGTAGGATTCGGATGGATTTGGTCATAGTGACTGGTGAAAAGGTTTCATCATAGTCAATACCATGAATCTGTCTGAATCCTTTAGCCACCAATCGGCCCTTATAGGTAATCACATTACCATCCATGTCGATCTTCTTCTTGAAGACCCACTTGCACCCTATGGGCCGCGCCCCATCGGGTGGTTCCACCAAAGTCCATACTTTGTTGGTATACATGGATTCCATCTCGGATCTCATGGCTTCTAGCCACTTCTGAGAGTCTGGGCCATTCATGGCCTCCTCATAGGTAGTAGGCTAATCATCTATGAGCATCGTGTCACCGGAATCGGTTACGAGAAGTCCATACCTCTCGGGTTCCTGGCGCACTCTACTAGATCTACGAAGCTCTTGTGTTACCTGAACAGGTTGCTCCACAACTGCTTGTGGTTCCTGTTCATGTTCCATAATCGGTTCAGTGATTTGTGGTTCTTGAACCTCTTCAAGTTCTACATTCCTCCCACTTGCTTCTTTAGAGACAAATTCTCTTTCTAGAAACACGCCGGTCCGGGCAACAAACACTTTGTTCTCGGTTGGATTGTAGAAGTAGTATCCCTTAGTTTCCTTAGGGTACCCCACAAACTTGCACTTATCCGATTTAGGCCCTAGCTTGTCTGATTGTAAACGTTTTACATAGACATCGCAGCCCCAAATCCTCATGAACGACAGTGTGGGACGCCTTCCACTCCACATCTCATATGGTGTCTTCATGACTGATTTAGATGGAACACGGTTAATGGTGAAAGCTGCACTTAATAGAGCGTAGCCCCAAAATGATAATGGAAGATCGGTTTGACACATCATAGATCGAACCATATCCAATAGGGTTCGATTCCTCCTCTCGGACACGCCATTCCATTGTGGCGTTCCGGGTGGAGTGAGTTGGGATACGATCCCACACTCTCTAAGATAGTCGTCAAACTCTTGGCTTAAGTATTCTCCTCCACGATCCGATCGTAGGGCCTTGATACTTTTGCCAAGTTGCTTCTCTACTTCATTCTTGAATTCTTTGAACACTTCAAAGGATTCGGATTTTGCCCTCATGAGGTACACAAATCCATATCTACTGTAATCGTCAGTAAGTGTAATGAAGTAGACATAACCACCCCTGGCAGGCGTGGCAACTGGTCCACACACATTGGTATGTATGAGAGCCAATTGCTCACTAGTCCTCTCACCTTTCTTATTGAAAGGGGACTTTGTCATTTTCCCAATAAACAAGCCTCACATGTCTCATATGATTCAAAATCAAATGAGTCTAGTAATCCATCCTTATGGAGTCTAGATACACGTTTCTCATTTATGTGGCCTAAACGACAATGCCATAAATAAGCAGGATTTAAATCATTTATTTTAATCCGCTTGGTATTAATGTTGTAGACAGGATTGCTTAGATCAAGGACATAAAGTCCATTAAATAATTGCGCACTAAAATAGTGAATATTATTTAAATAAAAGGAACAACAATTGTTCTTTATTGAAATAATAAAACCATCCTTGTCCAAACAAGAAATAGAAATAATGTTTCTGCTCATAGCAGGCACAAAATAGCAATTATTTAATTCTAAAACTAATCCTGAAGGCAGAGATAGCTCGCACACGCCTATGGCCAACGCAGCAACCTTTGCTCCATTCCCAATGCGCAGATCTACCTCTCCTTTAGCCAATCTTCTACTTCTCTTTAGATCCTGCATATTTCGACAAATATGAGATCCACATCCAGTATCTAATACCCATGATGTAGAGACAGTTAAATTGACATCTACAACAAAAATACCTGGTGGTGGAATCACTATTCCAAGCCTCTTGTCCTCCAGATATTTTGGGCAATTCCTCCTCCAGTGTCCAGGCTGACTGCAGTAGTGACACTCACCTTTAGTCACGGCCTTGGAAATGCCACCAACAGGCTTAAGGGCAGGTTCCTTGGACTTGGCAACTGACTTGCCTTTGCCTTTGGAGAAAGAGGCAAACCTTTTGCCCTTTCCTTTCTGTACCATCATAATAGCCTTGCCCTTACCCTTGTTGATGCTCTCTTCAGCCGTCCTCAACATGTTGAGTAAATCTGGCAGTGGTTTAACGATCTCGTTCATGTTATAGTTCATAATGAACTGTCCATAACTCTCGGGCAACGATTGCAACACGAGAACGGTTGCCAACTCTTGGCCGACCGGGAACCCCAGTCGGGCGAGATTCTCCAAGTACCCGATCATTCGGAGTACATGGGGTCCCACCGGGTTCCCTTCTGCCAGATGACATTTGAACAGTGCCTTTGAGACCTCATACCTCTCTACCCTCGCCTGCTCTTGGAAGAGCTGCTTTAGATGTTCGATCATATCGACAGCATTCATGTTTTCGTGTTGCTTCTGAAGCTCAGAAGTCATGGTGCAAAGCATTAGGCAGGCCGCATCATTAGCGTCATCAACACGCTTTTGATACGCCTTTAAGGCAGCAGGTGTTTGGTTCTTTGGACCTTCAGGAACATGCTCCTCTATTGCGTACAGTTTCTTCTCTTGCTTGAGAACAATTCTCAAGTTTCTGTACCAATCAAGAAAGTTGGTTCCAGAGAGCTTGTCCTTCTCAAGGACAGATTGTAGGGAATGTTGTGAACTCGATGAGTTGTTTGCCATTTGGTATTCTACAAAAAGGAAAATACGCAAGTTTTAGTATTTGTGAATTTTTGACTATATTCAATAATGGCTAGTTTATCAAATATAGCTCCCACTATTTTTCTACGGATTAATAACCCTCAAGATATTAATGCGGAAAATATCCTTATATTTTCTAGTGGGCCAAGATCCATCTTTCATCTCCTTATGAGCTTGCTTTGGCAAGTCACTCATAATTTGACTACTTTAGGTAGGAACAATTCCAATTGCATCCCATATGCAACTCTTGGTTCAATTGGGCAAATAACTCCTTATTTATCCATTCATATGGATAATCCCAATTGATTGTCTCTAGGTTTCTTAATCAAATGAATAGCCTAGTTGTGTTCAACCTCTTATCTAAACAATTGCACATTGTTACGTGCCATCGCATTCCATCATTATGAACCAAGTCGCCATGCTTTGGCACGCACGAACTTGATAAATAATGATGATAATGAGTGTTTAAATAACGAGAAGGCAGGAACACAATATTTGAATTTTGAGGGATTTTAAATTCAATTTTAATTGTTTTGTTGATCAATATCAACTAATCTATCTATTTGAGTTTGGGCACAACTCCAAATAATAGATCCTGGTTGTCTAATTATCTTATTATCCTAATTGCATGCATCATCCATACACCAACCACACAATAATAAGACATTAAAATAAACAACCACAAAACAGAAATTAAACGTGATGTGGATATGGCCTTTTCTAGACTAAGATAATTCCAAGCCAATGGAATTATCTATGAACCCTAAACAAACACATCTCCATGCGACTTGATCTTTTGGTCCATCCTTCATAGTCATGTGGAAAAGGCTCCATGCTCCATGCTCCATCTTTTGTGGCTTCTTTGGCTTTGGGCTTCTTTTCTCCAATCTTGGCTAACAATCTACTTTATCTAGCACTAGCTAATATCTACACTAAATAAAATAAATCTCACAAGTTGAGAAAAAAAATGGCACGCAGGCCATAAAACCCTAATTAATTATTACAATTAATTGATCAGCTCGCAGGCCGTAAAACCAAACCACAAAATTAAACATCCACATCAAACCACATCCTAAGGCCATATCCAATCACCATGCGATTTGCACATAAACAGTTAAAATTCAATTTTAATGCGCTTGGTCAATTTTAATTGATTTTAGGATTTCTAGGGTTAAAATGGTCCATAGGCCCAACAATCAAATTGCCCGGGCCCAATAAGGTGAACCATAAAGCCCTAGGGCCGGCCCGACCCAAAACCCACAAGCCTAGGCCGCGGGTTAGGGCCGCCCGGCACCTAGGGCGGCCAAGCTTGGGCGGCAAGCAAGGGGGGGCGGTCCCTAGGGGGGCCGAATCTCCTTGAGGGAGTTGTTTCCAAAACAACTCCCTTGCTTGGTGCCCAAGTTTGGTTGTTTCCTTGTTTTGGGAGAACTCTTTCTTCCCCAAGGATGCCCAAACCCTAGATCTAAGATCCTAAAATTTCTCAAACTCACCAATTCATGCATCCAACGCAAAATTGGATCTTGTTATGATTAATTATTGACAAATTGCATCCCATGCTTGATTTGTCTTGTTTTACGAGATAAACAATCAAATTAAGGTGTAAAACAACTAAAAACGTAACACATAAACCACGTTTATGCTCTACGACCTGTGGCTCTGATACCACTGTAGGGTTTTGATTCATGGATTGCGCAACGGAAGCATAATCAAACATAAAACCATGCAAAACCCTCCAAGGATCACAAGTCAAGAGACATAACGATGGTAAGGGTTAGAAATCACAAACACACCTTTGGGTTCTCCTTGATGACTTCAAACGCGAATTATGTCACGTTCTCTATAGTTGATCCACGCCTAGAGTTGATCCTAGATCTCCCAATTCCTTTGGTGCTAGCCCGGAATAGGAAGAAGAAATCACGCAAAACGAGACCCAAAGGAGGGTCTCGGCCTCCTTTGGCCGACGGGGACGGGGCGGCGGCAAGGGGGCGTCGGGCCCCCTTGTTGCTTGCTCTCTCTCTCCTTTTGTTCTCTCCCACTCTTGTTATGTTCACTTAATGAGCATAAGTTATGTGGGAAGGAAGGAAGGTCCTTTATATAGTCCAACAACTCCTTGTTAACTACCTAAAGGACTTATTCTAGTCCTACTATAATTCAATTTAGTCCCTTCCTTGCAAATTAGTCCCTACTAAGTTTGCAAGGTTTTGCAAAGTGATCCTTCTAATTAATTAATCCAATTAATTAATTCCCAAATCTAGTTCAACTCTATATAGCGTGTGACCCCATAGGTTCTATCTAGTTGGTAGAAACTATTTGCTAATATGGAGCGGTCTCTAGCAAAATATCCATTCTAGCCAACTAATAGAATAGTCATCTTGACAACCTTTGTACAAGTAATTGTCTCAATATCCGGATTGGACACGAGACATACAAGTCACACTCGTATATCCAATCCATAGTTTCTCGATCCATGGGAATAGCCTTATTCGTGCAAATAACATCAATATCCCATATTGATTTATTTGAGTCTGGCCAGACATTCTATAAGCACTATCCCTCGAGTGGCCTAGGATATTTGCTCCCGTTATGTGGGAGGGACAAATCCTCTCTACGTCCACTACGATCTCTAAGCTTGCTTCTTATTGTATCCAGTACACGCCTTTATAACTACCCAGTTACGGTGTAGCGTTTAACGCTACCAAGATCACAATAATCCACAACTAGAATATCTAGTGACTTCAAGTCTAAGGATGACAATACCATTGCACCGCGAGAAGCGCTTGTGACTCAACATAACGTGTATGTAGCCTTCTCGGAGATGGGTCAATCCAGTGCAACATTCCCTAATGCACACCTATGTGTTGGATCGTGATATCTCCATATCAATCCAACCCCATACTAGTCTATAGATGATTGTCCCATTTAATCATTATACTTGACTAGGGATATTTAAGATAAACAACACAGTTGTAAATCTAAGGACTTCATTTTATTTAATATCCAATAAATAATAAATGAATTTCTAGACATAAATTATTCATACTAAACTAGATTGCCTCTAGGGCATCTATTCCAACACTCTTCCTTATGATAGTCGCTTCCTCCGAAAATGCTTTCTCATTTGTACCACTTGAATGACCCGTAAAAGAGAGCGACTGTCGAACAACAGGGTGAAGGTTCGGGTTGAAAGCCTGCTGATGGGTCGGGTTGCGATCTTGTGGTCGGGTCGGACTTTCATTCGGGTTGAAGAATGGGTCACGTGTCATTGTATCACCAACAACAACATGGGTCAGGTTGTGATCTTGTCATCGGGTCGGACCATCACTAGAAGGTGGAGAAGAGTCTCAAATATGAGGTGCTCCATCTGGCGGTTTGCCAGCTTCATTCGGGCCGCGAGTCCTCTTACATAGGTGCTGATCCGTTGAAGAATGCAAACCACGACGGATCAAAGCATAATCAACATGAATCGTTCCCGAGCCATCTACAAACATCTCACACCTCTTGAGAACCTTCATATACCAAGAACCATCCACTTGAGTCACCTTTCTCGTCCTACCATTGATGAAATTGACCTTCTTTGTGATTTACATCGGCAGGGGAGCGGAGAACATCACTATTTTTTTTACATTTTTTTAGGATCTCCGGAGATGGTGTGTAGATGAAGCGTAGACTTAAAAGTGTTGATCTGTTATATCTGCGTAACCTTTCATTAAAATTGGTGTGATCGGAAATTCCACTCACCTTCAAGCGCTTGCAAGGAGAGACCTCACGAGCCCCAAATAAATGTCTTTTTCGACTCCTTTCCTCTTGAGACTTTGATGGAATAGTGACACATTCTAATCACAAGTGTATGGTTGTCGCGTGTAATAATAATCCGGAATTTCGGGTTGTCGAACTTAAGAGACTTTGTTAAACTAGTTATTATTGTAAACCTTATGTGGGCAAGTCGCAAAAGTGTGTGTTGTTCTAATTCTACTAGAATATAAACGACAAAATTCTCAATTTACTCGAGTGGAATAGTTCACGATCAATAAAGAGTGATTTTATAACTTTTCTAATAAGAGGACAAATACCGGGAATTCTCTAGGTTTACTAGGTTGATATAAACTTATGCTTTGATTCGTAAAATAACAACGTGTCTTTTATTATTAATCGAGCAACATAAAATTTACTGAGTTACCAAGCAAATTATCTATACGTAAAACCAAAATATACCGAGTTGCCAAGTCTATCTTACTTTTAAGCATGCATTAGAAATCACAATTTCTACTCTAACGATCCTAGTTAACAAGAGTTACCAAACATTGATTCGACTAGGTGGATTATTCAATTTACCGACTAACTTTCACGGAGTTACCACGTGAATGTCAGTTAAGATAATCCTACGTTAGCTACTCGCAAGAATAATAGAATCAAAACCATAAACAATCCATAATAATGAAAGAACACGATAGATTAAGTTAAAAACTTGAATCACAATCTCAAAACATCATGTTTATATCAAACCCTAGCTACACCAAACGAGAATTCCCAGCAAAAAGTGTTTAGCTACTACGATTCATACTCAAAACAACGAGTTTCATGAGTTTCATAAGCAAAAACTAAGAAAGAAGAAGAGTTGAGAATCCAAACGAGTGATCCAAAGCTCCCAAGCTCCTAAAATAGTTTCTTGCCCTCCAAAAGATGTCTCTAACGTGCTGGACTACTGAAATTTTCCTAAAACACTTAAATACATTTCCATAACAATATTACAAAGTTTGGATGAATTACACAAAAGCCCCAAAAAATCCTGCGTTTTTTGCGATGTCTTCGTACGAAGACTTTTCTCTTCGTACGAAGAGTCTTCTTGCGAAGACAATTCCTCTTAGCACGAAGGTCTTCCTATGTAAGTACTGCAAGCATGTTTAGGAAGAGATCTTCTGTAATACCCCGTAATTTTGGGGGTATTTTTTAGGAGATTATTGTATATTTTGGTGCATTAGTAGGAATTACCAGCCCCGTCCCCTTTCCGACCCGATCGAAGCCAACGCCTCCTCCGCCATTCCTTCCGGCGTTTCCCCCTTTCCAACGAGCTCCCAGCAGCGGCAGTGTCTCCAATTGACGCTGTCGTCTCCAATCGCCTCTGCTCCCTCTCTCCCCGTCGAACTGCCGAGCTCAATCCGGCCGAAAAAGACCGAAGCCGAGTCCGACCGAAGCCAACCCAGCTCCGGCGAACTCTCCGCCGCTGATCGTCCCACCGTGCGACGCCACCGCCCTCGCCGTCTCGCCTTCCCGTCGTCGTCGTTCCTCTGTCGGGTAAACCCGACTCTCTCCTTTGTTTTTTTTTTTGTTATTATTGATTTAGTGTTACAGTAGGGAAGAAAAGGGGGCTGGGAACATGTGTAACCTAGGGGTTGTTGTGCATGATATGAAATTTGTGGGGGTGCTTTGGAGGTCTCTGAAAATAGTAGGGTGGCTACCTTGTTTGGCAAACATGTTTAATGGTTATTTAAATATAGTTAATTATAAACTTAGTTTTATTGTTAGTTTAAATTAATTAGTTTCTAGGAATTATAAAAACAACTAGAAAAGTTTTGTTGTTCAAAATGGTAAGAAGTTTCTTGGTAAAAATAAATGGGCATTCTTGGAGGTTTAGGGGAAACTTTGTTTATTTCTAAGGGTTTTATAAAGAAGTGTGGATTTATCAAATTAAATATTCTTCTTTCCATAATTAAAATGTAAATTTAATTTACCTTATCATGTGAATATTATTTTCTAAAAATAACTTTTCAAATGGTATAAGGTTGTTTTAATTGTTTCAAATTAGTTCCCGTACAAATAATAAGACTATATTAATAAGTATTTGTTTTGTTGTATAATAAGTAATAAGTCGCGATAAAGTTTAATTGGATAAGGGGGAAATATATACAATTGCATATAGGATTTGAATGCACTTTGGCGTGTTAGTAATATATTGATTAGTAATATTTGCTATTGTGGACACGAGTTCGTAGACGGTGAATTTGTGGAGGATCCATACTACGAGTACTAGGAGATTGTTTGCTTTCGTGTGACGAACTCTCTTCCAATCCAAGTAAGTATATGTGCACAACACTGTCAACTATCAAAATGTGTGTGATGTTTTGTGCGAGTTACTTCAATACTATGAAACTGTTTTGAGAAGCATGTGGATTTCAAACTTATAGTACTCGTGTGAATCATGTGGAAGGATTAATGAATGATAATGGAATTGGGAATGATGTACAGAGGATGTGCGTGAAGGCTATTGCCGGGAACACAATTGAGTGATTTCCCTAGGGTTCATACCCTTTTTATTTATCGTGGAATCTATGAGTACTACCTATGCATGTTTAGGTCATGACTGTATAGGGGTGTCGACACTTAAGGTCTCATTAGAATGGTTAGGGCGGGATAGCGAAGGGCTATCTACTAACGTCTGGGGAGAAATTGGTATACCCAAGAATGTACCCCATTATTGGATTTATTGCATCGTGACCTCTCTGTTTACATCGTACCTGTTGGGGCTCGTAGGCTACGCCTCAACCAAAGCAACGATTAAAATGTGGTTATTTCTTATTCTGTTAGCCAACTCTGTTTTACATGTTGTGATGTATGCTTACTCAGTTTTTACTGATAAACGTTTTCTGCGGTCGGCTGTTGCTATTTGAAAACCCGCAGGTTATGAATAAAGTGGGGGAACGCGCACACGTAAGCTGGAAGCTAGGAGCAAGCTAGGAATCATTTAGTATTTGAGTAGGAGTTTTCTATTTTAGATAATTTAGACGATGTTATTATTTCATTCAAACTATTGTTGGAGGGTTTTCTCTGATTTTATTTAAATAAATGCACTTGGATTTCCGTTTGGTTGCACTAGCAAGGAACCGTAGGTTCCAGGGTTGTTTCATCTTCAGTCTTCAAAATTTTGGCTAAGTATAAACTCTTCGTACGAAGACATTTGTCTTCGTAGGAAGACCCCTTTTTCTGCTTTTCTTCCTTTGACTTTTTCTTTGAGTTTCTTGCTTCCGAAGCTCGTTTCCATCTCCCGCATGATCCTCCAAGCCCTATTTTCCTGCGAATCACAACACGAAAACACAACCTGCGATCATATCACAATAAAAGCTTAAAATAGAAACTCCCAGATTTAACAAGTAAAGCTCATGAACTCATATTCTTACATTTTAGCATAGTTTACTCAAAAGACGACAAATTCTCCACGTTGAGCACGCAAAACGTAGAAATAAAAGGCATAAAATAACTCCTAAAACAGAGTTATCAACTATCCCCCCACACTACCTTTTTCTCGTCCCGAGCAAATTCCCCAAGTCATATAAAACTTCTCAAGCCAAAATCCTCTCACTTTCCCGCAATCAATCCAACTTTGCATACCAAACCAATTTTTCATTGCATAACTTCCCTACGCCAATTGCATACTCTCACCATTCATTGCATACAAATCCGATATCAATTGCATATTAGTCCGAGTTAGATCAAACCACAAACCACCCTTTTTACTAGTCGACACGACTCGATTATACACAATGCACCTATATGCAAATGCAATATTCACAATGCAAGTATTGAAATAACATTTTTTTCTTTTTTTTTTCTTTTTGCGAGATTGGGCAATCTCCATTAGCTTAAACCGGTTATCACGAAGCGATGAGAAATCTAGATACAAGGCATGAGTTGAAACCAAATTCGACAACGAGAATCTCCCCTAGCTAGTATAGAAAACCTAGCTTTACTACGTACAAGAATGCATTACCTCTTCATGTGTGCCACAAAATAAGAGGCTACGCTAAGCTAATCCACGTTCAAGGTCCGAGCTCCTACTCCACTAACAGGTTTAGAATGATGAGGCTTCTGGACAAAAAGATAAGAATCAAGTACTAGTCCTAAAGCGTCACATTCTCACAAATACCGCATCTCACACACCCTCGCAACAATGATAGAAACCGAACCCGAAACTCACCATCTCCGGCCCTCGATCCCCTCAAACCCCGGTACAATTACGATCTACGCGGCCACCGTCGTGAATGTGTAGGGTTTTGATTCATGGATCGCGCAACGGAAGCATAATCAAAAATAAACCATGCAAAACCCTCCAAGGATCACAAGTCTAGAGACATAACGATAGTAAAGGTAAGAAATCATAAACACACCTTTGGGTTCTCCTTGATGACTTCAAACGCGAATAATGTCACGTTCTCTATAGTTGATCCACGCCTAGAGTTGATCCTAAATCTCCCAAACTCCTTGGTGCTAGCCCGGAATAGGAAGAGGAAGAACGAATCACGCAAAACGAGACAAAAAAAGAAAAGCTTTCGGCCTCTTTTTGGCCGACGGGGACGAGGGCGGCGGCAAGGGGCGGCGTCGGCCCTCCTTGTTGCTTGCTCTCTCTCCTTTTGTTCTCTCCCACTCTTGTTATGTTCACTAATGAGAATAAGTTATGAGGAAGGAAGGAAGGAAGGAGGGTCCTTTATATAGTCCAACAACTCCTTGTTAACTACCTAAAGGACTTATTCTAGTCCAACTAGAATTCAATTTAGTCCCTTCCTTGCAAATTAGTCCCTACTAAGTTTGCAAGGGTTTGCAAAGTGATCCTTCTAATTAATTAATCCAATTAATTAATTCCCAAATCTAGTTCAACTCTATATAGCGTGTGACCCCATAGGTTCTATCTAGTTGGTAGCAACTATTTGCTAATATGGAGCGGTTTCTAGCAAAACATCAATTCTAGCCAACTAATAGAATAGTCATCTTGACAACCTTTGTACAAGTAATTGTCTCATCCCTTTGCCTCCATATCCGGATTGGACACGAGACATACAAGTCTCACTCGTATATCCAATCCATAGTTTCTCGATCCATGGGAATAGCCTTATTCGTGCAAATAACATCAATATCCCATATTGATTTATTTGAGTCTGGCCAGACATTCTATAAGCACTATCCCTCGAGTGGCCTAGGATATTTGCTCTCGTTATGTGGGAGGGGCAAATCCTCTCTACGTCCACTACGATCTCTAAGCTTGCTTCTCATTGTATCCAGTACACGCCTTTATAACTACCCAGTCACGGTGTAGCGTTTAACGCTACCAAGATCACAATGATCCACAACTAGAATATCTAGTGACTTCAAGTACCTAAGGATGACAATACCATTGCACCGCGAGAAGCACTTGTGACTCAACATAACATGTATGTAGCCTTCTCGGAGATGGGTCAATCCAGTGCAACATTCCGTAATGCACACCTATGTGTTGGATCGTGATATCTCCATATCAATCCAACCCCATACGAGTCTATAAATGATTGTCCCATTTAATCATTATACTTGACTAGGGATATTTAAGATAAACAACACAATTGTAAATCTAAGGACTTCATTATATTAAATATCCAATAAATAATAAATGAATTTTCTAGCCATATACAAATTCATACTAAACTAGATTGCCTCTAGGGCATCTATTCCAACAGTCTCCCACTTGCACTAGAGCCAATCTGGCGCATCTCGTATGCCCATACTCCTGGTGTGCCCTTCATGCTTCCACTGCGTGAGAGGCTTCGTAAGCGGGTATGACAGATTATCATCTGTAGGAATCTTGCATATCCGAACGTCTCCTCTATCGATAATATCTCGAATCAGATGAAACTTCCTGAGCACATGCTTGGACTTCTTGTGCGATCTGGGTTCCTTTGATTGCGCGATGCCCCAGTGTTGTCACAGAACAACTCCACTGGATCCGCAATGCTAGGGACCACACCAAGTTCAGAAACAAACTTTCTGATCCAAACAGCCTCCTTTGCTGCGCCATTTGCAGCAATGTACTCAGCCTCTGTTGTAGAGTCAGCTACCGTCTCTTGCTTGGAACTCTTCCAGCTCACCGCTGCTCCATTCAGGCAAAACACATATCCCGACTGTGATCTGAAGTCATCTCTGTCAGTTTGGAAGCTTGCATCAGTGTAACCCCTTACACGCAACTCTTCCTCACCGCCAAATATCAAGAAAGCATCCTTAGTTCTTCTCAAGTACTTTAGGATGTTCTTGACTGCAATCCAGTGACTCTCACCCGGATTGGATTGGTATATGCTTGTCATACTCAAGGCATATGACACATCTGGTCTAGTACATAACATGGCGTACATGATAGATCCTATGGCTGGGGCATAGGGAAGCCTACTCATGCGTTCCTTCTCAATCTCATTGGAAGGACAACCACTCTTCGAAAGAGTGATTCCATGTGAAATGGGCAAGAATCCCTTCTTGGAATCTTGCATGTTGAACCGCTTCAACACCTTGTCAATATATGTACTTTGACTTAGGCCTAGCAACCTCTTAGATCTATCTCTATAGATCTTTATACCGAGTATATAGGCTGCTTCCCCTAAGTCCTTCATTGAGAAACACTTTCCTAGCCAATCTTTCACAAATTGCAGCATGGGAATGTCGTTTCCAATGAGTAGTATGTCATCCACATACAAGACCAGAAAAGCTACAAAGCTCCCACTAACCTTCTTGTAGACACAAGACTCATCTTCGTTTCTGATGAAGCCAAACTCTTTGACCACTTCATCAAAACGTCGATTCCAACTCCTAGAAGCTTGCTTCAATCCATAAATGGATCGTTGCAGCTTACAGACTTTGTTGGCTTGCTTTGGATCCTCAAAACCCTCTGGCTGTATCATATACACGCCCTCGAGGAGATTCCCATAAAGGAATGCTGTTTTGACATCCATCTGCCAAATCTCATAGTCGTAGTATGCTGCAATTGCAAGTAGGATTCGGATGGATTTGGTCATAGCGACTGGTGAAAAGGTTTTATCATAGTCAATACCATGAATCTGTCTGAATCCTTTAGCCACCAATCGGCCCTTATAGGTAATCACATTACCATCCATGTCGATCTTCTTCTTGAAGACCCACTTGCACCCTATGGGCCGCGCTCCATGGGGTGGTTCCACCAAAGTCCATACGTTTGTTGGTATACATGGATTCCATCTCGGATCTCATGGCTTCCAGCCACTTCTGAGAGTCTGGGCCACTCATGGCCTCCTCATAGGTAGTAGGCTCATCATCTATGAGCATCGTGTCACCGGAATCAGTTACGAGAAGTCCATACCTCTCGGGTTCCTGGCGCACTCTACTAGATCTACGAAGCTCTTGTGTTACCTGAACAGGTGGCTCCACAACTGCTTGTGATTCCTGTTCATGTTCCATAATCGGTTCAGTGATTTGTGGTTCTTGAACTTCTTCAAGTTCTACATTCCTCCCACTTGCTTCTTTAGAGACAAACTCTCTTTCTAGAAACACGCCGGTCCGAGCAACAAACACTTTGTTCTCGGTTGGATTGTAGAAGTAGTATCCCTTAGTTTCCTTAGGGTACCCCACAAACTTAAACTTATCCGATTTAGGCCCTAGCTTGTCTGATTGTAAACGTTTTACATAGACATCGCAGCCCCAAATCCTCATGAACGACAGTGTGGGACGCCTCCCACTCCACATCTCATATGGTGTCTTCATGACTGATTTAGATGGAACACGGTTAATGGTGAAAGCTGCACTTAATAGAGCGTAGCCCCAAAATGACAACGGAAGATCGGTTTGACACATCATAGACCGAACCATATCCAATAGGGTTCGATTCCTCCTCTCGGACACGTCATTCCATTGTGGCGTTCCGGGTGGAGTGAGTTGGGACACGATCCCACACTCTCTAAGATAGTCGTCAAACTCTTGGCTCAAGTATTCTCCTCCACGATCCGATCGTAGAGCCTTGATACTTTTGCCAAGTTGCTTCTCTACTTCATTCTTGAATTCTTTGAACACTTCAAAGGATTCGGATTTTGCCCTCATAAGGTACACAAATCCATATCTACTGTAATCATCAGTAAATGTAATGAAGTAGACATAACCACCCCTGGCTGGCGTGGCAAATGGCCCACACACATCGGTATGTATGAGCGCCAATTGCTCACTAGTCCTTTCACCTTTCTTATTGAAAGGGGACTTTGTCATTTTTCCCAATAAACAAGCCTCACATGTCTCATATGATTCAAAATCAAATGAGTCTAGTAATCCATCCTTATGGAGTCTAGATACACGTTTCTCATTTATGTGGCCTAAACGACAATGCCATAAATAAGCAGGATTTAAATCATTTATTTTAATCCGCTTGGTATTAACGTTGTAGACAGGATTGCTTAGATCAAGGACATAAAGTCCATTAAATAATTGCGCACTAAAATAGTGAATATTATTCAAATAAAAGGAACAACATTTGTTCTTTATTGAAATAATAAAACCATCCTTGTCCAAACAAGAAATAGAAATAATGTTTCTGCTCATAGCAGGCACAAAATAACAATTATTTAATTCTAAAACTAATCCTGAAGGCAGAGATAGCTCGCACACGCCTATGGCCAACGCAGCAACCTTTGCTCCATTCCCAACGCGCAGATCTACCTCCCCTTTAGCCAATCTTTTACTTCTCTTTAGATCCTGCATATTTCGACAAATATGAGATCCACATCCAGTATCTAATACCCATGATGTAGAGACAGTTAAATTGACATCTACAACAAAAATACCTGGTGGTGGTGGAATCACTATTACAAGCCTCCTGTCCTCCAGATATTTTGGGCAGTTCCTCCTCCAGTGTCCAGGCTGACTGCAGTAGTGACATTCACCCTTAGTCACGACCTTGGCAATGCCACCAACGGGCTTAAGGGCTGGTTCCTTGGACTTGGCAACTGACTTGCCTATGCCCTTGGAGGAAGAGGCAAACCTTTTGCCCTTTCCTTACTGTACCATCATAATGGCCTTGCCCTTACCCTTGTTGATGCTCTGTTCAGCCGTCCTCAACATGTTGAGTAAATCTGGTAGTGGTTTAACGATCTCGTTCATGTTATAGTTCATAATGAACTGTCCATAACTCTCGGGCAACGATTGCAACACGAGATCGGTTGCCAACTCTTGGCCGACCGGGAACCCCAGCCGGGCGAGATTCTCCAAGTACCCGATCATTCGGAGTACATGGGGTCCCACCGGGTTCCCTTCTGCCAGATGACATTTGAACAGTGCCTTTGAGACCTCATACCTCTCTACCCTCGCCTGCTCTTGGAAGAGCTGCTTTAGATGTTCGATCATATCGACAGCATTCATGTTTTCGTGTTGCTTCTGAAGCTCAGAAGTCATGGTGCAAAGCATAAGGCAGGCCGCATCATTAGCGTCATCAACACGCTTTTGATACGCCTTTAAGGCAGTAGGTGTCTGGTTCTCTGGACCTTCTGGAACATGCTCCTCTATAGCGTACAGTTTCTTCTCTTGCTTGAGAACAATTCTCAAGTTTCTGTACCAATCAAGAAAGTTGGTTCCAGAGAGCTTGTCCTTCTCAAGGACAGATCGTAGGGAATGTTGTGAACTCGATGAGTTGTTTGCCATTTGGATTCTACAAAAGGAAAATACGCAAGTTTTAGTATTTGTGAATTTTTGACTATATTTAATAATGGCTAGTTTATTAAATATAGCTCCCACTATTTTTCTACGGATTAATAACCCTCAAGATATTAATGCGGAAAATATCCTTATATTTTCTAGTGGGCCAAGATCCATATTTCATCTCCTTATGAGCTTGCTTTGGCAAGTCACCCATAATTTGACTACTTTAGGTAGGAACAATTCCAATTGCATCCCATATGCAACTCTTGGTTCAATCGGGCAAATAACTCCTTATTTATCCATCCATATGGATAATCCCAATTGATTGCCTCTAGGTTTCTTAATCAAATTAATAGCCTAGTTGTGTTCAACCTCTTATCTAAACAATTGCACATTGTTACGTGCCATCGCATTCCATCATTATGAACCAAGTCGCCATGCTTTGGCACGCACGAGCTTGATAAATAATGATGATAATGAGTGTTTAAATAACGAGAATGCAAGAACACAATATTTAAAATTTGAGGGATTTTATATTCAATTTTTATTTGTTTTTGTTGATCAATATCAACTAATCTATCCATTTGAGTTTGGGCACAACTCCAAATAATAGATCCGGGTTGTCTAATTATCTTATTATCCTAATTGCATGCATCATCCATACACCAACCACACAAATAATAAGACAATAAATAAACAACCACAAAAACAGAAATTAAACGTGATGTGGATATGACCTTTTCTAGACTAAGATAATTCCAAGCCAATGGAATTATCTATGAACCCTAAGCAAACACATCTCCATGCGTCTTGATCCCTTGGTCCATCCTTCATAGTCATGTGGAATGCTCCATGCTCCATGCTCCATCTTTTGTGGCTTCTTTGGCTTTGGGCTTCTTTTCTCCAATCTTGGCTAACAATCTACTTTATCTAGCACTAACTAACATCTATACTAAATAAAATAAATCTCACAAGTTGAGAAAAAAAAATGGCACGCAGGCCATAAAACTCTAATTAATTATTACAATTAATTGATCAGCTCGCAGGCCGTAAAACCAAACCACAAAATTAAACATTCACATCAAACCACATCCTAAGGCCATATCCAATCACCATGCGATTTGCACATAAACAGTTAAAATCCAATTTTAACGCGCTTGGTCAATTTTAATTGATTTTAGGATTTCTAGGGTTAAAACGGTCCATGGGCCCAACAATCCAATTGCCCGGGCCCATTATAGTGAACCACAAGGCCCTAGGGCCGGCCCGGCCCAAAACCCGCAAGCTAGGCCCGCGGGTTAGGGCCGCCCGGCCCCTTAGGGCTCCCAAGCTTGGGCGGCAAGCAAGGGGGGCGGTCCCTAGGGGGGCCGAACCCTTCCATTGGAGTTGTTTCCAAAACAACTCCCTTGCTTGGTGCCCAAGTTTGGTTGTTTCCTTGTTTTGGGAGAACTTCTTCTTCCCCAAGGATGCCCAAACCCTAGATCTTAGATCCTAAAATTTCTCAAACTCACCAATTCATGCATCCAATGCAAAAACTGGATCTTGTTATGAGTAATTATTGACAAATTGCATCCCATGCTTGATTTGTCTTGTTTTACGCGATAAACAATCAAATTAAGGTGTAAAACAACAAGACCGTAACACATAAACCACGTTTATGCTCTATGACCTGTGGCTCTGATACCACTGTAGGGTTTTGATTCATGGATCGCGCAACGGAAGCATAATCAAACATAAACCATGCAAAACCCTCCAAGGATCACAAGTCTAGAGACATAACGATAGTAAAGGTAAGAAATCATAAACACACCTTTGGGTTCTCCTTGATGACTTCAAACGCGAATAATGTCACGTTCTCTATAGTTGATCCACGTCTAGAGTTGATCCTAGATCTCCCAAACTCCTTGGTGCTAGCCCGGAATAGGAAGAGGAAGAACGAATCACGCAAAACGAGACAAAAAAAAAGCTTTCGGCCTCTTTTTGGCCGACGGGGACGAGGGCGGCGGCAAGGGGCGGCGTCGGCCCTCCTTGTTGCTTGCTCTCTCTCCTTTTGTTCTCTCCCACTCTTGTTATGTTCACTAATGAGCATAAGTTATGAGGAAGGAAGGAAGGAGGGTCCTTTATATAGTCCAACAACTCCTTGTTAACTACCTAAAGGACTTATTCTAGTCCAACTAGAATTCAATTTAGTCCCTTCCTTGCAAATTAGTCCCTACTAAGTTTGCAAGGGTTTGCAAAGTGATCCTTCTAATTAATTAATCCAATTAATTAATTCCCAAATCTAGTTCAACTCTATATAGCGTGTGACCCCATAGGTTCTATCTAGTTGGTAGCAACTATTTGCTAATATGGAGCGGTTTCTAGCAAAACATCCATTCTAGCCAACTAATAGAATAGTCATCTTGACAACCTTTGTACAAGTAATTGTCTCATCCCTTTGCCTCCATATCCGGATTGGACACGAGACATACAAGTCACACTCGTATATCCAATCCATAGTTTCTCGATCCATGGGAATAGCCTTATTCGTGCAAATAACATCAATATCCCATATTGATTTATTTGAGTCTGGCCAGACATTCTATAAGCACTATCCCTCGAGTGGCCTAGGATATTTGCTCCCGTTATGTGGGAGGGGAAAATCCTCTCTACGTCCACTACGATCTCTAAGCTTGCTTCTCATTGTATCCAGTACACGCCTTTATAACTACCCAGTCACGGTGTAGCGTTTAACGCTACCAAGATCACAATGATCCACAACTAGAATATCTAGTGACTTCAAGTCTAAGGATGACAATACCATTGCACCGCGAGAAGCACTTGTGACTCAACATAACATGTATGTAGCCTTCTCGGAGATGGGTCAATCCAGTGCAACATTCCGTAATGCACACCTATGTGTTGGATCGTGATATCTCCATATCAATCCAACCCCATACTAGTCTATAGACGATTGTCCCATTTAATCATTATACTTGACTAGGGATATTTAAGATAAACAACACAATTGTAAATCTAAGGACTTCATTATATTAAATATCCAATATATAATAAATGAATTTTCAAGCCATATACAAATTCATACTAAATTAGATTGCCTCTAGGGCATCTATTCCAACAGAATGATGCATAAGATAAACTTCCCGTTGATGAACTCGTTGCTTCTCCACTCGATCTTCCAATAAGCTTTCCATTTATTCCTTTATTCAACTCTCCTTTTCTTCTCTCTCTCTCTCTTTTTTTTTTTTCTTTTTTTCTGATTTTCTTTTATAGCTCTCAAATTTCCGCAAAATTTCCACAATATAAATCCCGAGTGGTCTTCCAGGCGTCAAGCCAAAATAAGATGATAGGGGGAGGAAATAATCAAGTCAATGAATCCGTATCGCAAATAAATTCATCTCCCCCTAAATCGATGAAATTCATGGTGTCACAAGCTAAGCCGCTAACAAAATAAAGTACATGTGTGGGGATGGAGTCATCGCAAGCTCAATCTCGATGTCCAAAGTCAAAAGTCGACACCTCCACACTCGAATGTAACCCTGTCCCCTCTCACGTAGTCAATTGAATGTATGTCTCGTGCCTAATCCAACAGAACCTCCCACACCATGATGAGTATAATCCGGTACCTAGCACGATCCACCAATTAAATTCACCCAACCCAATTTTGTGTGTATTAGATGTTACACACTCACGGCTCTCCACAACTGTGTCCATTTTGTAACGACATGGGACACCGCCACACCGAAGTGCGCAAGCTTACTCACACTCACCCTCACAACCCCTCGAAAATCATAAATGAAGCTATGCGATGTATAAGACTCACACAAGTATATCATGAAGCACTCCCTCATCGAACCCCCTCAACTACAACTCCCTCGTGACGCACTAAAGCGGTGATTCTAAACAATCAATGATGAATGCCAAGAATCGTCACCCTAAGTCGAGAGGTTATCAAAGAATCCAAGGTTCAAAATAGGGTTCACTAGTGGTCCTACAAGGTAAGTTCTATAAGCAGTGAGTGCTCTAATACACGACCTCGCACAGTTGTTCAGTGTGCCACTACGAGGCGGGTTGGCGACTACCTAAGACGTACCCAAGAACATTCGGCTTGTTTAGCTCACACGTAGCTCAACTCTTGTAAGAGTATCTCCCACAGTGCACCAAATCCTATATTTGATAGTAAAATTTGGTGTTTTCGGCCTCCCACAACAAATCATCAAATCACCAAATCACCAAAAAAATGGTGATTTTTTGTAGGCCTCCCACAGTCGTTGACCAAAAAAACACCAAATCACCAAATCCTATATTTGGTGTAGCTTTTGTGAAATGGTGAAGTGCATCTCCCACAGTAACCTCAAATCCTATCATATATCATCAAATCCTATTTTTACCATCAAATTTGATGGAAAAAATAGGATTTGGTGTAATCTACACCAAATTTTTAATTAGTGTTTAGGGCATGTTTTCACATTACTTTCATGGTAATAATATGCTCTAATGTAATAGTGTAGCATTTCGTCTTTACAGTATATACGCCATCCGCTTTTCTTCTCCCACTTTGTATAATATGCTTTTGAGCCATAGCGTGTTACATAATATTTTCAGCATCATGCTGCGGGATGATAAAATGAAATAACTAATGTAGTTGCAACAGGTTTGGCCGAACATAATACACTGATGTTAAACGTCGAGAACTTCAGTAACCTTCTTGTACATATGTGATAATCATGGTCAAATAGATTAGACTGGTTAATTTTAGATTTTTTGAAGTGTTATGTAATCATTTTACAGTTTCGTGTAATATTGTTTTGGTAGTAAAATATTTTTTTATTTTGATAGTTATGAAATTCATGATTTGGTGATAAATTTGATGATTTGTTGTGGGAGGCCAAAAATACCATTCTCTAAATTTGATGAAATGGTGAAATAACTATTTGATGTAAAATTTGGTGAAAACTGTGGGAGAGCAAAAGCTCTATTTTTCCACCAAAAATGGTGAAATGGTGTTTATGAGGGTTAACTGTGGGAGGCCAAACCATTTTTCTCCACCAAATATAGGATTTGGTGTAAAATTTGATGTCAACTGTGGGAGATGCTCTAAGAAAACTAGGCACACACTTGAGATTTGAAAATTAAGTTCGTGTGAAAAATAGGCACGCATTCCCGTAAAGAAAGCTTCTCTATACTTACTAGGGGGAACTCACATTGTCACTCTCGATCGCAAATCATGCCCTATGCCTAAAAGTCTCACACTTCTCGATTTTACCAAATTTTCAGCTTCTTTTGATTGCCCTTTCTCAAAGAATTTTAATTTTTTATTATTTTCAAATTTTTAGATTTTTTTTAACTATACTACATGCACGGTCAACTCGACTACCGAATCGATACGTTGGTGGGATGACTCAATAAAAATAAACATGCAAACAAAATTATAAATAATAAAGAAGAAAATAAGGACATAACCAAAATTCCTACCTAAATGCGACACGGACTATGCAAAGACTCAATAACTGACTAGTAAAAGGGTATAACCCACCCCCACACTAGGAGGCATCGT
Source organism: Linanthus parryae (assembly GCA_023055425.1). Taxonomy (NCBI): domain Eukaryota; kingdom Viridiplantae; phylum Streptophyta; class Magnoliopsida; order Ericales; family Polemoniaceae; genus Linanthus; species Linanthus parryae. The sequence continues at coordinate 1,169,052 of JALGPY010000012.1, forward strand.
TGTCCTCAACGATAGAACGAGGACTCAACAATCCTAGCGTAAGGGCACGCTCCACTACTCATCTTCTTCCTCATCCTCCTCCTCTTCATCATCCTCTTCTTCCAACTCCAACTCGTCCTCACTCGGCGGAACCGGATACTCAAAATCGTCTTCCTGGAACCACGGATCCGCCGTCGGGACTGGTTGAACAAAATCCTCCGCCGCCTGAACACTCGACTGAATAACCCACGGGCCCCCCATCTGGATTAAGTTACCCAGCTTCGCCTGATTGTCCCTAGTATGGTCAAACTGGCGTCTTCTCTCAATTCCATCACGGGCCATCTCTGCCTTCAAGTGGTCATAACCAACTTGGTTTTCAAACCTAGAGGAGTTCATCTTCCTACCCTTTCCCTTTGTTTTGGCCGACTCATCGAACCTAGACCATTTCCTATTAGGGAACCTTTTCAGGTCCATGTCCTACCCAACTGGTATTTCTGCGGTCTTGGCTAAATGAGTTAGCAAACAAGTGTGGCCAGGACCAAACTTGTTAGTCCTTGATAAAGCCCAAATAGGGGTTATCTTTTAGCCTGATTTGACGTGCCAATTGTGTCGGAAAACTGTGTTTTAGCCAGAATTCACCCTCGGAAAGCCTCGGTTTTAGTAACAAGATGTTTATTTCCTCTTCGTAAATTTATGCTTATTTCACTCATTTCGAGATATGATCACGAGTTCTTGTTCGTTTTGTCTATGCAGGAACAGGACATGTGCAGGAGCCGGGAATGAAGCAGGATTGCAGGAGCGAGAACCGAGAGAGCTGAAAACGCCAAAACCGAGAATGACCGGGATGCGCTCGGTTGACAATATCTGGAGCTTGACTTGGAATTTTGAAGTGAAACCAGGGGCAAAAGAACGAAGACGTCAAGGGCTTTCTGAAAACAGGTTATAATGCTGAAACGGAGTCCGGCCGAAAAACCGACTCCTGTCAGGTGTGGGTGTCGGACAGGCCACGCCCAAGTAAGGAGTCTCGGTTCCCGGTGTCCGGAGTCGGGAGCAACTAGTTCACGTTCGTGACGATTTCCGGGACGATTCTGACCTAGGGGTATTTTGGTCATTTTGGCACCGGGCCCGGGTTTTCGGAAGTCGAGTTTGGATTTTGGCACCCAGATTCAGTCAGCAGTCTTTCTAGGACCAGAGTCAGGATTAGGCAGAATTTGGAGCGGTTTTGACCCAGGGGTATTCTGGTAATTTTGACAAGTTTCGGGTCAAAACGCACTCGAGGAGGCTGAGGAAGCAGAACAGGGCAAGCGAAGTCTCTGTCTGCGTGGCTAAATATTAGCGACGCAGCCAGGAAATTAGCGACGCAGCCAAGGTATTAGCGACGCAGCCAGGGGAGTTAGAGAGAGATTTTGGTGCTGAGCAGAGTCCCTGTCTGCTAAATATTAGCGACGCAGCCAGCATATTAGCCACGCAGACAACACGTTTTCCGAGGCGGTTTCGGTCAGTGGCAGTTTCGTAATTTCGGAAGCAGTTTTCCTGAAGCTTCTCAAGCAGTATATATATAAAGGAACGTCCAGAGCTCGTTTTTAACGTAATACACCCAAGGAGAATTCGGAGTACACTCGGGGAGCACAGAAGCACGAATCTAGATTTCATGAACACTCGTTTGATCTCAATTCTCTATTTTATTTCAGAACGTTGTTATTTAATTATGTCACTTAGTAGCTACTTTTTACCTAGGTTCTTGGTGAACCTAGGGTTTCGTATTCAGTGATTAGTTTTACGTTTTGACTACGAATTCATGATTACAGTATCTTAATATCAGCAGCTTTATTCGTTATTCTGTCTTTGAATTTTACTGTTCATGCATGCTCGGCTGGATCACCCAGAATTGCTACAGACCCGAGCCGGTAGGTGAAAACGTCCGGTTAGGGTTAGGAAGAAAATACATGATTTAGCACCTTACCCCGATGGACCGACCAGAAAAGGGGATATAGTGCTAGCCTAAAAACGTTAGACCAACTGTTGGGGAATTTGACCCGGGCCATCAGGACAGGTTAGAAACCCTAGCATACTTAGTACGAGACTGCAGACTTAGGCAGCTTAACAGGAATCCGAAAGTCTGTAGGATTGTGATAACGTGCAGGAAAAGAAAAGATACTGCACAATTGGTACGTGGCACGGATAACAAGATTGTTGTGTGTTTTCATATCAAACTAGAACGAAAATCTGTAGAGACCCTAGGGGATCCTGGAATCTAGTATCCCAAACCCTAGTTTTACAACTTTAAGATTATTCAAAAAACTTTCACAAAAATATTTACGTTTCAGTATTTACTTTTAGTACTTAATTACAACCATAATCTCAAACTACTCCTCCGTTTTATACTACGTTAGTTAAAACTGATTATTAGAAAAACCTGCAAAGTCCATGTGGGATCGATAATCTGAGTCATATTACACTCTATACTACTTGATTCGTATACTTGCGAATAGCACGTTAGTTTGCGCATCAAGTTTTTTGTGCCGTTGCCGGGGTCTATTTAGGGTTTATTTAGTAGTCAGAATTAATAGTTAGAGTTTTTATTTTTATTTTATTTTTATTTTCTAGCTATCTCACTGCTCTTGAGATCTCTGTTTTTTCAGGATGAGCGACAATACCGAAGGAACGCCGGAACTGCCCGAGACACGCACTCCAGCCCAGATGGTTCGGTACATCGAGGAACTTATCGCAGCAGGCTTTGCTGCCCAGAACAACCAGAGGACATACAACAGATCTGGAAAAGCGTTGGTGGACAATTTTGAGGTCCCGACGGGAGGACACGAGCCAGCTATTGTGGTGCCCGAGATCACCGCATAGCACTTTGATATAAAACCCTCCACTATCCAGACTGTTCAGACCCTCTTCCCATTCCATGGCAAAGCTGACGAAGACCCAAACGACTTCATCGGGAAATTCGAGGACTACTGCAACAAAGTTCGGTATAAGGGAGTCGACGCAGAGGCACTCATGCTAATTCTCTTTCCATACTGCCTATACGAAGTGGCCAAAGACTGGCTCGAATCCCGACCACCCCAATCCATCACTACATGGGAGGGATGTGTCACGGATTTTCTTGCCAAATTTTACCCCGCTTCCCGGGTCATTCAGTTACAAAGCGAGATTCTGTCATTCAAGCAGAAGATGGGGGAGACGGTGGTAGACACATGGGACAGATTGATGAGGTTGGTGAAGAGATGCCTGAACCATGGTTTTGGAGACGCATCCTGCAGGTATTCTACCATGCCCTAGACAGGGAGAGTGATGACAGAATTGATAGAGAAGCCGGAGGAAACTTCCTGTACCATGTGGACAAAGACGGTGCCTATGATCTGATGAAGCAGTAAGCCAAGTAGGACACTCGACTGTTTGACGATCGCGGGATAGCGGCCCGAGCCGAGCCAGCAGAAGACGACCGGATAGATAATCTGGCCAAGATCGTGCAAGACTTGGTTAAGAAAGTCTACTCGGACAAACGAAGTTACCAATTACGTACAGCAGCTGTCGGATCCTAGCCGTTACAGACCGGGTACGAGAGATCATCCTGGGTTCCGGTACAGAAACCCGAATTCTTCAATTTATGCACCAGGATTCCAGCACAGGCCACCAACACCGCATGTTCAACCAGGCCCATCTGCACAGCAGTACGATGCGAAAATGAAGAAAATTGAGTCCATGTTTCAAACCATGGAGTCCCGGTTTGCACATATGGACGCCCTGACAGACGATGTGCAGACGACCAAAACGTCACTGCGCGCTTTGGAGGTACAAGTAGGGAAATTAGCACAACAACTAACGGAGAGACAGACATGAAACTTGCCCTCGAATACATTAAACAATCCACGTGCTCAGATCAATGCCATCAACACTTGGAGTGGAGTAGCACTACAGGATTCGCAGTATCCTAGCCACACACGTGCTGAAAAATCGAAAGAAGTTGAACGCAAAGTATTTGGCCAGGATAACAGTTCAGCCGACCGCCCCCAGCCGAAGGGCTCGGTTGAGCAGGATGCATTGCAGAACGAGAAGGATGCAGAAACGGTACCTGTATCTAAGGAAGTGTCGTACCCTTTCAAGACACGAAAGAGAGATGATAGCAAAGACTACGCCAGGTTTCTCAAGATATTCAAGCAGCTACAGATCAACATACCCTTTGCTGAGGCTTTGGCAAAGATGCCCATTTAAGCCAAATTCCTCAAGGACAGTCTGTATGGGAGGAGGCGAATGAGCGATTTCGAGACTATAAATCTGACGGCAGAAGTGAGCAATTGTGTGAAGAATGGGCTACCGAGGAAGAGGAAGGACCCTGACAGTTTCGTCATCCCGGTGACCCTAAGTGATGCTTACACAGGAAAGGCTTTGTGTGACCTAGGGGCCAGTATCAATCTGATGCCGTTATCGATTTTCAAGACTTTGAAAATCGGTGAACTCAGGCCCACCAGAATCAAGCTGCAGATGGAGGACAGATTCGTAAAGCAGGCTTACGGAGTTATTGAAGACAGTCTGGTGAAAGTCGGGGAATTGATTTTTCTGGCAGATTTGTGATTATGTACATGGAGGCAGGAGACGTACCACTCATTCTGGGCAGATCGTTTTTGGCTACCGGAGAGGCCATGATAAACTGCAAAAGCGGTGAACTGACCATGCAGATTAATGAAGACAAGGTAAAGTTCAACGCTTTCAAAAATCTGCAACTGCCGAATTACTATGAGCATGAATACATCTTCGCTGTGGAGGTAGTCGAAGAAGGCTGGGAAAATGAGGAGATGGACGAGCTATGGGCAGAGATTGACAGAGAGAACGAGCAGAGATTCCAGGAGGAGCAGGCCATGCAAGCTGAGAATCGGACCAGTTTACAGCGGGACGAAAAAGGTGGACAGAAATTGGCCCTGGTCCCGTCACTCAAGGAGCCACCAACTCTGGAGCTGAAACCGCTCCCGAGCCATCAATGTTCTGCACAGCCAACGCCGTTTCAAGTAGGTCCGAAGGTACTTTTCTGCGATTCTTGGAAGCAGTTTTTCCTGGGAAAAATGAGATCTCGGTGGTCAGGACCGATTATAATTAAAGAGGTACTTTCATGAGATGCGGTTGAATTGGAGAATCTGCATGACAGTACAACTTTCAGGGTGAGCGGAAACCGAGTCAAGCCATATTTGGACCCGGCAACAGTCGTCAAGGTAGATTCTGGCGACTTTGACGTCCCTTGAGCAGGCATGAGGTAACTGGGTCGGGTCGTCGACCTTAAATTACAATCGCTGGTTGGGAGGCAACCCAACTTAGGAGTAGTGTAATTTAATTTAGTTATTTATGTTGAAATTTAGAGAGGTGAGATGAGTGTTATCTGATGTCTAAGCAAGAATGTGCAGGCAACAGAAGAGAAAATTGCAGAAAATTTGTGACTCCAAAAAGCTGTTGTATGCGTGGCTGGCTGTCAGCCACGCAGTAGCCACGCAGACAGAGGGTAAGCCACGCAGGCAGAACCTTATCCACGCAGGCAGAGGATTAGCCACGCAGGTTGAACACTAGCCACACAGGCCGAGAGGTTAGCCACGCAGAAATCGAGAGATTTTTTGAAATTTTTTTACGGTGTGCGTGGCTATCTATGTAACAACGCGGACAGGAGGAGGTTTTTGGACGTGAAAAAAAAATGGAGCAGAAAAGTTGCTGTCAATGTAGCTATGCAGCGGCTACGCAGGTAGCAACACGTACAGTGCGCAGAACATGCAAATTTCCAGAATCTTGAAGAATCGACCCCGGTGTGCTCTGGCACACTCGACCATCACTGGTACTCGTACGAGTTGGGGATTCTTGAGGAACAGTTTTCAGGGGGGACCAGAGCAATAAACCCTGGTGTACGAAAATACACTTGACCGTATGGGAGCACATTGTCATACACAATGGTGCTTGGGGATTGCACATTTCAAGAAGCACATACACAGCCTAGAAAGTTCAAAAAAAAAAATCACAACGAGCAAGTGTGGGGGTGGAAAGTTACACCTTGACCGGTTCTGAATTTTCCCGACAACTTTTCAGGCAATATTTTTCGGCGACCGTCGGGGTCCATCTTTCCGGAAACTGCAAACTGCACCCGTAAGACTTGCTCCGGGTGCTCAGGTCCACATTCCGTTCCTTCGCTTTATTTTTCGTTTTAGGCACGAGCCCGTACCCGAGTCCATATTTTTCTGTGTTTTTCTAGGTTTCCGTGTCGACTGTGGTAGAACCCCTGGTAGTTTTAGGAGGTTAAATGCTGGGACGCACGCATCATGGGAAAATAATTTCTGCACATTTTTTTGCTTTATTTTTCTGCCTCATGGTGACCCGACCGATACCATCGGCAGTCTGTCCAGTTCTTCTGAGACCGGTTCAGACCCGACTTTTGTGCCAGATCAGTTCATGTCATGAGGGCATGCCATCCCTTAGTGTGGGGGTGGGAGTCGTGTCAACATTAACCAGGTCTGCACGATTTTCCGACTTTATTTACTTTTTTATTTTTATTTCTTGACTTTGCACGTTTTCTTTATTTGAGTCTACCCACCACAAATCTCTGACCTTGCATTGTAGATAATAATTATATAAAAAAAATATTTATAAATTATAAAAAATAAATAAAAAATCAGAAATTTTGAGAAAGGGCAATTGAATTAACAAGAGGCTGGGAAAGAACCAATAATAGTCTTTGAACAGGAAGGAAAAACCACACGGAGGTGTAGTAGATTGAGTGAGAGCTTGTGTGCCTAGAAATCCACGAGTAGTTATCACTTGGGTGAAAAATACGACTAGTTGTCACACCGCCGTCACTTAGGTAGTCGACAACCCGCCTACGGGCGCCATCACGGTCATCGCATCTTTAGGTGGAGTGATTGGCTCATAACGGACCTCACGTCCTGTTTCTTAACCCTGGGTACACTTAGTAACCTCGTTTGAAGCCGTTTACGCCTTTTATTCATAGCCCTGTAGCCTAGGAAGCCTTCTTTGTGACTTTCATCACTCGTGTAGTTGGTTGTTCCTGCGCGTTATGACGGAGGGAGTGAGTTAAGGAGGGTTTCAGACAGAGAGAGCTTCATGACAGATTATGGTAGACAGTTTAATATTTGCACGTTTTTCGAGGGTTGGACAGGGTGAGTTAGAGGCGACAACATTGATTTGCGGAGGTGATTCACTGCACTACATAGTGATCACAGGTGGAGGAGTCTTGTGCGAGGCATCTTTCCGCACAAAATTGGGGGGTTGTTGGGTTAATTGGTGAGCGTGCCGTTTTTCTACATCTTTGGTGATGAGGAGGTTTGGTAGGACTGCACGTACTTTGACTACGACCACAGGATCGACGCTTCATGACTAGTGCGGGGGTACCGCAAAACAAGGACATTTTTCGTACCCCCCAACATTGGATTATTTCTGCACCACTCAGCTTATATCTGTTTGTTTAATTACGTTAAAAAAATTGAAAGAAAAAAAAAGAAAAAAAAATAGATGTTTTAATTGTTTGCCGTTTTTAGTTATTTAATTAGTTCCAAAGCTGAGTTTATGGCACATTTTTTTGGTTTTTGCACAGCTCCACATTCGTGGCCGCGAGAACGGCGAAGACACAACGGGAACAGGGGAATTGAGTGAGCAGAAACTTAGGTGTTTCGGTCAGTTTTTCGAGACTCGATGAGGTGTAAGTTGGGAAATTGTGAGATGTCGTAACAAGTGGGAACATGCCATACCTTGATATACACTTATACATCCCGCCTGTAAGACTTAGGATCCCGGATTCGGAAACAGCTCGGATGGTAGGTATACTAGGTATTTGCCCAAGTTGATCACGGAAGTAATAGTACTTTGTGGAAGTGTTATATATCCACTCGTATAATCTGTTAGACTCACCGATCCTGTGTGGATAGGTACTTCCTGGTGAGAATGTGAGGTTTGGTTGATGTATCGTTTTTCATTAAGGAGATTGCCCGATCTCACCTAGAAAAATATTTGTTTTGTGAATAATCGAGTCTGTGTTTGTTGAGTCAGTACACTCTTTTCTGATTCGGTTTTCTATTGAGTCGTCTGGTTTTAAATTTCGGGTCAGAAAGGTATGCAATCAGGACATTATGCAAGAGGGTTGCTCGGGACGAGCAAAGGGTAGTGCGGGGGTATTTGATAACGCCCAAATAGGGGTTATCTTTTAGCCTGATTTGACGTGCCATTGTGTCGGAAAACTGTGTTTTAGCCAGAATTCACCCTCGGACAGCCTCAGTTTTAGGAACGAGATGTTTATTTGCTCTTCGTAAATTTATGTTTATTTCACTCATTTCGATATATGATCACGGGTTCTTGTTCGTTTTGTCTATGCCGGAACAGGACTTGTGCAGGAGCCGGGAATGAAGCAGGATTGCAGGAGCGAGAACCGAGAGAGCTAAGAACGCCAAAACTGAGAATGACCCGGATGCGCTCGGTTGACAATATCTGGAGCTTGACTTGGAATTTTGAAGTGAAACTAGGGGCAAAAGAACGAAGACGTCAAGGGCTTTCCGAAAACAGGTTATGCTGAAACGGAGTTCGACCGAAAAACCGACTCCTGTCAGGTGTGGGTGTCGGACAGGCCACGCCCAAGTAAGGAGTCTCGGTTCCCGGTGTCCGGAGTCGGGAGCAACTAGTTCACGTTCGTGACGATTTCCGGGACGATTCTGAACTAGGGGTATTTTGGTCATTTTGGCACCTCGCCTGGGTTTATGGAAGTCGAGTTTGGATTTTGGCACCCAGATTCAGTCAGCAGTCTTTCTAGGACTAGAGTCAGGATTAGGCAGAATTTGGAGCGGTTTTGACCCAGGGGTATTCTGGTAATTTTGACAAGTTTCGGGTCAAAACGCACTCGAGGAGGCTGAGGAAGCAGAACAGGGCAAGCGAAGTCCCTGTCTGCGTGGCTAAATATTAGCGACGTAGCCAGGAAATTAGCGACGCAGCCAGGGTATTAGCGACGCAGCCAGGGGAGTTAGAGAGAGATTTTGGTGCTGAGCAGAGTCCCTGTCTGCGTGGCTAAATATTAGCAACGCAGCCAGCATATTAGCCACGCAGACAACACGTTTTCCGAGGCGGTTTCGGCCAGTGGCAGTTTCGTAATTTCGGAAGCAGTTTTCCTGAAGATTCTCAAGCAGTATATAAAGAAACGTCCATAGCTCGTTTTTAACATAATACACCCAAGGAGAATTCGGAGTACACTCGGGGAGCACAGAAGCACGAATCCAGATTTCAAGAACACTCGTTTGATCTCAATTCTCTCTTTTATTTCAGAACGTTGTTATTTAATTATGTCATTTAGTAGCTAAACTTTTTACCTAGGTTCTCGGTGAACCTAGGGTTTCATATTCAGTTATTAGTTCTACGTTTTGACTATGAATTCATGATTACAGTATCTTAATATCAGCAACTTTATTCGTTATTCTGTCTTTGAATTTTACTGTTCATGCATGCTCGGCTTGATCACCCAGAATTGCTACAGACCCGAGCCGGTAGATGAAAACGTCCGATTAGGGTTAGGAAGAAAAGACATGATTTAGCACCTTACCCCGATGGACTGACCAGAGAAGGGGAGATAGGACTAGCCTAAATACGTTAGAACAATTGTTGGGGAATTTGACCCGGGCAATCAGGACAGGTTAGAAACCCTAGCAGACTTAGAACGAGACTGCAGACTTAGGCAGCTTAACAGGAATCCGACAGTCTGCAGGGTTGTGATAACGTGCAGGAAAAGAAAATATACTGCACAATTGATACGTGGCACGAATAACGAGACTGTTGTGTATTTTCATATCAAATTAGAACGAAAATCTGTAGAGACCCTAGGGGATCCTGGAATCTAGTATCCCAAACCCTAGTTTTACAACCTTAAGATTATTCAGAAAACTTTCACAAAAATATTTACGTTTCAGTATTTACTATTAGTACTTAACTACAACCATAATCTCAAACTACTCCTCCGTTTTACACTCTGTTAGTTAAAACTGATTATTAGAAAAACCTGCAAAGTCCCTGTGGGATCGATAATCTGAGTCGTATTACACTCTATACTACTTGATTCGTATACTTGCGAATAGCACGTTAGTTAGCGCATCAGTCCACGACACTCTGTCCATGCAATTTTCCCAAATCAACCTAGGGATGTCTACCCGAACCCCGTTGTATAGACAAAGAGCCAAGACAGATAGTCGGAAAGTGTACTGGGGATTTTGCATGATTCTCAGAACCCAGTTCTCAAGCAATTCACGACACCACCTTGCCTCGGGCCTATAGTAGTTCTTACCAGCCTTCCATTGAGGCACATTTCCTTTCCTATCCCACGGGTCTACTCCCTTCGCAAAGCAAAACGCATTGACTCGATACCAAAGACCCTCACTACGAAGAGTGGCCTCGTAACCACATGCCTCTCTCAAACGGGGGAATCCCATGGCCAAGCCGACAGTCTCTGGCGTGAAGACTATCCACTCGTTCCGACAATAGACAAGACGGGGGTCCTGGCTCTTACCATCTCTCGCATACCTCAAATTGAGGCAAAACTCACGCGCTATGTGAGAACTAGACTTCCCTACAAGCTTGAACCAATTGGTCAGCTTCTCACGCTAAAAAATGTCCTTTATTGCCTGAGGCATGTCCTCGTGCAATGAAAACTCCCTCTCCGACTGCCCCTGCTTCTTCAAGTAAGTGTCCTTAATAGAGTCTAGATGGGCCTCGAATGTAACAAATCGATAACTATCAAAGCACGCGGGCCCAATACTACGCTCTTTCAAGTTCACTTTCGATGTTCGTCGTCCTACAATTCCCGGTTTAGTCTGGGGAGGGTTGTTCAAAACAGGATATTGGGGTGTAGATGGTATTTCTAACTGAGGATCACCTGAGCCGGATTCCTCTTGAGATGTACCCTCACCCGTCTTTCTTTTCTTTCCACAACCCGCCATTATAATGCTCAAATTCAAGTAAAAACAAGTAATTCAACTCGTGCAATGTGACGAGAAGTGATTGCAGAAATGAAACACGTAAGCAAGTAATAGCACGTAATCCTAGGACTCTATTCAATCGCCCCCAAGCACGCTACTAAGCGCAACAAAAATAAAACCGGGCTTTTACACAATTGTGCCTAGGACTCGTATATGAAAATTGCTAGTTTAGAGAGTACCTACGTGCCCGGAGCAAGTCTTATGGGCACAAATTTGCAGAAACTCTGGCAAGAAGGACCGTTTTGAGGTCGCCGAAAAACTTTTGTTGAAATTTGAATCGAATGGTGCACCGTAATCCTTGTGATGTCCCCGTCGAGGTTGTCTTCTTGACCGAAGGCTGAATCAAGATCCAAGTTGCCCAAATTTCAAATCTAGGCCCAAAAACCTAGAATTTCTTCCACTGATTTCTTCTTCTTGCTTCACTTTCACTCAAAATCCCCTACCAAACCTTGATCCCCTCTGAAATGCGAGCACAACCCTATTCTTCTTGTTGAATTTTGTGAAGATTTGGGTTGAGAGAGAGAAGGGGTAAGGATCGGCTATGGAGGAGGAAGAAGCTGCTTCGTGCGTATGGAGGAAGAGAGGAACCAGTTGATGTTTTGACTTGAAAGCATCGACAAAAAGTCCTGTTTACCCCCTCTAATTAACCCCCTTTCTCTCTTGTTCGGACTGGGCAAGATAGTCAAATCAGCGGTTGTCTTCGTACGAAGACAATTCTCTTCGTACGAAGACTCTTCGTGCGAAGAGAAATTGTCTTCGTACGAAGGTCTTCCCAGACAAGTACTGCAAGCTGTTCTGGGAATAAAAAATTCATAGCCAACTTTTTTTTCTAAGTCCAATGTCTTCGTACGAAGAGAATCCTGGAGCTGCCAAAAACATCCTTTTTGATATAATTTCGCGTATCCGATCGTGCCTTTGCTTTCCAAAGGATCTCCTGGACCTCGAGACTCCCTTTTTACCTTAAAACACTCCCAAACTCCGGGGAGTATTTCATTCGTCAATTTTACGCATTCCAAGGCACGTTTTGCATTTCCGGATGCTTTTGGCCTCGTTTTACTCTATTGAGCATCCTTTTTGGCATAACATTCTCATCCGGACTCCGATATGTGCGATCCACCTGTCTATTGAAAGCTCTCAACCACCCCCACACATTGGCACTGTTCAATTTTGTTTTCAGTCTCGTCTTCAAAATATCACCTCGTAAACCGTGCAACGTGCTAGCTTTCTCCGTTCATCAATAAAATCCTCGCGTATATCAAGACGGGGAGTCCGGGAACATGATCCTCCCCAGGTGCGCGTGTTGAATAAGTGTAGGAATGGCTTCAATCTTCAATTTCTTCACTCCTAATCCCGATACGCGTTCTAAACTGCTATTCGTCAATTTTCACTATGCACATACTCATTGGAAATATTAAATCCACTCTCTCGCACCTCTCAAATAAATCAAACAGAATAAAAATTACAAAACAGTAGTAAAACCTAAATTACAGCAATAAATAGGTTGGGTTGCCTCCCAACAAACGCTTTGTTATTTACGGTCGACGGCCCGACCCAGTTACCTCAGAGATGATCAAATAGCAGGAATGGCATGGAGCCATTCAATGGCTCAAATGAAATTCCCTTCCACATACGGCTTTGCTCTCTGGCCATTTACCTTGAATCTGTTCCCACTTGCCTCTTCCACCTCAAGAGATCCCCATGGATAAACTGCATTAATTTTGTATGGACCACTCCATCTAGACTTCAACTTTCCTGGAAACAGCTTTAGTCTGGCATTGAAGATCAGCACTCTCTGTCCTACCTTGAAGTCTCTCGGTATGATGTGCCTGTCGTGCCACTGCTTTGTCCTTTCCTTATAATTTTTTCACTCTCATATGCCATCAATCGAAATTCCTCAAGTTCAAGTAGTGCTTGCTTCCGTTGCTCACCTGATAGCTTGGCATCCAAATTGATCTTCTTCAAGGCCCAGAACGCCTTGTGCTCAAGTTCCACCGGAAGATGACACGACTTCCCAAATACTAGCTGATAGGGAGACATGCCTAAAGGGGTCTTGTATGCAGTCCTATATGCCCATAAGCTATCATCTAAATGCAGGGACCAATCTTTGCGTCTCGGATTGACTGTCTTCTCTAGAATTCCCTTTATCTCTCCGTTAGAAACTTTAGCTTGCCCATTCGACTGCGGATGATAAGCTAGTGATATCTTATGTGTATTTACCTCATATTTGCTCAAAACATTGGCAAAGACTTTGTTCACGAAATGCGATCCTTCATCACTGATAATGGATCTGTGAGTCCCAAACCGCGTGAATATGTTCTTGCGCACGAATCGCTCTACAGTAGCTCCATCATTCTTGGGACAATCCATTGCCTCCACCCACTTGGTCACATAATCCACACCTAACAGTATATAAAGATTTCCAAGTGAAGAGGGGAATGGCCCCATGAAATCAATGCCCCATACGTCAAAGGGCTCCACTTCCAACACGAAATTTTGAAGCATCTCATTTCGGTTGGAGATATTGCCGGTTCTCTGACACGATCACACTGCTGACAAATAAATGAGCATCCTTATGTAAAGAAGGCGAATAAAAACAACTTTGAAGTACCTTAGCCACAGTGCGCGTTTTGCCAGAATGTCCTCCACAATTCAGTTCATGGCAGTGTCTAAGAATATCCAACGTGTCTTGCTCAGCTACGCACCTTCTCAACACGTTATCAGCTCCTAACTTGAACAGATAGGGGTCATCCCAAAATAGCGTCGTGCATCTGCGAAGAACTTCTTTTTCTAATGGAAGGTCATGTCTTTGGGGACAATGTTGAGTGCCTTGAAATTTGCCAAGTCAGCAAACCAAGGCACAGCTGCTACCACTACCATAAGTTGTTCATCTAGAAAATCTTCTCTAATTGGCACATCTTCCTGTTTTTCATTCTCCAGTCGTGACAGATGGTCTGCAACAACATTCTCTACCCCCCCCTTCTTGTCTTTGATTACCACGTCAAACTCTTGCATCAACAAAACCCACCGGATCAATCTTGGCTTTGCATCCTTCTTAGTAAGAAGATATTTGAGGGCTGCATGGTCTGTGAAAATTGTCACCTGACAACGAAACTTGTCCAACGCGAAGATAATAGCCAGCATCTCTTTCTCCGTGGTGGCATAGTTAACCTGTGTATTATTAAGAGTATGACTGGCATAGTAAATGACATGAGCTACCTTGTCTTTCCGTTGTCCCGGTACTGCTCCCACCGCATGGTCGCTAGCATCACACATAAGCTCAAACGGCAAAATCCAGTCTGGTGTGGCAATGATGGGTGAGCTGATCAACTTTTCCTTGAGTCTATCAAAAGCTGCCATGCATTTTGCATCAAAGTCGAAAGCTGCATCTTTTTCAAGCAAACGAGATAAGGGCTTCGTAATCTTTGATTATTCCTTGATGAATCCCCGATAAAACCCTGCATGTCCCAAGAAACTCCGTACACCTTTGACAGATGTAGGGTAAGGAAGCTTCTCAATCACCTCAATTTTTGCCCGGTCCACCTCTGAACCCTTGCTTGAAATCTTGGTTCCCAACACTATTCCCTTGGTCACCATGAAATGACACTTCTCCCAGTTAAGCACTAGGTTGGTGTCAATACATCTGTCAAGAACCCGAGCTAGCTGCTGTAGACAGTCTTTGAACCCATTACCATAAAGCGAAAAATCATCCATGAAGACCTCAAAGTTCTGCTCCATCATATCAGAGAAGATAGACATCATACACCTCTGAAATGTGGCAGGTGCATTGCATAGCCCAAATGGCATGCGTCTAAAGGCAAAGGTCCCATAAGGAAAAGTAAATGTCGTCTTCTCCTGGTCAGCTGGCTCAATCGCTATCTGATTATACACGGAGTATCCATCCAAAAAGCAGTAATGCGAATGACGTGCCTATCAAGCATCTGATCAACAAATGGGAGGGGAAAGTGATCCTTCAACGTGGCATCATTGAGTTTGCGGTAATCCATGCAAACTCTCCACCCAGTAACAGTACGAGTGGCAATCTGATCACATTTCTCCCCTTCCACCACAGTAATACCTCCCTTCTTGGGGACACACTGTACCGGGCTAGTCCATGTGCTGTCGGAAATCGGGTAGATGATGCCTGCTTCCAACCATTTAAGCACCTCTTTCTTCACCACCTTCTGCATGTGAGGGTTGAGGCGGCGCTGATATTGAACTACCGGCTTCTTATCCTCCATAAGTCGAATCTTGTGCTGGCAAACTGTGGGGCTGATCTCCTTGATATCTGCTATGGTCCATCCCATAGCTGCTTTCCTTTCCTGCAATACCTTGAGAAGTTGCTCCTCCTGTTTCCTGTTCAAACACGCATACACAATTACAGGCAAAGTCTCATTAGATCCCAAGTATAATAAATATTTTAAATGAGCAGGTAAAGGCTTTCATTTTAAAATAGGAGCAGTAATAAGAGAAGGAGTAAGAATCTTCCTGCTTCCTCATTAAAGAGGGGTAGAGGTGGACGCCAGTGAGCTTACATAGCTTGTTCCTTTTCGCTCGAGTCAAGAAGAGCAAGCTCCTCATACCGCCGCTCCAATAAGATATCTTCCTCCTCATCTGGTGTGTATGCCTCAAAACCAAAAACACTGCTCACTCACCGCATATGCGGGGAATTTCATAGCTTCAAAGACATTGAATGCCACCTTCTCATCGTTAATACGCATTGTCAACTCTCCATTGGCAACATCAATGATAGCCTTCCCCGTGGCAAGGAATGGGCGTCCCAATATGAGTGGGACATCATCATCAGCATCCATGTCTAGGATCACAAAATCTGCAGGGAAGATGAGTCCTTCGACTCTCACAAGTACATCCTCCAGAACACCCCGTGGGCATTTGATAGTACGATCAGCCATCTGTAAGCACATACGAGTAGGTTTTGGATCCCCTACACCAAGTTGGTCAAATACTGATGTGGGCATCAAATTGATGCTTGCGCCAAGATCACATAACGCTCTACCATGGAACGCATCTCCCAATGTCACAGGAATGATGAAACCGCCTGGATCTTTCATCTAAACGCTTTTTGTACTACGGCGCTACACTCCTCATTCAGGGTTACAGTTTCAAAATCATCCATGCGCGTCCTATTGGAAAGGAGGTCCTTGAGAAACTTGGCATACTTGGGCATTTGTGAAATAGCTTACGCGAAAGGGATGTTGATATGCAACTTCTTGAGAATATCCACAAATTTCTTGAAGTGCTTAGCGTCATCTTGACTTTTCAACCTTTGCGGGTATGGCACACGCATGCTATACTCTTTTGGCTTTTGCTTCTCCACCGACTTCCTACTCGTGTCCTTTGATTGGGGAATCACGGTAGGCACGGGAATTGCTTCATCCAACGCCTTCTCGGTTGCCTTAGTTGCCTCTGCTCGCGCGTGGCTAGGATATGGAGGATCCTCAATAGTGATGCCACTGCGAGTTATGATTGCATTCACATGCTCATTCGGCGTGATGGTGTTTGCTGGAAGTATGCCCGGTGGAAGTTTTATATTTTGATTGGCAATCTGCCCAATCTGAGTCTCGTGGCTCTTCACTGTGGCTTGTATTGAGACAATCGTGCTCTCCATCCTGTCTTGATTAGCTAGGAGCTTTCTCAATAAAGCATTTGTCTCTTGCTCTTCTTTTTATGGAGCCTGCTATAGTGGAACTTGCCTTTGTCCTTGGTATGGAAAATTTGGTCTCTGACCGGGTACATATAACCCACTGTTAGGATTTGCATAGCTGAAGTTCGGGTGATTGCGATTGTTGGGATGATATGTGTTGGGCCATTGCTGCTGTCTCATAAAATTCACCTCTTCAACACTGTTATCGTACCCCTGGCTCTCATCTGCTAGTAATTCACCCATACGCTTCTGTGATGGAGGTTGCATGCCATGAAATGCTGAGGTCATTGATTCTAGCTTTTGTTCCATAGATTCAATCTTGTTTACTAAGACTGCTTCCCCCGGTTTGGAGTACCTACGAGTTTCAGCTCGTGTAGTCTCTCTCTTTGACACGTTGTTTAGTAGATCTTGTGCTCGCTGCGCCCCAAGTCCCATGAAGTTACCTCCTCCTAGAATATCCAACTGATCAGCTGTCTCTTTGTCTAGTGCAGTGTAAAAGTAATGGAAGAGCTTGTGCCATGGCTCCCCATGATTCGGACATCTACGGAGAATTTGGCTGAACTTCCTCCAAGCATCTCCCAAAGAGCTGTTTTCTTCCTGAGTAAAATTTGCAATTTCAGCCATCTGCTGAGCGACTCTGGATGGTGGCAAATACTTCCTCAGAAACTCATGACACCAATCTGCCCATGTCACTATGCTCCCACCTGGGTAGTTCCATAAGCCACTTTTTAGCCTTTCCAGACAATGAGAAGGGAAATAGTAAGAGTTTAACTGTTTCGTCTGGAACTCGTTGATCGTGCAAGGTAGATGTAATCTGCTCAAATGCAAGTAGATGATGGTTGGGATCATCTCCTGGAGCTCTGTTGAACGCACACTCATCACGAACCATATTGATCATATGCTGGCGAAGCTCAAAGTGTTGGGCATTGATCTGTGGCCTGAAAATGGTAGGTTGGTAACATCCGGGGGTGGTCCTGAAATAATCCACCATAGGGCGTTCTTCAATCTCAGCATTGTTGACCTGTGCCACCACATCCTGTGCATTATTCCCCCCATTATTATTGTTTCCCCCATTGCTGTTATTACCTCCATCGTTCCTCGCTTGTACCCCCACACCAAGACATGGTTGTGGATTTGGAGGGTTCAAGCGGGCCATAGCAGCTTGCACCTCGGTCAACTGAGTTCTGAGCTCCTCAGCTTCCCTTGCTCTATTTGCTGCATCTTTCACAGCTGCAACTCTTGCTGCTTCCGCATCCTGCATACCCTTGCGGATCCTCTCAAACTCAGCTCTAGTTTCAGCATCCATAGCAACTGAGCTTGAATTCCTCTTGTCTCTACGCTGTGCTCGTAACAGATATTCCGGGTCTTTAAGTGTAGGGTGCAGAGGCTCGTCTCGAGAACGGGACATGCACCGTACAAGCTAACCTGAAATCAGAGATCACGCAAAATGTAGGTGAGTAATAGATATAAACAAAAAATGTAAAATCCATAAGGCTAGGAATTATAGCTAATTTAGCCGAAGTCCCCGAAAACGGCGCCAAAAACTTGACACGTTCTAACCACAAGTGTATGGTTGTCGCGTGTAGTAATAATCCGGAAATCCGGGTTGTCGAACATAAGGGACTTTGTTAAACTAGTTATTATCGTAAACCTTATGTGGGCAAGTCGCAAAGTGTGTGTTATTCTAATTCTACTAGAATAAAAACGACAAGATTCTCAATAATCGAGTGAAATAGTTCACGATTAATAAATAGTGATTTTATAACTTTTCTAATAAGAGGACAAATACCGAGAATTCTCTAGGTTTACTAGGTTGATATAAACTTATGCTTTGATTCCTAAACTAACAACGTGTCTTTTATTATTAATCGAGCAACGTAAAATTTACCGAGTTACGAAGCAAATTATCTATACTTAAAACCAAAATATACCGAGTTACCAAGTCTAGCTTACTTTTAAGCATGTATTAGAAATCACAATTTCTACTCTAACGATCCTAGTTTACAATACCGAGTTACCAAATATTGATTCGAATAGGTGGATTATTCAATTTACCGACTAACTTTCACGGAGTTACCACGTGAATGTCAATTAAGATTACTCCTACGTTAGCTACTCGCAAGAATAATAGAATCAAAACCATAAACAATCCATAATAATGAAAGAACACGATAGATTAAGTTAAAAACTTGAATCACAATCTCAAAACATCATGTTTATATCAAACCCTAGCTACACCAAACGAGAATTCCCAGCAAAACGTGTTTAGCTACTACGATTCATACTCAAAACAACGATTTTCATGAGTTTCATAAGCAAAAACTAAGAAAGAAGAAGAGTTGAGAATCCAAACGAGTGATCCAAATATCCCAAGCTCCTACAATAGCTTCTTGCCCTCCAAAAGATGTCTCTAACATGCTAGAATACTGAAATTTTCGACCTAAAACACTTAAATATGTTTCCATAACAATATTACAAAGTTTGGATGAATTACACAAAAGCCCCAAAAAACCATGCGTTTTCTGCGATGTCTTCGTACGAAGACTTTTCTCTTTGTACGAAGAGTCTTCGTGCGAAGACAATCCGTCTTCGTACGAAGGTCTTCCTATGTAAGTACTGCAAGCATGTTTAGGAAGAGATCTTCAGTCTTCAAAATTTTGGCTAAGTATAAACTCTTCATACGAAGACAAATCTTCGTACGAAGACCCCCTTTTTCTGCACTTCTTCCTTTGACTTTTTCTTTGAGTTCCTTGCTTCCGAAGCTCGTTTCCATCTCTCGCATGATCCTCCAAGCCCTATTTTCATGCGAATCACAACACGAAAACACAACCCGCCATTATATCAAAATAAAAGCTTAAAATATCCATAGAAACGCCCGGATTTAACAAGTAAAGCTCATGAACTCATATTCTCACATTTTAGCATAATTTACTCAAAATACGACAAATTCTCCATGTTGAGCACGCAAAACGTAGAAATAAAAGGCATAAAATAACTCCTAAAACGGAATTATCACATAGACATCTTGTAAGCATTCTCCTCCAACCTCCTTCGTTTTGATGTTCCTTGTTTAGTGGGGTTGGTTGATTTGGAGCTGAAACATCCTCTGAAAACATGCTTTGCCATTTTAATTTATAGGTAGAGGAAAATAATTACTAGGACCTCAACATACATAGAGAGAGAGAGAAAGAAAGAATAGTTAAAAAGGGGTATGAAGAGAAGAACAGAGGAAAAGGGAGTACAGTATAGAGAGAAAAACAGAAAACCAGAACGGGGTAAGCAAAGAGAGGGATGAAGTAAAAACGGGGGAGGAAACAGAGGGGCTAAATTGAGCAAGAGAAGAATAGATACACGTAAGTAAGAAGAAGAACTATAAAAAGATGTTATGGCCTTACAGCACCAGAACAAGAAAACGGCAAACAAAGCAAATCAACAAAAACTCTTTGAATCCAGAAGAGACGAATGAAAACGAACAGGAATAAAAATCAACAGACGGAATCTAAAATTGAGAGAACTGGTAAAGAGAAACGAGAAACATGCAAAGTTTGGGTGATTTACGATTACCACCGACGGGTAAGATCTGAATTGAGAAACGGAGATGAACAGAAACTCATTGATGAAGGAAATCAGTAGGATTGATTGAGGAATTTCGATCTGGAAGAAGATTCGATAAGGTAGAAGGAATAGGTTGGATACCAGGGACCTAGAGGGAGGAGAGAGCATTTTCTCTCTCTAAACGCACTATACTTTAAAAAATATATAATAAAAATAAAATAAAATAAACAGAGCTAATAGAACCAAAAAGAAATTCACTGAGACCAAGATGAAATCAGACTGCATACATCAACACTTCAACCTTTTAACACTTTGCTCATACTTTGTCGAGAGTTGAGAATTCAGTGACTGAAATAAAACATAACCTTTGAGACTTCACTGACTGAAAGAAAACATAGCCAAAAACAATAACATGAACATACAACTAACCACACGATTGATGAGGTTGGACGGTCCATAACATCAAGGGCACAAACACTCCATAGATCAATTGGGTGACCGAAGCTTGAATGCAAGCCTAAGTTTCTTAGAAACACAATAACGCCAAGATGGAAGTTCCCACAGATCTTCATACTGCCGTTTCTTAATCATAACCCTTTGAGTAACGACTGGGCTCTCAATGTCCATATTTACCTCAGTAGTATGTCTTGTGGTTGTCCCTCCAACTAATCCAACATGTCCTATCCGTTTACTGTGTTTTAAAAGCTATATCGGCAGTATTTACTTCAACAATACCTGCTTGTAAGGAGGCTCAAGAAAATTTAGTTGTCTTCATATCTGGAGCGGTAGAATAGCTAGGCTGAGCAACACTGTTCTTCCGATGCTCCTTTCCGAGGATAAGCCGGCTAAAAATAGAATAATCGACCCGAATTGGACTCATTTGATTTCTATACGACTGTTTAGATCGATGAATCTGCATCTCATACCATGAAAGATCACCCCTAACCACATGATTTGTCTGCCAGTTCATGAAATTGAACTTTGCGTGTTCGTTCTGGGCTCAAGTGTTACTTAGGATTTCATTAACACCTCTGCATGCACTTTGAATCTCTGTTTCGAGCGGACTCGAGAATCTAAGGCTAAGCAGTTCCTATCGACTATAGCTATGAACCTTCTCGGGATATTGACAGCCACAAAAAGAGGCATTTACTTTGAAAGTTTTGTTATAACCCAGGTGTAGGGTTTTGATTCATGGATCGCGCAAACGGAAGCATAATCAAACAAACAACCATGCAAAACCCTCCAAGGATCACAAGTCTAGATGCATAACGATAGTAAAGGCAAGAAATCATAAACACACCTTTGGGTTCTCCTTGATGACTTCAAACGCGAATAGTGTCACGTTCTCTATAGTTGATCCACGCCTAGAGTTGTTCCTAGATCTCCAATCTCCTTGGTGCTAGCCCGGATTGAAAGGAGGGTGAAGGAATCACGCAAAACGAAGCACCAAAAAGGGGGTTCGGCCCTTTGTGGCGTCGGGGACAAGGGGCGGCGGCAAAGGGGGCGGCGTCCCTCTTTGTGGCTTGCTCTCTCTCTCCTTTGTTCTCTCCTACTCTTGTTATGATCTCTCTAGAACATAAAAGTATATAGGGAAGGAAGGAGGAGGGTCCTTTATATAGTCCAACAACTCCTTGTTAACTACCTAAAGGACTTATTCTAGTCCTACTAGAATTCAATTTAGTCCCTTCCTTGCAAATTAGTCCCTACTAATTTTGCAAGGGTTTGCAAAGTGATCCTTCTAATTAATTAATCCAATTAATTAATTCCACAATCTAGTACAACTCTATATAGCGTGTGACCCCATAGGTTCTATCTAGTTGGTAGCAACTCTTTGCTAATATGGAGCGGTTTCTAGCAAAACATCCATTCTAGCCAACTAATAGAATAGTCATCTAGACAACCTTGTACAAGTAATTGTCTCATCCCTTTGCCTCCATATCCGGATTGGACACGAGACATACAAGTCACACTCGTATATCCAATCCCTAGTTTCTCGATCCATGGAATAGCCTTTTTCGTGCAAATAACATCAATATCCCATATATTGATTTATTTGAGTCTGGCCAGACATTCTATAAGCACTATCCTTCGAGTGGCCTAGGATATTTGCTCCCGTTATGTGGGAGGGGCAAATCCTCTCTACGTCCACTACGATTTCTAAGCTTGCTTCTCATTGTATCCAGTACACGCCTTTATAACTACCCAGTTACGGTGTAGCGTTTAACGCTACCAAGATCACAATGATCCACAACTAGAATATCTAGTGACTTCAAGTCTAAGGATGACAATACCATTGTACCCGAGAAGCACTTGTGACTCAACATAACGTGTATGTAGCCTTCTCGGTGATGGGTCAATCCAGTGCAACATTCCGTAATGCACACCTATGTGTTGGATCGTGATATCTCCATACCAATCCAACCCCATACTAGTCTATAGATGATTGTCCCATTTAATCATTATACTTGACTAGGGATATTTAAGATAAACAACACGATTGTAAATCTAAGGACTTCATTATATTAAATATCTAATAAATAATAAATGAATTTCTAGCCAATTACAAATTCATACTAAACTAGATTGCCTCTAGGGCATCTATTCCAACAGTCTCCCACTTGCACTAGAGCCAATCTGGCGCATCTCGTATGCCCATACTCCTAGTGTGCCCTTCATGCTTCCACTGCGTGAGAGGCTTCGTAAGCGGGTCTGACAGATTATCATCTGTAGGAATCTTGCATATCCGAACGTCTCCTCTATCGATAATATCTCGAATCAGATGAAACTTCCTGAGCACATGCTTGGACTTCTGGTGCGACCTGGGTTCCTTTGATTGCGCGATTGCCCCAGTGTTGTCACAGAACAACTCCACTGGATCCGCAATGCTAGGGACCACACCAAGTTCAGAAACAAACTTTCTGATCCAAACAGCCTCCTTTGCTGCGCCATTCGCAGCAATGTACTCAGCCTCTGTTGTAGAATCAGCTACCGTCTCTTGCTTGGAACTCTTCCAGCTCACCGCTGCTCCATTCAGGCAAAACACATATCCCGACTGTGATCTAAAGTCATCTCTATCGGTTTGGAAGCTTGCATCAGTGTAACCCCTTACACGCAACTCTTCCTCACCGCCAAACATCAAGAAAGCGTCCTTAGTTCTTCTCAAGTACTTTAGGATATTCTTGACAGCAATCCAGTGACTCTCACCTGGATTGGATTGGTATCTGCTTGTCATACTCAAGGCATATGACACATCTGGTCTAGTACATAACATGGCGTACATGATAGACCCTATGGCCGAGGCATAGGGAATCCTACTCATGCGTTCCTTCTCAATCTCATTGGAAGGACAACCACTCTTCGAAAGAGTGATTCCATGTGACATGGGCAAGAATCCCTTCTTGGAATCTTGCATGTTGAACCGTTTCAACACCTTGTCAATATATGTACTTTGACTTAGGCCTAGCAACCTCTTAGATCTATCTCTATAGATCTTTATACCGAGTATATAGGCTGCTTCCCCTAAGTCCTTCATTGAGAAACACTTTCCTAGCCAATCTTTCACAGATTGCAGCATGGGAATGTCGTTTCCAATGAGCAGTATGTCATCCACATACAAGACCAGAAAAGCTACAGAGCTCCCAATAACCTTCTTGTAGACACAAGACTCATCTTCGTTTCTGATGAAGCCAAACTCTTTGACCACTTCATCAAAACGTCGATTCCAACTCCTAGAAGCTTGCTTCAATCCATAAATGGATCGTTGCAGCTTACAGACTTTATTGGCTTGCTTTGGATCCTCAAAACCCTCCGGCTGTATCATATACACGTCCTCGAGGAGATTCCCATAAAGGAATGCTGTTTTGACATCCATCTGCCAAATCTCATAGTCGTAGTATGCTGCAATTGCAAGTAGGATTCGGATGGATTTGGTCATTGCGACTGGTGAAAAGGTTTCATCATAGTCAATACCATGAATCTGTCTGAATCCTTTAGCCACCAATCGGCCCTTATAGGTAATCACATTACCATCCATGTTGATCTTCTTCTTGAAGACCCACTTGCACCCTATGGGCCGTGCCCCATCAGGTGGTTCCACCAAAGTCCATACTTTGTTGGTATACATGGATTCCATCTCGGATCTCATGGCCTCAAGCCACTTCTGCGAGTCTGGGCCATTCATGGCCTCCTCATAGGTAGTAGGCTCATCATCTATGAGCATCGTGTCACCGGAATCAGTTACGAGAAGTCCGTACCTCTCAGGTTCCTGGCGCACTCTACTAGATCTACGAAGCTCTTGTGTTACCTGAACAGGTGGATCCACAACTGCTTGTGATTCCTGTTCATGTTCCATAATCGGTTCAGTGATTTGTGGTTCTTGAACCTCTTCAAGTTCTACATTCCTCCCACTTGCTTCTTTAGAGACAAACTCTCTTTCTAGAAACACGCCGGTCCGAGCAACAAACACTTTGTTCTCGGTTGGATTGTAGAAGTAGTATCCCTTAGTTTCCTTAGGGTACCCCACAAATTTACACTTATCCGATTTAGGCCCTAGCTTGTCTGATTGTAAACGTTTTACATAGACATCGCAGCCCCAAATCCTCATGAACGACAGTGTGGGACGCCTCCCACTCCACATCTCATATGGTGTCTTCATGACTGATTTAGATGGAACACGGTTAATGGTAAAAGCTGCACTTAATAGAGCGTAGCCCCAAAATGATAATGGAAGATCGGTTTGACACATCATAGACCGAACCATATCCAATAGGGTTCGATTCCTCCTCTCGGACACGCCATTCCATTGTGGCGTTCCGGGTGGAGTGAGTTGGGACACGATCCCACACTCTCTAAGATAGTCGTCAAACTCTTGGCTTAAGTATTCTCCTCCACGATCTGATCGTAGAGCCTTGATACTTTTGCCAAGTTGCTTCTCTACTTCATTCTTGAATTCTTTGAACACTTCAAAGGACTCGGATTTTGCCCTCATAAGGTACACAAATCCATATCTACTGTAATCATCAGTAAACGTAATGAAGTAGACGTAACCACCCCTGGCAGGCGTGGCAAATGGCCCACACACTTCAGTATGTATGAGTGCCAATTGCTCACTAGTCCTTTCACCTTTCTTATTGAGAGGGGACTTTGTCATTTTTCCTAATAAACAAGCTTCACATGTCTCATATGATTCAAAATCAAATGAGTCTAGTAATCCATCCTTATGGAGTCTAGATACACGTTTCTCATTTATGTGGCCTAAACGACAATGCCATAAATAAGCAGGATTTAAATCATTTATTTTAATCCGCTTGGTATTAATGTTGTAGACAGGATTACTTAGATCAAGGACATAAAGTACATTAAATAATTGCGCACTAAAATAGTGAATATTATTCAAATAAAAGGAACAACAATTGTTCTTTATTGAAATAATAAAACCTTCCTTGTCCAAACAAGAAATAGAAATAATGTTTCTGCTCATAGCAGGCACAAAATAGCAATTATTTAATTCTAAAACTAATCCTGAAGGCAGAGATAGCTCGCAAACGCCTATGGCCAACGCAGCAACCTTTGCTCCATTCCCAACGCGCAGATCTACCTCCCCTTTAGCCAATCTTTTACTTCTCTTTAGATCCTGCATATTTCGACAAATATGAGATCCACATCCAGTATCTAATACCCATGATGTAGAGACAGTTAAATTGACATCTACAACAAAAATACCTGGTGGTGGTGGAATCACTATTCCAAGCCTCTTGTCCTCCAGATACTTTGGGCAGTTCCTCCTCCAGTGTCCAGGTTGACTACAGTAGTGACATTCACCCTTAGTCACGACCTTGGCAATGGCACCAACAGGCTTAAGGGCTTGTTCCTTGGACTTAGCAACTGACTTGCCTTTGCCCTTGGAGGAAGATGCAAACCTTTTGCCCTTTCCTTTATGTACCATCATAATGGCCTTGCCCTTACCCTTGTTGATGCTCTTGTTCAGCCGTCCTCAACATGTTGAGCAAATCTGGCAGTGGTTTAACGATCTCGTTCATGTTATAGTTCATAATGAACTGTCCATAACTCTCAGGCAACGATTGCAACACGAGATCGGTTGCCAACTCTTGGCCGACCGGGAACCCAAGCCGGGCGAGATTCTCCAAGTACCCGATCATTCGGAGTACGTGGGGTCCCACCGGGTTCCCTTCTGCCAGGTGACATTTGAACAGTGCCTTTGAGACCTCATACCTCTCTACCCTCGCCTGCTTTTGGAAGAGCTGCTTTAGATGTTCGATCATATCGACAGCATTCATGTTCTCGTGTTGCTTCTGAAGCTCAGAGGTCATGGTGCAAAGCATTAGGCAGGCCGCATCATTTGCGTCATCAACACGCTTTTGATACGCCTTTAAGGCAGCAGGTGTCTGATTCTCTGGACCTTCAGGAACATGCTCCTCTATTGCGTACAGCTTCTTCTCTTGCTTGAGAACAATTCTCAAGTTTCTGTACCAATCGAGAAAGTTGGTTCCTGAGAGCTTGTCCTTCTCAAGGACAGATCGTAGGGAATGTTGTGAACTCGATGAGTTGTTTGCCATTTGGAATTCTACAAAAAGGAAAATACGCAAGTTTTAGTATTTATGAATTTTTGACTATATTTAATAATGGCTAATTTATTAAATATAGCTCCCACTATTTTACTACGGATTAATAACCCTCAAGATATTAATGCGGAAAATATCCTTATATTTTCTAGTGGGCCAAGATCCATCTTTTTCATCTCCTTATGAGCTTGCTTTGGCAAGTCACCCATAATTCGACTACTTCTTAGGTAGGAACGATTCCAATTGCATCCCATATGCAACTCTTGGTTCAATCGGGCAAATAACTACTTATTTATCCATCCATATGGATAATCCCAATTGATTGCCTCTAGGTTTCTTAATCAAATTAATAGCCTAGTTGTGCTCAACCTCTTATCTAAACAATTGCACATTGTTACGTGCCATCGCATTCCATCATTATGAACCAAGTCGCCATGCTTTGGCACGCACGAACTTGATAAATAATGATGATAATGAGTGTTTAAATAACGAGAAGGCAAGAACACAATATTTTAAAATTTGAGGGATTTTTCAATTTTAATTATTTTGTTGATCAATATCAACTAATCTATCTATTTGAGTTTGGGCACAACTCCAAATAATAGATCCGGGTTGTCTAATTATCTTATTATCCTAATTGCATGCATCATCCATACACCAACCACACAAATAATAAGACAATAAATAAACAACCACAAAACAGAAATTAAACGTGATGTGGATATGGCCTTTTCTAGACTAAGATAATTCCAAGCCAATGGAATTATCTATGAACCCTAAACAAACACATCTCCATGCGTCTTGATCTTTTGGTCCATCCTTCATAGTCATGTGGTGTACTCCATGCTCCATGCTCCATCTTTTGTGGCTCCTTTGGCTTTGGGCTTCTTTTCTTCAATCTTGGCTAACAATCTACTTTATCTAGCACTAGCTAATATCTATACTAAATAAAATAAATCTCACAAGTTGAGAAAAAAAATGGCACGCAGGCCATAAAACCCTAATTAATTATTACAATTAATTGATCAGCTCGCAGGCCGTAAAACCAAACCACAAAATTAAACATCCACATCAAACCACATCCTAAGGCCATATCCAATCACCATGCGATTTGCACATAAACAGTTAAAATCCAATTTTAACGCGCTTGGTCAATTTTAATTGATTTTAGGATTTCTAGGGTTAAAACGGTCCATGGGCCCAACAATCAAATTGCCCGGGCCCAAATAAGTGAACCATAAAGCCCTAGGGCCGGCCCGGCCCAAAACCCGCAAGCTAGGCCCGCGGGTTAGGGCCGCCCGGCCCCTTTAGGGCTCCAAGCTTGGGCGGCAAGCAAGGGGGCGGTCCCCTAGGGGGCCGAACCTCCTTGTGGATGGTTGTTTCCAAAACAACCTCCTTGCTTGGAGCCCAAGTTTGGTTGTTTCCTTGTTGTGGGAGAACTCCTTCTTCCCCAAGGATGCCCAAACCCTAGTTCTAAGATCCTAAAATTTCTCAAACTCACCAATTCATGCATCCAATGCAATAATTGGGTCTTGTTATGATTAATTCTTTGACAAATTGCATCCAATGCTTGATTTGTCTTGTTTTACGCGATAAACAACAAATTAAGGTGTAAAACAACAAGAATGTAACACATAAACTACGTTTATGCTCTATGACCTGTGGCTCTGATACCACTGTAGGGTTTTGATTCATGGATCGCGCAAACGGAAGCATAATCAAACAAACAACCATGCAAAACCCTCCAAGGATCACAAGTCTAGATGCATAACGATAGTAAAGGCAAGAAATCATAAACACACCTTTGGGTTCTCCTTGATGACTTCAAACGCGAATAGTGTCACGTTCTCTATAGTTGATCCACGCCTAGAGTTGTTCCTAGATCTCCAATCTCCTTGGTGCTAGCCCGGATTGAAAGGAGGGTGAAGGAATCACGCAAAACGAAGGACCAAAAAGGGGGTTCGGCCCTTTGTGGCGTCGGGGACAAGGGGCGGCGGCAAAGGGGGCGGCGTCCCTCTTTGTGGCTTGCTCTCTCTCTCCTTTGTTCTCTCCTACTCTTGTTATGATCTCTCTAGAACATAAAAGTATATAGGGAAGGAAGGAGGAGGGTCCTTTATATAGTCCAACAACTCCTTGTTAACTACCTAAAGGACTTATTCTAGTCCTACTAGAATTCAATTTAGTCCCTTCCTTGCAAATTAGTCCCTACTAATTTTGCAAGGGTTTGCAAAGTGATCCTTCTAATTAATTAATCCAATTAATTAATTCCACAATCTAGTACAACTCTATATAGCGTGTGACCCCATAGGTTCTATCTAGTTGGTAGCAACTCTTTGCTAATATGGAGCGGTTTCTAGCAAAACATCCATTCTAGCCAACTAATAGAATAGTCATCTAGACAACCTTGTACAAGTAATTGTCTCATCCCTTTGCCTCCATATCCGGATTGGACACGAGACATACAAGTCACACTCGTATATCCAATCCCTAGTTTCTCGATCCATGGAATAGCCTTATTCGTGCAAATAACATCAATATCCCATATATTGATTTATTTGAGTCTGGCCAGACATTCTATAAGCACTATCCTTCGAGTGGCCTTGGATATTTGCTCCCGTTATGTGGGAGGGGCAAATCCTCTCTACGTCCACTACGATTTCTAAGCTTGCTTCTCATTGTATCCAGTACACGCCTTTATAACTACCCAGTTACGGTGTAGCGTTTAACGCTACCAAGATCACAATGATCCACAACTAGAATATCTAGTGACTTCAAGTCTAAGGATGACAATACCATTGTACCCGAGAAGCACTTGTGACTCAACATAACGTGTATGTAGCCTTCTCGGTGATGGGTCAATCCAGTGCAACATTCCGTAATGCACACCTATGTGTTGGATCGTGATATCTCCATACCAATCCAACCCCATACTAGTCTATAGATGATTGTCCCATTTAATCATTATACTTGACTAGGGATATTTAAGATAAACAACACGATTGTAAATCTAAGGACTTCATTATATTAAATATCCAATAAATAATAAATGAATTTCTAGCCAATTACAAATTCATACTAAACTAGATTGCCTCTAGGGCATCTATTCCAACACCAGGGGTATTCGAGAAAGAACGATGAGACAAAATCAAGAATGAAAGACAAAATTAACGTGGTTCGCTAACGTATTCGCAGCGATCCCGCTAGCTACCCCCACGGCCAAACCTGATATTTTCTTGAGAGAGAACCCGATTACAATGTACACCGTGGCCACAACGGCCACGACGGCGTCCCCGATACAACACCCACTCGACACACACAAGAGAAGCTCAAAAACTCACCACTAGCTAATCCGTGTGTGTATCATGTGATTACCAAAAACCAAAGTCCTTTGTATAGCCAAAGTGTGGTGGTGGAATCACCAGGCCCACAACCCACCACTTTGGTTTGCCGACTTTCTTTCGATTCAAGCCAGGGACTCGAAAAATCTCCACCTTGACTTGAATCATCTCAACAATAAAAAACTGGAACCTGATGCTTCTCTCCTGAATTAGAAACGAGTACGCCTTAGCAGAGCCATATTCTCCTCCGCAGCTATATGCAGAACCAGATTCGCCAAAACGGTGCTCCAACTAACATGCGCCCGTGCAATGAATGTGCCATATGTGGATGCCCCTCCAAAAACAGAAACAATATGATCCACCCAGAGCCAAGCTAGAATACATTCACTGAGAAACATGACCAAGTGTATTCCCAATGCGTCCAATTGCGCCAGACATATGCACCACGACAAATATCAGATGTGATTACTTACCAGACCCGATGCACCTAATCACAAGTGCCCAAACAGATTTGTTGTTCCTGATGCGCCCCATATGCTTTAGATGCGCCAGATGCTCGCTAGAAACATATAGTTCCAGATGCGAGCTCAATGTGTGTCATGGTACACGCTCTAAAATCGGGGCACATCAGAAAATAGCCTCGTGAAGAATGCACGTCGCAACCAGGATCAGATGTGCGTGAGATTGCTCCAACAGGAGCCTGGATAGCCCCTTCAATGGGCCTTAAGATGGTGGCTATACTTGCGCCCCATCTTCGGAGGCCAACGAACGGAAACTGCTTCTCCTCACAAACAAATTGATCTTGATCGCCAAAACCAGACATCGTTCTTGGCG